>CP125973.1:13544587-14144587 GCA_030063025.1 Avena longiglumis
CTATCGTTCAACGTGATTTGGATCTTTATCTTGTCTGCATATTTGTATTCTTGACTCTTTGGAGTGGCTGTTGTATATATACTCGCTCGTTGGGTCCCATCGAGGGGTGATTTGTTGTGTAATGTTATTACTTTGTTTCTCCACCCGCACGAAAGTGCCTGGTGGGCACCTTCGAATCGTTTCTATGCGGGTTTGGCGAATTTCGCTAAAACTTGCATAGGGCCGATTCTGAGGGTGTTACAGAAGACGAAGCAACTCACCCGAAATATGTTTGGCAGCCGCCACCAGCTTGTCGGCTACCTCCTTCTCTCGTGAAGCCGTGGCGGTGGCGAGTTGCTCCTCGCGATCCGTAGCCTCATGCTGCAGGCGCTCCTTGGCCGCGGCCGCATTGGCTAGCTCCAGCTCAAGGCGCTCCTTCGCACCAACGGCGACCTCGGCCATCTTCTCTGCTTGCCCAAGGCTCTTTTTGAGAGCATCAAGCTCATGGAGAGAGGTATTGTGGTCCTCTGCAGTCAGCAAAACACCCATCAGATCGTAGGGCAAAGAAATACAAGAAGAAGCAAAAAGATCAACTCGCGAACATACCTTGAAGCTGTTTGAAACTGGCATCCAATGCCAGGTGCTGCTGCACCAGCTGGTTGACGCCTTGAACCAAAGGCTCCAAGAAGGCACTACTCGTCAAAAGAACGGCTCGGGGGCTACGCCCAAAGAACGAGCAAAGGAATTTGAACATACGAAAAAAATCTCGAGGGCTCCCTCCGAGACAAGAAGCAAAAACAACATGATCAGCAGATCACCCAAAAACGCTCGGGGGCTCCCTCGGTGGCAAGAGCAAAGAAACTTACGTGGTTAGACGGCGAATCCGAAGGTCTAGCCAAAGTCTTCGGGGACAACCACCCAAGCCTCCTGGAGAAGGGTTCGAGTACGCCTTAGAGGTGGCCACCATCTGAGGAGGAGGAGGAGGAGGAACCTTCGACTCCCCCACCATCTCCCGAGCGCCATCACTGGAGGAGCCGTCGGAGGAGTGGCTACAAAAGGAAAAAATCAGCAAAGCACAAAGCAAAGACAAGAAAGCAAAAAGGATCGAGAAACTTACGAATCAAGCTCGCTCCAGTCGAAGAGTGAGGGTCTTCCTGCCCTTCTTCTCTTCTTTCTTCTCTTCCTTCTTTTTCCTTCTTCCGCCGGGCGGTGCGGTGCCACACCGCACAGCACGACCGAAGAGGAGAGGAAGAGCCCGTGATCCCCTGTGGACGCTGATGCCTAAGCGGATTCCTAGGCGTCGGGTCAAGCATCCGACGATTCATGGAGCTCGGTCCGCTACGAGTATGATCCTCGCCGACTCGTTGGCCTCCTCGGCGGCGATCGCCGACGGAAGATCGACATGGAGTCCACTACCTCGTTATCCTGAGCATCCGGAACACTTGCAATGGAGGCGACATGCTGCACCTTGAATTCTGCGCAAGAAGAAAACAAAATTTTAGCACAAAAAGATGCAAGGACAACGCAGTCGAAAAATAGCGCAACGCGCATGACCCAGATATACACCAGCGGAACCGGACGAGAAGCAGAGAACGGGGGAGTCGGCGACTTCCCCAGGATATCCTCTCTAGCCTTGAATTTCAACAGCGGGTGAAGAATCCCATCGAGAACCCCCTTGGAGAACTCCTCAGCCAAAACCCTAGTCGGATAACAACGACCCAAATAAAGAAACATCGGGTGCGCCCTAGCACAGGCGGTTGCACCGATATTTGAAAAGTGCGGATGATATCCACACCGTTCACCTCTTTCTCCGGAATCAACTGGAGATCCTCCACCCGACGATAGAGCCCCTCTATCTCCGCCACCTCGCCATCCAAGATTTGGTTCTTCCAGGACCTCTTTGGCTCGATTTTTTGGGAGGGGTCGAAAGGAGCAAGACCAAAATCCTGCCCAGGTACCGTGGAGTCGCGGACATAGAAAAGGAGAAGAAAAGAAGATTGGATTTGAGGGAGATGATGCAACCCCCAATGGGATAAACACCATCAGAGCCAGATTGCCTCTTCATGGAATAGAGTTTCCGGAAGAGGCCAAAGTCTTGACTCGACCTTGCACTTCATGAAAGTGATGAAACAAAGACATGAAGAAGAGAGTTGGGAGAAAGATGATGCAAATGGATACCATAAAGAAAAATCAATCCATGAAGGAAATCGTGGACTGGGAAGGAAAAGCCCCGAAGGACAAAGGCGAGGAACATAACCCGAAACCCAGCGGGAGGATGGGGAATTACCTCATTGCCGGGAAGTTTGACGGCCTCCCTATCCTGCGGAATCAGGCCCCGCTCACAGAGCTTGCGAAGATCACTCTCAGGCGTCTCCGATAGCCGCCAGCCACCATCGGTGACGCGGGTGGCGGCGGAACCTTTTTTACCGCCGACGGCCGCACTAGTATCAATTGCAGAGGAGGACTTCTCGGGCTTCCCCATTGCAGTGCGGCGGTGACGGCGTTGAGCGCGCAGAATCAAATGCAGAATCAAGGAAGGAAAAGCTCGATGAAATCGATGCGCAATGGAACACTCAGAGAAGATGGGAGCAGTGATACAAGAATGGCCGCGGTGAAAACAAATTCACCTTTTCCCCCAATGATTATAAGGACGGGAACGATGCACGACGACCGTCCATCGGGAAGACCTAGAGCCAACATCCAGATATGGCCGTCCACGTGTCGCCTGACAGCAAACCGCCGCCACACGCTGTCCACTATGCACGGAAATCGAGGCGACGCCGTAATTATCTCCACGCCGCGCGTGACCAGTCAACTCAAAGTCAGAAGGTGGGACCCATGTTCGTCCAGTCAAATCATCTATGGCGCCGACGATGCTTGAGGTCACCGATCGTCAGCACTGACGTCATCAAAATCTATAATAGCAACGGTTACAATTCTTCGGCTACACAGCTAAGAGTACTCACTCGAATCTACGATTCGATTAAATACTCGAGGGCTAATCCTATCAGGAGCGCTGGCCGCGCACCCGAAGAACGCTGAAAGTACTACACCATTGAACTATTTCTTCGAGTCCTACGTCGAGTCTACGACTCCACTACGGACTCGGGGGCTACTCCCATAGGGAGGATGGATTCAAGCATCCGAAAAATTTGTGTCCTACAGACCTGAAGCCAAACAACGGCTGAATTAAAGTCTCTGCTCGAGTCTGCGACTCGAACAGACACTCGGGGGCTACTCCCATAGGGAGCGCTGGTCGCACCCTATGAATTCGACCGCGATCCTTGATCAGATGCAAAAACTTTTTGGCAATTGTGCCCTAATTAACGCTAGTGAACAACGTCCTCCTTGGCCACAAAAACAAACACCTCCGCTGTGATAAATATTTGATGTCAGGTTCATGCGACAAAGATAAGACCTACAAATATCATCTCGATGGCAGCAACGCACACGATCAAGGCTAGTGAGAACCCGTGCGGTAGCGATGAAAAATCCCGACGGACGCGTTGGGTATGTCACTTAAAATTTACTGGAATTCCACTCCTGTAAGTCCTCCGCGGCCTAAGTAGAATTGCGCTAGCATATGTTCCGGATTCGAGTCGAGGGACTCAAATCTGAAGAAGATCGTGTTGTTTTGTCCTAAGACAGTTAACTGACCCTGATCCTTCGGGAGAGTCAGGACACGCATCAACAATTCCTACACACTCAAATTATCCTCTAGCAAACAGAGATAGCCGCACCCGAAAGAATGAGGAGTCCTCAGCCGAATCTACAATTCGACTGAACACTCGGGGGCTACTGACATGGTTATACCCTATGGGTACACGACCTTAGCATACCTAGTCCAGCCCAAGGAAGGCCCACGACAAATATACGCTATCCCATGAAGACTTTCGGGTAGCCAGGGCCCATGACGCCTTCGGATCCTTGGAGAGCAAGACTATAGTAGATAGAGAATTCAAAGGGGTAAACCCTAAAACCTGTAACCGACTCGATCTGTGCCTAGGACCTGCCTACCTCTATATAAATGCCAGGAGGGCATGAAGAGAAGGCTCTCTTACAATCTCTCGCACACCACCGCATACACACCTCCACGCCAGATTGCAGATCACAAGACCTCAGAACCTTCGGTTCCACCATAATCAGAGCAGACAAGCAGGAGTAGGGTTTTCCCTCCGGGGGCCTGAACCTAGGTAAACCTCGTGTCCCCGTGTTGCTTGTTTGCTAACCATTCCGCGATCTCCAGCATCCCTATCTTCTCCAAAACCCAAGTCCATAACAATGGGCATTGAAGAGATTAAACCTCGTCAGAGGGGTGCAACAGCCTCTGTAGTATAGGTAGTAGAGTAGTATTGGGGCTTAATCCCCTCATTTTGGTGGCCTCTGCCGCCTGGGAGTTCGCCCTTTCTGAAGGGATTTGCGGCATAGTAAATCAAAATTTTCTACGGAGCGAACAGAGGGAAAGCCAAGATCTAATCTAGGAGATGCAAACAACGAGAGAGATTGGATTAGATCTTCATACCCTTGAAGATTCAAGACAGTGAACGCTCATGAGAACGTGGGTGATGTAGTCGCTCGCCTCCTCCTCGCGATCCGATCCGATCTAGCACCACAAGTGGCGGTGCCTCCGTGAGATGCACACGCAGCAAAGACTCGACGTATCCTCCTTCCTCGGACCAGCCAGTATGGTGGAGAGATAGATTGGATATACAACACGACGTGGTGTATATGGTGGAGAATTTCTGCAGGCTTCTCCTACAAACAAATGGGAGGGAGAGAGGAAGGTAGCAAGGCTGCTAGGGCTTGGAGGAAGGTGTGTATTAGGGGAGGGCACCACCCTCTATATAGAGGGGGGCGCCACCATTGCCCTCCTCCAAGCCTATCTCTAGTTTAAACAATTTAAACTCTCCTTATCTAGAAATCCTATCTCTAGTTTAAACGATTTAAACTCTCCTTATCTAGAAATCCTATCTCTAGTTTAAACGAGTTTAAACTTATCTAGGATCGGATGGGCCCTATGGGGCCTTGTGCCCTGACCAATGCGCCAGACACTCCCTCATAGGCCCATGCCCCTCACGGAAGGTGGGGCCACGTTGGTCCCTTCCGAAGGTTCTAGAAGCTTCCAAAGACAATATCGATTAACCCAACAATTCCAACCCAAAACTACCGCCTTATATGAATCTTATTCTCCCACCATTCCGGAACCTCTCGTGATGTCCCGGATCCCATCCGAGACCAACAAAAATTCATAAACCAATTATCCAATCTATCCTAGCGCCGAGATCGTTATGTGTGACCTGGGTTCGAGAATATGCATATGATCTTCTATCAATAATCAACTGGGTCAGGCACCCATATTGAGTCCCACACATTCATCGATGATCATATCGGATGAACCACGATGCCGTGATTCAATCAATCCCATATATATATTCCCTTCTGCTCGCGATATTTTACTTGCCCGAGATTCGATCGCTTTACTGCCAAACCTAGTTCAATCTCGTTCACAGAAGTACTTTACTCGTTCAGAATCTGATATCACTTTGTGATTAACTCCTTAACGACATGCTTGCAATCGGTGTTGATATCGATTACCGAGTGGGCCCAAGTATATCTCTCCGACTTGGGAGGGACAAATTCCATCTCGATACATACAACCCAATGTATACTTTCCGATCACCGAGAGACACCTTTATGATCACCCTCTCATAGGATGACGTTTGATGACCTCAAAGATTTCTTCCTACCAGGAGTTGCATTATCTCATGGTCTAAGGAATACAATATTTGACATAGGAAAAACTTCGCAAAGATGAACACGATGAACGATCTAATTGCTTCGCTTAGTTTGGTCTCGCCCATCATATCATTCTACCAATGATATGATCTCATTATCAATTGACAACTCATGTCTATGGTTAGGAAACCTTAACCATCATTGATCAATGAGCTAGTCCTTAGAGGCGCATCAGTGACACGATGTTGTTCACAAACCACACAAGTATTAATGTTTCCGCTTAATACAATTCTAGCATGGAATATAAACTTTATCATGAACAAGAATTATAATAATAACATCTTTATTATTGCCTCTAGGGCATAATTCCTACAATCTCCCACTTGCACTAGAGTCAATAATCTAGTTTACATCTGGCAACAATCTCACACCCATGGCACTGAGGTGTTGATCATGTTTTACACATGGAAGAGGTTTAGTCAATGGATCTATGACATTCAGATCCGTATGTACTTTGCTAATCTTCAGATCTCCATCTGCTATATAATCTCGGATTATATGAAACTTGCGGTTGATATGCTTGGTCTTTGGATGATATCTTGGTTCCTTAGCGAGTGCTATGGCGCCAGTGTTGTCACACAATATCTCCAGTGGGTCCAATGCACTTGGAACCACGCCAAGCTCAGTGATGAAGTTTCTGATCCAAACTCCTTCACTTGACGCTCTGCAGCAACCATGTATTCCGCCTTATCAGATCCCGCGATCACGCTTTGCTTGCGCCTTCTCCACCAGCCTCCATTCAAAATATACACGATCCGTCGAGATTTAGAATCATCCTTGTCGTGTCGAAACTAGCATCGACGTAACCTTTACGACAAGTCGTTCATCACCCCATAGACTAAGAACATTTCTTTAGTTCTATTTAGGTACTTTAGGATGATCTTCACGGCTGTCCAGTGTTCCACTCTGGATCACTTTGATATCTCGTCAAACTAAGAGCATTGGACACATCCGTCTAGTACACAAGATGGCATACATGATGGAACCTATGGCCGAGGCATAAGGCACTTTGCTCATAGCTTCCCTATCATTTACCGTAGCTGGACACTGAGCCTTGCTCAATATCTTACCTGACAACATAGGCACTGAACCTTTCTTTGCCTTATCCATTCTGAACCTTTTCAGAACTTTGTCTAGGTATGTACTCTGGCTTAAAGCTATCAGGCGTCTTTGTCTATCTCTATTGATTTTGATGCCCAATATATAAGCAGCTTCACCTAGGTCTTTCATTGAAAAACACTTGTTCAAATAACGCTTCACATCGTTTAAGCATGTTCATGTCATTTCCAATAATCAATATGTCATCCACATATAGTACCAGAAACGTCACCGAGCTCCCACTCACTTTCTTGTAGATACAAGTCAGAGCAATTTGGAACAAATCCAAAGCTCTTGATCACTTGATCAAAACGAAGGTTCCAACTCCGAGATGCTTGCTTCACCATAAATGGAACGTCAAGTTTGCATACTTTACTAGCATCCTTAGGATCGACAAAACCTTTGGGTTGCATCATATACAACTCTTCATCAATGTTCCCATTGAGGAAAGGAGTCTTGACATCCATCTGCCATATTTCATAATCATGAAACGAAGCAATTGCTAATAAAATCCGAATGGCCTTAAACATCGCTACGGAAGAGAAAGTCTCATCGTAGTCAACACCTTGAACTTGTCGAAACCTTTTGCGACAAGTCGCTTTATAGATGGTAACATTACCATCCGTCCGCTTTCTTCTTGAATATCCATTTGCACTCAACGGCCTTTCGGCCGCTAGGAGGATCCACCAAAGTCCATACTTGGTTTTCGCTCATGGATCCCAATTGATTTCATGGCTTCCACCATTTCTCGTAGTCCGGCTCATCATCGCTTCCTCATAGTTCGTAGGTTCACCGTCTTCTACCAACAAGACAGTCAAGACAGGCTGCCGTACCACTCAGAGGGCACGCGACCTTGTCGACCATTGCTCAAGAGCAGAGATCGACCAAGCTTCATGATCCTTGTCATTAGCTTCCTCTATTGTTGGTGCAAAGGCATCGAACAATTTCAGTGTCGCGCTACTCTCCAATTCAAGAGAAGGTTCAATTGTTGGGAATATGCCCTAGAGGCAATCATGTATGATGAGATTTCCCATTGTATTCATAAAGTTATTAAGTAGTCCTTGTATAAACATCTGATGTGTATCATTGAATATGTGATTCAGTTGTGGAACTATGCATACATGTTGTTTGTACTAAATATCCTTGGTCATTGAGGTTGTGCTGGACACACAACTTAGACCAATGTGAAAGTTGGCTTGATGACTCGGTTCCACTTGTCATGGGCATGGAGATGCTATTCCAACTTACATAGACTAGGCTAAAGAGTTTAGCGAGTCGGATTGACCCATATTGAGGTACAACGAACTAAGCTGTCATTTGTATATCTCCTTAGACCTGAGGTTGTTGCATAGTCCGAGTTGAGGATCACCGACTTAGGTTCTGTCAAACGCTGATCCGTGAATCGGGCGCTTATAAAGGCGGTTCGGGTCGATCGAGAATCAAGTCGTGATGTGAATAACCAAGATGGGATTTTGCCCTCCACTGAGAGATATTCTCCGGCCCTCTCGTGAGATATGATTCGAAAGCATGGCCATGCACGACTCGGTTAAGTGTTAACGAGGCGATCGACTAAGAGTTAGTCGGGTGAATCACTTATCTCGGATCGAGAAGAGAGTCGGACTATTTAAGGGATGACATATATTCGCCTATAGTCCGACAAGGTATATCGTGAGGCAAAGGGACTCGGTGAAGTCGCATTGGAAAGGCAAGTCGTCATGACTCTTTGGTACTTGGGAATCGGCACGTTCGCTAGGAGCCGATACCGATTGATCGATTGTGAGTTGGACTCTAATCGTGTCCAAGTAACCATGAGCTGCGGGTCACACACTTAAGAGCGGAGCAAGTTCGGATTGGATCTGAACATAATCTGGTTGGGTTGGACCTAAACCAGATTAGGATCGAGTTAGTGAGTTGGACTCACGGTGACTAATGTTATATGGGCTTTAGTGAATGGGTCGGCATGCAGAGCCCACGCTCACTCCCTATATATAGTGGAGCACAAGAACTCCAAAAAGGTTAATCGTTGTTCGGTTAGGTCATTCCATGTGTTGAAACCCTAGCTCCACGATGAGCCCGTACCGAATTGAACCTAGCGCCGGCCGCGCCCTCCTTGTATGCGTGGATACCAAGAGAGGTGTTGCGATCAGCACCGTGGACGACGGATCGTGAGGATCGCATCGCATCAACCGACGCGCTTCATCGTGAATCCGCAACCGCTGTCTAGTGGTAAACCTCGTGGCCTTCTACCTCGGCTAGGTCTTGGGATCACCACGTTAGAGGAAAAGTTTTGTTTTATCTCTGCATGGCCCAACAAAGGGTATCGGGCGATAGCTTCTGGTTTAGGCTCGAGATCGCGCATATGTGATATGTAGGCTATAGATGAGATCTATGTCCTGTTTGGTGGTCGATCTATGAGGTAGATCGGTTTTGTATGAAGTTGATTGGATCAACTGTACTCGGGAATGGTAGATCTGATTTTCGTGATCATCTTCACGAGGTCGTGGAACGACATACCCTACCGTCGGCCCGCCATCGGGTAGACTGTGACACGTAAATCCGAGCGGTGATCGAAGATCAAAAGTTTGATCGAATCGGAACGATGGTCAGAATCCATGTCCGGATCGTAGATGAGATCCTGTCGTAGCGCCTTAGATGTCGTTACGAGTTTCACAACGCCGGTAGATATTGTATCTATGCATAACTTGTTTTTGCAGGAAGTTGTGAATGGTATGGTTCATGTGCATGTGATGTATGTGTGTAATCCATACGTGATCTGCGAATCACGGTTTTGTCAGCCGACTGGAGCCTAGGTGTCATCATTTTATTGTATAGCGACCATGTGTCGGATTCTCTATGTAATTTACTTTACTAAGCTAGTGTAGCTGTTTGAGAACCGAAGGCATGCAAGGCATTGTACATGTCGGCGACATGGAGTAAGACGGGAAGTGACAAGAGTTGTACGAGTCGGATTACGTGCTTTGTGGAGATGGAGATCGCCATGAAGAGAGCCATGCCATTTCACATTATAATTGCTTTGTTTTGTGTTATTGTTATGTCTCGGGTTTACCTCTATTAGATAGTCGGTAAAATTTAATCCTCAAAGAAGGTCTAGTCGGTTTTCCCGCCAAATGTTTGCACCATCACAAGTCGGACATTTTTGGTAGTGGGCTCATAAAATTGAGGTGCTGCCAATTCTTTCCAACTAGGTGGGTTCGAGTCGGACTCTTCTTGCGAAACACTTGGTAAGCTAGACGGGTCTATCACAACGGTTGTGGGACTCGGGAAAGGTCGGATGGGAGCCGGGCATGTGATGCCACCCGTCAACAGAGTCGCATGAGATGCGATTGACAAGGAGTTGTCTACCTAGATCACTTGGCGGCTAGCGGTGATGCTAAAGCTCACTAGCCGACTTGCTTATTTAGGATCTGAATCACTAAGTAACCATCGAAGGGTGTTGGTTCTAGTGGGAGCATAAAATATTAAAATGTTTAATATGCTTGCTCTTTTATGAATACATGTCTTAAGTGTTTTGCATATTTTCTGTTGTAGATCATGGCACCAAGTAGCAGCCACTCTCGGATATCCGGTTTTGCTGAGAACCATTCTTGAGAAAGATAAACTGAACGACACTAATTTTACCAACTGTATCGAGATCAGAATTGTTCTCAAACAAGAAAAGAAGGACCATGTCCTAGAAAACCCACTTCCAGATGAGCCGAATGAGAATGCGACTGTCGCAGCCACCAATGCCTACCGTCGGGCTAAGGATGAGTCCACGGATATTAGCCGTCTTATGCTTGCTCACATGGAACCGGACTTGCAAAAGCAGTTCGAGCATGTTGAGGCCTACGATATGATCGAAAGCCTCAAAAGTATGTTCCAGGCTCAGGCGAAGACTGAGAGGTATCAAGTCTCTCGGCTTTGAGTTGCAAGCTTAAGGATGGTGATCCACCGAGTCCGCATGTGATCAAAATGGTTGGTTACGCAGTCTACGGAGAGGCTTGGCTACCCCATAAGCGAAGAGTTCGCTTGATATAATTCAACTCTCTTCCTAGTGCATATGGGCAATTCATTTGAACTACCACATGCATGGTATGGATAAGAAGCTCACTGAATTGCATGGTATGCTCAAGCGAGAGGCGGATCTCAAGAAGGGCACCATCAAGTGTTGATGGTGCGAATAAGGCTAAGTTCAAGAAGAGTTCTTGGACTAAGAAGAAGGCTAAGTCGGAGGAAAGCGTGCTCGGGACCTGTCCCCAAGCGCTTCCTCGGGACTAAGCCATCTCCTTCACCGGATCCACTTGCTTCTTGCAAGGCGGATGGCCACCGGAAGAGGAATCGGCAAGTACTTGGCGACAAAGCCAAGAGTGGAGGTATGACTTCACTCAGTACACTTGTTTGCAATGTTATAGACATATATCTTGATGCACCTAATAGTTCTTGGGTATATGATACCGGATCGATTCACATCTCGCAACTCGCTGCGTGGAGGTAAGAACTAGGAGCGTAGCAAGAGGCGAGGTTGATATTCGAGTCGGCAACAAAGCAAGAGTTGCCGTTGGAAGTCGACGATGCAACTTCATTTACCTTCCGGATTCATTATGGAACTAAATAATTGTTATTATGTTCCATTAAGTACCGAAACATTATTTCGCCTCCATGTTTGATGAGGCAAGGCTATGAGTCGAATATTAAGAATAATGGTTGTTCTTTGTATTTGAATGATATGTTTCACGGCTTTGCACCTGCTCGTAACGGGTTATTTATTTTGAATCTTGATGGTGAGTCGGTTTATAACATAAATGTTAAAAGGTTGAAACCAAATGATCTGAATATGACTTACTTTTGGCAATCTTGGCTTGGTCATATAAGTTGGAAACGCATGAAGAAGCTCCATGATGATGGACTCTAACCCGTTCGACTTGGAGTCGTTCGAGACATGCGAATCTTGCCTACTCGGCAAAATGACCAAGACACCTTTGCAAAGAGTTGTGAAAGGCGTCCACTTGTTGGGACTAGTACATAGTGATGTATGTGGACCAATGAGCACGACCAGGGGTGGTTATGAGTACTTCATTACCTTCACCGATGATTTGAGTAGGTATGGATATATCTACTTAATGAAACATAAGTCGGAAGCCTTTGAAAAGTTCAAAGAATTCCGAATGAAGCACGTAATCAACTCGGCAAGAAAATAAAGTTTCTTGATTGGACCGAGGAGGCAGTACATGAGCCATGAGTTTGATGACCATCGAAAAGTTGTGGAATAGTCCTCAACTTACTCCGCCAGAACGCCACAAAGGAATGGTGTTTTGAAAGGCGGAATCGGACCTTTGGACATGGTACGATCAATGATGAGTCGACAGATCTGCCTTTATCATTTTGGGGTTATTGTCTAGAAACAATGCGTTCACACTAAACAAAGTACCATCAAAATCGGTAGAGAAGACACCGCATGAGATGTGGACAGCAAAAGCCGAGTTTGTCTTTTCTTAAGATTTGGGGTTGTGAAGCTTTTGTCAAGCGACTTGATCGGACAAGCTTACGCCAAGTCGGATAAATGTATTTTCGTGGGGTATCCGAGAAACCTTGGGTTACTACTTCTACAACCGAGAAGAGGGCAAAGTGTTTGTCGCTTAACGGTGTCTTCCTGGAGAAAGAGTTTCTCAGTCGGGGAGTAAGTGGGAGCACGGTGCAACTCAAAGAAATTCGAGAGGAATCGGCTAATAGCGAATCGGCAAAAACCTTGGAGGTTGAGACGATCGTGGCAACTGAGCCGACAACAGCACCTGTACTACGAAGATCGGCAAGATTACGAAGTGTTCGTGATGTGTTACCGCGTTGATGAGCCGCAAATTATTCTAAGCGATGGTGGGATCGATTCCGAGTCATGGTTTGGAGCCATGAGATCCGAGATAAAGTCCATGGATGAAAATCAAGTTTGGAACTTGGTTGATTCGCCAGACGGCAAGACCCGTCGAGTGCAAATGGGTCTTTAAGAAGAAAACTGATATGGATGGAAATGTTTCAATCCATAAAGCACGCCTTGTCGCGAAGGGGTTCCGACAAGTTCAAGGAGTTGATTACGATGAGACTTTCTCGCAGTAGCGATGCTTAAATCAGTTCGGATCATGTTAGCTATAGCAGCCTATTTCGACTATGAGATATGGCGGATGGATGTCAAAACGGCTTTCCTTAACGGAAATTTAACCGAGGACGTGTATATGATACACCGAGGGTTTTGTCGATCCAGCTAATCTTGACAAGGTATGCAAACTTCAAATCCATTTATGGGTTGAAGCAAGCATCTCGGAGTTGGAACATTCGCTTTGATGAGGTAGTCAAATCGTTTGGCTTCATCAAGAGTGATCATGATTCTTGTTTGTACAAGAAGTTTAGTGGGAACAAAGTAAATTTTCTAATCTTATATGTGGATGACATATTACTGATTGGAAATGATGTCCAGATGTTACAAGAAACCAAGGAATCATTGGAAAGGAGTTTCAATGAAAGACTTGGGTGAGGCAACATACATCCTCGAATCCGGATCTATACAGATAGATCAAGGAGGCTCATTGGATTGAGTCAGAGTACTTATTTAGACAAAGTGTTGAAAAGGTTCAACATGGAATCGTCTAAGAAGGGGTTCTTACCGATGTCCCATGGTGTAAAACTTAGCAAGACTCAGTGTCCTTCGACAACTGATGAGCGAAGTCGGATGAGTGCGATTCCGTATGCTTCTAATCGGATCCATCATGTATGCCATGATTTGTACTAGGCGGATGTTTCCTATGCTCTAAGTGTTGTGAGTGATACCAGGTGATCCCGGAGAGATCCATCGACAATGCTAAAAATATCCTAAAGTACTTGAGAAGGACTAAGGATATGTTCTTGGTTTATGGTGGTGAAGATGAACTTAGTGTAAAGGGTTACACAGATGCGAGTTATCTCACCGACTCTGATGATTCTCGTTCGCAATCTGGATACGTGTTTATTATAAATGGAGGTGCTGTGAGCTGGAAAAGTTCCAAGCAAGAGCGTGTCCGCTCACAATGAGGTCGAGTATATTCTGCCTCGGAGGCAGCAAAGGAAGCTGTTTGGATGAGGAATTTCCTCATGGATCTTGGTGTGGTTCAGGGCTCGTCCAATCCGTTGGACGTGTATTGTGACAACAATGGTGCTATTGCACAAGCCAAGGAACCTAGACAACACCAGAAGAACAAGCACATACTCATGCGGTACCACCTGATTCGCCAGTTCGTGGATCAGGGTGATATCAAGTTATGCAAGGTACACACGGATGCAAATATTGCGGATCCGTTGACAAAGCCGTTACCCCAGCCGAAGCATGAGGCGCACCTGAGAGCCATGGGCATTAGATGCTTAGACATGTGATGTCGGAAGATTGACTCTAGTGCAAGTGGGAGACTGTTGGGAATATGCCCTAGAGGCAATCATGTATGATGAGATTTCCCATTGTATTCATAAAGTTATTAAGTAGTCCTTGTATAAACATCTGATGTGTATCATTGAATATTGTAGGGGTTCGTAGCATGGAAAACAAAAATTTTCTATCGCATACAAACAAACAAGCCAAGATCTATCTACTAGATTGTAGCAACGAGTCGATGGTATAACTTACCCTCGAAGATTCCAAAGCGTTTAACGAGAGCGGATTCTCGTGGGTGATGTAGTCGTACTCTTCCCGATCTCAAGATCGTGTAGACGATCCTTCCAGCGCCACGCTCCGCATGATCGGTCACACATTCGGTATCGACGAAGACCCGCCTCTCCTTGTTCCAAAGCAGCGGAGGTTGTAGCACTCTCTCGCGATTCCAAAGACAACGGGCGGTACCGAAGTAGAGGGAGATCCCGAGGCTTCTTAAGCCGGTGCAGTATGGTGGAGCTTATGAGAGAGGCTATTAGTGGTCTAGTAATTAGACACACCAATTAGAAGGCTCTAAACCAATTAGAAGGCTCTAAACCGTGGCTAAAGCAATTAGAAGCTCTAAACCAAAACGGCTCTAAACCGAGATCTAGAGAAAGTTATGTGTCTATGGAGGAGCCCTGCCTCCTTTTATGGGAGGGGTCATGGCGCGCCAGGAGGGAGGAGTCCTCCCAACTCGGCCTTGGCTGGGGGCGCCCGGAGGAGTCCAACTCCTCCTCCGGGTTGGTTCCAACTCCTCTTGCTTGTTTCCCACGCTTGTTTTGGCGCTTGACTTTCAAACTGGACATTTGACTTTTCTGTTTTAGGATTCAATTTAATCCTTTATTTGGGACAGCAATAACACTTAGTACATGATGCAATCATTCAATGAGCAATGACACATTCATGTACCCTTCCCCCCCGGAGTGCCGGACAATCCGGAACCTTCTAGAACATTCCCGATGAAAACACCGGAATCATTCCCGAACTCCGAAACGGGACTTTCCTTATATGAATCTTATTCTCCGGACCATTACGGATCACCTCGTGATATCCCGGATCCCATCCGAGACTCCTAACAACATTCGGTCTCTTTCTCATAATACCATAACTACTCAAACAACGTCGAATCCTTAAGTGTGTATCCCTACGGTTCGTGAATTATGCGGACATGATCGAGACACTTCTCCGAACAATAACCAATAGAGGAATCTGGAAATTCATATGGCTCCCACATATTTCTACGATTACTTTGCGATCGAATGAACCACTTACATACGATACCAATTTCCCTTTGTCTCACGATATGTTACTTACCCGAGGTTATGATCGCTCGATCTCGCATACCTAGTTCAACCTCATTCTTGATAAGTACTCTTTTCTCGTTCCGTGATATGTGATCCCTTGTGACCAAGTCACATGCTTGCAAGCCAATTGGATGACATTCCACCGAGAGGGCCCAGTATATCTATCCGTCATGTGGATGGACAAATCCCACTCTTGATCCATGTGTTTCAACCAATACTTTCCAACACTTAATGCCACCTTTATAGCCACCCGATTCACGGTGTGGTGTTTGATGTCATCAAAGCATCCATCCGTAAAGGTGATATGCATGATCTCATGGTCGAAGGAATTAGGTTACTATGTATCAGAAAGCATATAGCAATTGAACTAATGAAATGACTTGATCTTTATGCTACGCTTATCTATAGGAGTATGTCCACCATATCATTCTCCTAACGATATGATCTTGTTGTTGATAACATCTCAATGTTCATGATATGGAAACCACAATCATTAATCAACCAACAAGCTAGTGAAGTATAGAGGCTATACTAGGGACTTCAAATTAAGTTTACAAATCACACAAGTATTAATGGTTTCCTTGTTAAAACTATTATAGCATGAATGTAAACATTTATCATAAACACAAAGATATAATAATAACTACATTTATTATTGCCTCTAGGGCATATCTCCAACAGTCTCCCACTTGCACTAGAGTCATCTAATCTAGATTACATGGTAATATACCGAACACCCATGGCAGTTTGGTGTTGGTCATGTTTTGCCCTCGGGAGAGGTTTAGTCAACGGATCCGCCACATTCAGATCTGTGTACTTTGCAAATCTTTATATCCCCATCCCGGATATGTTCTCGAATAGCGTGAAAACGCAGCTTGATATGACTTCTTGTGTGACCTTGGTTCTTGCGCATTGGCTATGGCGCCCATGTTATCACATGAGATAGACATTGGGTCCAGCGACTTGGAACCACACCCAGCTCTGTAATGAACTCTTTCATCCATATCGCTTGTGAAGCCTCCAAGCGACCATGTATTCCGATTCGCTTGAAGATCTCGCCACAACGCTTTGCTTTGCACTCCTCCAATAATCTTTGCACCATTCAAAATAAATACGATCCGGATTGTGATTTAGAATCATCCGGATCGGTGTTCCAACTAGCATCGGTGTAACCATTAACAACGATGTTCATCACCTCCATAAGAAAGAACCATATCCTTAGTTCTTCTCAAGTACTTAAGGATGTTTTTGACCGCTGTCCAATGATCCACTCGATCACTTTGATATCTGCTAGTTAAACTAACGAGATATGCAATGTCGGGTCTAGTACATAGCATGGCATACATTAGAGATTCTATGGCTGAGGCATAGGAGTCTTACTCATCCTTTCTCTATCTTCTGCGATGTCGGACTTTGAGTTTTACTCAAGGTCGATAGCAACATGGGCAAGAACCCTTTCTTGCTTTCTTCCATTCCAAATCTCTTTAGAACTTTGTCCAAATATGTACTGTGATAATGATATTTGGCGTTCGATCTATCTCTATAAATCTTTATGCCTAATATGTAAGCTGCTCGCCAAGATCCTTCATTGAAAACTATTATTCAAATATTCCTTGACACTATTAAGAAGGTCTACATCATTCCCAATCAACAATATGTCATCCACATACGATTAAGAATGCTCTGAGCTCCCACTCACTTTCTTGTAAATACAAGCTTCTCCATAAGTTTGTATAAAACCAAAACTTTTGATTACCTTATCAAAACGTTGATTCCAACTTCGGATGCTTGCTTCAATCCATAGATGGACCGTTGAAGTTTGCATACCTTGTTAGCATCTATAGGATCGACAAAACCTTTGGGTTGCATCATATACAACTCTTCATCAATGCCTCCATTGAGGAATGCTGTTTTGACATCCATCTGCCATATCTCATAATCATAATATGCAGCGATTGCTAACATAATCCTCACAGACTTTAGCTTGCCATCTTGGTGAGAAAGTCTCATCGTAGTCAACTCCTTGAATTTGTCGAAACCCTTTTGCGACAAGTCGAGCTTTATAGACGATAACATTACCATCAAGATCTGCTTTCTTCTTGAAAATCCATTTGTTCTCGACAGCCTTCCGCCATCCGGTAAGTCCACCAAAGTCCATACTTGGTTTTCGTACATGGATCCAATCTCGGATTTCATGGCTTCTTGCCATTTATTGGAATCTGGGCTCATCATCGCCTCATATGTCTCGGGTCATCGGTGTTGTCCACCACCATGACATTCATAACGGAATCATACCAACTGGAGTGGTACGAGTTCTCGTTGACCTCCGAGGCTCAGAGCAACTTCAACCAAGTTTCATGATCATCATCATTAGCTTCCTCCTTATTGGTGCGGGCACCACAGAACTTCTTCCGGTCGCGCTACTCACAATTTCGAGAGAAGGTTCAACAACCTCGTCGAGTTCTACTTTCCTTCCGGTCACTTCTTTCGAGAGAAATTCCTTCTAGAAAGGATCCATTCTTAGCAACGAATGTTTTGCCTTCGGATCTATGATAGAAGGTATACCCAATAGTTTCCTTCGGTATCCTATGAAGACGATTTTTCCGCTTTGGGTTCAAGCTTGTCCGTCAGTAACTTCTTTACATAGGCTTCAGATCCCCAAACTTTAAGGAACGACAATTTAGGTTTCTTCCCAAACCATAATTCATACGGTGTCGTTTCAGCGGATTTAGACGAGGCCCTATTTAAAGTGAATGCGGTTGTTTCTAATGCATAACCCCAAAATGATAGCGGTAAATCTGTAAGTGACATCATAGAACGAACCATATCTAAGAGAGTTCGATTACGACGTTCGGACACACCATTACGCTGTGGTGTTCCCGGCGGTGTCAATTGTGAAAGTATTCCGCACTTCTTTAAATGCTCGCCAAACTCGTAACTTAGATATTCACCTCCACGATCAGAACGTAGAAATTTAATCTTCTTGTTACGTTGATTCTCTACCTCACTTTGAAACTCCTTAAACTTCTCGAAAGTTTCGGACTTATGTTTCATGAAATAGATATATCCATATCTACTCAAGTCATCCGTGAAGGTAAGAACATAACGATAACCACCGCGCGACGCTACACTCATTGGACCACACACATCGGTATGTATGATTTCCAATAAGTCCGTAGCTCGCTCCATCATACCATAAAATGGAGTCTTAGTCATTTTTCCCATCAGACATGCTTCGCATCTTTCAAGTGATTCAAAATCAAGTGATTCAAGAAGTCCATCGAATGGAGTTTCTTCATACGTTTCACCTCGATGTGACCAAGACGATGCCACATATAGGTCGAATTATCGCTGATTTCAAGCGTTTAGCCTCAATGTTGTTGATATGTGTATTTCCACTATCGAGATTCAATAAGAATAGACCATCTATCAAAGGTGCATGTGCATAAAACATATTACTCATATAAATAGAACAACCATTATTCTCAGATTTAAACAAGTAACCGTCTGCAATAAACAAGATCCCGATATAATGTTCATGCTCAACGCAGCACCAAATAACAATTATTTAAGTATAAAACTAATCCCGATGGTAGATGAAGGGTAGCGTGTCGACCGCGATCACATCAACCTTTGATCCGCTTCCCACGCCGCATCGTTACCTCGTTCTTCGCTAGCTTCCGTTTATTCTGCGACCGTTTCGAGTTACAAATATGAGCAACCGAACCAAGATCAAATACCCGAGCACTACTACGGTAATAGTGAGATACACATCAATAACATGTATATCGATATACCTTTCTTCTTGATGTTGCCGTTCTTCGATCCGCCAAGTACTTTGGGCAATTCCGCCCAAAGGACCTTCTCCCTTGCAAGAAAAGCACTCAGTTTGTGCTTAGGTCCAGCCTTGGTCTTCTTCGGCGTGGTAGCTTTCTTACCACCCTTCTTGAAGTGTCCCTTTGCTTAGACTTGCCTTTCTTGAATTTGGTGGTCTTATTGACCAACAACACTTGGTGCTCTTTCTTGATCTCCACTTCGCAGATTTCAACATGGCAAAGAGTTCGCAACGTCTTGTTCATGTTCTGCATGTTGTAGTTCATCACAAAGTTCTTGTAACTTGGTGGTAGTGATTGGAGGACACGGTAAATCCCCAAAGCATTAGGAATCACTATACCCAAGCTTTGAAGTTTGTTTGCATGCCCAGACATCTTAAGCACATGCTCACCGACGAGCTGCCTCTTCCATCTTGCAGTTAAAGAACTTTTCAGAAGCCTCATAGCTTTCAATTGCCGCATGAGTCTCAAAAATCAATTTGAGATCCTCGACAATATCATATGGGTCTGACTCTTCAAACCTTTTCTGAAGCTCCGATTCTAAACCATACAAGATAGCACACTGAACTATGGAGTACTGATTCTTCCGAGCGAGGTAAACATTCTTTACTTCATCGGAAGCATCACCGTGTGGGTCACCAATGTGCATCCAGACATAGGTCAAATTACCACCGTGAGGACAATCCTCAAATTGGAACCAATCCGCGAAGTTGCTTCCATTGTTTTTCAACTTTTCTTTCTCTAGGAACGCATTAAAATTGATGGTAGGGGCTGCCATTGATCTACAACATATTTGCAATAGTTTAGACTAAGTTTATGACAAATTGAGTTCAAATTAATTAATGAAATTAAACTAGGTGAACTCCCACTCAAAACAACATCCCTCACATTGTTTTAGTGATCACACGAACCAAATCCACTACATCAACACCGATCATCACGAGAGTTGATATAGTTTCAATGGCGAACAATCATCATGTTCATCATATCTACTATACGATTCATGCTTTACCTTTCGGTAATCCGTGTTCCGAGACCATGTCCGACATGCTAGGCTCGTCAAGATCAAACCTTAGTTTCGCATGAGCAAATCGCTTGCTCACGTTGTATACACTTGCGTAATCTATCACACCCAATCATCACGTGGTGCTTGAAACAACAAGCTTTAGCAACGGTGCTAACTAAGGTTGAACACTTTATGATTTGAAATTGATGTGCATGAGGATCATCTTATAATGCTATAAGTCTACTAAGCAATACAAGATGCATAAAGGATTAACATCACATGCAATTCAATATATATGTGATATGATATGGCCTTTCTTCTTCGTGCCTCCGATCTCCATCTTCAAGCACGAACATGATCTTCATCATCACCGCATTGCATCAAGGTCAATGACGCTTCTCCATGGTTGTCGCCCACCGGCTTCAACTATTACAACTACTTTGAATAGACACGCGGTCTTAACATAAATTAAAGACAACCATATGGCTCCTGCCGGTTGTCGACTTACAATAAGGAACATTGCATACATCGAATATAATCACAATCATGGCCATATCACATCATCGCACACCGCAAAACAAAGTTAGGCGCTTCTACTTTCTTTGCATATTTTACGTGGTTTGGGGCTTTCAATAAGTGTCGTTCTAACTACGAACAAGAACCACAACATTGATACTAGCATTGTTGATCACCCGTTGTAAATTGGATCTTAACTATGCTAGGAGAAACATGCACCCATAAAGCCACTTATGCAATACAAGTTACATGTCAAGCGTGGAGCAAGTCTCATGAGCGATGTCATGTAAGGTTAGCCCGGCCGCTTCATCCCAACATACCGCAAGATGCAAAGTACACAAAAGCAATCTACAATAAAGCATCAACGCCCACAATGACCATTGTGTTCTACTGCAACAGATCTACATATAGACACGGCTCGATACCCTTTGTAGGGGTTCGTAGCATGGAAAAACAAAAATTTTCTATCGCATACAAACAAACAAGCCAAGATCTATCTACTAGATTGTAGCAACGAGTCGATGGTATAACTTACCCTCGAAGATTCCAAAGCGTTTAACGAGAGCGGATTCTCGTGGGTGATGTAGTCGTACTCTTCCCGATCTCAAGATCGTGTAGATGATCCTTCCAGCGCCACGTTCCGGCAGCGCTCCCGCAGTCGGTCACACGTTCGGTACTCGACGAAGACCTTCCTCTCCCTTGTTCCAGCAGGAGGAGGTTGTAACACTCTCCTCGCGATTCCGCAGACAACGGCGTGGTACCTAAGTAGAGGAGATCCGCAGGCTTCGCTTAAGCCGTGCGGTATGGTGGAGCTTATGAGAGAGGCTATTAGTGGTCTAGTAATTAGACACACCAATTAGAAGGCTCTAAACCAATTAGAAGGCTCTAAACCTGGCTAAAGCAATTAGAAGCTCTAAACCAAAACGGCTCTAAACCGGAGATCTAGAGTAGAAAGTTATGTGTCTATGGAGGAGCCCCGCCTCCTTTTATGGGAGGGGGTCATGGCGCCAGGAGGGAGGAGTCCTCCCAACTCGGCCTTGGTGGCGCCTGGAGGAGTCCAACTCCTCCTCCGTTGGTTCCAACTCCTCTTGCTTGTTTCCCACGCTTGTTTTGGCAGTTTGACTTTCAAACTGGACATTTGACTTTTCTGTTTTAGGATTCAATTTAATCCTTTATTTGGGACAGCAATAACACTTAGTACATGATGCAATCATTCAATGAGCAATGACACATTCATGTACCCTTCCCCCCCGGAGTGCCGGACAATCCGGAACCTTCTAGAACATTCCCGATGAAAACACCGGAATCATTCCCGAACTCCGAAACGGGACTTTCCTTATATGAATCTTATTCTCCGGACCATTCCGGATCACCTCGTGATATCCCGGATCCCATCCGAGACTCCGAACAACATTCGGTCTCTTTCTCATAATACCATAACTACTCAAACAACGTCGAATCCTTAAGTGTGTCTCCCTACGGTTCGTGAATTATGCGGACATGATCGAGACACTTCTCCGAACAATAACCAATAGAGGAATCTGGAAATTCATATGGCTCCCACATATTTCTACGATTACTTTGCGATCGAATGAACCACTTACATACGATACCAATTTCCCTTTGTCTCACGATATGTTACTTACCCGAGGTTATGATCGCTTGTATCTCTGCATACCTAGTTCAACCTCGTTCTTGATAAGTACTCTTTTCGCTCCCGTGATATGTGATCCCTTGTGACCAAGTCACATGCTTGCAAGCCAATTGGATGACATTCCACCGAGAGGGCCCAGAGTATATCTATCCGTCATGTGGATGGACAAATCCCACTCTTGATCCATGTGTTTCAACCAATACTTTCCGAACACTTAATGCCACCTTTATAGCCACCCGCCACGGTGTGGTGTTTGATGTCATCAAAGCATCCATCCGTAAAGGTGATATGCATGATCTCATGGTCGAAGGAATTAGGTTACTATGTATCAGAAAGCATATAGCAATTGAACTAATGAAATGACTTGATCTTTATGCTACGCTTATCTATAGGAGTATGTCCACCATATCATTCTCCTAACGATATGATCTTGTTGTTGATAACATCTCAATGTTCATGATATGGAAACCACAATCATTAATCAACCAACAAGCTAGTGAAGTATAGAGGCTATACTAGGGACTTCAAATTAAGTTTACAAATCACACAAGTATTAATGGTTTCCTTGTTAATACTATTATAGCATGAATGTAAACATTTATCATAAACACAAAGATATAATAATAACTACATTTATTATTGCCTCTAGGGCATATCTCCAACAAATATGTGATTCAGTTGTGGAACTATGCATACATGTTGTTTGTACTAAATATCCTTGGTCATTGAGGTTGTGCTGGACACACAACTTAGACCAATGTGAAAGTTGGCTTGATGACTCGGTTCCACTTGTCATGGGCATGGAGATGCTATTCCAACTTACACAGACTAGGCTAAAGAGTTTAGCGAGTCGGATTGACCCATATTGAGGTACAACGAACTAAGCTGTCATTTGTATATCTCAATCAATGTAATCCTTAGACCTGAGGTTGTTGCATAGTCCGAGTTGAGGATCACCGACTTAGGTTCTGTCAAACGCTGATCCGTGAATCGGGCGTTATAAAGGCAGGTTCGGTCGATCGAGAATCAAGCTGCGTGATGTGAATAACCAAGATGGGATTTTGCCCTCCACTCGGAGAGATATTCTCTGGCCCTCTCTTGAGATATGATTCGAAAGCATGGCCATGCACGACTCGGTTAAGTGTTAACGAGGCGATCGACTAAGAGTTAGTCGGGTGAATCACTTATCTCGGATCGAGAAGAGAGTCGGACTATTTAAGGGATGACATATATTCGCCTATAGTCGACAAGGTATATCGTGAGGCAAAAGGGACTCGACGTAAGTCGCATTGGAAAGGCAAGTCGTCATGACTCTTTGGTACTTGGGAATCGACGCTCGCTAGGAGCCGATACCGATTGATCGATTGTGAGTTGGACTCTAATCGTGTCCAAGTAACCATGAGCTCTGGGTCACACACTTAAGAGCGGGAGCAAGTTCGGATTGGATCTGAACATATAATGCTGGGTTGGACCTAAACCAGATTAGACTGAAATTAGTGAGTTGGACTCACGGTGACTAATGTTATATGGGCTTTAGTGAATGGGTCGCTGAGCGAGCCCACGTTCACTCTATATATAGTGGAGCACAAGAACCCAAAAGGTTAATCGTTGTTCGGTTAGGTCATTCCATGTGTTGGAAACCCTAGCTCCACAGTCCGCCGTAATGTGAACCTAGCGCCATGGGCGCCTCCTCATATGCGTGTGGATACCAGAGAGGTGCAAGGCGATCACCGGGACGATCGGATCGTGAGGATCGATCGCATCAACTGACGCGCTTCATCAGTAATCCGCAACCGCGCGTCTAGTGGTAAACCTCGTGGCCTTCTACCTCAGCTAGGTCTTAGGATCACCACGTTAGAGGAAAAAGTTTTGTTTTATCTCTGCGTGGCCCAACATCAATAACCTCGTCAAGCTCTACTTTCCTCCCACTCACTTCTTTCAAGAGAAACTCCTTCTCAAGAAAGGAACCGTTCTTTGCGACAAACACTTTGCCTTCGGTTCTGTGATAGAAGGTATACCCAATAGTTTCCTTAGGGTATCCTATGAAGACGCATTTCTCCGCTTTGGGTTCGAGCTTGTCCGGCATCAACTTCTTGACGTAAGCTTCGCATCCCCAAACTTTAAGAAACGACAACTTAGGTTTAGCACCAAACCACAGTTCATACGGTGTCGTCTCAACGGTTTTAGATGGAGCCCTATTTAAAGTGAATGCAGCGGTTTCTAATGCATAACCCCAAATGATAACGGCAAATCAGTAAGAGACATCATTGATCGGACCATATCTAATAGGGTTCGATTCCGGCGTTCAGACACACCATTGCGCTATGGTGTTCCGGGTGGCATGAGTTGTGAAACGATTCCACTTGCTTTAAGATGCGTGAGAAAATCATAACTCAAATATTCACCTCCACGATCGGATCGTAGAAACTTAATCTTTCTGTTACGATGGTTCTCCACTTCATTCTGAAATTCCTTGAACTTTTCAAATGTTTCAGATTTATGTTTCATTAAATAGATATACCCATATCTACTTAAGTCATCGGCAAAAGTGAGGAAATAGCGATATCCACCGCGCGTAGAAACACTCATCGGTCCGCATACATCGGTATGTATGATTTCCAACAAGTCCGTTGCTCGCTCCATCATACCGGAGAACGGGGTTTTGATCATCTTGCCCATGAGGCATGGTTCGCATGTGTCAAATGATTCAAAATCAAGAGACTCCAAAAGTCCATCTGAATGGAGTTTCTTCATGCGCTTACACCAATATGACCTAGACGATTGCCACAAATAAGTAGTATTATCACTATCTACTTTGCATCTCTTAGCCTCAATGTTATGGATGTGTGTTTCATCCCTTTCGAGATTTAGAAGAAATAAACCATTCACAAGAGGTGCATGACCATAAAAGATGTTACTCATATAAATAGAACAACCATTATTCTCCGATTTAAATGAATAACCGTCTTGCAATAAACATGATCCGGAAATAATGTTCATGCTCAACGCAGGTACATAATAACATTTATTAAGGTTTAAAACTAATCCCGAAGGTAAAACTAAGGAGAGCGTGCCGACGGCCATCACATCAACTCTTGATCCGTTGCCAACGCGCATCGTCACCTCATCCCTCGCAAGCCGTCATCTATTCCGTAGCTGCATTTGAGTTACAAATATTAGCAACGAACCGGTATCAAATACCAGCACTACAACGAGGGCTAGTAAGGAAAACATCAATAACATGTATATCAAATATACCTTTGATGGTGCCAGCCTTCTTGTCCTCTAAGTACTTTGGACGATTGCCCATCGACCCTGTCCTTGCAATAGAAGCACTCGATGTCCCAAGATAGGACCAGACACGAGCTTCTTCTCGGGGGCATTGCCGCCGCCTTCTTGAAGGGCTTATTTGCTCCTTACCTTTCTTAAAGGAGGGCTTGTTGACCATCAACACATGATTATCCTTCTTGATGTCCACTTCCGCAGCGACCTTGAAGAGCTCGGTGATCGATCGATGGAACCAATCGATTATGAGTCACTACAAAACTTTTGTAGCTGGGAGGAGTGATTGCAGAACCACAGAATCTTGAGCTCCTTTGGAATCGTGCATTCCAGTTGCTCAAGGCGTTGAGTGTAGCCCGACATCTTTATGGCGTGCTCACTAACGGAACTCCCTTCCTCCATCTTGCAGTTAAAGAACTTCTCGGAGATCTCATATCTCTCAGAACGGGCCTAAGTCTGAAACATGGTTTTCAGCTCCTCGAGAATCTCGAAGGGCCCGGGATACTCTTCAAAACGATTTTGAAGCTCCGGTTCCATAGCAAACAACATGGTGCTCTTAATCACACCATAATCATCTTTGCGTGGATCGATAGACTTTCTCATCACCAAGCGCGCTGCAGTGAGGTCACCTAACGCTTTCCCAAGGACATAGTCCTTTTGTCCGCCAGACAGAATGATTCTTAAATTGCGGAACCAATTGGTGAAGTTAGACCCATTGTTTCTAAGCTTTTCCTTCTCAGCAAAAACGTTGAATTTGAAGTTGGACTTGGCCATGTGATCTCTGATGATTTGCAAGTACAATTTAGACTATGTTCATGATAAATAGTTCAACTTAATCAAATTACTAGATGAACTCCCACTAAATTCAACATCCCTCAAGTTGTTTAGTGAACACGATCCAAATTCACCACACCTAATCCGATCATCACGAGAAGAGATGTGGTTTCAATGGTGGACAACAAAGTGTCGATCATATCATTCATATGACTCATGCTTAACCTTTCGGTTCTTGTGTTCCGAGGCCATGTCTGTACATGCTAGGCTCTTCAAGCTAGACCCAAGTATTTCCGCGTGTGCAAAACTGGCTTGCACCCGTTGTATGTGAGCGTAGAGTCTATAGCACCCGATCATCACGTGATGCTTGGACACGACGAACTTTTGCAACGGTGCATACTTGGGGAGAACACAGTTTTTTTATCTTGATCTTTAAGTGAGGAATCATCTTATAATGCTACCGTCGGGATCTAAGCATAATAAGATACATAAAGGGATAAACATCACATGCATATAACTTTATGTGACATGGTATAGCCAATCCTCGCGCAATGATCTCCATCTTGTGCGTTCCGGCATGATCTCCATCACTCCACCATGATTGCCTCCACCACGAATAGCAACTACAACTATTGCTAACTACTTAGCGATAAAGTAAAGCTATTACATGGCGTATAAGAAGTTGACTCGTAGGTCATACACAATTATAAAGACAACCATATGGATCCTGCCGGTTGTGTACTCATCGACATGCAAGTCGTGAAACATTACAAAACATGATCATCGCATACAATATACACATCACATCTTGGGCCATACCACATCACAGAAAACACTCCCTGCAAAAACAAGTTAGACGCCTCTACTTTGTTGTTGCATGTTTTACGTGGCTTATGGGAGTAGATGCTAAGAACGATTCTTACCTACGGAAAGCCACAACGGTGATATTATGGTTGCCAAACTTAGGTGTTAATCCCATGACAACTATAGTGAGAGAAACGACATCCACCGCATGTGTGGTACAAGCCACCGCGTCAAGTGCGGAGCCGGTCTCATGACGGCGTCGCGTAAGGTTGGCCTGGACCGCTTCAATCTCACTATCCCGCGTCATAAGAAGAACACAAACAAGAGGCTTGCAACAGAAAACATCAACGCCCGCAACAACCATGTTGCGTTCTACTCGTGAAACACATCTACGCATAGATCTAGCTCTGATACCACTGAAGGGATTCGCGGCATAGTAAATCAAAAAATTTTACGGAGCGAACAGAGGGAAAGCCAAGATCTAATCTAGGAGATGCAAACAACGAGAGAGATTGGATTAGATCTTCATACCCTTGAAGATTCGCACAGTGAACGTTAAATCGGGGCGTGGGTGATGTAGTCGTACTCGCTTCTCCTCCGCGATCCGATCCGATCTAGCACCACAAGTGGCGGTGCCTCCGTGAGATGCACACGTGCGACCCTCGAAGTCTCCTCCTTCCGGACCAGCGGTATGGTGGAGATAGATTGGATCTACAACACGACGGCGTGGTGTATATGGTGGAGAATTTACCTGCAGGCTTCGCCTACAAACAATCGGGAGGAGAGAGGAAGGTATCAAGGCTAGGGCTTGGAGGAAGGTGTGTAGTAGGGGAGGCGCACCCCTCTATATAGAGGGGGGCGGCCAGCCCTTGCCCCTCCTCCAATCCTATCTCTAGTTTAAACAATTTAAACTCTCCCTTATCTAGAAATCCTATCTCTAGTTTAAACGATTTAAACTCTCCCTTATCTAGAAATCCTATCTCTAGTTTAAAGGAGTTTAAACTTATCTAGGATCGGCTGGGCCCTATGGGGCCTTGAGCCCCTGGCCCAATGCGGCCAGGACACTCCCTCATAGGCCCATGCCCCCTCACGGAAGGTGGGGCCACGTTGGTCCCCTTCCGGAAGGTTCTAGAAGCTTCCGGTACAATACCGATTAACCCGGAACAATTCCAAACTCCAAAAACTGCACTGCCTTATATGAATCTTATTCTCCGGACCATTCCGGAACCTCTCGTGATGTCCCGGATCCCATCCGAGACTCCGAACAAAAATTCATAAACCAATTATCCAATCTATCCTAACGTCGAGATACGTTAAGTGTGTGACCCTGCGGGTTCGAGAATATGCAGACATGATCTTCTATCAATAATCAACAGTAGTGCAGGCACCCATATTGAGTCCACACATTCATCGATGATCATACGGATGAACCACGATGCGAGATTCAATCAATCCCATATATATATTCCCTTCGTCTCGCGATATTTTACTTGCCCGAGATTCGATCGTCGGTACCGTCATACCTAGTTCAATCTCGTTCACAGCAAGTACTTTACTCGTTCCATAATCCGATATCACTTTGTGATTAACTCCTTAACCACATGCTTGCAAACGGTGTTGATATCGATTACCGAGTGGGCCCGAAGTATATCTCTCCGACTTGGGAGGGACAAATTCCATCTCGATACATACAACCCAACAGATACTTTCCGATCACCTGAGAGACACCTTTATGATCACCCTCTCATAGGATGACGTTTGATGACCTCAAAGCTTTCTTCCGGAACCAGGGAGTTGCATTATCTCATGGTCTAAGGAATACAATATTTGACATAGGAAAAGCTTCGCAAAGATGAACACGATGAAACGATCTAATTGCTTCGCTTAGTTTGGGTCTGTCCATCATATCATTCTCCCAATGATATGATATCATTATCAATTGACAACTCATGTCTATGGTTAGGAAACCTTAACCATCATTGATCAATGAGCTAGTCCTTAGAGGCGTACCAGGGACTCGGTGTTGTTCACAAACCACACAAGTATTAATGTTTCCGCTTAATACAATTCTAGCATGGAATATAAACTTTATCATGAACAAGAATTATAATAATAACATCTTTATTATTGCCTCTAGGGCATAATTCCAACACTTTCTGGCCAGATGCGGTGGCCATGGCGCTCCCCTCTGCGCCTTGCCTCTCCGGTAATGGCGGTTGTGGTGGAGTCATGCATGTACCTCAATAAGGCCTGCTCGAGCTCGGAGTCGGGTGGTGTCGGATTCTCCTCTCTTTGGATGGCCTTGATGGCGGGGGAAAGAGGAACTCCGGCCTGCGGTCGTTCGTCAGCGGCTCCATGCTCGATCTGTTGTTTGCTTCTTCTTCCTTGTGGTGGTGACGTGCTTACTATCCCTCTTCCGGCCGGCCGTGGCGGCGAGGGGACGAAGGGTTCGAGCGGGGCTACGGCTGCAAGTGGAAAGAGGCGATGGATTCTGTCTTCTGACGCATTTGCGCGGTGGCAGGAGGCTGCGGTGGGTGGTTCCAGGCGATCTTTAGAGGAGGAAGACGCCGGCGGTGGTACTCCAAGTGAATGCTTGTCATAAGCGCGTGTCTGCCGCTCGGGCCAAGCTAGATGCCCCGCCGCTTTCCCTTGCTTCTCTTGGCCGGCCGTGGCGGCGAGGGGCTCGAGCGGGGCTGCGACTGCAAGTGGAAGAGGCGATGGATTTTGTCTTCTGACAAATTTGCGCGGTGGCAGGAGGCCACAATGGGTGGTTCCCGACGATCTTCAGAGGAGGAAGAGGCCAGCGGTGCTACTCAAAGCGAATCCTCATCATAAGCGTGTTTCTGGCGCTCGGGCCAGCCTAGATGCCCACCGCTTTCCCTTGCTCCTCTTGGTCGGCCGTGGCGGCGAGGGAGAGGATGCAGGTAGCAGCGAGCAAAAGGCGTAGCCAGAGCCCTCTAGGGAGTTTCGGTCTTTCCCCTTTCGGCGGATTTCTCCCAGCTACTCCGACCATCTCTGCCCGCCTTCACCCACCCGTGGCAGGAGTGTTGTGCTGGGGTGCGGTTTGCTCAACATTGATGGAGCTACCAAGGTTTCTTCCGTCGAGGATTACCGGAGCTTGGAAGCGACATCCGTGAGCTTTATCTTGACGGTTGTAGGCCGTCTGTTACAGGCGGTGAGCTTCGGCATCTTTTTAACCTCCATCGGAGGCCCTTTCTCGGGTCAGCGGCCGCGTTTCAACGTCGGCACTGAAGCAAGTGGTTTTGTCCCCGCGGTGGTTCTCGGCGGCGGTGCAGCTGACCTTCGGTTCAGCAGTGGAGATAGGGAGGGTCCTGATTGCAACTCATATTTTTTAGCAAGGCCTTATCCACTTCAAATGGGAACCTATGTGCTTATTTTTTTTCTTTTTCTAAGATCTTCTGTAATATTATACACTTCCGCTATTTATGATTAATTTAAAGCTTCCAGGCTCTTCGGGGCTCTTCTCGTTCGAAAGTAGTATCAATGTACGTACGTGCTGGTATCATTGCTAGTCATGGATGAAGTGGTCGGCTGCTACCACAATTGTTGACTTCTTTTCAAGTGGGAGTGTGCTTTGCGGATTGATTAGCGGTTGGGCCGCGGCGACGCCCGCCCATGCTCAGCTCCATCGCCCCTGAAAAGTTTAAGGACGACATTTATATTATTTTCTTTTGGATTCATATAAGGACGACATTCATAAAGCGGGGGATTAATTCCGGGACGTACGTTTAGCGCCCAACCGCGACGCTGCCGCGCGCGCGCGCACCGCGATAGTCAATGCGAGCGACGTGTCCCCGTCCACGTCCCTTCGCCTGTAGTACATCGACCCCCCTGTTCTTGATCCTCCCATGCGTCCAGCTTTTGGCTACTTTCCATGATAAAAAGGAAACTTTTGGCTACCTTTTGCCCTTTTAATTTGTTGGTTTTATTTATTTATATATCGTCGCATTTTCTAGAATATCCCACTCACCTGAAACTGCACATCACAAGCTAGGGCTTCAAAGCTGGGATTTTGAAAGCGTACGTACGTACGTACGTGTAAATGTAGTTTATGTCGGAATGGTGAAGGCTGGATGTTGATCCAGCCGAGATTCAGAAAGTGACTGTGATTTAGTAACAGATTTTCTCCAGTCCAGGCTACATTATCCATGGAAATGAGAAATGAGAAATCTCTGTCTCCGCCGCGGTTTACCTGTACGACGTATATATAGGGGCGACGTGATGACCAGCTAGCTCGATCGATGGAGCAGGCCTAAGCGCTAATAATATATGACTGTACTTACCTAAAAAAAAAAATGTTCAGTCCTTGGAGTAGCTAGTGGCCATGGAAGGAACAGATCGACGCGCTGCCGCTGGGATGGTGGACAGGAATTAGGACCGGGACGGGGACTCGCTCGTACTAGTACATACGTCGTCGTCCTTGACGAAAGCGACCCGCCGGTTGCAGCTGCTGCCAATAATAATAATAAAATATTTGGGGCAGGCATGTAGTAGCTCGCGAGTGTTGACTATGTGTGTTGCGGCGTAGGCATCCGTGTGGTTGGAGATTGCGTGTGGCGTTGCGGCGTAGGCATCATCATCTCGCTCGTTGACATCTTCTCCGATCCATCCTGCTAATCTAGAGCTAGCTACTTCTTCCAGCGTTTCCTCGCTGTCGTCGTAGCAGCAGCGCGTACGGCCGGCCGGAGAGCGCCTCCGGTGAACATTCGATGCACTGATCACTGAAAGGTGCCCGCTTTGAGTATTAAATGACCTAGACTGTTGGTTGTGCAAAGAGAGAGAGGCCGGGTGGCTGTCCCATCCCATGTAGTAGTAGCAGCCATAAACCCTGTAGGAGTATGTAGGACGTGGCCTCCTTTGTCTCCAAGTCTCTCCTGCTATAAACGTCAGTTCCTCCGGCCGTCAGTTCAATTCCCCCGGCCGGATCTGCAGGCTTATATAGGGGGGACTGGGAGAACAAAACTGGAGAAGTCATCCAATCAATTAGGCATAGTATCTTTCTTGAAATTTTGACTACCTACTCAGCTTGCTTTCATACCTTTGCTTGTTCAGCCGTTCCTCTCTTTGTAAATTGCACGCGCGCCCCCCTGCTTGCCTCTCGAATCTCGATCAGTACTACGTAGCAGGTACGTACGTACCGTGTTAGCTCGATATTCGTAATATAGATGTGTAAACTAACTTGTGAGTCGCGCCACCACGATCGGACGAGTTCTCACACCATGCACACGCACGATACGCATGCATGCATGCATGACCAGTAGTGCTAATAAGCCGCATATATTTCAGCTGGATTCGCACTGCGCATATTCTGTCTACAGCACGCACGATATCGAGGAATCCATGAGCTAGCTAGCTAGCCTGTTGCGATATGATCAATCAATCTACTGCATGCGCGCGGCTGAGAGAGAGACCGCATAATGCATGCTACGACTACACACTACAGAATGCTAATTAGCGAGCCTCGCTGGACAATCGCTCAGGCTGACACGTATCCTTGGGACGCACAGCGGCGTCGACATGGCGAAATACCAGCCACAGCCAAACACGTCGGGTGCGTATAGTTTTTTTCGTAATGAAAGAGACGTACCGTTGAGTTTGAACGAAGAAAGAGGAAATGAAACAGACGGGTAGATCCCCATCATTATTCAATCCCGTATAGTATGTACGTCGCCACCAACAGAAAAAATGATCGGGCCGATCTCGGTTTCTACTGCAGCCAGCAGGGGGAGCGAGCTAGCCTTGTCGACGTCGCTCGATGGATCCATCAACGTCGGCGTCGCTGTGTGTACACACGGATGTCAATGAGCTTATTATTTGGTCGGTTAATTAATTTGGTGGAGAAATTGACCGGCTGAAAGCAGGGGGAACGGTTAATTGAGCATATATAGTCATCCGACCCGCGCGCAGCCCTCGTGGTGTTCCGGCAAGCTCGTCGAAGCTGGCTGGACGTACGCGCGCATGCATGGTACCGTCCATGGCCACCACACGTACGTACGATCGACGTTGTTGCATGCAACTTGCATCAGTTTTTTCTTCTCGATCTTGAAATGGGAGGGGAAAAGTCGATCGAGTCTTCTTGGAGAGATGGGGCCGGACTGGGATGATTAATTAATTGTTGATGATTTTGTTCCACCGCGCGCGGCCGGATTATATTGGGACTAGTAGGATTATATATATGCATGCATGGATTCACTGCATCCGGGCGTGCATGCATGCGTTAGGACGAGGATTAACTTAACGAAGCTAGCTATGCTAGCTTAGTTCGCTTTTTGACCCCGGCTGCTTAGCGCAGCCAGAGAATAATTAGGTCCGGCTCGAACCAATTAGTCACCATGCATGATGCCGGCCGTATGTACTTGTGCCAACCGCGCGCCGGCCGGTCACCGGGGAGCGTGGGATTAATTAACATTTCATTTGATTCCCGTGACCATGCACACGTAGCACGCGCGCGCGACACTAGATCTTGGTGTGATGATCCGATCACGCACGCTAACACAGCGGCTAGCAGAGCATGTTCCGCACGGAAGGGTCAAAGCAGAACGCGCCAGCCGTACGTGTGCATCCGCTTGAGATAGCTAGCGGTCTCTCGCGAGGTATATGGATGGAGTTTTATTTCTGGGGTTTGTGTGCGGGGATCGTAGATCGCGTTTGGGCCACACAGATGGATCGATCGATGGGTGGGGGATGGGAACATATTGTATATATAAGCCTGTCATTAGCGCATTGATTGATCGAGGTAATGCCTTAATAATAATTTGCTAATCGATATGATCGTCCCAACACTGTCGTCTGATAATTAATTAAGTAGCTAGCGTAAGCGGTGCAGCCTAGCTAGTAGGCGTATTGATGAAATTAGGTCCCCCATTTGACCGATCGACCGAGGGCGATGGAGCTGCGTGGGGGGCGCGCGGGGGTGCGATGCGATGCAGCGGCGTCTCCGCGGCCCCGGGACGGGTCGTCGGTCTCCCGGAGAGCGCCACGTACTAATAAGGCCTAGTTCTTTCGGAGTTTTCTCCGAAGCCGTCTCTCCCAGAATGAGGTTCTGCAAAAAAATTGCGGCCCAAAATAGTTAAACAAATTTGAAGCGCCATGAAATTTTTAAACCGGTTTCAGAAATGCGGGTGACAACCGGCAGGTTTCACCAAAAAGCGGGTCTAAGTGCGACTTGTTTCGCGGAGAGGCGTGGTCTCCGTTTTTGGACGCGTCGGAACTCGTGAAAACATAATGATCGCCCGCGGCCACCGCTAGCTTTGCTTCAGGTCTCGTTCCCTTCTTGCGCAGCACAGGTCCGCGTCTTTTGCGCGCCTCGCGACCCACGTGCATGGTCGTGTGTAACGTGGGCGCGATCACCATGTAAAAAATTAAGAAAATTCGAACAGCTTTGAAAGTTTAGCTAAAAATATGAAAGCTAATGAAAAAACTGGCCATTTTCATAAGTTTCGCTAAAAAGAATTACATGGTTTCGAAAACGATGGTCGTGCTCTCAAAACCTCGAACAAATATGGGTCAATGATGCGTGCACAGTCGTTCGAGTACAAGTGCATCCCCCCTGTTTCCTTTTCCTTTCTAAAAATTCTACCCCATCTATTAATAACCAACAGTAACAGTACAAATAGATCTAAACGTAATAAAATTGTAAACCGAATCATGAACCACTTAGCAACAACTACAAAAACTATCACGAGCTGAAGGCTCGTCGCCATCCTCGTCTCTTCATCATCGGAGCTATGCAAAACTTATTATAGCAGAGCTTATTGTAATAGAAAGATGAAAAGTCATCGTGGTAAAACCTAAATGACCAGCAGACTAGAGTAGCCACCACCATCAATGATGACATCCATATCCGAAGAGACTGACCTATAATCACACCCACGCACAAAAAAACCCGACCATATCATAAAAAAGATCTGTTGAACACACAACCTCAGGTGCCCTCCACTGGCGCCGGATGAACCAGCAGAGCTAGAATAGAGCAAGCGGACCTTATTATGGCTCAAGATGTAGCCATCGTCGTACCATCCCGAGAAGACAGAAAAAACAACCTTAGCAAAGAACAAAAACCACCTGCCGACGAAGGATCATGGTCCCCAACACCTCCAAAGCCCCCAAGCCATTGGAGATGGAGCGGAGACTAGTAATGTCACCGACGAGAAGAACGGAACTCTAGATGGGCTTTTCAGCCACCGCCTCGACAACCACTTGAGCCTCAAGTCACGAACCGTAACTAATGTATGAGTAATAATAACTCGATTTGAGGGAAACTATATTGGTTCCATATATCTCCATCATTTCTTGAGGTTCGATACATTCTTTAAATCGTATTTTCATTCGCGAAGTATATTTTGGTACTACTAATAACCTACTAATAAGTAATACACCCTCTGTCCCAAATTAAGTGACTTGGGTTTTATGTATCTAGACACGTTTTAGCATATTGATACATGCAAATCAAGATAAACTCAAGTCACTTATTTTAGGACAGAGGGAGTAATAAAATAGTACCGGCTTTTAAAACCATAAAAGGTATTCGATGTTTCTCCTCGAAACAGGCTTCCTCCCCGCTTTATAAATAAAGCCAAATTTAGGTACAAGGTTCGCAACTGATACCGATGCCGAGGAACTAAAGAGGGAAAGGAAAATGTCCATTGGGGCAACAACACAACAACGCTCAAAAGGAAAGCAAACAACACATTAGGAAGCGACTTGGCCTAGGTATGAGCCACGAAGGCGGTGCGCCTAGGTGCCGCGAAGCGTTGCGCCGACGCTCTTAGTTCCTAGAGAATGATGTCCATGCGTCCCGGTCCTGCTATTTAGATAGCGGGTACCACTGCTGAAGGTAGGCAATACAAGCAAAAATAGAGTTGGAAAGATCCGCTTTATGACCATTTTATTACGAGTGTTCCATAGAGTCCATGTGAGCAGTGGCGAACCTTGAAGGAAAATCAAGGAGGGGCCAAGATGCTAAGTAACCCACTTAATAGCTATAATTCTTATTAGTTTAATCTTAACAACAATACTAATTAGAAACATTGCACCAATTGGGGGGGGGGGGGGGGTGCATGGCCCAGTTTGGCCTCCATAAAGGTTCGCCACTGCATGTGAGGGCCGAAAATACTAACCAGAAAAGGTGGCTGTCTCCTTCCAGTACGGTTTGTCGCGGTTTCAAGGAACTCACCGAGATCCTGGGCCTGCCAGGCAAACCCAAGAACTTCACGGGTGAAGCTCCAAAGAAACTGAGCGGCCGGCAGGTAAACATAATGTTGGTGCACATCTTTGGTGTCTCATATAATGGACACATCCCATTGCCTGGAACGTTAATTTTCGTAATCTCTACCCTTGAAGGAAGACGACCCGTAGCAGTTGTCATAGGAAGATCCTCTGACTAAGAGGAATACAGCTTTCCAAAGGTGGGACATTCATGTGCGTTCTGGGCCCTGGAAGAGGGACCGATACGCCGAGCTAACGGAAAAGGCTCTCAAGGAAGACTGGCGCCAAGATACCCCATCCCTCTCGGATGGGGGGAGGACGCCCCAAAGTCTTATGAGGTCCGCAACTTCAGCAGCACTCAAGGTCCTCCAAAACAGGATGTTCCAGTTGCCTTCATGGTCTGCCACAAGGGGATTGGGCTATCCAAGGGTCCAACTAGAAAAGAAGCCTTGTCCGTTGCCCACGGCGAACAGCGAATTGTTTAATGTCCTGGATGTATTCGACGTTAAAAAAAGTATATTTTTTGTCAAAAAAAAAATTCGAACCATACAGGAGGACTGCATGTGAAATAGAGACCTGAGGCTGAGTTACACCATTAGTACAACTCAAGACTAAGAAAAACTTGCTAGAAAACTAGAATTCTAAAAGTGACAGGCTACTGCCCCCCAATAGAACATCAAAACCAGACAGAGGTAACCCAAACGACATGTCTAGCAACATCCTCGTCAGCAGCATACTCATTGACACAACGAGTCAATGGTATGGTACCGTATACGCAGACACACGTAGTCGGACGATCTACATTTTGACATTGTAGGATATGCGTCTGAAACGGCGTACGTACGTAGTATGCGCTTCCCTGCCGGACGTACGCGCGGCGGCCGCATGGGTGGCGCGCTATGGGCCACTCCACGCAGGCACGTCATCTCGCCGGCCCCGCCCGCGCGCGCTTCCGACACCTGCGCACCCGCCGCGGCGCCCGCACGCACGGCACCCACGTAGTACATAGTACATACTCTACCGCCCAGGTCATGGTGCCAGTACTAAAGCACGACTTTCTGCTGCCGTATCTTTTGGTTGGTGAGGCTATCTATCGATCTACTTGTAGCTAGCTAGCTAAGCTGGGCGTCGCTTGTAGACTACGAACACCGTCCACTTTCTGCGGCGAGTCCAGTTGCCAGCGTCGCTGGCTAGATAGCTTGGCCGGCCAAGGGAAAACGATCAACGCCTTGAATTTTTTTCCCTTGAAAAGAAAAAACAGCCAACAAATCAATGTACGTGCGTTATGCGTACATACATACGCCCAGGCCAGTCAACAACTTTCCTCGACTCGCTTTTTTGGTTACTGCTGGCGATCGGGAACTCCGGCCGGCCGGCCAGATCGACCAGCTAGCCAGCATTGCGCGCGGTTTATTTGTGGGAAAAGCAAGGAAAGAACTCGACACGCGGCGAGTTTCTCAATCGCGCCGCTGCCGGCCTGCCGGACGGCGGGGAGGGGACAGGTCCTGGCACAGATGCGGTGTACGACACGGAGCGGTAACTGGAGGAGCACGGAGAACGTCTTGATTTTCCCCTTGTTGGCAACAAAAGGGTCAACTCAAAGGCTTCGTCAAATCAACGTCCGGCCGGTTAACTAACCTTTCCTTGTCCCTTTTGGTCGTGGTCACCCCAAATTCCAGACCAGCATTGCTGAAAAGGGCAGAGGATCGGAAAGCTCGACACGCGGCGAGTTTTTTCCAAGGACAAAATAAAGCGCCGCACCCGACTGAAAGCAAAACCGCCGTCGCCGCGCGCGGGCTTGCCGGACGGACGGCGGGGAAGAGAAGGGACAGGCCGTTGCGACCTTCCGATTCCATTAACAGCAGATGCAGTGTTCGATACGGGCAGGTAATTGGCGCGCCGCGGCACCTTCGTGGCGCCCGCCCGCCTGCAGAAAGATGGACCGGACCGATCATCGTCGGCCGGTGCAGAAAAAGGAAGGAAAGCGGGGTCCGGCCGGGACCTTTTCCGTCCCAACTTGTTTCAGTTCGCTACGTCAGATTGGAGACGACGTACGGGACGAAAGACAGGAGCGATCGCATCGAATAATGCTTTTTGACCCCCGGCCCTTTTGATTGGCTTAGTCAGTCCTCATCACTCATCAGTTGGATAATATTCCACCATGTCAAGCTAGGCTCCGCTAGCAGAAAGGTGTCTCTTGTACTGGGATAACATGCTTCTCTTATCGATCGTCATCACCCGCGATTCCTTGGTTCTTTCCCATCTGACGGCACCTCTTTCCGGGCCTTATTATTTTCAGGAGATGCTTGCTGATGCTAGATTATTGGGTCCCTTGCCTGGAAAGGTCCTATGGATAATGGCACTGGCATATTGTTCCTTGACATCCAAATCTCGCTCGCTCACTTGCTTGCTGCCTTGCTGGGGCCGGCATATTATTTGTTTGGGTTTGTTCTTCTGTCATGGCAGGATGAGGCTGCTCGATCCATCTCAAACCTTTGTCTATTTCGCCTCATGCGGCTGTATCCTCGTCACCTGCTAGTTGTCACACGCCAGCACCAACTTGAACGCTTACTATATATATACTCCTACTTCCTGTTTTTGGCAAAGAACGCTTAGTTTACTACTACTACTACTTGATTTGCCCTTTTCTGTCAGAGGATTGGATCCATGCATGCAGGCCACGAAGGGGAATGTCCAAAACCAAAGCCCATGCCCACAACTCGATCAAGACTGCAAGTCTTTGCTGTGCTTCAGACTCGAGTTTCTGACTGGATCGTTCAGAGTCTCACGTATTTGTCGGGGGAAACGGAACGCAGAAGACAGTGAGGTTCAGTCATAGCATATGCGCACCTGGTTCAGGAGTCCACGTGACACCTCTGTCGCTCCGTGCCAGTCAAGTTAAATGCACGGTCAATGACGTTGCATATATAGGCAAACATCCATATGATTAATTTCGAATAAGCAACTAATAAAGCATGACTACATAAATAAAAATTAAGAGAACATGATTTCGTAGTTCGTAGGAATAGTTGATATGTGTGTATGACTCGTCCGAAGGATCAAGGTCAGTTAATTGACTTTGGACAAAACAACGCTATGTACTCAAACTCGAGTCTCCGGATTCGAATCCAAAAAAATGCTCACGTAACTCGACTCAGGCCGCGGAGGTCTTAGATGAGTCAAATTCCAGTGATATTAGATATGCACCCAACGCGTCCTTCGGGATTTTTCAGGTACTACCTGTAGGCGCAGCAGGTGTCGCAGACACAACATTCAAATATTTGTCGTCGCGGAGACGACTCGGGTGGCCAAGGAGACGTTGTCTCTTAGTAGCGTATCTGATGGGAGGAGTTGCCATGCTTTCAATTGTGCATAAGTTCTTATGACTCAGTCGTCGTAAATGATCCGAAGGATCACGACAGCTTTGTTCATCGGGTGCGCGGTCATCGCTCCCTATGGGAGTAACCCCCGAGTGTTTGTTCGAGTCGTGGACTCGATCGGAGACTTTAGTCATGCTAATCTTGCGAATGCAGTTGATGGCTGAAATTTATCGAATGGGAACCAGCGCTCCCTATGGGAGTAGCTCCCGAATCTGTAAACGGATCGTTGGTTCGAAGGAGTCAGGGTATATGACCTTAGCATTTTGTCATTTTAGGCACTCATTGGACCTGGAAGTTCTTCGGGTGCGCGACTAGCGCTCCTGTTAGGAGTAGCCATTCGAGTATTTGGGTCGAGTCGTAGACTCAAGTAAAAACATTGTAGTCACTCGAATAATAGAGCCGTTGCCCCACCATTCCTTTTGCTAAAGGGGTGAGTGATGATGCTGTCATTGGTGATGAAGAGTGAGCGCATCCGTCAGCAGGGCATCGTCGATGGGATGGCACGACTGTGGGTCCTATAATCTGACCAGAATTTGACTAGTCACGCGTAAATTACGCCGTTTTAACCGCGCCTCCTCGGTTTCCGCACGTAGTGGAGAGTGTGGCGACGGTTCGGGAGGCCACCGCCACATGTGTGCGGCGATGCACACCACACGTAATGGTCTGCAGATCGACGACTCTCTTTCTTCTTCTTCCGCCGTTTAATATGTCGGTGGGCACTAGGTAATTTTCCCCTTTTGCTCATTGTTATGCGTACTCTTTGCTTTCCTTGCGTGCCGCCTCTCGCTGCCCACAGTTTTTACCTCGCATTAGACGGCTTCCGCATCTTTCCCTCCAACATTATCCACACATAGTGCAAGAGGCGTCGCGTCAAGATGGGGAAGACGAAGAAGGTCATTGGGGCTGGGACGAGCACCGTCGGTGTTCTTCGGGCTAGGACGAGCACCGCCGATGTTTCCAAGAAGAAGAACACCGGCGGTTGCGTGACCAATGGCGGGTGATTTCGCAGAAGGAGGACGACTATGTTCTCCCCAGCCCGGAGGTATTTCCTGATCCTCTCGCTGGTTTTCGCATCATGTTCCTCGCCTTTGTCCTTTGTGGCCTTTCTTTTCCCCTCCACGATTCCGTTCATGGCCTCCTTTTCTTTATGGGCTCCAAATGCATCAGATGTCGCCCAATTCCATCTTCCACCTCTCTTGCTTCATCACTCTTTGCGCGTGCTGGCTCGAAATCGAGCCGCACATCGGCCTCTTCAAGAAACTCTATGCCTTGAAAAGGCAATCCAGCGTCGGCAGCGCTGTCTATGAAGTTGGCGGGTGCGGGACCTATATCCGCCCCAACCAACAATACTTCAATTTAAATCTTGCCGAGTAAGCTAAAGGGTGGAGAAACAAGTGGTTCTACATCAGTGACGAGAAGTTGGTCGGCCAAGTCTGCGACCTTTCTCCCTTTGACTCAGAAGCAGAGATCAAGAGGAAGCATTCCTGAAAGAATGACGTTCCTTCAGGTGAAACTAAAGTGGTCGAAGCGCCATACAATTGCGTGGAGAACCTTCAGTTGAGGCGCGGTCAGGAGGTCACCGACCTCAACATCATTCGTGTCTTCTTGAAGTGTCGGGTGCATACCTTGCAAGCCAGGGCATATCCGGTGTTTTTGTATGATGGCGCCAATGATCCGACGAGGGTGTCGACTAAAGAGTTGTCATCGTCGGAGCTTGCCAGGAAAATCAGGCCTTTGATATGCCTGACTGCTGATGAGGCTCACGCGGAGTCGCCGATCGTGCGAGCGCCGATTTAACCCAGTTCCTGAGATATGGTCCTCGTACTTTTTTCCTTTGTGACGTTGTGCTAGCGGTGTGTAATCATAGCTGACGTTGTGGTATTGTACTTGTAGGATATGAAGGTAGAGAAGATGATGCCTCCATTTCATGGGGAGTTCAAGGTTGCTCCGGATGGTGGGGATATGGGCGTGTCGGAGTCGACCGTCCCCGCGCCCAGTCACCTAAAGGTGAAGCCTCTGAGTAAATATGAAACTAGTAATGGAATTTTTTCATTGCGATCGATGCTTTCGCACTTGTTTGATCGATGCGGCATAGATAGTTCGAACACATTGAGCCAAACAAAGCGAAAAAAATGAGATAAACTATGAGACAATTGTCTTCTTTTCGTTCTCGTTAGTCATCGGAGTTGGAGTGGTAGTGGCGACAACACATGCTATCATTGAAGACGCGGATGGTCGGCATGGTTTCTCCATCGTAGTTGAAGACAAGGAAGTGCCCGACTTAGATTTGGTGTGCGCAAGCAAACTCCTTCCAACCGGCGGCGAGGTACATATGGTTGTAGCGATCGAATAGCACCTCAACGGACCACTGGCCAGTGCCGCCACTGGACACCTGAAGCAGGACGTGGTGTGACTCTTGGCCGTCTACAATGGACGCGGACTTTTAGGGAAGGCGCAGCCTTTCCCAGTTCATGCCCAAGTGGATGCTCACGGTGAACTCGAACCCGTCGAGGTTGATGGAGACGGGCTAGAGCTCGGGTGACGAGGTGGTGGCGATGGAGATGATGCCGGCGAACCACTTTGGCCACGCCCCCAACGCCTTCCTCGATGGCCTTGGGCACGACTAGGGCCCGATGGTTGTCCAAGACGCCCTCCCCTTGATCCAATGTCGCCGGCCATGGAAACCTTGTGTGGTGGTGGTGCTGACGGCTAGAGCTAGGGAGGGAGAAGGGAAGTGTGGGAGAAGATGGCCGCGGGTGTTCTGTTAAAAGGCCACGGCATTGGATGCCAGTGTGGATACCAAAACGAGGCCATTGATGTGGTCGCAGCAGGAGCGCAGGCGTCGGACGGATCGGCCAGAGAAGGTGTCCAGTCATCAGCAACGCGGCCAGCCTTGTAGCAGCCTACCTCCCCCCATTGATGGCTAGTGGAGGGAGGCCATTGGGTCGCTGCCATGCAGGCCCTTGGCTCACGCGGTAGGACACGAGAGGACGTGTACGCTATTCGGCCTAATGCAAACGTTGCCTAAATTTAGTACGCCTGGATCGTGCCAAACGGATCGGTCTGAATAGATTGCCCACTAGAGAGGACGCGCCCACCACTCGGGTTCGATCGGATCGTTTCGAACACGACATTTGGGTCATGACAGAGAGAAGGACACGGTCGAGGACCCAACCCCGCACCTGTACGCGATTCCCCACATCCATGTCGTGCTGGTGCCGCTATAGACGGCTGCTGGCAGCACCAACCACTACACGAGCCTGTCACTATACCGCCGGCATAGGCCAAATTACCGCCGGCGTAGGTGTATGCCGACGGCGGCCGTAGACGTAGCCTCGTCGGCATAATACAGCGTCAGCCTAGACTAATATACCATCAGCGTAATAAAGCCGTCGGCGTAGGCAGCTACGCCGATGGCTTAGCCGTTGCCATAGTTTAGATGGGCCCCGCCTAGACGGCTAACGGGCGTTAGGATACTTTTTAATTTATTTAAAAAATGCAAAAAAGTTTTCCAATTTTTTTAGAATTTCTTTTTTAATTTTTTTGAATTGTTTAACTTGTTAATCTCATAGGTTTTTTTACTCTAAGTATGCTTAATCTTCGGTTAAATTGCACTAATGGTCAAACTTTCCGATCGGTCATTCATCCTAACACTACTCCTATCCCAGCATGATTAACTTCTCAGTTTTTTCCGGATAAGCTTTCGATAAAAAAATTAAATCTTGTTGATAATACTACCATATCAACCCCATTAACCCTTAGACCATAGTGTCACACGTCTTTATTTTTAAATTTCAAAAAATATTTAAGTAAACAAAAATGAATAAGTAATAATAATATTGAATTCATAAATGACAATAAAATAATTTTTGCCCTTTTCTATTTAATATGGAATAATTCATATCTTTAAATCCATAAATCGGAATCCGACAAATGATATGTCTAAATCGATCAGAAAAATGAGAAGAATTCAATAATGTCATCCATATCATATTTTTAATCATGCATCATGTCTTTAAAATAAAATTTATTTAATAGTGTTCAAATCTTCAAAAATTTATATTGTGAGTGTAAAAATGGTCAAAACGCTGGCATGAAGATTCTTACCTAGGGGATGATCCTTTCTAAACTTGAATTGGTTCTATGAATAAAACATCATATTGTGAGTCTAAAAATTATTTTTTTCAAAAAATCATGAGCATTAGATCATGTACATGTAGTTCAAACCGGACCCTCTTCCTACTGGTTCGACATACATTTGTCTTTTTCACCAGGGGTGGAAGGAAAGGTTTGAGATACCCCGTTTGAGACATTGTCCATTTTTAGGTGGTCTAGTATTTTTTAAAATAAGGTGGCGGCATTTTGAATGAGCATTTTGGTGGATGCTTCATAAAATGCCTCATTTTTGGCACTCGGAAAATAGAAAATGGCTTTTCCGTCCGACGAAAAGGAAAAATTCATCTTGCAACATTGTTCGCCATCCCATGATGCATATGTATGCACAATATGGACATAGTATCGCAAACTATGTCCTGATTCTAACCTTAATATTGGTCATTTGATTCGAAAGCCAAAAAACCTCGAACATGATAGGTCATTTTGTGAAGGTTTTTTTTAGACATAATCAATTTATCAAGTTTAGTATTTTCCCTTACAACTATGTCATATAATATGACCCCACATGAAGGATTTACATTGTTCGGATTTTAATTTCTTATGCCCGTTTTAAAAAAAAATCGTTTCAAACTATGGTCAAAACGGCGAGTATAAAGATATATGATGAGCCTCGCTAAACTTGCATTGGATCTCTGAAGAAACATCATATTGTGAGTCTAAAAATGATTTTTTCAAAAAATCATGAGCATTAGATCATGTACCTGTAGTTCAAATTAGACCTACTTCCTCCGTTCAATGACCATTTGTCTTTTTCACGTGGGTGGACGGAAAGGTTTAAGATACCCCATTTTGGTCATTTTCCATATAAGGCGGTCTAGTATTTTTAAAAATGGGTGAAAACATTTTGAATGATCATTTTGATGGTTGCTTCATAAAACGCCTCATTTTGGCACTCGAAAAATAGAAAATAGCTTTTTTTGCGAAAAGAAAACTTCCTCCTGCAACATTGTTCGTCATCCCATGATGCACATACGTATAATATGGTCATAGTATCACAAACTATGCCCTGATTTTAGCCATAACATTGGTTATTTGCGCCAAAAGCCAGGAAACCTTGAACACGAAAGGTCATTTTGTGAAGGTTGTTTGAGACATAATCAATTTATCAAGTTTGATATTTTTCCTTGCAACTACGTAATATAATATGATACCACACGAATAATTTACATTATTCGGACCATTTTTGAATTTTTTATGCCCGTTTTAAAATTTTCTCATTTCAAACTATTGTCAAGGTGGGCATGAAGATATATGATGAGCCTCGCTAAAACCTGTGTTGGATCTTTGAAGAAACATCATATTGTGAGTCTAAAAATATATTTTTTAAAAAAATCATAAGCATTAGATCATGTACCTTTAGTTCAAACCGGACCCACTTCCTATCGGTTCAACAAACATTTGTATTTTTACCAGGGATGGACGAAATGGTTTGAAATATCCCGGTTGGGATATTGTCCCTGTAAGGTGGTATAGTATTTTTGGTAAATAGGGTGGAAGCATTTTGAATGAGTATTTTGGTGGTTGCTTCATAAAACACCCCTTTTTTGCACTCGAAAAATAGAAAATGGCTTTTCTTTGCGACAAAAAAGAAAACTTCCTCGTGCAACATTGTTCGCCATCCCATGATGCAAATGCATACACAATATGGGCACAGTATCACAAAACTATGCCCTGATTTTAGCCATAACATTGATCATTTGATCCGAAAGTCAGGAAACCTCGAACATGATAGGTCATTTTGTGAAGGTTTTTTTAGACATAATTAATTTACCAAGTTTGGTGTTTTTCGTTGCAACTATGTCACATAATATTACACCACGCGAAAAATTTACATTATTCAGACCGTTTTTTAATTTCTTATGCCCGTTTCAAAATATGGCCAAAACGGCGGGCATGAAGATATGTGATGAGGCTCGCTAAAAATTGCATCGTATCTCTGAAGAAACATCATATTGTGAGTCTAAAAATGATTTTTTTAAAAATATATCATGATTATTAGATCATATATCTGTAGTTCAAACCGAACCCACTCCGGCAGACATTTGTTTTTTCACCACGGGTGGACATAAAGATTTGAGATCTCTAGGCTGGGACATTGTCCATATTGAGGACTTTATGCCCGGAAGTGAGGTTATTTAAACCATTGTACATAGATAGAACTTTATAATGGTCGGGGTAAATTGAATTCTGGTACTCCATTCCTCCCAAAATAGAAGTCTCAAATTTGTCAAAAATTAAATGAATCTAGACACTATTTAGTATATAGATTCGTCTGAAATTTGAAAAACCTAAGACATCTATTCTTGAACGGAGGGAGTAGAAAAAAAAATAGTTACGAAAACAGCAAAATAATGAACAACTAGATGATGCCCCGCACGTTGTTGTGTATTTCTTAGTAAACATTTGAAGTTCTGTTAGAATAAACAAAATATAATACCAAATTGGCACCCATTCCCTTGTCAACAAAGTGATAAGAAAGAGAGCAAGTTCAGAGCTGTGAACAAAGTATACATTAACCTTCAAGCATATTGGATAACCAATGCTTGCTTACCATGGGATTAACTTGATTCTGTGACACTGCACTAAAATACCGTCGAAAGATAAGTTAAGAGCATCAAAACAAGGTACGATGCATGAAAACTATGATGTATTTAAACATTTTTGTTTTTAATAGACAACAACAAACTTGTGACTTTCATTGAAAAAAGAAGAAACATCCGCTGGTTTCATAACTTTCTACACCAAAGTAAAAGTGAACTCTGTCTGAATCGACCAACAAAATAAGGACCCATGAAGTATGACTACTATAGCAGTTTGGACTTGGATCAATGTTTCGGATAAAGCCTCTATGGAGATCAAAAGGTCAAATTCCGGTGAGCGGCCGTAAAATCGTGAAGACGTGGCTAAAGGAAGAAATCATATCATTTTGATGCCAGCCTAGGAACATTCTTGTCCGTTCAGTACAATGATTATTTTTACTGAGGAAAGTACAATAGTTCTTCTTGATTAAACATTGGTTGAAGACAAATGACTATTAATAAATCTTTTCCGTTTCCCAAATCTGAGAGAAAAAAAATCACAAACCAGATCCAGTTCTGGACTATCCCTTGTTTGGATCGTAGAACACAACCTGCAATTGTATAAGAGAGATTATTTAGACGAAAAATCAACTTATGGCACCAATTTCATGTAAATGCACCAAACGTTTCATTTCCAGCCACAGGTATCGAGCAGTGTTGACATAAGGTAGCTCCAGCTACTCTCATATAACAAACCCATGAATAAAAAAAAGTAGACACGCAGTACCTCATACAAATCTTGAGCTAGAACCCTAACTTATAGGGGCGGGCGAGCGTCCATCTACCCCGCCATATGGGTCAGCCTTGAATATAATTGGGTACTTATCTTCTTTTGTTTTTTATTTCGCGCATAAATATGGGAAGCTCTGAATGATTCAATCAGAAACTTCAATCTGAAGCACACCAAGACTTCGGGTCTTATTGAGTTGGGGCCATGGACTTAGTTAAGGTTCAATCATATGCGCACCTGGTCCACATGACACCTTTGTGTCTAGCAAGTCAATTGCACCGTCGATGAATGGTGTGCTAACTGGGTTTTAACATGTAAAAGAAGGTAAGTGCAATACGGGAAGGAAACTTTTGCAATTCAGAAACCAGCTCTTTACCATTCAGTAAGCACATAGTAATTCAAGCAGGGGCATGAGCAGACAGCTCAGTTCAGATACAGTAACCAGATAGTGTAGACCCGGTATGGTGTTAACTTCTGAATTTTGATGGATAAAACAATATCCGGATTTACAAGTTGATGTTTTACATATAAAGGAAGGTAAGTGCAATACGAGGAGGAAACTGGTTCAATTCAAAAACCAGTTTTTTACCATTCAGTAAGCACATAGTAATTGAGACAAGGGTGTGAACGGACAGAACAGTTCAGATATACAGTAGTAACCAGACAATGTAGATCTAGTAGTGTTGACTTTTGAATTTTGTCAGATAAAACAGTATCCGGACTTACAACTCAGATGTTTTACATGCCCTTGCCGCAAACTTACAACTCAGATGTTTTACATGTGCTTGTCACAAAGTTACAACACTGCTCAGAGCAAAACTTGGCACCAGAGGCTTTAATTTGGTACAAATTTGTCATAAAATAATGAAGGCAGCCCTTGCTACTTGCTGTCAATAGTGCTGGTTTATCGAAGAACAAGCCTAGCTATCAGGAAATCTTAATACAACAATGCTGAGATCAAGTACTGTTTCATCAGCATGCGTGGAAGGCCCGTTTTGGCCCTTGCTACTTCTACTTGCTGTCAATAATGTGAACAGAAGATAACCATAGCTTCCTAACTTATGTACGGAGGAAGAAGGCAATCAGCATAGCATAATGATACATTTACACTGGCCTGAAAGTGGTACATTTAGACAGAATCCCCTCCAGTCAATGAATTGTGAATCAGCTGGTTCCGTTTCCATGTTTCCATAACCCTTTGCATGGCATAGTGACACCTATAAAGCATCAGATCAACCATATTATTTAAGAAATTTCATCAGTGAACAATGTTGTACTCCTTCAGTTCCAAAATACTCCCTCCGTTTCGAAATATAAGATGTTTTAGCTTTGTAAAGCAAATGTATTTAGACTACTTTTAGTATATAAGTTCATTCATATTTGGAGTGAATCTACGTACTAAAACAAGTCTAGATACATTTTCTTCACAAACCTAAAACATCTTATATTTTAAAACGGAGGGAGTATAAGATGTTTTAGCTTTTTTCTAAAACACATGTATCTAGTGTTTTAGTGTGTAGGTTCACTCATTTTGCTCTGAACCTACACGCTGACGGCGTCTAGATACATGTGTTTCAGAAAAAGGCTAAAACATCTTATATTTTAGAACGAAGGGAGTAGTTATCTCTGTCAAAAGAAAACCTATGAACTAAGCATCGGATCTTTGGTACTCCAAGCATAAGAATTAGGATTTGTTTTTATACTTAGATCTAGACAAATGACAAACTGAAATGTTTGTAATGTTAAGTCAGTTATTCTAGGATAGGTTAAACTCGGCACTCATTATTCATTTGGAATAGCAACGACATATATCTCTTAAACCGAATGTGTGCTCCACTTAAGTACAGTTTGATCTAATAAACTTTCCACGTGTATAGAGTTTTTCAGGATGTACCTCCACGGAAGATGATCGAGGAACATGCGAGGGGTCACAACAAGGTCCATAAAATCCTGCCGATTTGCTATAAATGCTTTATAAACCTTGTTCTTGTGACGGGTCAAAAGTGCCTTCCGCAATGGAGAAGTATCATTCTTTACTGGAACAATATGTACAATGAGACCTGGGAGGTACACCTCTGGTGACTGCCCTTCGGATAAACTTACTGCACAAATGTGATTGCTAGGGGAAGATGAGAGCTCACTACCATTATTTGAATTAGGTAACCTGTAGCTGCTCTCGGATTCATCCAAGTCAGCTTCTGGAAACTTCCCATCTCTGTATGTATCACTAGGTCCTCCAGAGTGTGCTACATCGCGAACACCATGGGAAGGAACTGTTATTTTTTCTCCATTATAGGTTAATGTTGTCCTAGGTCGTCCCAACTCATAGTTCATTACCGCAGTGGAGCCAATTCGATGTTTTGGAGTATTTATCAAGCAAGATATCGCTTGACCAAACAGGAACACGCCACCTCTAACTGTATGCACTACACTCTTTCCATGGACTTGGCCATTACTTGGCTTTGCCTCAGTGACTGTCTGAAGAGCACCAGCAGAAGAACAACGGACAACAGCATGCTCGTCATGCGTTTCAATGCTTGTCATGGTACTAACTAGTTTGCCAACTTCAGCAGAATTTGGTGAAGTATCTTTTGAGAGAGCTTTTATAGCAGCGGCACGTAATCTAATGACCGAATTCATGGATAATCTCGAAGAAAATTCATCATTGTGGACAATGCTGCAAGTAATAGATAAGTAATCAGAAATCGCATGCTGTTACCAGTAATAAGTTCACCAGTAAAGAAATTCGAAGTCACCTGGTAACAAATTGTGAGCACGCATCTGCTATCTTGAAATCCACACAGGGTGCAGCTCCATATGTATACACATGTAATTTTGGAAACCGCCTATATAGCTGCATATCATGATATACAGATTGATTTTCAAACATGAACATATCAAAAATACATTGAGATTGAGAACTCAACTGTTAACAATTGCATGAACATAGAAGTGAAGTTATTGGTGCAGTGTGGACAAGTGCCCACATTTGCAAAAAGTGAGACACCCAAAGTAGTTCAGCCACAATGCGACACATTGCTCGTGTTTCTGAAGGGGAAAGGCCTGACGTGTAGCTGCTCACATGCGGGTTTGATTTAGCGTTGCTGAGTTGCACACAACGCTGCCAGTAATGCAATAGCTAGGAGCATAGTCATGTGCGTGTGATCTAGATCTTTTGCCTTAGGCTTGTACTAACAGACTTTTCTATTTATGTACCAAGACACAAAACTTTTGCTTTTTCTAGAAAGAATTTAATAATCAGTCAAGCTTCTACTAACTGAATTACAGATCAACATAAGCAAACACGAGTAATAAATGCTTTGTACTTAGAAAATAAGTAGCTTACCCTAATACCAAGTAATGCAGCTACAGCACCTCCTAAAGAATGTCCAACAATTTCAATATTGTACCCATCACACTCACATCCAGCTCCAAGCAGTGAAGATAAGAATCCAGCTGTCATCAGCTCTGACTTATCTGCAGGTAGTTCCATGCTAGCAGTTAATAGCACGGCATTCTAATTCAATTTGTCAAAAATAAGGTGATACAGTGATAAAATTATAATATAATGAGACAAGTTTTTTTATTGCACCAGTTTAAGTTTTCTTTTTTGAGATTAGCATACGAGGTTCTGACGTATAGTACTGTACTAGTTTTATAAGAAAAACACAAGGAGTTTGTGTGTATAAAAAATAAATCTGCCTATGGATCCATATTAACCTTGATTAATGGGCTGCCCTTCAAGCTTTGTGTACAATTCTCGAGCTGATTCAACAATTCCTGCATGTCCATAGTGTGGAAAAGACGAGAGGACAGTCTGCCTCACTTGAGGGGGCAACTGATCAGAACTGCAATATAACAAGAATACTTATAAGGTAAATGAATAGTCAAAATTCATATTTGAGTTCAGAGTCACCATTAACAATTGGTAAAAGAGAAACTTCTCCAGGTTCAATCATGGCAACCCACAAAGGAAGAAAAAGTACAATCATGGCAGCCTACTAGCTGTGGAGAGTTTAAATTGTTCCATTTTATTTCCAAATACAAGGATAAACCCACAAGTTCTACTACAAGATAAGTCTTTGATTTTGGTTTGCCACCCATTGCAAACAACCAAACTCGTACAGGAAAGTGGAAGAGTTTACGCTCTTCTGACAACCAGAGAAAAAATACACATAATGCCCCCTATGACGCACTGCCACAGGACCATCCAACCAGTAAAAGCAATTATTCAGTAACTGTCTGAGGATATGAATCATAAATTCATTATAAAGTAGTTTACGCTGGACAATTTTCAGTATGACAGATAAGTCTAAAATACATAAAGTTAGTTACTTGATCAGCCCATCCAGGTCATCCATGGTAAGAGAGCACTCCCTACACAAACCATCAGTTATAACATCTTCAAGAGTCTCTGTTCCACGAATGGCGATGACAACTGTTCTCAAGTCATGTAGGACAATAACAAAATAGGCAGCCTCACGTTTTGTCTGCAAGAAGAAAAGAAGAGAACTTAGATGGGTCACAACAAAACTTAGATGATTCAGAAGAAAAGAAGAGAACTTAGATGATTCAGAGGATGTCCTGATTTACCTGGCTAACACGACCTTTCCGAAGAGCTTCTGGGGCCACATTGACATATTTTAGGAAAGCTGCTGCATGCCCTCTCCACCAATTATCTCCTTCAAGGATTGGTCGTCTATGGAAGTAAGGTTCTGTAAGCTGATTATGCACCAACCAACAGAGAAAGAAAGACATCTCATAAAAAGACTCAGTTTGTTGGTTCAGATGCAAATACAAATTGTTTATCCCGCATTTTACTTCTGAATTTCATAGAGAAACCAAAAGATGTCATGTTTAAGAGAGTGTGGTTGGAAAAAAGGTAGAAATTATAAAATTAAATGCTGCAAATGATTGAAAGTAGCTACTAGCTTCAAATCTATACCAAACATTTCACAGGAGGAGGGAACCAATATATACTGGACCAAAATGCTACAACTCGTATGAGATCCATCGAGGCCTCGACCAAATAACACTACCTGATGTTCTGATGTTCTGATGTTCTTGCGGATTAAAAAAAATGAACATACACCAAAATGAGCATGCATGCATTATCTAAATGCTAAAGATGTCATTGGCAGTTGTAAGAATATCATGTCATGATATCCATTTTTAAACAATAATCTAAATACTGGTTGCAAAGTATTTTAAAAAGGCTTACAACATATTTACCTAGCACGAGTCCATGGAGTCAAAACACCTTGCCTATTGAGCCAAACACAGGGAAACATAAGAGGGTTCCTCCCAATATCAAGCAGTGGTCCCTGCAATGAGAACATGTCAACAATGTGACGGGAAATATGCCAACAATGTAAAGGGAAACACTGGAAATGAGATGAAGCGAAGGATGCAGCAAATAACTGTATAGGCAGCTTCAGCAAATGGATGAAATAGAATAGCCTCTTGAATAAGATCATGAGGAGCCTCTGCTTGTTCTCTTGAAGTAACAGTAGACAGCTTGGATTTTTGCAACAATGAAAACCCTGCCAAAAGTCATTTTAGTCTCAGATAAGAGTCCTAAAAAGTATCATGAAACCATAATGTCAAACCATAGATAAGAACACAAGTGTTCAACATTGAACAGAACAGTACTTTGAATGAGAAGGTGAATAGCAAACCAACCTGCTATGAGCTCAAGATGGCCAGTTCCAGATGCACGATAAGCCATAATATCGCCCACTAGTTTTGCTACGACGCATATATCGTCATCTTCCAGCACACTCCTAGCAATGTGAAAAATGAAGTTGCTGAGATTGATCAAACATCAACGCAGCAAGGACATACCACTCAGCACTGGAGAGAAACATACGAGTACTTCACACGCCCTAGACAACATAAAACCTCACGGATGCCATGATCAAACACCTCCCTGTAGTGAGCCCTCCATGCAGTGTCATGGGATGCATAAAACGACCTCCATCTTAATACATCGGAACCAGTAGCGCACTGGACTATAGTTCCCACCCACGTGACAACAAGAAAAAATATTAGCAGGATGTGCTTCCAGTCATTGTTGTCCTGATCGTGTCCTGGTAAAATTCACACAGCGCGACTCAGTGATTATAAAGTAGCATTTTACTACAGGAATTCCTCAAAATCCTGCACCTGACAAACTAAATGATTAAAGACTGCCTTTTATATATATCAGCATCTGTGTTTCACGATACATGTAGTAATGCATTAGATAAAGAAAACATAATTCTTTGTACTTTGGAAAAAATTAGTAATTGTGAATGTACCTGAAAAGCACTCTTTGAAAGACTTCCTAGCTGAGAAATCCTTTATAATAATGCACATCAAATAAAGTGCCAACACAAATTGCAGCGCTGTAATTACCATCCCAAACCTTGTCCACCAAAGCCATCTCTTGTATCGTAGCTGTCCAAAATAATAATAGAAGTAAATAATCTTGTGGTTCAGAATGCTGTTACACAAGTAGGATATGACTTGCGGTAACACTAACACTTCAAGGGCGGAAGACAAACTATCGATCGTAACCTCCTATTTAAAGGAACTAATGTCATGGACTCATGGAGCGAATGAATCGATCTATGAAACTAACGTTAGCAAGAATTAGTAAAACAGGGGTAAAATTAGCTACATATTCACTCCCACAGTCTCATGATGGATGAGATATTTGAAGTAATTGGTTGCGTTGCGTTGATACTAGTACTGCAGGGATTAAAGAACTAATGTTTGGTTCAGGCCAATGACTGCAGCAGTCAGGCGAAAGAACTAATGTTTGGTTCAGGGGCACACATTGCCACTAGTGCAGCTACTGTTTGTTTCTTTCCCACAGCTCTGGGCAACCAATTTATTCACCAAACTTTGTATGGCTTTCCGCAGTTCAGCGAAAAATGTGGCAAATTGACGCTGATGAGCCAAACATACTGAAATGAGCCGTCAGCAAGTGACCTGGCCGGATCCATGATGATCACCAAATCTGACCACGGTATCCTTCCAATTTGGCTACCTTATGTTACTCCCTCCGTCTCGAAATAGATGTGTGGGATTTGTCTAAATTAGCATGTCCATATATATATATACTAAAACACGTATAGATACATGTGAATCTAGACAAATCTTGGACATCTATTTTGAGACGGAGGGAGTGGTACTTGTCATGTTGTCATCCCGTGGCAGTCCACTCCTCTGGTTTCCATTTGGGGTAGTTTAGCTACTACTTGGTGATTTGATCCCGCCTTAGTCATCTCTAATTAAACGGATAGCTCTCTTTCTTCTACAGCAAATTGTAAAGCTCGTATCTTTGGAGGATCTTCCGAAAAAAAAAGTCCGTCAGACCATTGACATGCCATTATTGCCGTTACCTTGAGCTACAAATAAAGTACTAGCTCATCGAACTCATTTTTTTTTCAGTAGTTGCGCAGTTTAGGCATATTGATGACTGTTTCGCGAACGAGTTTTGGGTAGCTCGAAGAGAAGGCTGCATTACCCGGGAGAGATGGCGGAGGTCGCGGTCGCTGTCGACGTGCGCCCCAATGGCGCCGGCGGCGATCGCGGCGGCCGCGGCGCCCTGCGCGAACCCGGCCGCGGCCGACGCGAGGAGCCTGGCCAAGGATGCCGCGGACGCTGCGGCGGCGGCGGGGCCGAGCGCGCCACCGCATCGGGCACGGAGCGCGAAGGCCGCGACGGCGGCGCCGGTGGACGCGGCGACGGCGTTGAGCAGCGCAGAGCAGGCGGTGGCCCACCGCACGGTGGCCACCACGCGGGTCGCCATGGTGTCGTCCCCCAGGGCGAGGCGGAGGCGGAGGCGGAGGGGTCGAGGTGGAGACACAGGAGGGCAGCACTAGCTCTAGCTGGGCATCAGATGCCATTGGTGCTGCCTTTTCTTCTGACGAGGCGATTGCCGGGCAGGGGGAAGGGGACAGCAGGTGGGGCCCCGGAGTCGGAGAGCGTGGGGTTTAACGTAGGGGCGTGTCTGGTTGGCAGTTGAGCTGAATGCCTTTTCTGCGCGCTCTCCCACGGAAAGGTCCTTGTACGAAATAGTATCATCACTTTATTAGCGTAAACGCTGCAGCAGTACGGTAGCGTCACTGCATGTGGGCCAGTATGTGCTGAAACGTGTTGTGTGGCCCACGCGTCGGTGGATGCGTGTAGAAATTTCTGGCAACCTCTGTCCACACGCCTAGCGGTGCTCGTTTTCTTCTGTGAGCGAAAAGATCGCCGCATGAATTGGTCTTCGGACATGTGCCATATAGTGCTTGTGTTCCCCCGTCCCGCAGGTCATTGTTTGGGGCAGGCGAAAAATAGGTTGGAGTTTGTGGTTGGTTGGCATGCCGTGTGTGTGTGTGGAGGATTAATGGAGTGTGAGGTTTATGGTTAGCTCGGTTGCTTTTGGAGGTTGGATCTAGGTAAGCGAAGGTCAATGTATCGGCTTCCCTACCACATGTCCAGTCAACATGAGACGAAGAAAGTGCTGCACGCATATCACGCCCGCTGGCTTATAGCATCACTAGCGGTATCCTTAATAAACCCTCAAATAACGGTTTTTTTACAGTTTACGAGCGAAAAATTGCGTAGACTAGAATTCCTTAACTCTCAGACCCTTAAAAAAAATTGAGGGTCCAACCCCCAAACCCCATCCCAACCTGTAGAAGTGAGGGTTGGAGAGGGGAACGACCCCAACCCGCCCCCTAGCCGCCTCCCGCAGCCAGAGGAAGCCCTCCCGCCCTCCTCGACCTCTCCTCTCCGTGCGCCAGAGGCCAGACGGGCTAGAGGCAGCCGCGCCACCCCGAGCTCTCCTCGCTGACCCGCAGGTATGCCTCGTTTTCTTTGTTTTTTGTTTCATTTCCCCCTTTTTATTCATTGTTGGCACTCACAATTTATTTTTTGTTGTATTGTGTAGATGGAGGTGAACACCAACGACTCCATGTCTGGTTGGTCTTCATCAGACGATTCAGATATTGAGGAGTTGCTTCAAGACGATGACGTCGAGATGATGGGCCTCCTCCTCCACGTGCAAGAGTTTGAAGACCGCGCGAAGCTGTTGGATCAGAGGAGAGGGTCGAAGATGGGGCGAGTCACCATTTACCGGAACCGCTCTCTCGGACACGAGCAATTGATGCAAGACTACTTCGCGGAGAATTCTCCGACATACCCACCTCGCCTCTTCTGGAGAAGGTACCGAATGCACCGTAGTTTGTTTGTGAAGATCGTCACCGATTGTGAGGCTGCATCAGATTACTTCAAGGGTCGTAGATCCGCCGCCGGTATCATGGGGTTTAGTGGGTACCAAAAGATATCGGCTGCAATGCGTGTGCTCGCCTATGGCATACCCGTGGACTATACCGACGAGTATATTTGCATTGGGCAAGACACAACCACGGAGTCTGTCCGTAGGTTTGCAAAATTGGTCATCCGGTCGTATGGCGATGAGTATCTTCGGGCACCCAACGAGGAAGATACAAAGATATTGATGGAGATGAATGCAAAAAGGGGATGGCCGGGGATGCTTGGTAGTCTTGATTGCATGCATTGGACATGAAAAAATTGCCCAAAGTCATGGCAAGAAATGTATTGCGGTAAAAGCAAAGATGCAACCAGTGGCGGAGCGTGGCGCAAAACAAAGGGAGGGCCAGTAGCCTGTATGTCAAAAAATCACACGCAAGTCTTGCAAAAAAATGTTCAGAGAATAGCCATATAAAGATCTACTAGTAATATATGCACACTTCTTTCCATCATTTACTCTTTTTCAGCCATCAAAACCTAGCACTATGAAGACATCAAAACCACTTCTTTTTTTGATGTTTTTGCTGTGGAGAAAGCAAAAGTGGCACGACCGCTACTCTCGGAATACTCCAACCATGATGGAAAAAGATGGAACCAACTAAACTGAAAATGTCGTTGATGTCCTTGTGGTCTAGACGGCTTGTACTTCTTGAGTTTGGGCTGCATAGGACCTAGCTGCATATAAGCCCTTCGTACTTCATCTCTCACATCTTGTGGATATTGCCAAATTTGCGGGCATAACGCCGGATCTCGCTCCAAAAACTCAATGCTTCTAAATATGACCGGTTCGGCTGGCCATTGTTCTTCATTTTGTCTCTGTTGTTCAACTTCAACCAATGCTAATGCCATTGATTCATGTTCAGGTTCAGGAACAGAAGAACCTTGAGCAGTTGCAGATGCATCGTCTCTTTTTCTTTTGATAAATCTATTCATGGTTTTATCTTGAAGGCTTGAACCAAATCAGAGCTACCTAATGGGTATGTGCTGCCAAAATAAAAACTACAAATATCACAATTGGTATGGAATTAAATGTGCAATTAGACAATCCAACAAATCAACATGATTCTCTAGTTTCAGATCTACCACATAGCAGCAAAGGGATTAAACATTCTATGACTTGATTTCTTGCATACCTTCCTCGATTTGATGCTCCACTAGCAATATCCACGACGGCCGGGCGGCAGACTTCCCATAGCCATCACGATCTGAAATTGGGGCTTTGGGCTGGTTTGAGCCAGAATGGAAGAAATAGAGAGAGTCAGCATACGCAGGAGTAGAGGACCAAGGGGATTAAAGGGTTGGAGAAGTGATTGGATAAGAAGGAAGACCTAGAGATAGGGATTTTTTTGGTTTGGAGATGTTGCGTACGCGAATGACTCGGCCGGTCGGTCGTAGTCTTGGCCGGATGGACGCTTGGGTCATCTGCACTAATAAGTACTTTTTGCAATTTGAGAAGACTGGGCCGGAGCCCAGTATGGTCTCCAAGAGGCTCCGCCTGTGGATGCAACAATTGTGCTTGAGGTCGTGGCATCGGAGGACACATGGATTTTGCATGCATTTTTTGGTTTGCCGGGAACACTCAATGATATCAATGTGCTCAATAGATCTCCTTTGTTTGCAAGATTAGTTTTGGGGATGCTCCAACTTGCAACTACAAAATCATGGACAACGAGTACTCAATGGGATACTATCTCACCGATGGCATTTATCCCAAGTGGGCAACTCTTGTGAAGTCCATCAAGGAGAAAAATGGGGTGCCCTTAAGTAAAAAAGAGGCTCATTTCACCAAGGCACAAGAGGCAGCCCGCAAGGATATTGAGAGATATTTCGGTATTTTGCAAGCTAGGTTTGCCATAGTTCGGGGTCCAGCTCGTTTTTGGGACAAAAAAACATTGGAGAACATCATGAAATGTTGTGTGATTCTACAAAACATGATCCTCGAGGATGAGAGAGGGTTAAACCTGCCTTGTTTCTATGACAATGTTGGTACCCGTGTGCAACCGGAAAGAAACCCTTGTCGCGTACAAGATTTTCTTGAAGCACATCGTAAAATTGAGGATGCAAAAACTCATGGTCAGCTCCGGGATGATCTAGTAGAGCACCATTGGCAGTTGGATGGGCGGCGCCAAGGCCCATGATCTATCTTTGTTTTACTTTTCTATGTCCTATTTGATTCGAACAATTATTGTTATTTGCAAAAACATTGTTGTAATAACCTGAATGATTATTATGTGCTTGAAAGTACTATTTGGTGTTGTAATAATAACTAGAATGATTATTGTTTTCTCCAAATCGTTATTGAGATGAATAAAATTGTGATATGTCAAATGATAGTTTTGAGGGTTTGAGGGTTCTAGTCTTTGCCCCTGTTTTTTAACCTTTAAAAGTTCCAAAAAATGTCATTCCTCAACTCTTAAACTGCTTTGAAAATTTGAGGGTTTAGAGGCTCTACTAGTGATGCTCTTAGAGCAAATACAACAGTGGACTTGCACCTTAGATCGGTCATAGTGGGTCCTTATACCGGATTATTGGGCTAATAATGATTTTGAAGAGATATCGATATATTAGACTAATATGTGTATTAATTATCCCAAATACTCTCCAAAAATTAGTCTCTTCATTTATGAACTATAAACTGACCAAAAAAATCATGGGAAAAGACGAAAGAGGGGTCATGCATGGCTTCTAGTTCTAATTTTGACATCAATAAATATAAACAATGGCCTAACTCTTCTATTTTGAAAATAGCCAATCGGTAGCCATCTAGATCCTAGATTTTTGCTAATTTAGTCCAATAATTCGGTATGGAGGAAGTACTCCCTCTATACACAAATAAGTGTACTTCTAGCCTTTGTCCTAAGTCAAACTTAACAAAATTTGACCAACTTTATTGAGAATTGAAACAACATTTATAATACTTAATTACTTCCTCTATCCTGGTTTAAAGGACATATATTGAAAATTATGCAATCCCAAATCCCCCTATCGCCTAGGCACATAATCATTTGATTTTAGAGAAAGAGACAATCGGAAGATTAGTTATACCCAAATTAGCTCCAATTAAAAATGTCTAGGGCCAGAGATTTGCTATATGGCATTTAAACCGGGATGGATGGAGTAGATTGCATTCTAGGGTTTAGTCAAAGTCAAACCTTTTGAAGTTTGACCAAATATTTAGAAAAAATAAAAACATCTACAATTTAAAATCTATAGTACTAGAATCATCATAAACTATATTTTCACAACATATGAATTTGATATCATGAATGTAAATATTTTTTTCCTATGTTTTTGGTCAAAGTAGACAAAGTTTGACCCTTATAATTCTTAGAACACGAACTACTATAAAACAGAGGGAGTAGTATCATTAGATATCTTTTGAAATATAGATTCATAATCTACCACGTTGTTTGTATATATGTTGTTGAATTTGTATATAAAATTAGTCAAATGTTAAGAAGTTTGACTCAATCAAATTTTAGAAGTACACTTATTTGCGAACGGATGGAGTAACTTGGAGTAGTAATATACACATGTTACTAGTCTAAGTTACTATCTTTATAGTAATAGATAGTGTAATAAGTGTAGTAATATAGAAATGCTCATTTATTATTTTATAAAATCATTTTGTACTGAAAAGTGTGATATGGTGGTAACATATTATATTACTTCATTTGTCTTTATCTTTGTTAATTGTTTGTCACATCATTCTTTTACTTTAGGTGGCATCTATGTTACCACTTATGTTACTCCTACTATGAGTAGTCTTATATATGGTTTAAATGGAAATTTTATTTATATGGAGGAAACAGACATGTAAAAGTAGATAGTCAGCTGCAGCACGTGCTCCTAGCCTCTTCGTGAGAGTAAAAAAGTTGATCATATATTAATAAAGTAGTACATCTTTATAGTTTGCTATTGTTAAACTTGCTCTTATAGTTACGGCCTGTAGAGAAATGGATGTAGAGAAATGGATGCATGATAAGTGTATATCTAGCTTTAAAATTTATATCTAAAATAGTGTACATCTATACTATCAAGACAGCTAATAAATGCACTAGCTTCTAGTAATCATTCCCCATTTCATCCTCGAGTCTCCATTTTTCTCCTTCACCTCATCTATTAATCATCATTCCGCTACTCCCTCTGATCCATATTACTTTTTATTGAAATGGATATATCTAGTACTAAAATATGTCTAGATACATTCATTTTAATGACAAGTAATATGAATCGTAGGGATTATTTCATTTGTATAGATGAGAGATCATAAATAAAGAGAGAGAACTAATTTCTCTAATACTTCCTAGATGTAGACTTATTGGCGGACGGAGGAGTATGTCCAAATGTGGAGACATGTTGGATGAGTTCTACCTGGCCTATGATAAATTTACAACACAAAAATTTCTAAGAATGTACCATCGCGAGAGACTTGAAGGAAACCCTAGCCACAACAACTAGTTCTCCTCCCCAAGTCACCTTCCAACCGCCGCTATCGCTGGTGGTGGCCCTGCCTCTGAAGGTGGCACAGAATATCTGTGAAGGACGCTGGCGTCCTTAGGCGCGGGGTTGCGAGGTGCAGTAGCATGTCTGCTTTGTGGCGTCAGCGTGTGCTGCGGGATGGCTCATGGTGGAGACGAGGAAGTTGCTGCAACAAGGCCGACGCGTCAGGAAGTGGCCGTTCGGGCCCTTCCGTGCCCAATCTTGGCCTAGAAGGCCACGATGGTGCCCTGCAGGCGCAAAGGTGGTGGCAGTGAGGTGGCGGCTAAGGCGGATTGTTGCCTCGACAATTTACCACGATGGGTTTGTGGTGAATGGAGAGGGATTATTCATGCCTAGTATAATCGTTGGTCTTGTTGGTCGAGCATGTTTATGGAAGAGTTTGAATCTCTCACTAGAAGCCGGGTTAGCGAGGTTCACCTCATGTTCCCGATTGACACCCACTCATTCAGGGTATTGTCGGGTGGCAACTAGACGGCCAAGTTCATGGTGCCCAGGCCTTGCTTTGTCAGATGAAGATGGAAGCCAGGTCCTCCCACGTGATGGTTGTATCTTGCATATCTTTGTTGCATATTCATGTTGTTGGTGGTGTGCCATTGTTATGATGTTGTTGTTGGTGTAAACCGAGCCACTTTTTCATTAGTGTCTCCTTAGGGATGTTTAGGAGGAGGTTATGTCTCAGAGGGTCGGACTAATGTCCACCCTGCCCTATCCTTGCTCTAATGGTGCGCCTAGCATCTGCGGAGGGCATGTGGAGTTTTGTGTCTTGCGGATCTCCTGGGACCATATAGTTTTTCGTGTCCGTTTGTATGGTTTCAGGTTAGTCTCTTCCACTGCGGTATATATTATTGGCGATGCTTGCTGCTCCATTGTATTGGTTCTTTGGGATCTTAGCACGACAACTTCTCATATGTCTACTGCAGCAAGCTTTACTACGACAAGTTTTATTTGGCTGTGCTGAGGGAGGGGCAAGGACGACGCACCTTCTGCTTGTGCTAGTGCATGTAGTCATCGCTAGGTGGTCCAAAGATCTATTTAATTTTATTACTCTGATGCTCTTCGTACTTATTAACATATCGGTGGAAGTGGAATGTTCGCAAAGGAAATTGTAGCTGTAGTTGCTTTTCGTAAGGAAAAAATGTAAGAACAAGGTACTGGCGGCACCACGTTTGATCAAAACGGTGGAAGGTTTTTTGCGATGTACTAGGAGGCCGTAAAATACGGTGGGATGTAACCAGACCTATAGTCTGCATCTTCATACTATTGGCATTTGACAACTTGGTCAGCCGCGTGTACGGCTATGCGCAACTGCTGGTAGGCACCACATGCCCAAACGTGTGACACAGATGGTGCAGAAACCAACGGCGCGTGCCACAATGGAAATCGACTCGGTAATGTCCGAGCGATTTGTATGATCGTTTCACTGAAGTACGACGATCGTGGGCTTGGACCATTAATTTTCAGTTTGACTGCTTCCTTGTTGCTTTCTCGATGTTCTATCTGCATGCGGCGTGACTTTCATGTTCACACTTTCACGGAGCTTGCTTCTCAACGAGTCACAACAAAGACCACGGATCATGTGCTTTCTTCAAACCAATAAGGAGGCTTCTTTAGTTTTCCTTTCCGCCAATCATAATGGGTTACATAGTTTGTCTATTTTTCTCCTATACGTATTCTCTTCGGCCTTCTCTTTTTAGGCATGTTTCCTTCATATTTATTTTTGTTTTACTTTTATTTTTTATTTTGCTTTTTCCTACTTAAAGAAAGTTTTGTTTCCATTATTTATGTGTTTGTTCCATTTAGTCATGTTTTATTTTTGTTTCGATTTTTTCTCAGTTTACTTCCTCACATTTCTTTTTCAAGTAAATCTATATTTTTTGGCATGTTTTTAATTCTAGTTCCTTTTAAATTTACATTTTATTCATTTTATTGTGAGATGTATTCTATGGGTGATACATTTTTTGGGCATATAGTTAGGATCACTTCAAAAGTTCCAAACATGTGTTCCATTTAGTGTAAAATTGTTCTACTAGTATTCATAATGTTGTTCCTCACGTGCATTAATTTTGTTCCTTTTGCTTTAATTTTTGTTCCTCCTATAAATGTGGTTTTGCTTTAATTTTTTCCCTCCTATAGGCCTGATGAAGAGATGGCGGAAGATCCTTTAGGTTTAATGAAATCATAAATTGGAACTCTCTCCATATGTTTTTTAATCTTTAGCAACTTTTGTAACAAAGAATGTTATTTTCCTGAGCTCTCTTCGGTGAAGCTGAATTTTGGAATGCATCTATGTCGTATGTTTAAATGGCATTAAGGTGTCAACCTCTTGATACTATGCCTTTACTACTTTTGTAGTTTTTGTTATACAAATGTTCTACCGCTGCATACCAGTATACCTGCTTCTTCCCGATTACTACTCCATTCTATAAGTTTGCACAATACTATTGAGTGTTGAGACTTTATATATATGGTACTAGAATCAAGATACGATGAAACAACTTGTTATGAGTATTAGACTGTTTATCTGAAGCCGACGCATACTTGCATAAGTCAACGCCTCCCTAGGCTCGACCGAGTTGACCTATTGATCTTGGACCCACCTTCCGGTCGAAGACTTCGTGTCAAGTTCTTTTGACGACCAGGTGTTCAACCCTCTTCAGCCAGGGTAACTAGATTTTCTTTGTTATCCTCTGTTAGTTGTACTCCTAGTCATAGCAAGTCAATCTTGTTTATCTGAAAACATGCATGCTCGGTCGTTCGCTATAGTCAAGTGCATCCTTACAATCCATACACCCACTAACTAACAGCTGAAGGGATAATCTTGTTTTCAGTTGCATGACTCGCGCGCGCCTTATCGCGTACGTGCAGTCCTACTGAGATATATATATGTACCGCGGCTCTCGGCGTCGAGCACCGGACATGCACGAACGCGCCATTACGCCACCCATGGTGTCGGTGTGGGAGACGGCGAGCGACCGGAGCGGTGTGGAATCCCTGTCCAGGTCCAGCATGACGGCCACGGAGATGCCTAAGGAGGAGGAGGCCGACGGGGAGGAGGTCGTCAAGGTCTTCGTGGTGGTGCCGGAGGAGCACAAGCACGACAGGTCCACGCTTGCATGGGCGCTCCGCCAGCTCACCGCGGTGGCCCCTGCGGCCGCCACGAACGTGGTGGTGGTGATCGTGTACGTCCACGCGCCAGTGCAGATGATCCCAATGAGTATGTACCTATCACTTGAAAACTCTCTCTCCGCTGCTAGTGCGATGGCGGGCCTTGTGAGATCAATCCATATTTACCTTCGAGCTCTGACCAAAATGACAACTTGCATTCTTGTGTTTGTTTTGTGATGAATTACATGTATTGTGTTTGTGAATCGCAGTCGCTTGTAGCAAATATCATCTCGTATATGCTCATCTGATCTCATCTAATTACCTTGATAGTAGGAAGCAAGTTCCGCACGAGCAAGCTGAGACCAGAGCAAGTGAGTGCCTACATGCAGTACGAAAGGGCAAGGTGAACAAGCATCTGGACTACTACATCTACAAGTGCTCCAAAATGAAGGTGGTCTTTATAAAATTGATTATTGTCCTACATCTAGAATTATTCCACGGTGAAGCATGCCTGAACACGAGAAGAAACTAAAATAGCATTCTTTTTTCCATATCAGATCAAAGGCAAGAAACTTGTGATCCAGAATGAATATATCGCTAAGGGAATCATGGAGCTTGTCTCGCAGCACAGTGCTAGCAAGCTCATCATGGGAGAAGCCGCTGACAAGAAATACTATAGGTATAGACGCAGCTTCACTAAATGTTATGTTGGTAACATCATAAATGATGCTTTTCAAACGGAAATTGATGTCTCCCAAGTCCAAAATTGCACTTGCAGTTATTCTATAGGCTGACTATTTATGCAAGATTTGGTTCGTATGCAAGAAGCATCTAATATCCACTAGGTATCGACTATCCGATAAGATAGGGAGGATCCAAGGGGGGAGCAGGGGCTTGACCCGCCCTATCGGTTGGCCCCCCTCAACAATATGTAACACGTAGACTAGTGTTAATAATGTCAATCTGATTAATCCTTTGGCCATTATCGGGCACACGAACTTTATTTAGAATTTCATAGCTTGCTGACACGGCCCAACCCATAAAAACTACTAGCCCACAAGACACATGACCGCTCTTTAGTCTGCACGACTTATCCTATAAGGCAATCAATCCTTTAGCATCAGCATATAACATTAACTCATATGCTAATTTGTCGTTCGTTCGTTTCGTCGTTGGACTACATCCTCGATCTATTAAGGTCGGCACCTATGCTATGGCTTCATTGGTGTCACACGGTAACTATCGAGAATCACCGTTGGTCATGCCTTGACTAGAGAAGGAGCTCCTATGCGATTTGGTGTTGCTGAGGTGCGGTGGAGCTGGACCAGGGCGCTACTCCTTGGTGGGCTTGAGTGGAACAAGACCAGGGCGCTAATCCTGGCGATATATTTAGATCTTTGTGTTGATCGGACAAAAACATCATCTTGACGTCACTCAGGGAAAAAATGGTTGAAATTTGCGAAATTTGGTAAATTTCGTTGGGCCACGATATTTTTAGGCCCCATTTAAAACATATCTCTACTCTACCAGGCCTGGGCTGTGAGAGGCCCCCAATATACAATATGCCACCATCATTTCAGTATTTATACCTCACCTGGGATCTTTGCATGCCCTAGCCTCCGCACTCCCCAATCCCCCATTGTCTCTCTCACAATAGATCGAAAATTCCCCATTACCCAGCTCCTTTGGCTGCACCGTGAGGCTCTCTCATGGCTCCGCAGCCTACTCCAAGTGACTAACATGGGAGGCATGAAAGCAATAGTGGCCTTGGAATGGATGGATCCACCACACATGAAGCCGCACGAAGTGTATCCGCCACACAATATCCACCTGCACGAAAAGGTGAAATCTTTGTTTATTTAATTGCAAGTTCGATCTTGTGATATGTTATGTTCCTGCGGTAGCTAATCCATAACATGTACATTTTTTCTATTGTACCTTAGGTTATTGTTGGAGGAATTATCTACTTGGCAATTTTCTATCAAGTATGTGAAGTATCTATTCAAGAAGAGGAATCAGGAATCACTCTGACTGTTAGAACTTCATAGTGACTAGCATGGGAGGCGTGAAAGAAATAGTGGCCTTGGCATGGATGGCCCCACCACACATGAAGCCACACGAAGTGCATCTGCCACACAATATCCACCTGCCCGAACAAGTGAAATCTTTGTTTATTCAATTGCAAGTTCGATCTTGTGATTTGTTCTGTTCCTACTGTAGCTAATCCATAACATGTACATTTTTTCCTATTGTACCTTAGGTTATTGTTGGAGGAATTATCTACATGGCAATTTTCTGTCAAGTATGTGGAGTATCTATTCAAGAAGAGGAATCAGGAATCACTTTGTCTGTTAGAACTTCGTAGTATAGAAATGTTAGGATACAAGCTTTTGTATGCCTATTAGAACTTGGGTTCTTATTTGTGTTTAAATTCTACCAGAGTTGATTGTATTTTAATACATCTTATCAAATCATTGCTATCTATTTTGTTCTAGAAATTTTGTTCAAATTTAAATTCATATTTTGCAAATTTGTATGAAATGAATTCACAAAATTTACGAAATTTGGTGAATTTCGTTGGTCCACGAATTTTTGGGCCGAACGGTTTTTTCCGTGACGTCACTACCTCCTTGGGTCACATAGCCACATTAACCGGTTTGCCTGTCTGTTACCTCTGTCTTAGTGTTGCTAGCTAGAATGACTACCACGAAGGGTTTGCGTTGGTGGATGGAGAGGGATTATTCATGCCTAGTATACTCGTTGGTCTTGTTAGACGAGCATATTTATGGAAGAGTTTGAATCTCTCATTGGAAGTCGGGTTAGCGACGTTCACCTCTTGTTCCCGATTGACACGCACTCTTTCAGGGTGTTGTCGGGTGGCAACTAGACGGCCAAGTTCATAGTGCCCATGCCTTGCTTTGTCAGATTAAGATGGAATTCAGGTCTTCCCTTGCGATGGTTTTATCTTGCAGATATTTGTTGCATATTCATGTTGTTATTTGTTGTACCGTTGTTGTTGCGATGCCGTTGTTGGTGTAAACCGGGCCAACTTTTCTTCAGTGTCTCCTTTGGGATATTTAGGAGGTACTTATGTATCGTAGTCAGACTAATGTACTCCCCGCCCTATCCTCACTCTGATGGTGTGTCTAGCATTTGCGGCGGGCATGTGGAGTTTTGTGTCTTGAGGATCTCCTAGAACCTTGCCCTTTTTCGTGTTCATTGGTATGGTTTCAGGTTAGTCTCTTTCGCTATGATCTTCATTATAGGCGATGATTGCTACTCTATTGCACTAGTTCTTTAGGCTCTTAGCATGGCGATTCCCGTCTGTTTACTACAACAAGCTCTACTACGATAAGTTTTGTCTAGCTTTGGTGATGGAGGGGCGAGGGCAGCGGCTCGTCTTCGGCTCGCGCTAGTGCATGTAGTCATCGTTAGGGGGTCCAAAGATCTATTTAATTTTATTACTTTGATGCTCTTCATACTTATTAAAAGATCGGTGCAAATGGAACGTTCACAAAAGAAAATTGCAGTTGTAGTTGCTTTTCCTAAGAATAAAAATGTAAAAACATGGTATTGGCGGCACCACGTTTGATCAAAACAACGGAAGGGTTTTTGCGACGTACTAGGCGGCAGTTAAATGCGGTAGGTCAACAACCAGACCTATAGTCCGTCATATTCATACCATTGGCATTTGGCAACTTGGTCAGCCGCGTGTAAGGATTTACGCAAATTCTAGTAGGCACCACACGTCCACACATATGACACGAATGGTGAAGAAACCAACGGCGTGTGACGCAGCGGAAATCGACTCGGTAATGCCCGAGCAATTTGTACGGTCGTTTCGCTGAAGGACGGCGATCATGGGCTTGGCCCATTAATTTCCGGTTTGACTGATTTCTCGTTGCTTTCTCAACGTTCTTATCTGCATGTGACGTGATTTCTGTGTTCACACTTTCGTGGAATCTTGCTTCTCAACGAGTCACAACAAAGGCCACGAATTATGTGCTTTCTGCAAACCAATAAGGACGCTTCTTCAGTTTTCCTCTCCACCAATCAAAATGGATCACATAGTTCAACTATTTTTCTCCTATACGAATTGTCTTCCTCATTTTCTTTTTACGCATGTTTCCTTCATATTTCTTTTTGTTTTCCTTTTATTTTTTATTTTCCTTTTCCTACTTAAAGCAAGTTTTGTTTTCATGATTTATGTGTTTGTTTCATTTAGTCATGTTTTATTCTTGTTTCAATTTTTGCTCAGTTTACTTCCTCGCGTTTCTTTTTCAAGTAAATCTATATTTTTTGGCATGTTTTTAATTCTAGTTCCTTTTCTATTTACATTTTATTCATTTTCTTGTGGGATGTGTTCTATGGGCGATACATTTTTAGGGCGTATAGTTATGATCACTTCATAAGTGCCAAACTTGTGTTCCATTTAGTGTAAAATTGTACTACTAGTATTCATGGTGTTGTTCCTCATGAGCATGAATTTTGTTCCTTTTGCTTTAATTTGTGTTCCTCCTATACTTGTGTTTTTGCTTTATTTTTTTTCCTCCTATAGGACTGATGAAGAGATGGCGGAAGATCCTTTCGGGTTAATGAAATCATAAAATGGAACTCTGTTCCATTTTTTTCAATCTTTGGCAACTTTTGTAACAAAGAATTTTATTTTCCTGATCTATCTTCGGTGAAGCTAAATTTTGGGATAAATCCATGTCGTACGTTTAAATGGCATTAGCATGACAAACTCTTGATACTATGTCTTTACTATTTTTGTAGTTTCAGTTATACAAATGTGCTACCGCTGCATACCAGTATACCTTCTTCTTCCTGAGTACTATTGTATTCCATAAGTTTGCACAATACTATTGAGTGTTGAGACTTTGTATATCTGACGGTACAATCAGGATACGATGAAACAACTTGTCATGAGTATTAGATTGTTTATCTGAAGCCGACGCGTACTTACATAAGTCAACGCCTCCCTCGGCCCGGCCGCGTTGACCTATTGTTCCCGGACCAACCTTCCAGTCGAAGATTTCATGCCAGGTTCTTTTGATGACCAGGTGTTCAACCCTCTTAATCCAGTGTAACTAGATTTTCCTTATTACCATCCTTTAGTTGTACCGCTAGTCGTAGCTAGTAAATTTTGTTCATCTGAAAAAGTGCATGCTCGGTCATTAGCTATAGTCAAGTGCATGCTTACGATCCATACAAGCACTAACTAACAGGTAAGGGATGATCTTGTTTTCAGTTGCGCTAGTCGTGCGCGTTGTATCGCATACGCGTAGTCCGACTTAGATATGTATATGTACCACAGCTTTCGGCGTGGAGCACCGGCCACACATGCACGGACGCGCCATTCTGCCACCCATGGAGCCGGTCTGGAAGGCCACGAGCGATCGGAGCGGCATGGAGTCCCTATCCAGGTCTAGCACGACGTCCACGGAGGTGCCCGAGGAGGAGGAGGCTGGTGGGGAGGAGATCATCAAGGTATTCTTGGCGGTGCCGGAGCAGCAAAAGCACGACAGGTCCACGCTCACATGGGCGCTCCGCCACCTCGCCGTGGTGGCCTATGTTGCCGTCGCGAACATGGTGGTGGTGGTCACGCATGTCCACACGCCGGTGCAGATGATCCCACTTCAAGCGCGACGGTGGACCTTTTGATATCAATCCATATTTACCTTCGAGCTCTGACCGAAATGACAACTTGCATTCTTGTGTTTGTTTCGTGATGAATTACATATATTCTATTTGTGAATCGCAGTCGCTTGTAGCAAATATCATCTCGTATATGGTCATATGATCTCATCTAGTTACCTTGATAGTGGGAAGCAAGTTCCACGCGAGCAAGATGAGACCAGAGCAGGTGAGTGCCTACAGGCAATACGAAAGGGACGACGTGAACAAGCATCTGCACAACTACATTTGCCAGTGCTCCAAAATAAAGGTAATCTTTCTAAAATTTATTACTGGACTATGTCTAGAATTAATCCGCAGTGAAGCATGTCTGAACACGAGAAGAAGTTATTAACAGACTAAAATAGTTTTCTTTTTTTATATCAGATCAAAGGCAAGAAACTTGTGATCTAGAACGAAGATATCGTTAAAGGAATCACAGAGCTTGTCTCACGGCACGGTTCCAGCATGCTCATCATGGGAGCCACCTGACAAGCACTACTCTAGGCACAAACACGGCTTTAGTAAATGTTCTGTTGGTAACATCAGAAATGATGCCTTTTAGTTATTAAATTTAGGGAAATTGATGTCTCCCAAGTCCAAAATGGCAATTGCAGTTATTCTACATGCTGACCATTCATGGAAGATTTGGTTCGTATGCAAGGAGCATCTGATATCCACTAGGTACCGACACTATCTGATAAGATAAGGCGGATCCAAGAGGGGGCAAGCATGGGCTAGACCCCCTGTCGGTTAGCCCTCCTCAACAAGCTATAACGCGTTGACTAGTGATAATGATGTGAATTATGATTAATCCTCCGGACATTAGCATCCACACAGACTTTATTTAGAAGTTCATAGCATGCTAACACGGACCAACCCATAAAAACTACTAGCCCACAAGACACATGACCGGTCTTCGGTCTACACGGTTTATCCTATAGGCCAATCGATTCATTAGCATCATCATACACCATTAACTCATACGCTAATTTGCCGTAATTTTCCGTCTGTTCTTTCCGCCGTTGGACTACATCCTTGATATATTAAGGTCGACACCTATTCTAGGGCTTCATCGTCACACGGTACCTATTTAGATTCGTCATTGGTCATACCTTGACTAGAAAAGGAGCTCCAGTGTGATTTGGTGTTGCTGAGGCGCAGTGAAGGTGGATCAGGGCGCTACTCCTTAGTGGGCTTGAGTGGAGCAAGACCAGGGAGCCAATCCAGGTCCATAGTTCACTAGAGGTGCTCTCCTTAGATAAACAACATGGCATGAAGGGTAAACAAATTACAGCATGGCAATTGACAGGAACTGATCAAGGCATAACAATGCAATTACTAGTCAGAAAGATCCTATGAGATTCGATTGGGCAATACAACAATATACATAGACCGTCATCCAACTGCATCTATGACTAGAAGTCCACCTTCAGGTTATCATCCGAACCCCTCCAATATTAAGTTGCAAGCAACAGACAATTGTTTTAAGCAAAGTGTGTAAGGTAAACAGTCCACATGTTCCATGAACAAGATACCGTTGTTTTCTCCCTAGTAGCAACAACACATCTACAACCGAAGAGATTATTGTCACCTCCCTTGGAAACTAGAGGCATGAACCCACTATCGAGCATAAATACCCCCTCTTGGAGTCAGTAGCAACTACTTGGACAAGATAGATACTAACAACGGAGAGCATGCAAGATCACAAACAACACAGACATGATAGAATCATAAAGACAAAACCATTAATCAAACACAACATGCATGATTACAAATAGATTAGATCTTGATCATGAACGGAGCTCACAAGATCTATACATGAAAGCACAAGGAGGAGATACAACCATCTAGCTACTACATGGACCCATAGTCCAAGGTGGAACTACTCACACATCATACCGGAGAGAAGGCCTCCGGGTGATCTTCCCTCCGGCAGGGTGCCGAGAAGAACTTCAGATCCCCTCGATCTAGGGATGATGGTGGCGGCGGCTATATACAGTTTCGTGGAATTTGATTGGGTGCTTATGGTTTCTGCATCGGGGGCTTCTTATAGGCGAAGGGGGAAGCCGAGGTGGCGGCCAGGGGCCCCACACCCCTCCCAGGCGCGGGGTAGGGCCCACCCGTGCCTAGGGGGGTCTGGGCGCCCTAGCCCGCCTCTCCGGCTCCCCTCTGGACTTCTTGTTCCCCACGTAAAGTAGTTGACTTTGGCTTTTGTCCCGTCCAATTCAGAGAATATTTCTTTAATAACTTTTCTGAAACCAAAAACAGCAAAAAACAGGCATCTGGCACTGTGGCAACTTTTTAATAGGTTAGTATCAGAAAACATGTAAAAAGCACCTCAAAGTGTAGACAAGCAAAGCAAAGTAGATACTAAACAAGCATGGAGTATCAAAAATTATAGATACGTTTTCAACGTATCAACATCCCCAAACTTGACTCCTTCTCATCCTCGAGTAGGTAAATGATAAAAAGAATAATTTTTGAGGTGACATGCACCCTCACAATAAAGATCCAACCATTTGCAAGCACTGAAAGTTGGGATCAAATAACTCTAAACATGTACATGAAAGATGAAGTTCTAACAATAGGACAAAGTAACTATGTATGCAACATGAAAGGCTATAAACAAAGATCATGAATAACATGCAATGAAGTACGTTTGTTTGTTTCACATACAGAAAACATAACATAGTGGCAATCAGCTTGTCCCTCATAGAGTAGAAATATGGATGCATAGGACACCTTCAAAGTTCATAAGGGTGACTAGAAACAAATATCACAAGAACAAGTAATATCACAATATGCATCAATCAATAAGCTTTGGAACACTGCACACAGAATGACAACTATGCTCTCTTAATGGTGCCTAAAGGTAGAAGGTGGAGACTCAATAGTGGTGGAAGAAAAGCCTTTTTGTAAAGGAACCAGAGATTACAAGTTTCAAAAAGAGCTTCCAAAAATTATGGTACTTGTTAGCTTTCAGCCCTCATTGCCCCTATCATAAGAATCTTGAAGTGATTAAGGTTAAAGTGACAAAGATGGAGTATATGCTTGACGAAGTATAAGTTGGCAATCTCAAGTCCCTTGAATACGAGGGCCACACCTCATGCATACTCAACTTTGGGCCCAGGTAAGTTCTTGTCATTGTAAGTATTTGCATATCATTGAGAACCGCCAACGGGGTACCCCTTGCACATGGTACATGAGCTATCCCGTAACCAAAATGACAAGGGAAGCAGACAATGAGCATCTCAGCAATCTTATTATGTACCATGGGAATATGGTGCTTTTTTCTGTCTTTCCTCTTTTATCAATGTGTCTCTTTTTTAATAAGAAGAATGCTTCATAGATGTCACTTTGGTGATGCTACAAGTTTCCACCATGATTAGGCATGGCTTAAGCTAGCGGCCCAGGCGTTCCTCTAACACATGATATAAACTCCATGGACTTATAAGTTCCCTCTTTATTTCACACCAGTGACATCCATAGACAAAATAACATGATATCAACTGAGTACAAAGTACAAGTGCAATGTTGAAAACGTTCCCCATGATAGGACAGTTCTGTTAATTCCAACGTATAAGTGAAAGCATATACAACAAAGATGTCACAATGGTTCAAGTTTATTAGGGGCAAGGAATATAAAGTGTGCCATCAAGTTCGTGAGGGATTTAATCACTAAGTTTTCACATAACAAAATAGTTTTTAATTGGAAGATAGCTGAAAACAAGAATATACTTGGAATGGTGTAACACACCATGTATAGGAGTTTATAGTGGACACTTTGGAATAACTTGGTTTCTTGGGAGTTGGAGGAATGAGTAGAACTTACTCATACAAGTGGAGGCTAGCAAAAGACTAGGAGCAACCAACTAAGAGAGCAGTAATGACCATAATCATGCAGTGCAACAAAGCATACTAATCAAAGCAAAGAGTGGTACTACAAGTCAAGAACTAAATTATCATAGAGGCTAATGGTGACTTGTCATAGTAATAACATGGTGTGAGCATGTGCCAAGTCAACCCAAGCAAAGCATCAAAGGAGAATACCACAATACTATGCTTTTGCATGCTAAAACAACGCATAATTTATTCAAGACACACTAAGCAATCCCAATTGTTTGGAACAAGACATGCTACAACAATAATCACCAAGCATAAAGTCAAAAAAACACCTAGCATGTCATGCTAAAGTCTAAGTCACATTCAATGCAAGCTCCTCTTGCACTTCAAGCAAGAACTTGCTACTCCTTTCCAACACCAAGCAACTTATTTGCAAAACAACACAGCGAGAATAGGGTCCAAACTACTCTATTCAAGCAAACTAAACAACCTAAGCAAAGAAAACGAAAACTAAGACGCTCTAAGAACAACAGAACTATACATGAAACAATAAAAACGAAGCGTCTAGGCAGACCTAAGCTTTTTATTGATGAAGAAGGGGATGCCCAAGGCATCCCCAAGCTTTGACGCTTGTACTTCTTGGATATTTCTTGGGGTGACACCATGGTGGCATCCCCAAGCTTGAGCTTTTGTCCATTCTTCATCTCATTGCATCATTCTCTCTCTACACCTGAATTTTTTTATTTCGTACGAAACTTCACACAATCTTCATTAGCAACATTAGTGTATTCAAAAAGATATTAGACCTCTGGCAAAGCTTTCGAAAAGCAAGGATTTTCACTAAAAACACAAAATACTGTAGTAACTCCTTCAAAAAGCTCAATTCACCTAAAGAGAACTCAAAAAGGAATCAATAAGAAGCAAAGGCAAATAATGGCAGAAATCTGTCAAAGCAGACCAGCAGGTAGAAACTGATTTGTTCAAACATCTTCTGTTGCTCAAATAAAGAATTGTTTAACTAATGAAAGTTAGATAACATACTGGGGGATTTATTCGTAAATTTTGGGCTTAATCCGAGTTACAGAGACACCTCACAATTTTTTTGGTGGAGGACAGAAATCTGTTTCAGGACAGCAACTCCCCAAATCTTACTTCCCTCTCATTAGAGGTCATTCTTGGCACAAAAATCAAACAAAAAAAGGATAAGGAGAGGTCATTACTGAATTAATAACTTCCAAGACTCAAAGAAAATCTTGGGTTATCTCCCAACAAGTACTTTTCTTTAATATTTTTAAGTTAGGCACAAAAAGCAAGAAGAATCGAGTAATTTCAAATGAAGAATAGAGATCAATACTTGCAAAGTCTTCAACTATGAGAGGTATCTCATCCAAATGAGTTATGGAGGATCCTTTCTCATCTCTCTTTGGTTTACTACTTTCATCAAAAGGATTTTCAGGAACAATCCAATGAAAATTATTTTCAAAGGCCTCATGCATCCCAACAAGCTTATAGGGTATGGTATCTTAAATTTATCTCTAGGCTTTGTTTTATCAGAAGTGCCCACAACATCTACAAATGAGCCTAGCATATTGAAACGCTCAAAGACCTTTTTGGCTTCCCTAGAAACATCATAAAACTCTTTAAGTAAAGTTTCAAGAATAAAATCTCTCTTTTCAGCATTCTTTTCTTCTTTTAGTTTTAAGAACAAAATTTGCATCATGGGGTTAAGGATAACAAACCTAGCCTCCAACATATAAACTAAAGAAGCTGAAGCAATTTCATAATTAGGAGCAAGCTCTGCTATACATTTATCCTCAATATCCTCAAGCTTGATAACATAATTAAAGAATTCTTCAATATTATCTTTCTTAATTATGGAGCCACTACCAATAGAAAGGTCCTTCAGGGTGAACTTAGGGAGTAACATGGTGAGCTAGAACGGGGTGGCAACTAGAGTAGGAACTATTTTTTTGTGTTTTTGAATAAGGAAAGCAAATCAAGCTAGACTATTTTTTGGTTTCTTTTTGGAAAGAGGCAAACAAAACCAAACAAAAGAAACAAAGCAAACTAAAAACAAAGTAAAGAGAAAGGAAGTGAAGGACTCCCCTTGTGAATACGTCCTTAGACTCCTCGGCAACGACGCCAAAAATCTTGATGCGTGCACCCAGTGTTGACGTGGGACACTTCATTGGAACCCCAAGAGCAAGGTGTGATGAGCACAGCGGCAAGTTTCCCTCAGTAGAGACCGAGGTTATCGAACCTGAAGGAGGAAGGAAACGTCTCAAAGGTGTTGCAAGCAACGTGGATACCTGCACAACACAAACTCAAGACTTTGTCCCAACGAATCAGTGAGGTTGTCAAGCTCACCAGTTTGCTATAACAAAGGATTAAACGTATGGTGTGGAAGGTAATGGTTTGAAGCAAGTAAACAAGTAACAATGGAAGATGTATCAATGATAAAGATTGGACCGGGGTCCATAGTTCACTAGAGGTGCTCTCCTTAGATAAACAACATGGCATGAAGGGTAAACAAATTACAGCAGGGCAATTGACATGAACTGAGCAAGGCATAACAATGCAATTACTAGTCAAAAAGATCCTATGAGATTCGATTGAGCAATAAAACAATATACATAGACCGCCATCCAACTGCATCTATGACAAGAAGTCCACCTTCAGGTTATCATCCGAACCCCCTCTAGTATTAAGTTGCAAGCAATAGACAACTGCTTTAAGCAAAGTGTGTAAGGTAAAAAGTCCACATGTTCCATGAATACGAGATCGTTGTTTTCTCCCTAGTAGCAACAACACATCTACAACCGAAGAGATTATTGTCACTTCCCTTGGAAACTAGAGGCATGAACCCACTATCGAGCATAAATACCCCCTCTTGGAGTCACTAGCAACTACTTGGCCAAGATAGTTACTAACAACGGAGAGCATGCAAGATCACAAAAAACACATACATGATAGAATCATAAAGACAAAACCATTAATCAAACCAACATAATAATCTCAATATACATCGGATCCCCGCAAACACAACATGCATGATTACAAATAGATTAGATCTTGATCATGAATGGAGCTCACAAGATCTATACATGAAAGCACAAGGAGGAGATACAACCATCTAGTTACTACATGGACCCATAGTCCAAGGTGGAACTACTCACGCATCATACCGGAAAGAAGGCCTCCGGGATGATCTCCCCTCCGGCAGGATGCCGAGAAGAACTTCAGATCCCCTCCGATCTAGGGACGATGGTGGCGGCGGCTACAGACGGTTTTGTGGAGATTTGATCGGGTGCTTAGGGTTTCTGCATCAGGGGCTTCTTATAGGCAAAGGGGAGGCCGAGGCGGAGGACAAGGGCCCTACACCCCTCCCAAGCGTGGGGTAGGGCCCACCCGCGCCTAGCGGGGTCTGGGCGCCCTAGCCCGCCTCTCCGGCTCCCCTCTGGACTTCTTGTTCCCCACGGAAAGTAATTGACTTTGGCTTTTGTTCTGTCCAATTCCGAGAATATTTCTTTACTAACTTTTCTGAAACCAAAAACAATAGAAAATAGGCATCTGTCACTGTGACAACTTGTTAATAGGTTAGTACCAGAAAACATGTAAAAAGCACCTCAAAGTGTAGACAAGCAAAGAAAAGTAGATACTAAACAAGCATGGAGCATCAAAAATTATAGATACGTTTCCAACGTATCATGCATCTGCCACACAATCTCCACCTGCCCGAATAGGTGAAATCTTTCTTTATTCAATTGCAAGTTCGATCTTGTGATCTATTCTGTTCCTGCTATTGCTAATCCACAACATGTACATTTTCCCCTACGATACCTTAGGTTATTTTTTGAGGAAGTATCTACTTGGCAATTTGCTATCAAGTATGTGAAGTATCTATTCAAGAAGAGGAATCAAGAATCACTATGTCTGTTATAGCTTCGTAGTTTACAAATGTTAGGATACAGGATTTTGTATGCCTATTAGAACTTGGGGTCTTATTTTTGTGTTTAAATTCTACAAGAGTTGATTCTACTTTAATACATCTTATCGAATCATTGTTGTATAATTTGTTCTAGAAATTTTGTTCAAATTTAAATTCATATTTTGCAAATTTGTACGAAGTGAATTCATGAAATTTACGAAATTTGGTGAATTTCATTAGTCCACTAATTTTTGGGACGAACGAAAAAATTACCCTGACGTCACTACCTCCTTGGGTCATATACCGCATTAATCGGTTTGCCTGTCTATTACCTCTGTCTTAGTGTTGCTAGCTAGAATGACTATCATGAAGGATTTGCGTTGGTGGATGGAGAGGCATTATACATGCCTATTATACTCGTTGGTCTTGTTGGTCGGGCATATTTATGGAAGAGTTTGAACCTCTCATTGGGTGCTAGGTTAGCGAGGTTCACCTCCTATTCCCGATTGACATCCACTCTTTCGAGGTGTTGTCGGGTGGAAACTAGATGGTCAAGTTCATAGTGTCTAGGACTTGCTTTTTTATATGAAGATGGAAGTCAGGTCCTCCCTCGTGATGGTTGTATCTTGTAGACCTTTGTGGCATATTCGTGTTGTTGGTGGTGTGCTATTGTTGTTGCTGATGTTATTGTTGGTGTAAACCGAGCCACCTTTTATTTAGTGTCTCCTTCGGGATGTATAGGAGGCGGCTATTTCTTGAAGTAAGACTAATGTCATTCCGGCCCTATCCTCGCTCGGGTGGTACATCTAGCATCTGCGAGGGCATGCGGAGATGTGTGTCTGGTGGATCTCCTCGGACCCTGTCGTTTTCATGTTCATTGTATTGGTTTTAGGTTATTCTCTTTCACTACGATCTTCATTATTGGCGATGATTGCTGCTCTGTTACACTATTTATTTAGGATCTTAGCATGACGATTTGCTATCAGTTTACTACAACAAGCTCTATTATGATACGTTTTGTCTGGGTATGGTGATGGAGGGGCGAGGACGGAGGCTCGTCTTCGGCTCGCGCTAGTGCATATAGTTGTCGCTAGGTGGTCCAAAGATCTATTTGATTTTCTTACTTTGATGCTCTTCGTACTTATTAATAGATCAGTGGAAGTGGAATGTTCGCAAAGGAAATTGCAGCTGTAGTTACTTTTCGTAAGAAAAAAATGTAAGAACATGGTACCGGCGGCACCATGTTTAATCAAAATGGCGAAAGGGTTTTTGCGACGTACTAGGTGACCGTAAAATGTCGTAGGTCGCAACCAGACCTATAGTCTGTCATTTTCATACCATTGCTTTTGGCAACTTGGTTAGCCGCCTGTATGACTGTGCGCAAATGCTGGTAGGCACCACATGTCTACATGTGTGACACGGAAGGTGCAGAAATCAACGGTGCGTATCGCAGCGAGAATTGACTCGGTAATGCCCGAGCGATTTGTACGGTCATTTTGCTAAAGGACGGCGATCGTGGGCTTGGCCCATTAATTTCTGGTTTGACTGCTTCCTCGTTGGTTTCTCGACGTTCTCATCTGCATGCGGCATGATTTCCATGATCGCACTTTTACAGAAGCTTGCTTCTCAACGAGCCACAACAAAGGCCACAGATTATGTGCTTTCTTCAAAGCAATAAGAAGGCTTCTTCAGTTTTCCTCTCCGCCAATCAGAATGGATCACATGGTTCGTCTATTTTTCTCCTATGCTAATTCTCTTCCTTCTTTTCTTTTTATGCATGTTTCCTTCATATTTGTTTTTGTTTTTGTTTTCCTTTTATTTTTATTTTACTTTTTCCTACTTAAAGCAAGTTTTGTTTCCATGATTTATGCGTTTGTTCCATTTAGTCATGTTTTATTCTTGTTTTGATATTTGTTCAGTTTACTTTCTCACATTTCTTTTTCAAATAAATCTATATTTTTTGGCATGTTTTTTTATTGTAGTTCCTTTTCAATTTAAATTTTATTCATATAGTGGGATGTGCTCTATGGAGATACATTTTTTGGGCATATAGGTAGGATAACTTCATAAGTGCCAACCTTGTGTTCCATTTGGTGTAAAATTGTACTACTAGTATTCATGATGTTGTTTCTCGCGTGCATGAATTTTGTTCCTTTTGCTTTAATTTTTGTTCCTCCTATATATCTAGTTTTGCTTTAATTTTTTCCTCCTGTAGGCCTAATGAAGAGATGGCGGAAGATCGTTTAGGGTTAATGAAAGCATAAACTAGAACTATGTTCCATATTTTTTTAATGTTTGGCAACTTTGGTAACACAGAATGTTATTATCCCGAGCTCTCTTCGGTGAAGCTGAATTTTAGCATAAATCCATGTCATATGTTTAAATGGCATTAAGCTGGCAACCTCTTGATACTCTGCCTTTACTATTTTTATAGTTTCTGTTATACAAATATGCTACCGCTGCATATACCAGTATACCTGCTTCTTCTCAATTACTACTGCACTCCATGAGTCTGCCCAATAATATTGAGTGTTGAGACTTTGTATATCTGACGGTACAATCAGGATACGACGAAACAACTTGTTATGAGTATAAGACTATTTATCTGAAGCCGGCGCATACTTGCATAAGTCAACGCCTTCCTGGGCCCGTCCGCGTTGACCTATTGAACCTGGACCCACCTTCTAGTGGAAAACTTCGTGCCAGGTTCTTTTGACGACCAGGTGTTCAACCCTCTTTAGCCAGGGTAACTAGATTTTCTTGTTATCCTCCTTTAGTTGTACTCCAAGTCGTAGCTAGTCAGCCTTGTTCATCTGAAAAAGTGCATCCTTCGGTTGTTAGCTATAGTCAAGTGCATGGTTACGGTCCATCCAAGCACTAACTAACAAGTGAAGGGATAATGTTGTTTTCGGTTGCGCGACTCGCGCCCGCTGTATCACGTACGCGCAGTCTGGCTGAAATATGTATATGTATCGTGTCTCTTGGCGTGGAACACCGGCCACGCACACACTCATGCACGCATATGCCATTCCGCTACCCATGGAGCCGGTGTGGGAGACGGCGAGCGACCAAAGCGACGTGGAATACCTATCAAGGTCCAGCACGACGACCACAAAGGTTCCCAAGGAGGAGGAGGCTGGCGGGGAGGAGGTCATCAAGGTCTTCGTGGCGGTGCCGGAGCATCACGAGCACGACATGTCTATTCTCGCATGGTCGCTCCGCCACCTCGCCGCGGTGGCCCCTGCGGCGGCCACGAACGTGGTGGTGGTCGCGCACGTCCACGCGCCGGTGCTGGTGATCCGAGTGAGTACGTACCGATCACTTGAAAACTAGCTCTCCGCTGCAAGCGCGACGATGGGCCTTGTGAGATCAATCCATATTTACCTTTGATCTCTGACTGAAACGACAACTTGTATTCGTGCGTTTGTTTTGTGATGAATTACATGTATTCTGTTTGTGAATCGCATTCGCTTGTAGCAAATCTCATCTTGTATATGCTCATCTTATCTCATCTAATTACCTTGACGGTGGGAAGTAAGTTCCACCCGAGCAAGCTAAGACTAGAGTAGGTGAGTGACTACATGCAGTACGAAAGGGGCAAGGTGAGCAAGCATCTGGACGACTACATCTGCTAGTGCTCCTAAGTGAAGGTGATCTTTCTAAAATTGATTGTTGTCCTACGTCCAGAATTAATCCGCAATAAAGCATGCCTGAACACGAGAAAAATTTATTTACAAATTAAAATAGCATTCGTTTTTCCATATCAGATAAAAGGTAAGAAACTTGTGATGCAAAACGAAGATATCGCTAAGGGAATCACGGAGCTTGTATCGCGGCATGGTGTCAGTAGGCTCATCATGGGAGCAGCCGCTGACAAGCACTACTCTAAGTACAGACACAACTTCAGTCAATGTTCTTTTGGCAACATAAAAAATGATGCCTTTTAGTTATTAAATTTCGGAAAATTGATGTCTCCCAAGTTCAAAACGGCACTTGCAGTTATTCTACAGGCTGACCATTCATGAAAGATTTGGTTCGTATGCAAGGAGCATCTGATATCCACTAGGTACCCACACTATCTATTAAGATAGGGCGGGTACATGGGGGCGAGCAGGGGCTAGATCCTCCTATCGGTTGGCCCTCCCTCAACAATTTGTAACACGTAGACTAGTGCTAATGATGTCAATTCTGATTAATCCTCCAACCATTAGCACACACGGACTTTATTTAGAAGTACATAGCATGTTGACTCGACCCAACCCATAAAAATGACTAGTCCACAATACACATGACCGGTCTTTAGTCTGCATGCTTTATCCTATAGGCCAATCGATCCATTAGCATCAGCATACAACATTAACTCATATGCTAATTTGCCAAAATTTGTCGTCCATTCTTTCTGTCGTTGGACTACATCTTCGATCTATTAAGGTCGACACCTATTCTAGTGCCCATGCCTTGCTTTGTCAGATGAATATGGAAGTCAGGTCCTCCCTCGTGATGGTTGTATCTTGTAGATCTTTGTTGCATATTCCTATTGTTGGTTGTGTGCCATTGTTGTTGCTAATGTTGTCGTGGGTGTAAACCGACCCACATTTTCTTTTCTTTAGTGTCTCCTTCGGGATATTTAGGAGGCAGCTATGTCTTAGTAAGACTAATGTCTTTCCCACTCTATCCTCGCTAGGGTGGTATGTCTAGCATCCGCGAGGACATGTGGAGCTGTGTGTCTGGTGGATCTCCTAGGACCCTGTCATTTTCATGTTCGTTGTATTGGTTTCAAGTTAGTCTCTTTCGCTACAATCTTCATTATTGGCGATGATTGCTTCTCTTTTGCACTAGTTCTTTAGGATCTTAGCATGATGATTTTCCGTTTGTTTACTACAGCAAGCTCTACTATGATAAGTTTTGTCTCGCTTTGTTGATGGAGGGGCGAGGACGGGGGCTCGTCTTCGGTTCGCGCTAGTGCATATAGTCATCGCTAGGTAGTCCAACGATCTATTTAATTTTATTAATTTGATGCTCTTCATACTTATTAACATATCGATGGAAGTGGAATGTTTGCAAAGGAAATTGTAGCTGTAGTTGTTTTTCGTAATAAAAATGTAATAACATGGTACTGGCTGGCACTACGATTGATCAAAACGGCGGAAGGGTTTTTTCGACATACTAGGCGGCAGTAAAATGCGGTGGGTCGCAACCATACCTATAGTTTGTCATCTTCATACATTGGCATTTGGAAACTTAGTCAGCCGTGTGCACGGCTGTGCGCAAATGCTGGTAGGCATCACACGTCCACACGTGTGACACGGATGGTGCAGAAACCAACGGTGCGTGCGGCAGCGGGAACCGAGTAGGTAATGCTCAAGCGATTTGAATGATTATTTCGCTGAAGGACGGCTCGATCGTGGGATTGGCCCATTAAATTCCAGTTTCAATACTTGCTCGTTGCTTTCTCGACGTTCTTATCTGCATGTGACATGATTTCTGTGTTCACACTTTTATGATAGCTTGCTTCTCAACAAGTCACAACAAATTCCACAGATCATATGCTTTCTCCAAACCAATAAGGAGGCTTCTTCAGTTTTCCTATGCACCGATCAGAATGGATCACATGGTTCATCTATTTTTCTCCTATACGAATTCTCTTCCTCCTTTTATTTTTACACATGTTCCCTTCATATTTCTTTTTGTTTTCCTTATATTTTTATTTTCCTCTTCCTACTTAAAGCAAGTTTTGTTTCCATGATTTATGTGTTTGTTCCATTTAGTCATGTTTTATTCTTGTTTCGATTTTTTGCTTAGTTTACTTCCTCACATTTCTTTTTCAAGTAAATCTATATTTTTTGGCATGTTTTTAATTCTAGTTCCTTTTCAATTTACATTTTATGGTGGGATGTGTTCTATGGGCAATACATTTTTGGGCATATATTTAGGATCATTTCGTAGGTGCCAAATCGTGTGTTCCATTTAGTGTAAAATTGTACTACTAGTATTCATGAATTTTGTTTCTTTTGCTTTAATTTTTTTCCTCCTATACATTTGGTTTTACTTTATTTTTCCCCCTCCTATAGGATTGATGAAGAGATGGAGAAATATCTTTTGGGGTTAATGAAAGCATAAACTGGAACTCTGTTCCATATGCTTTATTTATTTTTTCAATCTTTGTCAACTTTTGTAACAAAGAATGTTATTTTCCTGAGCTCTCTTGGGTGAAGGTGAATTTTGGGATAAATCCATGTCGTATGTTTAAATGGCATTAAGCTGGCAACTTCTTGATACTCTGCCTTTACTATTTTTTTTAGATTTTGTTATACAAATGTGCTAGCGCTACATACCAGTATACCTGCTTCTTCCTGATTACTACTGCACTCCATAAGTTTGCACAATACTATTGAGTGTTGAGACTTCGTATATCCGACGATGAAACAACTTGCTATGAGTATTAGAATGTTTATCCGAAGCCAGTATGTACTTGCGTAAGTCAACGCCTTCCTAGGTCGGCCGCATTGACCTATTAATTCCTGACCCACCTTCCAGTCGAAGACTTCGTGCCAGGTTCTTTTGACGACCAGGTGTTCAACCCTCATCAGTGAGGGTAACTAGATTTTCCTTATTATCCTCTGTTAGTTGTACACCTAGTCGTAGCTAGTCAATCTTGTTTATCTGAAAAAGTGCATGCTCAGTCATTAGCTATAGTCAAATGCATCTTTACGATCCATACAAGCACTAACTAACAGCTGAAGGCATAATCTTGTTTTTAGTTGTGCGACTCGCGCGCGCCTTATCGCGTACGCGCAGTCCGGCCGAGATATGTATAAGTATAGCGAATCTTGGCGTGGAGCACCAACCATGCACACACGCACGCATGCGCCATTCCTCCACCCATGGAGCCGGTGTGGGAGATGGCGAGCGACCGGAGCGGCGTGGAGTCCTGTCCAGGTCTAGCACAACAGCCGCGGGGGTGGCCGAGGAGGAGTTGGCCGGCGAGGAGGAGGCCATCAAGGTCTTCGTGGTGGTGCTGGAGCAGCACAAGCACGGAAGGTCACACTCGCATGGGCGCTCCACCACCTTGCTGTGGTGGCCCCTGTAGCCGCCGCGAACGTGGTGGTGGTGGTCGCGCACGTCCACTCGCCGGTGCAGATGATCCCTATGAGTACATACCGATCATTTGAAAACTCTCTCTCCGCTGCAAGCGTGACAACGGGACTTGTGAGATCAATCCATATTTACCTTTGAGCTCTGATTGAAACGACAACTTGCATTCTTGTGTTTGTCTTGTGATGAATTACATGTATTCTGCTTATGAATCGCATTCGGTTGTAGCAAATATCATCTTGTATGTGCTCATCTTATCTCATCTAATTAACTTGATAGTGGGAAACAAGTTCTACGGGAGCAAGCTGAGACCAGAGCAAGTGAGTGCCTATAGGCAGTACGAAAGGGGCAAGGTGAACATGCATGTGGACGACTACATCTGCTAGTGCTCCAAACTTAAGGTGATCTTTCTAAAATTAATTACTGTCCTACATCTAGAATTAATCCACAGTGAAGCATGACTAAACACGAGAAGAAGTTATTAACATAATAGCGTTCTTTTTTCCATATTAGATTAAAGGCAAAAAACTTGTGATCCAGAATGAATAAATCGCTAAGAGAATCAGGGAGCTTGTCTTATGGCACGGTGCGAGCAGGATCATCATAGGAGCAGCAGCTGACAAGCACTACTCTAGATACGTACGCAACTTCACTCAATGTTCTGTTGATAATATCAGAAATGATACCTTTCAGTTATTAAATTTCGAGAAGTTGATGTCTCCTAAGTCCAAAACGGCACTTGGAGTTATTCTACAGGTTGACTATTTATGCAAGATTTGCTCCGTATGCAAGGATCATCTGATATCCACTAGGTACCGACACTATATGATAAGATAGGACGGATCCAAGGGGGAGGCGAGTATGGGCTAGATCCCCTATCAGGTGGCCCGGCCCCCTCAACAATCTGTGACACGCAGACTAGTGCTAATGATATCAATTCTGATTAATCCTCCCACCATTAGCATGTACATAAAATTTATTTAGAAGTTCATAGCATGTTGACACAGCCCAATCCACACAAAAAGATACTAGCCCACAAGACACATGCTGGCTTCAGTCTGCATGGTTTATCATATAGGCTAATCGACCCATCAACATCATCATACAACATTAACGCATACGCTAATTTGCCATAATTTTCCATCCGTTTGTTCCGCCATTGGTCTACATCCTCCATCTATTGAGGTCGGCACCTATGCTAGGGCTTCATTAGCGTCACACAGTACCTATCGAGAATCATTGTTGGTCATGCCTTGACTAGAGAAGGAGCTTCTATACGATTTGGTGTTGTTGGAGCTGGACAAGGGCGCTACTCCTTGGTGGGCTTGAGTGGAGCAAGACCAAGGTGCTAATCCAGAGGATATCTTTAGATCTTTGTGTTGATTGGACAACAATATCGTCTTGACGTCACTCAGGAAAAAAATTTAGCAAAATTTGGTAAATTTTATTGGACCACAATTTTTTATGCCCTAATTAAAACATATCGCTACTCTACCCGGTTTAGGCCGTGAAAGCCCCCCAATAACCAATAACCCACCATTAAATCAGTATTTATACCTCACCGTGAGGCTCTCTCAGGGCTTCACGGCCTCCTCCAAGTGACCAGCATGGGAGGCGTGAAAGGAATAGTGGCATTGGAATGGATGGCACCACCACACATGAAGACACACCAAGTGCATCCGCCACACAATCTCCACATGTCCGAACATGTGAAATCTTTCTTTATTCAATTGCACGTTCGATCTTGTGATCGGTTCTGTTCGGTTCTGTTCCTACTGTAGGTGATGCATAACATGTACATTTTTTCCTAGTGTACCTTAGGTTATTGTTGGAGGATTTATCTACTTGGCAATTTGATGTCAAGTATGTGAAGTATCTATTCAAGAAGAGAAATCAGGAATTATTGTGTCTATTAGAGCTTCGTTGTTTACAGATGTTACGATACAGGCTTTTGTATACCTGTAAGAATTTGGGGTCTTATTTTTATGTTTAAATTCTACTGAAGATGATTGTATTTTAATACATCTTATCGAATCGTTGTTGTCTATTTTGTTCTAAAAATTTCGTTCAAATTTAAATTCGTATTTTGCAAATTTGTACAAAATAAATTCACGAAATTTGGTGAATTTTGTTGGTCCACAAATTTTTGGGCCAAGCGAATTTTCTCCCTGACGTCACTATCTCCTTGGGTCATATAGTTACATTAACCAATTTGCCTGTCTGTTACCTCTGTCTTAGTGTTGCTAGCTAGAATAACTACCAAGGGTTTCTGATGGTGGATGGAGAGGCATTATTCAGGCCTTGTATACTCGTTGGTCTTGTTGGTCGAGCATGTTTATGGAAGAGTTTGAATCTCTCATTGGAAGCTGGGTTAGCGAGGTTCACCTCCTATTCCCGATTGACACCCACTCTTTCGAGGTGTTGTTTGGTGGCAACTAGACGACCAATTTCATAGTGCCCAGGACTTGCTTTGTCAGATAAAGATGGAAGTCAGGTCACCCCTCGTGATGGTTGTATTTTGTAGATCTTTGTTGCATATTCGTGTTGTTGGTGGTGTGCCATTGATGTTGCTGATGTTGTTGTTGGTGTAAACCGAGCCACCTTTTCTTTAGTGTCTCCTTTGGGATGTTTAGGAGACGGCTATGTCTTGAAGTAAGACTAATGTCCTCCCCACCCTATCCTCGTTCGGGTGGTACGTCTAGCATCAGCGAGGACATGTGGAGCTGTGTGTTTGGTGGATCTCCTCGGACCCTGTCATTTTTGTGTTCGTTGTATTGGTTTCAGGTTAGTCTCTTTCACTACGATCTTCATTATTGGCGATGATTGCTGCTCTGTTGCATTGGTTCTTTAGGATCTTAGCATGACGATTTCCCATTTATTTACTATAGCAAGCTCTACTATGATAATTTCTGTCTTGCTTTGGTGATGGAGGGACAAGGACGGCGGCTCGTCTTCGGCTCGCGCTAGTGCATGTAGTCGTCGCTGGGTGGTTCAAGGATCTACTTGTAATTTTTATTTCTTTGATGATCTTTCGTACTGCTGTTGATAATTATTAACGTATTGGTGGAATGTTCCGCAAAGAAAATTACAGTTGGAGCTGCTTTTTGTCAGAAAAAATATAAAAACATGATACCGGCGGCACCACGTTTGATCAAAATGGCGGAAAGATTTTTGTGACGTAGACGGCAGTAAAATACGGTGGGTCGTAACTATAACCTATAGTTTGTCATCTTCATACTATTGGCATTTGACAACTTGGTTAGCCGTATATACAGCTGTGTACAAATGCTGGTAGACACCGCATGTTCCACACGTGTAGCATGAACCTACAGAAACCAACGGTTGTGCCCAGCGAGCCTGCGTGGCCGAAAGGAACCGGTGCGCGTGGACCGGCCCATTAAGTTAGACGATAGGCCCTGGCAGGAGGAGGAGGAGGTTTGGTATCCTCTCTATTTGGACTTTCCATTCCCTCTAGCGAGCAGGCTATTTCCCGAGTAAAACTCAACGGGCCAGATGGGAGGATATGTGTAGGCCTGTGCAAATAGACAAGGCACACAAAGAGGCTACGGGAATGGAGCACATACAGGAACGGTCCTCCCGCCTCGAAGGAATTTTTGAGGGATGGTCCATGCATACGAGCGTAGGTTAGAGGAAGGACCTCCCTCAAAAAAAAAGTCAGCAAAAGGACCACGAAGAAGAATCTTACTACTATTACTCGGCTTTGTTGGTAGTACTAGTATCATTGACCAGCACGCACGGACCGCCCCCGTCGACGACGTTTTGTCCTTTGGCGCCTCCCCGCCGTCCCCGAGGAAGAAGAAGAAGAGAGAAACCGAGCAAGCAAACAACACATGCAAGAGGCCAAGCTCACGTGAGACGCCCACCCTTACCTAGGCACCAAGAGTACTCTTGGCTTGGACTAGTATACGTACAAACCAAACCAAAGGCAAAGCTAGCTCTATGTACGACATGCATGGTCAAACCATCGATCCAGCGGTGCGTTTTATATATATGCTGCACCCGACAATAATAATAATGCAGTGTCTATAACAGGCTAAGCTAACAGCACGCCATATAGATAGAGCTAGCTAATGTGTAGCGGTCTTTAAGCTAGCAACAGAATCTAAGCGGCGAGCGGCGGGCTAAAGCAAAACACATGTACTAGTAGTACCACCGAAGATCTTCTTAAACCGAAGAGAAATCAAAAGATTAAAAATGGCCAAGGAATAGTAGCAGCAGGGAAGTAACCGCATACCAGATATTCTTCAAATTCAAAATCAGGCCATAGTGGGCAATGAAACCAAAAAGTCATCAAAGCTCATACCACAATTCAAGGTTCTTAAAGCACCATTTTTCTAGAAAAACATTAATTTGATAGAAAATCAGTGACTTGCACACAGGCTCAGCGGGTGCCCGAGAAGGAGCGGCAGTAGAACCGCCCTCGCATAGAAGGACCCAACCGTCCCTAAGCTCGGGCACATTCCCATGCTTCCGGACGGCAAGACTAGTTTGATAGCAATTTAATCAAAAAATTAGATTTGAAATACACTGTTTGCCCATGCTTCGAATAATTCTTGGATCCGCCATTGCGTCCTCGGCAACAGCTTGCACCCGACAATAATAGGAATTCACGTGCATCATCACTTCTATTGGGTTAGAGGATAGTGCATCGACCTAGTCAACCCGATCTGACTGTTTTCTCCATTTCGGTTTACAAGTCTTGCGCATATACCTAATTTATCAATTTGACTAGTACTAAAATATAAATTTTAGAGCACAAAAAATATATTATAGAAAATATAACATCTTTAATTTATAATGCTTATAATTTTTGTGCTATATAATTTATATTTTATTGATTAAATTAACGATCTAGATATACGCACAGGACTTGTAAACTGAAACAGATAAAGTACTTACTCTGGCCTTAATTCATTCTACTATGATTAAATTCTAGGAAGTCTAAAATCTTTCGAAACAGGCTTTCGTCCAGCTTTAAGACCGCTGCTGGGCTAGACAGCACATCGCCCAAGGGCCAGACAGAACATCGCCCATGGAAGTCTAAAATTCATTGGTTGTTGATTGGTACTGAAAGAAAAGGCTATGTAATTCAGATTTCGGCATCTTTTTCTGCAGCAGACAAGTTGGAATGAACCTTTGTTTCGTACATTCACAATATAGAACGTTTTGGCGAGCTGTTTTAGCTATGCAAAAATGTTTTATATTGTTAGACAAAGGGAGTATGATGTCTTCGATCTGACAACGGAACATGAGATCCGGCGCGAGAAATAAGTCCAAGATGCGCATCCTCACAAGTTAGTACTAGTAGACTCGTTTTGCTAGTATTACAAAATGAAAGCTGAAATTGCACGCACATGCTATTATTTTTGTGAAAAAAAAGGAATGACATTTCACCTCAGAAGATTCAGAAGGCATGGCCGCATATGCATGCAGGCATGCGTGACTGATGACTGACTGCGTGTCAGAAAAGAAGCGAAGAAGACGAATACTCCTACCATGATCAGGAAAAAAGTGAGCAGGAGCGATCAGAAAACGCGGCGATAGACTTGCTTAGGCTGTCGCAGGGCTAGGTTTTGTACACACACTCAGCAGACAGCAGCTGCAGGCGATAAGAATGTTAGCCAATCTACGTAGTCTTCAAATCAAACGGCTCATTGCTACTCTCAGCGCCTAGCTAGCTACTAGGCTAGGCTAGGCTAGTCTCCCACAAAGCTGCCCGAATCAATGCAAGTGTTTTCAGTGGGATTGCCTCCGTCACTTAGACCTTCTCTCTCTACTACATGCCATACATGGTTAAAGGTTAATTGCATGCAAAGCGTAGGAGTACTCCTACCACTAATTATGGGAGTATTAATTAGTATACACAAGGTTATCTTTACAGTGTTTACGAGGAGGCACGGGCGCTCCGTTGATTTCTCCCAGGCCAGTGCATGCTGCTTTTATTACTAATGATCCAGCCATGCCACGCCATGCGTGCAGCCCAGCTCCCCACTAGCATAACTCTGGTTTGCATCTCAAACCACCTAAACCAAGTTGTTTAAAACAATGGGGAAACTTGGAGTAGTAGCAGAAATACTAACCATACGTCCACAAAACAAGTTTGCATGTTCATAGGGGGGAATGTGGTTCGTTCAACATCTATTATTGAGGTGATCTTTTGCAACACTCTAGTTAACCGGAGTATAAGGCTGACCGTAGTGGTAGTATCATATGCGGTATCATGCATAAGATGCATGAAAAGAAACTGATATGACACATCATTTAGATGATAGTGGTACCATAATATGATATTGTCTCATAGCACATAAAACTAGAAATTTTAAGAATAAGTGCAATCTTGTACATAAGTTTGCATCGAGATTCAACAAATAATTAAATACAACCAGGTTATGATACTAATGATAATACAATGCACTATAAAGATAGTATCATACTAGTATATGGTACCTTGTATGATACTATGATTATATGTATGATACTAGTATTATGATACTCCCACTATGACCAGCTCGACCACACTCTCATAGAAGTTATTTAGGCATTGACAACATCTTAATTGTGTGATTGAAACCTTCTTTTGTTACAAAATGTATATCTTGCTTGGAGTAAAAAATCATACATCGCAAACTACATTTCTTGATATATCTATAATGTCAATTAGTGTTATCAGAATCAACAAATATTTTCTATGTTTTTATTCAAATTGACTAAAAAATGTCTCACTAGTCCATCCTAAAATGACATACATTTGCAAACATGACATGGTGCAAATGATCACATTGTATTACAACTTAAGGGGTAATTGCGCAAAAATATACTCGCATGGTTGTATATATTGTTTCAGTCATTTGGCAATGTTCAAGGACAATGAAGTGGAATTTTCATTAGCTTGTAAGTGAGGTGACATCATTTGGAATATTATGAGGAACTTCCAAAATATATCCAAGCACAAATTATATGCACAATTGCATAAGACCAAGTTGTTTATGGTACCTTGTACAAAGATAGAGCTAGGTAGTTACTAAAGCACTTACCCCATTTTCAACAATCTAGCTCAAGACCAAAAATATATTGTACACTGGCTTGTCTGGTCGTGCGTTGTTCCTACGTGAAGAGTCAAAACTAAGACACTACAACGTATCGATGTTGATCACTTCAGATCCTTGAATCTTAATAGGAGTCTTTGTTTGTGTCTAGAAGTATTCATAAAAAAACTCTTGGAATTGAGTGAAAAGCTATATTCATCCACATCAACTATGATTATCAGAATCAACTAATACCATGTCTTTGTAGCTTCTACGTACAGATATGGTGGGCTCCACAAACATCACCACATGCAAAGCGCTTCAAGATCAAGTATCATGCTTACTGACCAAAAATATATTGTACACTGGCTTGTCTGGTCGTACGTTGTTCCTACGTGAAGAGTCAAAACTAAGACACTACAACGTATCGATGTTGATCACTTCAGATCCTTGAATCTTAATAGGAGTCTTTGTTTGTGTGTAGAAGTATTCATAAAAAAACTCTTGGAATTGAGTGAAAAGCTATATTCATCCACATCAACTATGATTATCAGAATCAACTAATACCATGTCTTTGTAGCTTCTACGTACAGATATGGTGGGCTCCACAAACATCACCACATGCAAAGCGCTTCAAGATCAAGTATCATGCTTACTGCCCAATATATGGTCAAACCTTGACATTCATAATCTTATCCTTCATGCATATCCATATTACTCTCGACAATGGTATACTACTTGATACTTCAATCCTATGCTTATTTAGGTTTGAGAAAAATGACGAGAAAGAAACAAAGTAAATGGTTCGATGCGGAGTGACCAAATCATCCAAGAGAGATTCATGAAAGTGAAGGAAGGATAAGCTCCTTTCATCCCAAGAGTGAAAGACTGAAAACTGAATGAAGAATAAGACTCTAGATCTAGGTTGATACGATTGACCCAGAACCTAGATACCCTGCACCAGTGAAGGATCGAGATGGTTAACCAAGATGGGGTTGGTTCCTACAAATTTTCTTCTTTTTGTCCATGAGTTATATGATTCGCGGATAACAAAAGTGAATGTAATTCAATTCAATGCAATCTATATAATGATAAACTAGTTCAAATATTAAGGCTAGCAAAAGGTAGAAATGCGAGCGAAGGAACCTGGGTATAAATTACCAAGGCATGCAAAGACAAAGATGTATCCATGTGTTTACTTCTTGAGGGGAGATAATCACCGTGGGAAGGTGTGGGTTACCACGAAGGACCCTGAAATTCCACAAAGGCTCACCTTATTCTCCTTGAGCCCCCTCCACGGAGTAGGAGCTCAATCATGTATTGTAGATCTTGCTGTGATGTCCAAACACGCAAAACTATTCCCCGAGCAAATCCACATGGCTTTAGGTGACTTAAATCGTCACCTGTTGTTTTTCAAGAAACCCAAGAGTAACAAGCATAATAAAGGAATCATGGGGGGTCAAACTTTTATTTCTAGAAATGTAGATATACATCTCCTCTTTCATCAATGTCCTCAAATTTCTATAAATTTGGTCTAGGGAATCAATAGGAATCGAGCATTTGTTGTTCAACAAGGTGGGCAAAGGAGAAATCTGGAACCTTATATCATTAGGCAGAAGAGGATAATTATATGGGTAGGTGTAAAACTAACCTATATCCCCTTCTCATGCAAGGATGGTCTGAATGTCTGCATAGAAAGTAGGGTCACAACCAGCTTGAAAGAACACAAATATCGCCTAGAGGGAGAGAATAGACATTTCAAAAAAAATTACCGTTTAGGCTCTAATAAATAGGGAATAAAACTAGCGTTTTTAATTTATCAAGCACAAAACTTAAATCCACTAAGTTCAACTAAGTGCACTAACAACTTACGCTAAGTGATACAAGCAATAAGGTGATAGAAAGATATATTACTCCAAGCATGAAGGCTATCACAACGTAAAGTGCATAAGTAAAGAGACCGGGTATAGCAATAATCGAGACACATGGGGACAACGATTTTATCCCTAAGTTTACACCCAAAGAAGCTACGTCTCTATTGGAGAAGTGTGATGGCATAATGTCTTGAACGCCGCAAGTGGCTCACCTTGAGGTGTGGCGGGTTGATGCATACCCAACGTCACACAAGGCCTCACCCCAAGATACGGAGCACACGACTCATCCATCCTACCAAAAATCACCTTATTCTCCAGATATGCACCACAAAGGTGGACACATGATCCACTATGGGACACTTGAGGATGGTCATCGAACCGCATAAGCTAAGGGCAATATCCACAACTCAACTGGAGGCACTCAAGATAATGTCATAAAGTCCACAAGCTTGAGAAAATCTCCACAACTCAATTTGAGGCCCCAAGAAACACCACCAAGGCCAAACTGCCTAGGGTTCCAAGAACCCAAAAGGAATAATCTCAAAACTTTCATGAACAGATTCTATGTAGAGAATAAAACTGATGCACCTAGTGTAATGGCAAGTCCTTCACTCCCAAATTCCACAGCTACAAAATATATTAGGGGAATAAGAGAGAGGAACACAAGAACAGAACAAAATCTCCAAGATCTAGATCCCAAGATTTCATTCACAAAGAAGGGATTTAGTTTGGTAGGGGTATAGATCTAGATATCCTCTCTCAAATCCCTAAAACCGATGCAAGAATCATACAAGGAAGATGGGAGATGACAAGCTCTTGAAGATAAAAAATGGAGGAGAGAGAGTAGGTGGGATCCCACCAAAATCCCACTCCTAGTTCATTTTGGATTTTGTAGTGCAATTTTTTTTGTCAAACTTTACTCAAAATAAACTAGAGGTTGGACTTTGGTGGGATCCCACTCGACACTCTAGGAGAGAGAGAGAGAGAGAGAGAGAGAGGAGTAGACACTACTAGGAAAAACGTTATGAGTGGCACACCAAAAAAGATTTTTGTGGCGCATCTAGTGGTCGCCACTAAATTGTCGGCATTAAAATTATATTTCTATGGCGCATATGCATATGCGCCATGGAATTCTCAAAATTCTGTGGTGCGCCACAGAATTTTGTCCCAGATTATGTGACGCATATGGATATATGCTGTTGGAGATATGCCCAAGAGGCAATAATAAAGGGGTTATTATCATATCTTCATGCTTATGATAAATGTTTGCATACCATGCTATAATTGTATTAACCGGAAACATTAATACTTGTGTGATTTGTAAACATAAAAGAGTCCCTAGTAAAGCCTCTTGTTAAACTAGCTTGTTGGTTAATATATGATCATGGTTTCCTGATCATGAACATAGAGATGTTATTAACAACAGGGTCATATCAATAGATGAATGATGTGATGGACATACTCCTATAGTTAAGCGTACCGTAAAGATCAAGTCATTTAATATAGTTTATTTGCTATAAGATTTCTGATACATAGTAAACTAATTCCTTCGACCATGAGATCATGTTAATCACCATCACCAGAAGGATGCTTTGATGATATCAAACACCACACCGTAACTGGGTGGCTATAAAGGTGGCATTGAGTGTTCGGAAAGTATGGGTTGAGGCACATGGATCAAGAGTGAGATTTGTCCATCCATATGACGGATACATATACTCTGGGCCCTCTCGGTGGAATGTCATCAAATTAGCTTGCAATCATGTGACTGGCTCACAAGGGATCACATATCACGGGAATGAGAAAAGAATACTTATCGGTAACGAGGTTGAACTAGGAATGCAGAGATACCGACGATCAAAACCTCGGATAAGTAAACTATCGTGAGACAAATGGAAATTGGTATTGTATGTAAGTGGTTCATTCGATCGCAAAGTAATCGTAGAAATATGTGGGATCCATATGAATTTCCAGATTCCTCTATTAGTTATTGATCGGAGAAGTGCCTCGGTCATGTTCGCGTACTTCACGAACCGTAGGGAGACACACTTAAGGATTCAATGTTATTGTGTAGTTATGGAATGATGAGTAAGAGACCGAATGTTGTTGAGTCTCGGATGGGATCCGGATATAATGAGGAGATCCGAATGGTTCGAGAATAAGATTCATATAAGGAAAGTCATGTTTCGGAGTTCGAAAAAGATTCCGATGTTTTCACTAGGAATGTTCTAGAAGGGTCTTGAAGGTCCGACACTTTGGAGGGGAAGGGTACATGGATGTGTCATGACAATGTGGAATGGTTGCATCATGTACTAGGTCACTTGGCTGGGCAATATGGAGAGAGAAATCAAATCCAAGTTTGAAAGTCAAACACCAATTTGAAAAGTCAAATCAAGTTTGCTTGGTGGAGGAGAGTAGAAACCTACTTAGGAGGAAGTCCTACTCCCTCCACCCGCCGGCCAAGGAGGAGGAGTTGGAGGAGGACTCCCTCCTCCCAACCGCCTCCATCCCACCTATATAAGGAGGGGTAGGGTTGCCACCTACCCTCACACCTAAACCCTAACCCCAAGCGCCTCCACCACAAGTGTAGCCGCCGCCTAGGGATCTCCCAACTCGCCGAGTTAGGGTTTCCCCAAACCCTAGCCACCGGCCACACCCTCCCCTTGGTGCCCTCTAAACCCTAAATCGCCAAGGCCTCTCTCATACTCCACCATACTCGCTCCGGCTTAGGGGCGAAGCCCTGCGAGATCTCCCCTCTACTTCCGACACCACGCCGTCGTGCTGCCGGAATCGCGAGGAGAGTGCTACAACCTCCGCTGCCTACTGGAACAAGGGAGAGGAAGGTCTTCATCGAGTACCGAACGTGTGACCGATCATGCGAAGGCCACCGAATGCAACGCCGGAAGGATCGCCTCGCGATCTTGAGATCGGCAAGTGTACGACTACATCACCCACGAATCTGCTCGTTAACCGCTTTGGAATCTTCGAGGGTGAGTTCCTCTATCGACTCGTTACAATCTAGTAGATAGATCTTGGCTTGTTTGTGTGCATGCGGTAGAAATTTTTGTTTTCCATGCTACGAACCCCTACATATGCGCATGCACTTGTTCGCATTCCGTGACGATATAGCCATCCTTTTTTAGAATTTCAAATTTTGAATCTGGTACAAATAGTATATTACAGAAATACACAAAATTGATGAAATACGTAAAAGCTGCACACAGTAGTACAAATATTCTAGTTCACATATAATACATCAACAAGCACGAATGTTCACAAGTGTTCATCAATCACATCACTTAGAACCAAATAAGTGTGGTGACCACATGTGTAATACACTATAGTCGTTGACATGAAGTTCACAGAACACCGTTCCGTAAATATCACATCCCTCAGCGTGGTACAACAGAAACATTGCAGGTCCATATTACAAACATACACACATTATTATTATTACAATACCAGAAGTTCAAGACTTCAAAAGATTCAACTTACAAACCAAATATAAAGTGTTTCAACGGAAGTTTTAAAGTGACAGCTTCAACTCCAAATTGGGCTCATCAACTTATTATTATATATTGTTCATGTTTCTCGGCTCAATTGGTTACTAGTACTAAGGTAGTTATTCTGACTCATGGTATTCTCCTCCATAGATGATGTCGTAGTCCACTCCTTCTACGGCACCGTACAGATCGGGCTCTTCATAGAAGACCTCCTCTTGGCTTTCGGCTGCATACATTGGAGTATGTTCTGGATCCTCTGAGTCTAAGCAGGGAATCAAAGGAGAAGGTGAGTAACAGCGTTACCCATCAAGTTCATTATATGCAAAGTGGGAAGTTAGATGCTCTATCTACCACCTCGACTATAAGTCCTTGGCACTATGCAGTTTTGTAAATCTTTCTTCAAAGATTGATTTTATTGTTAAAAACTTTGCCCATTAGCCTTCACATATTTACTAGAACTTTCATGGAGTTCCTTTCCTGCCGCTTTCGTAGCTCCTTCCTGGAACAGGGAGTAACAAGTTACAATTCTTACACTCTATAGAGGTGCGTTACTTTTCCCATGAGAGATCAACACCTTGTTGCACAACCGGGCGTACTTTCCCGTCCATAATTCCATGATGTGGGGCCCAGTAGGTGATCCAAGCCAATCACTGCCCTTTCCGCGGCCCCATATGTCTGCACGATCCTTTAGGGATGGCTCATCTTCGTTAAGCCCCCTTACATGTAGGCTAAAACCCTGATAAGTTCCCGAAGACTCTATGAGCTGGTGATGCCCCTAGCAAGTACCAAATAGGTCCGGCTAAACCTCCGACAACCACTCATAGATAATCTAGACACCAAAAACGTGGGGCCTAAGGGTGCCCACCCATATGTTGGATCCGCACAAGGAATCACAATGTCACGTTAAGTTCGTCTCACCTCCATTCGAAAGGAAAAGGATACAACTGACTTCTTCGTCCCATTCCAAATCTCATGGTTAACGTGTTATATACGGCGCTAGAATCACTGATGTCATGGGTGGTTAAATTCCTAGGTGATTACCATTGTCGCAAATAGAAACCTAAGTTCTTTTGCTCCACTATATCATCACTTAGGATGATATTAACAAGTTATTTATTTGAGAAAACAATATTTTCTTTCCTTGGAACATAGATGATAACACATAGTTTATAAATACTTTGTAAAGACTTCTTCAAAGGACATGAACAAGTGATGAACTTCACTTGTGATTGCAAGGTAGTGAAGTCAGATGCTTGCACTAGACCTTGAGCTTCTATGTCTACAAGACATCATTATTGCCCGGTAAGGACAATATTTAAAGAAGCAAAAATGAACATGCATAGTAATGTAATGCATTATTTGTGATTTACTTTCTTTATGTGTTTTACCCATTATTTTAGTTTTCTGAAGTACTCTTAGGAACTTAAGAATTTCCTTCTTAAGGAACAACCATAATATTTTATAAATATTAATTTCACTATTTTATATTGTGATGAATTATTTATAGAGTTAAAGGCTAAAATATTTATTTAATATAAACTCTTATATTTATTTATTTAATATTTTTTTAAGAATTAGCATTTAAATAAAAGAGAAATTCTTTTGGTAACTCTAAATATTTATTTAGTAGTTTTCTAAAATACTATAATAACAAAATATAATAAAAGTTATTTTTATTTATTTTTATCATTTTCTTTAATTTTATAAAATTCCATAAGGAATATATATTATAAAATTCTTAACCAAAATTTGTTTATTAAAAATAGTTTCTTAATTTAATTAAATAGGTTGGATTATTATGAGTCTAAAAATATATTATTTGTATTTTCTAGACTTCTATTTTATTTGCTAGAATTTATTGAGTTTTAGGGGTATTTTGGTATTTTATTAATTATTAAAATTCCTTTGAGGATTTTGGGCCAACCTATTGGGCTTATTGGGCATAGCTTGGCCCAAGTGGCCTAGTCAAAAGTTCTCCCCAAAGGGTTACTAGCCCTATCGGCCCAGTCCTCTGCCTCACCTCCTCTCGACCTCACCCCTTTCTCCTCCTCAATCCCGTGGTTACTGACACCGCCGTCGTGCGATTCCCGCCGTCGTGGTCTGCCCTGGCCATCGCCGGGGTGTATTGCGAGGATGTTGACCATGCTTCGTTATTTGGTCCAATTCGATTTGGCTCTGGGCTCTCCTTTGGCCAGGCTGGCTCTGTCCCGAACCCTAGGGTTTGGGGTGCTGTCGTTGATGCCTTCGCCGCTGCCCCCGTGGTGCTGCGAGGTGCTCGTGTGTTGTTGTGGTGGTGTTGTTCATCCTCCAGCGCTGTTGTGGCCGCCGCATCGGCTCGGTGCGGGTTGCAACGCCCTTTGGGTGCTCCCGTGCAGCTATGCGCTCGTCGGCCCCTCTACTTCCTCTTCTATTCTACATCAAGGACCACTGGTGAGTTCGGTCTTGATTACCACCAGTGCCTTCTATCCTCTATCTCCTTTGATTTTATCCGTGTGCCTCTAGTGGCCATTCCTAATTAGGGTTCATACTTGTTCTAGGGTTCTTCCCTGGTTCTAGGGTTCATCCCTTTGTGTAGTTGATGGTGAATGGTTGCTTGATGTGGATTATTGTTTATAATTGGGTTTTTTGGTGATGCTAGTGGCTTACAAGACTAATTCTAGTCGGTAATTTGATATGGTTTAAATGATAGTGCTACTGTGGAATTATTATTTGTGGATCCTAATGGTCTAGAAGCTCACTACTGTCATGATTTTATCATTGACAGTGGTTTTGTCAGTGATTTATTCACTGCATCTTTAAATATTGGCATGTATAGTCACATATAGATTGAGTGATATCATGTTATTACAAAGATGCTCTGATGATGTATAAATAAGCTTGATGATGATTTCTGGTGTTTGATTCCAGAAAAATGATAGTTAATGGCTTGCCAGTTTATCTATGAAAGCCAAGTAATTGTTTTGCTTGGGTTTTAGAACTTGTTATTGTGACACCATCTTAGAATGGCACACAAGTTGTGGTTCTACTACTGAGCTTTATTTTGGTCAGTGCTTAAGGTTGGATAAATGCCAAATATAAATTGAAAGCTTCTTTCTTTAAGCATCAGTGCCTTGATGTTGGTCTCGGGCTTAGGAACTAGGTTCCTATCTTGTTGTCCCTCATAGAAATGTTTAAGTACCATAGTTGATTACTGAATCTTGGATCCTAATTGGCTAAGATGGTTGGTTTGCTCATAACTTTATATTGATTCATAGAGTCTATGAACTCTGAGGTGCTACTCCATTAGGAGATGTGCCCATAATTTATAAGCTATATGAAAACATGTTGGAATATATAAGTTGTTTGTTATCACCAGGATCTATGATGCTGGTCTGAGATCCTGGTTGATTTGGTAGATTTACTGATGGCCTTTATATTCCAAAACCTCTATGATAGATTCACCCCACTTAGGTGATTACAGAGAGGTTAACAATAAAACAACACATGCTTTTTTGTTTAGATAAGATGAACAGATTATGTGAGAGTTTTATGATACTCACCACAACAATTGAGTGGTTGTTGTGGTTGATTTGATGATCTGATGTTAATATCTTGGTTGCTGGCTTGATCTTGTCCTTCACCTCCTGGTGCTACTACTGCTACTTCTGGTTCTTGTAAGCTTGCCTTGATCTGCCCTTCACCTCCTAGCTCCTGCAACCTGGCCTTGCTATCCACCTTATCCACCCCCTCCTTATGTCACCATTTGGTGATGCTAGGATGAACTGGTGTGTGGTTTGGCTGGTGGTTTGCTTGGCTTTGATAAGCTTGGTGAGTTCCGGTTTGATGAAAGAGTGAGCTGCTAGAAGCTGCCCACGGTTGTGCTACTCCTTTTGCTTGTGTGAGATACTGTTGTTGTGTTGACAGCACACACCATGCATTTAGGTGATTGTGCTTCCTATGTGCTTGGTACACAGTTTTGGATCAGATCAGTGAGGTGTATCACCTTTTGATCTTTTAACTCTTAACTCTCCTGGTGAAACTTGCCCCTCTTACTTGCTGTGAATATCTGACTTGTGGCTTATTATTATGGAAGAACAAATTCTTTCATATTGGTGAAACTTTCCCCTATAATAATTACTCAATGATGAAATCTTGAGCAGTGCACTTTACTAATCTCCACTGAGAGAAAATCTAACAATTAAGCTTTTACTTTTATTTTGTTTGTTTTGAATTTTTGCAGGTACAAGATCTGGATACTCAAGATTTAGTGTAGGATTATCTAGATAGATAGATAGATTCTTTTGTAATATTTATTTTATTCTTTTGTAAAATTATTGTAATAGTTTACTCATATTTGAATTTCCCTTCTTGTAATTTCTTTACCGTAATAAACCTTTATTGACTTAATGAGTCCATCTTTTATGTTTATGGAAATAAGATAAGGAATAAAGATTCATTTCTCATTTCTTTATATTGAATTCTTTTTACTATTTATTATCTCTTTATCAAAACAAATAATATTACTAAATCATTTTGGAATTCATTCCAAAATACCAAATCTAACTTTAAAATATAAGTTCAAATTTCAAATTTGAATTCAAATTCTTTCCCCAAAACACACTAATTCATAAAGATCATGTCAAAATTTTATAACGATCACTCTCTAGAGCTATTCCTATACCTAGAGAGTGAAAGAAACTCGATCACTTTAGGTTTTTATTTGGCGAAAAATTTATCCGCATTTTACGATGAATGCATGCATATGCACAAATTCCTAAATCTATCTTTCGTTGGTTGCTAAATGCTGGTATGTTACAATAAGTGTACAAATTCATCTCACTCACATAACTTACAACCGCGTGATGTTGTCACCGCCTACCTTAGGACATAATATAGTACACCGTAACCGTGATGCAGATGAAGAGTACCGGCACCAAGATCTTTGTCCGGTTCTTCTTCCATACGTGTCTCCTCCACTTGGCCACCGCCTCCTCTCTAGTCGCGTATACCTTGTAGTTGTTGCCGCTGAACTTGTCCACTTGTTGGTGGCAGTCCACCCACTACTCGTAGACACCTGGAACCCAACCCTTGTACACAACGTATGTCGGCATCTCTATTGACAAGGCATATGTTGATAGAACTGTTCTAGTTACATTAGAAAAACATTAAAGCCATGCTAAAGAAATGGGAGAAACTCAACTTTCGACTAGAAATGGATGAAGGACCATAGTCCTTGGGCTGCGATAAATGGAGCATTTGACATCAGGATTTGCCCAAACGATACTAAAGATTTTTATACAATCTCCGGAAGTTGGTGAGAACTGAGGGGCCAATACCACGGTCATGATTTTCATCAAAGGCACACATCTAAAGAGAAGTTTCAAGAAATCAAATTCATGATCAGTTCCACCAAAACCTATAATTTTTACTTCTTCAAGAGCTGTCATTGAGATAACTTCATTTCTCCAGTTTTGGGGTTGATCACAAGGACAATTTGGTGAGCATGTTCCTTTGTCCTGAAAGGAAAGTAGCATTTGATGAATTCTTCACCTCTAATAAACCCAATAAATTATATAGGGGTATCTCAACTCTCAAGAATTACAAGTGAAGAATTAATTTACCATATTTTCCTTAATGTCCACATGAAGGCTTCGTATAGTGGAACAGATTCCAAGCAGATGCTATACCAGTGCTCCGAATACATGCTTTTCTGTTAGTAAAGATAAATCCAGCACAGAAAAGGCAGGAAGTGGTGCTATCTGTAGGGTTCACAGCATTGAAAACAAAAAAATCCTACGATGGGAACAACTATGTACCAAGATCTATCTACTAGATACAAACAACGGGAAGATGTATATCCGTAAAGAACATACCCTTGAAGACCGACAAAGCTTAACGAGTTAAACTCGTGGTTGATGTAGACGATCTCTTGCCGATCTCAAGATCGAGAGGAAGTCCTAGCGACGCAAATCAGCAGCGCATCCGTGCTGGCACACACGTCCGAGGCACCGAGCAACCTCCGCCTCCTTGCTCCAACGATGCAGCGAAAGCACAAATCTTTCTTGCCGAATAGCCACCGGGAACATGTATCTCGCTAGTCCGAGACCATGGGAAATAAATTCTAGAGGGGGAGAGAGATCCTTCACGAGGAGGTGTGAGTGAGAGAGAGGAGAGGGGGTGCCTTTTATAGAAGGAGGGGGGAACCCAAGGGGTGGCTGAGCCATGGGGCTGCCCCCTCCCCTCCTTCATTCATGTGGGTGGACACTCCACTCACAAAAATCTCTCAATACCCTCCACTCAAAATTGCTATTAAATTTTCACCAAATTTAATGCAAACTCTCATTAAATAAAACTCCTTTTATTTATTCAGAATTTTGTCAATTACTTTAATGACAAACATTCACATATAACCCCTTGCTAGAATTCCATTTCACATGCAAAACACTTTCAGAATTTCACCCAAACCTGTTTTGGATCTAGTGAAATAAATTCATGTGCTTGTTATTCTTTCGGCATGAAATTTTGCTCCAATTGGATGTCGGTGTCTCTTAAGTGTGTCACCCTACGGTTAGTGAATAATGCGGACATGATCGATACCCTCTCGGATCAATAATCAAGGTGATCTGAGACCCATACCGACTCCCACACATTCAACAATGACTTTCTTGTGATCGCTTAACCTTTTATGCTAGTATCTTAATCCCTTTGTTTCACGATATATTACATGTCCGAGATTCGATCATCGGATCTCCATACCTAGTTTGATCTCATTCGACATGCACTCTTTTCTTGTTCCCTGATATAACATTCTAGTGATCAAATCACTTGCTTGCAAGCTAACCAATCTGATATCACCGAGAGGGCCCAGAGTATATCTATCCGTCATCGGTATGAACAAATTCCACTCTCGATCCATGGGCCTCAACATAACACTTTATTAGTTATGAACCCATCTTTATAATCACCCTGTTACGGTGTGACGTTTGATGTTATCAAGAAACTCTTCCAGTGTTAGTAATTAACATGATCTCATGGTCTAAGGATTAGGATCACTTCGTAAGTTGTTATAGAAATATAAACTCAATGACTTTGATCGTAATGCTATACTTCGGATGAATGTTCATCACACCATTACACTAATGTTGTGATCCCGTTATTAACAACATCCAATTTCCATGATCAGGAAACCTTGATCATCTTGTTAATCAACGAGCTAGTCTATGAGAGAGGCATAACTAGGAACTTTCTGTTTGTTTATTAAACACACATGTATTAACGTTTCCATATTAATACAATTATAGCATGCAAAATAAACATCTATCATATACTTGGAAGATACATAATAAACACTTTATTATTGCCTCTCAAGGCATATTCCCTTCACTATCTCCCGAGAAAAGCTTCGGCAGGGATGTAGAGGGAAATTCTTCAAACCAAATGTATAAGAATGTCAAGTGAAGACAATAAACATAACAGATTTTGGTAACATGTCACATAGGTAATTAAATCAACAAAATGGTAACAAACTAAAGAGAGTGTGTTGTATATAGGCTTCAATGTAGCAGAATGTAAAGTGGAGAGATAATAAGAATAAAATTGGCAACGGGTAACATAATTAATTCAATCAACATTATAGTACTATAACTAAAGTGTAATTTGATAACATCCATTTGGAAAACTAAAGAGAGATCGATAATATGACAAGGAAAAGATTGTGCTATAAGTTTCATTAGGGTAAGTGGAGCAGGTGACTAGGAGAGAGCATGCACCAGAAAATCAGCAGATATGAGAAATTGAAGGACATAGACGTTGTCATTCATCCGCAGGTCAAAGGAGCGCATACACCATTTGTCACTAAAACCGACATTTCTAGAGGCACACTTGCAATACCACGAGAGATTATCCACCACCGGAGCTAAGAACGACATAGCGTCAGAAACAGGTTCATCACGCATAAGTTGACCGAGGTGGCCTGCTCGAAGCAGGGATATTAATAGGAATGTCACAATCTTTAAGGTGACCCCAGAAGCTGAATACGAGGTCCGCCGATGCAAGCCACGTCGTGGCACGCAGCGGCGTCGAGACATGGGCGGGATCCATAACCATGTGCTCCTTTGGGATGTCAACCTCGAGGAAGGACAGAGCGGGGAAGGAGACCTGGCCGAGGGAGGCGCCGAGCGCGTCGGCCGAGATGTCGTGGAAGGAGAGATCGGGGAGGTGCCTCCACAGGCCGCTCCAGCGACGAGAGAGGCCGCTCGTGTGGGCGGCAGCACGGGCGCAGCGGAGGCGGGCGAGGATTTGGAGCAGCATCTCATCCGGAAGTGCACTGATCCTGTCAGGCAAGGCCGGGTGCCATCAACGGCGGCAAGGTCCGGGCATCAGTAAGGAGTCGAGGCGACGCCGTCACCGCAGCTCCATGTCGCATGGAACTCTCTCAGGCGACAGCGAGAGGGTGCAACTGGAGTCAGCCGGTAGCGGCTCTCTCGGCCATCTCGTTTGGGAACATGGACAACAACGGGGGCTTTGAACCAAAGTAGGTATAGATATCAACAATGGAGGTGAGTATGAGCAAAATGGAGTGGGAGGAGGGGGAAGAGCTAGTTCGAGGTGGGAAGAAGGGAAAGGGTGATGGTAGGTAGGAGGGGATGCCACTTTTTTTAGATATGTTTCGCACATTCTGTGGTGTATATGGCAAATGCTCCACAGAATGTCAAAATTCTGTGGCGTATATAGCTATATGCGCCACACAAAGTGAGAATTCTGCGGCGCATATGATACATGCACCATAGAATTTTGATTTTTTTTGGCGCTTATAGCCATCTATGCTACAAAATTCTAGCCTGACCATTTGCTGGGTCAGGCCCACATGGGGCCCACAGGAATTCTGTGACGCATATGACTATATGCGCCACAAAATTCTCACTTTCTGTGGCGCATATAGCTATATGCGCCACAGAATTGCAAGAATTGTGTGGAGCATTTGCTATATGCGTCACAGAATTAATTTTAGTGGAGCATTTTTCCTATATGCGCCACCGAATTAAAATCTACCTATAATCGTTTTCCTAGTAGTGAGAAGATCTAGAAAGATAAACAACCAAACAACAAGGAAGAGTGAGGCCTTAAAAAGGTCTCTCCAAATCTGACTGTTAGGTGCAGATTCGCACACAGCTGGTAGTACTGTCAAATCGGCGTTACTACTGCATCCCCTTCCAACGATCAAACACATGTGCAATAGTGAGTCAGTGGTACTACCACCTAGGAGAGGTCGGTACTACCTCCCCACAAACGGTCAAGTTCCGATAAAAACAACGACCATCCAGAGAGGTTACTACAAGGTGACATGAGCCCGGCGGAAGTGACCCAGTATATCCATCGATATTACTGGCAGCAAAAATAGCTTAGCGATACTACCAATGATTTCGCGGTATTGCCGCCCCTAGGAAAATCCTAAACCAAAACTGCAATAACTTGAGTATATGAACTCTGAATGGGATGAAACCATTTTTTAAAAATATTGAGTATCCCAAGGGAGAAAATTCCAAGTAGAAAGATGTGAGAAACCTCCCAAGGTGAAGAGCCGGTAAAACCTCCAAGATCAGAACTGCAGTAAGATATTCATTGGATATCTAATTTTTATGAACTGGAGCTTGTTATGAAGATAACCACGAGCTCTAGAACCTCACATGGATAACATCTAAATAACAACAAAAAAATATTATGCCAAGTATACAAAGGTTTGAGCTCTCTCTGAAAGATGCGATCGAGTTACTCACTCGAGGGCCCCTCTTTTGATAGTATGACTATCTATCTTAAACCTGGTCTCCAAACTAACAACATGAGATTGACAAAAGAAAAATCTATTAAGATTATACCCTTGCCTTGTGATACGTCCAAAACTTATCTACTTGCTCGAACACTTTGCTATTGTTTCTTCTCTAAACTTGTGTGATTTGGATGCAACTGACACAGACTGACGCTGTTTTCAGCAGAATTACCTTGGTGTCTTTTTTTTGTGCAAAGAATGAACTATCAGGAAAAATCTCGGAAAATATGCCAAAAATTATATTTCACCAGAAGATCCACGGAGCCAGAAGGAGATACAGAGGGGAGGCCTGGGGGGGGGCATACCCACCCCAGGCACGGGCCCACTGACCCCGCGCCTGGGGGAGGTTTGGCCACCCTAGGCAGCTCCTCGGCCTCCCTCCGCGCCTATAAGTTGCCTTCTGACCTAAAATAGAGGGGGTTCGATAGTTTTTCAGAAAGAGTTCTGCTCCACCGCCGCCACGAGAAACCAAGATTCAGATCCAGAAACTTCGTTCTGGCACCCTGCCGGGACGGGGAATTTGGAGAGGATCATCGCCATCGTCATCACCAACTCATCTCCATCAACCACCGATGTTTCCCTCATCCATGAGTGAGTAATCCCCCGCTGTAGGCTTGGGGATGGTAGGGATTGGATGAGTTCTATCATGTAATGAATAAGATCTGTTAGGGGCATAGTGCCTAGTATCTCTATTAGTGCTATTTGACTTTGTTGCAACTTGTTGTGCTTAATGCTTGTCACTAGGGCCCGAGTGCCATGATCTCAGATCTGAACTTATTATTAAATCATTATGATAGTATTGTTTGTGATCTTATCTGCAAGTTGTGTACACATATCATTGTCCGGATCCAAAGGCCCCAAAGTGACAATAATTGGGACAACCAGAGGGGATGGCTGTGGTGTGAGTATCACATGTGTTCATGGAGTGTTAATGCTTTGCTCCGATGCTCTATTAAAAGGAGCACCTTAATTGCCAGTAGTTCCCTAGAGCCCCCGCTGCCACGGGCTGGCTGGACAGAAGATGTTGTGAAATTTCTCATTGCGAGCACGTATGACTATATCTGGAGCACATGTCTAGGATTGTTTAGTACTTGGATGCTTGTTATTATTTATGTGCAATGCCCTAGTTCTTTAAAGTTACATGTTTAGACTCGTCCATGCAACGCCCATCCATCTATCCCTATGTCTACCGCACTCGAACCCTACTGCTACTGTTACTATTGCTACTGTGTTACTGCTGTTGTTGCTTTGTTGTTGCTACTACAAACTGTTACTACTGATAAACTTCTGTGAGCAAGAACTATTTCCAGGTGCAGCTGAACTGACAACTCAGTTGTTAAGGCTTGCAAGTATTCTTTGGCTCCCCTTATGTCGAATCAATAAATTGGGTAATACTATCAAATAAGACCATTTATCCCCTATACTTGTGGTTCATAACCTTGCACATTCCACTTTAGCATGATGAACATGATCTTGTTCTTCTCGGGATGGAGCGCCTTTCTAGATTGCTCAAGGCTTGACTGGTGAAGACCTGCGAATTGTTCTCCCATACTCCCATGGGAGACCCCCTTCTTTGGGCATGTCTTCACTTATCCATGATCATCGAGGATGGAAAGCTTCAAGCATATGATCTTCTCGAGATATCTCATCTTGAACTTTTACTTCATATCTTCTTCATGTGTTGATTCAACCCTTTGCACTTTGTCTTGGTCAATTTTGAATCATCTTCTTTCTTCGACATGATGTCTTGAAGTAATTCAAGAATGCTCACTCTATATTCTTCTTGAAGACATGCTTCCAATATGCTTAATTCTCACATCACCATTGAATATCTTCTTGGTCATTGCTTATTCTTCTTCCTTTCTTCATCCTTCAACCCTAAAGCCAACAAATGGTTCAAGCGACGCCAATGAACAGTTCCTACAAGAGAAACTCAATGAAAATATTAGTCCATAGAGATTGTCATTAATTACCAAACCACACATGGGGCACACATGCACTTTCAAAAGTCATAGTCAGACGGGTCTAAAAGAGAAAAAAAATGCTATAAGCTTCGTGAGATATATTCAGAGCCTTCTTCCTCACTTAAGGTTGCCTATGTGCAATGGCTTATGTCCAAGGATCATATATTCCTCTTGGCCCATGACTTTCTTGTCTTGTGTTGTGGGCTATAAATGTGTTATCTCCTCCATCTGGATATACTTGATAGACTGATGATACAATACGAGTTGAATCCTTGCCATCGAAGGACTCCCCAAGTGGAGATGTACCTTAAGGCCTCAATTTGTGGGGATGAAACCAGGTAGTCCTCGTGAGGATATGAATAATCGCACCACCCTGGACCTTCCCTTTCTTCTTTGAACCGTGTTAAATCCATATATCGTGTGTGGTAGAAAAAAGTTTTAGTGCAAGTTTTCTGACTAGTTCCCGTTCAATTACCAAAGTTTGGTGTTCGTTGATGGCTTAAACTCTTGAGTTTTCTAGGACATTTATCTACTAGCTCATGAAAGATTGGTCCACTACCCACATCACATACTTAAATCACTATAGTTCTTAATGGATTTCCTTACTATTATTTGCCAACTTGTATAAGAATCCTCCATTCCTTGGTTGTATGCTAGCCAAAGTGACCTCTATATAAAAGCATCTGACTAATCTCTTATTGGATAACTTGTCATTGGATCAAATATATAGGTTAAGGAGAACAAGTGATAACATATGATTCCTAGTATCATAATCCATGATATCTGTAACAAAAGACATATTTATGTTTTGTTTAAATTCGATAAACATACATGAAGAGTATATACTAATGACTCATCTAATTATCTATAGAGTACAATCATATGGGTATGTACTTTATGTAACTTTTAAGCCCCATAGTGTGTGTTATGACTTACTATAGCTCCTTATATAATAACCTCATCGTGTACTTTTCCTCCACTCAGAGATTAAACCATATTCGCCTACCAAATCTCACATATGTATTCGCCTAGTTTAATATGTTGTTTTCATTGCACGATCACGGGTCTCCATCCGTAACTTTCCAACTATGACTACGTAACCGAAATACCTAAAACATATCAATTCTCCATGATGTCTAGGAGATATATAGAATATTTTTAGTAACAAGAAAAAGAAGAAATTTATCTATTCATGTCTTCTACTAGTTTCTTTCTTTCCTTTACATGCTTTATTTCTTTACAATCTTTTCACAACTCCTATTGATATATTTTCACTGAGTTACTATATCATGATCATATAATCATACCTAATAAAAATTGTGTTCGAAGAGACCTTATAAAAGTACCGTCGATCAATATCTTCTTATACATTTTGTGGCCATCTATGCATATAGCTGAATGTTGATTCCACATGCATGTTAACATGTCAAATCTCAAGATTGCCTGAAATTTGAGATTTGTGCCACATGTTGCATCCTAACAAACTGCAAATATATCCTTTTATTTTTATGACAATCTACAAGCAATCCGTCGCAAAATCTGTTGACTGCAAACATATTTGCATATAAACCCTTCTACTTTACAAAATCAACCCACACTCCTCCTCTCTGGGTGGTTTCATCATGTTTCATTGGGGTTTCCCATATGTTTCAATTAAACTTTCACAAACAATTCACCAAAAGTTTAACATATGCAAAACTACTCACACATATGTTTTCCTTTATGAAAACACACTAAAACATAGCTTCACCTAAAATTCACAAAAGGGTTTCATGAAAGTGAAACATAGATGGATGGAACTATGCACACATCTGCGTTCCTTCATCAAAACATGTATAAAATGTATGAAACCATGCTGAATCTTCATAGAAATATATAGTATCATAGGTTCATAAGACATTTTTTTATGTTTCTTTATAAAACAAGAATATTTACAAACCTCAATGAAACATTTATGAAACTCTCATTGGAATGGAGTGTGGGTTGATTTCCATTAAGAGAATAATCCTGGCCTCTGCATATAGCAGGCATGATTAAGTTTGTAGGGAAGTCGTGTATGTATCATACTTATCGAGCGATGAAGCAATCATATTAGTGACGAGCACGTGGGGTGGTATATCCGCCCCTCTAGCGCCAAAGGAGACTCCATCATCTACACTATTTGGTCCAAGATCGAGCCAGTATTTGGTCCATCATCTACACTATTTATGTTTATTGCTCAATTCTTTTGGTCAAACTTTGCTTTGGAAAGCGTGTGCGCCTTAAGCTCTGAAACGGAGGTAGTATTTGGTCCAAGATCGAGCCAGCCACACGTGTGAGTGTCCAGACCTGAGTAGAAGAAGAGCATGCACGCACATGCCAATGGCCATCGCACATGCACTTTATCGTTCCAAGAGAAGATTGTGCAGTCGACGGTGGACTGTGATCAGTGTGTGCACGTGACAAGCCCAGCTTAATCGCATTACTATTACTTCCGTACACTCCATTCCTAAATCATATCATCGGGCGTGTCTAATATGCAATGCAAATCATATGTACAGTGTATGTACCCCCTATATGATCATAAAAATATCAAATATACGAGTATTCATCTTGGAATTATGTGTACGAGTATTCATTTTGGAGGCAATCTGCATTGCGTTTCCACGTCATCATGATATACTCACACTAGTAGTACTACCGAGTTAATACCCATTATTTACCAGCGCGGTTAATCAGTAAAAGACGATGAGGTTTCCAGTGTGAACCCGAACGATTTTAGGCAATTAAAGAGGCACCGGCCCTCAAGCATGCACGCTCGCGGCTAGTAGCATGCAGTTTGAATACGATCGAGATTTTGACGGTCAAAGTTTTAGGCCGGCCGGAGGCAAGGGGTGCAATTACCAAGGTGAAAAAACACACACCCGGCCTATCTTAACCTCCACTTCTCCTCCTCCCCATAAAGAGAGAGAGAAGAAGGAGCCAGGCTCTCTAGTCGCTCCTAGCATTCGGCCATTGTTAATCTCTTTCTCTCTCTGGTAACTTCTGACTGGCCTGCTGCTTAGGGGGAAGAGAGAGGCAGATTAGCTCTTGTTAACAACAACCGGTCATGGGGGATCCTATGCGAGGTGCGTGATTAGGGTTTTCCGCTGCTCGCTTCTCCACGCGTTTCTGGAGAGGATCGACGCCGAGGTGTTTTCTATCGCCGGAAGACGAGGGTCCGTGTCTTCTCCTAGGGTGCAGGTAGCACATCATCTCCTCCTCCTTGCATCCACCAGGCTATGAGATGGGACAAGGGCTACTCCTCCTTTTCCCTTTTCCCAGCCTCGAATTTGATCTGCTACCTAGCTTATATTCTTTTCTTTTCAAGCTAAAGGTAGATTGCATGGCTATCTTCATTTTTTTTACCATGTTTTGATCTTCACCCCTAGCAAAAGTATGATCGGTCTATACATGAAATCCTATAATATACTAAATGAATAAATAATTATTAAACGATTTACTTGCTATTTGGGGAATTAAGATTTCAATTTGTGTTTTCCTTGCAATTTGTCTATACATGAAATCCTATAATATACTAAATGAATAAATAATTATTAAACGATTTACTTGCTATTTGCGGAATTAAGATTTCAAGATTTGTGTTTTCCTTGCAATTTTGTAATGATGCTATTTTATTCATGAGATTTTGGACGGTGGTTTTGTCCAAGTTCTTCAATTACTCAATATTGTAGTTGTTATAGGGGGAGAGACTAGTGCACCCAAATCTAGGTCCTGTCACTGTACATGCTACCCTTTGCGTGCGTTGGTGTGCCGGTAGTAGGAAGGCAGAGCCTAGTTAATTTGCAAGAAATAAACCTTGTCAGGGAGGTGTGGTGATTTTATCTAGGGTTTGAGGGCATGTTTGATTCAAAGGATTCATAGAGGAATTTCGTAGGATTCTTACGCATAGGATTTTTTCCTATAGAGGCCATTTGATTCAAAGGATTGAACCCTTTAAAATTCCTATGGATTCCTTTCCTATACCACATTCCCATAGGATTTCTAACAAGAGGTCAGACCTCTTGGAAAATTTCCTATGTGTCCATGACAACTATGCCATGTACTCAATCTATATACAAATTTCCTGCGGTTTTCCTGTAGCACAATCAAACGACTTCTATAGCTAATTCCTGCGTTTTTCATTCCTATAGGATTTCACATGTCATGACATACCATTCCTATGGTTTTTCTATTCCTGTGCTTTTAAAATCCTTTGAATCAAATATGCCCTGAGAGTGGCCAAGGCTTGATTGTTCATATGTAGATTCGTCACCGTTGAACAGTGTTTCGGCGCATAGTTAGGAATTAATAATACTACTACTGGTTATACAATTATTTACACATGCATATGTCAACTGCATCGATGCATATATGTCAAGCCACCCAACCGTGCATCAGCATGTGCGCCCTTCATTTGAAAAGGAGAGAGAGATATTCCACCACTACTACTTACGCGTGCAACAACATCTGCTTGCGAATTGAGATCCTAGACAAATAGAATGTGAAGCTAGATCTTTGCATCATTTCTTTTCTCCCAGGAGTGATTAGTTTTCTAATCGCTGTGAATATCAGCTTTCCAGTCAAAAAAGGACATGACAACTCATACTGTTATCGAGTAAAGGGCACCACTTTAGTGCTACATGTACATGCAGGGCATCAGGGTGCACTCATGTAGGGCAATACTATCTTGGCATGTTTTTTGGGGGAAATGAGACAAAATATAGTGGACTCTTCCCCCAGAAAGCACAAGCAAAAAGCTGTATCTGTTCAGTTAAACCATGCCACTGTTTTTGTATTGCACACAGATACTACTACAAAATTGTACTAGTGCTTTTCTCTTGTTTGGAAAAAGCTTCTCCTACAGAACACAAATTGTGGAGTAGTCTCACATAGTGTCAATATCATATACGTATATCAATCCACAGTAGTCTCACACTCTGACATAAGAGTAATATGGAGTACTAGTACTTTGTATAAATATCTGCCTCTTACTAGTACAGTTGCTTAAGGTTCCAAAACACTCTTGGCTCTTGACCTCTCCCTTCTCCAGCTTCCTCTAACCTTGGGCTGCTCACCAAAATGGCTTCTTGATCTGCTCCTCTAGTCTCCAGCCTATCTAAGTAGAAACCAACAACTAATCACTTCCTTATCTTTCTTAGCTAGCTAATCATCCGTAGACCATGGCCGCCGTGAACAACTGGCTGGGCTTCTCCCTCTCCCAGCAGGAGCTCCCGCCCTCCACCGCCCCCTCCGCCGACGTCTGCTTCAACATCCCACAAGGTATAGATACATCAAACATATGGCGATAGATGCATACATACAGATCATCAGATAGATCCATTACTATGAAATCTTTTGGTTGATTTTGTTGTTTTGCAGATTGGAGCATGAGGGGATCGGAGCTATCGGCGCTGGTGTCTGAGCCAAAGCTGGAGGACTTCCTTGGCGGCATCTCCTACTCCGACCATCACCAGCATCAGCACAGCAAGGCCTCCAGCGGCAACATGGTTGTCCCGGCCGTTAGCGGCAACGGCGGCGCTAGCTATGCGAACTCCGGCGGCAGCAGCGTGGGCTACCTGTACCACCCCAGCTCTGCCTCCCTCCAGTTCGCTGACTCCGTCATGGTGGCCTCCTCCGCCGGCAGCATCCATAACAACGGAGATGGCATCATGGCGAACGCCACAGCCAACAATAACAATGGTGGCGGCATCGGTCTGTCCATGATCAAGAGTTGGCTGCGTAGCCAGCCGGCGCCAGCACAGCAGAGGGTGGATATGGCGCCCGAGTCCGCCCAAGCAGCGGCGCAGGGCCTCTCGCTGTCAATGAACATGGCGGCAGGGATGCCGCAGATTCTCGGTAGAGATCAGCGAGGCGTGCTGGAGAGCGTGTCCACATCAACACAGGGTGGGATGGCTGCTCGGAAGGAAGACGCGGCCGGTGGCAGTAGTGTTGGTTCCGACGCCGTGGTGTCTGCCGGTGCCGATAGCACTGGAGGCAGCAGCGGCGCAGTGGTGGAGCTACCGGCGGCCAGGAAGTCGGCTGACACGTTTGGGCAGCGGACTTCGATTTATCGCGGTGTGACCAGGTATAGTGTGCATTGCAACAACATATACTTTTACATGATAACACAGAAGTTTTTTTGGTTACTTTTTCTATTACGAAGAATCTAGATAATGTAGTTTCTTTGTTTTTCTGTTTTTGCGATGTATTCCAGTAGTATTGTTTGTATTTTTATCTTACTTTTTTTTTGCATCAAATGAGTTAGTGTGGTGGGGTATCCCCATTATTTTTGGAAAAAATGAGCTAATGCTGTATACTTTTGGTATTAATGTAGATGCAGAGACTAAGAGTGCCATTATGTTGGCATGATTGTTGTAGGCTTACAAAGATTGATCATTTCTTTGTGATTGGCTTTAATTAGGCATAGATGGACCGGGAGATATGAGGCTCACCTATGGGACAACAGCTGCAGAAGAGAAGGGCAAACTCGCAAGGGTCGTCAAGGTTGATACAGCACCTTTTAAATTTCTTTCTTGCTATATCAATGGTCATTCCTCTCCAATGTTGCTAACTGTGATTTTTTCATTGATGATTCAACTTTGTCTGAACTCGACACTTGATCTGCAGTCTATCTAGGTAAGCAAGATCCAGATGGAACAATTTCAATTCGTTGTCACATTGTAATTGTCATTATTTTTCTTCAGTGGTGTTAGTATTACTTGTTGACATTTTTTGTGCATCCATATCTTCTAATGATGAATTACATATGCAGGTGGCTATGACAAAGAGGAGAAAGCTGCTAGAGCTTATGATTTGGCTGCTCTCAAATATTGGGGTCCGACGACGACAACAAATTTCCCTGTAAGCATTATTCCATATAACCATAAATAGTAGTATTTTTTTATGCCATTGTTGCGAAGAAAGCACTTATCACTCTTTGATCAATTTAATGGTGAATCGACATCTATTTATTTTATTTTTGTGATGTGTAGTTTACCGAGGTTGTACCTAAAGGCTTGCATATGCATTTCTATATTTTTACCAGGTGAGCAACTATGAGAAGGAGTTAGAGGAGATGAAGCACATGACTAGGCAGGAGTTTGTGGCGTCTCTGCGAAGGTCGGTCTCTAATCTTTTACACACATATATGTCTATGTATACAAAATCAATAAATGTTAATATTATTCGATCATTTGTAATTAACCAATCCTACCTATCCATGCGTGTATGTGCAGAAAGAGTAGTGGTTTTTCGAGAGGTGCCTCTATTTACCGTGGAGTAACTAGGTATGCATCTTTTCCTGGTTTTGTGCATCCTATATGATGCAGAGATTGAGAACATGATCCTTTCTTTACTTATCGACAATTCTGAAGTTTTAATTTCTGATGATTCATTTAACTATGCACAAATAAAGACACCACCAACACGGGAGATGGCAAGCAAGGATAGGAAGAGTTGCTGGGAACAAGGATCTCTACTTGGGTACCTTCAGTAAGTATCTACTCCATATGTGTGCACATTACAAAAATGCATTTGTTTCCTAGATAGCTCATTGCATGCATGGTACTATATTTTGTGCATCATTTATATATCCACACGGGCAAATTAATTATGACCTGAAGCTATATATGATATTCAATTAGAACTTATTGATGTACAGATTTTCCTTTTTGTGAAATTGAACGAGGAGTTTGGTTTAAGCCCAGTGGCATGTGAGAGACATGGAGTGACAAACCATGAAATGCCACCCAATAGATCAACAGATTTTCCGTTAAAAAATGCGACCAACTTGCAAGTCATGCCCAGTTGCATCAATCACATTATTTACTTTGTGTATCCTCGATCCTCATGTCATGTGGGTAGCCTTTCTAACGTACGTACCTTCCATGTTTAGCGCTGCCGCTGTCTCCACTCACCGGTGCATCCAGTCAAAATATTCGAGCTGCATCTTGCATGCATTTGCAGTAAACTAATGACCAATTAAAATAATCGAGCTAGCTGCTAGTCACATCTTGCATGCATCCATGCATGGCGTGCATTATTCTTCGTGTGTTAGCCAAACCAACTGTGTTCCTGACTTCCTGTATTGTGTAGGCACGCAGGAGGAGGCGGCGGAGGCGTACGACATCGCGGCGATCAAGTTCCGGGGACTCAACGCCGTCACCAACTTTGACATGACACGATACGACGTCAAGAGTATCCTCGACAGCAGCTCACTTCCCATCGGCAGCGCCGCCAAGCGCCTCAAGGACGCCGAGACTGCGGCGGCCACGTCAGCATCGTCCCTCGCGCTGCAGCAGCACGCCGGCGGCTACGACATGGGCGCCCTCGCCGCCTACAGCGCGGCCTACCACCACCCTTCCGTCGCCGCCGCCTCAGCGTGGCCGACCATCGCATTCCAGGCTCCACCGCCGCAGTCGTCTGGTGGTGGACAGTACATGTACCACCCTTACGCCGTGCAGGCGCAGCCGCTGCGTGGTTGGTGCAAGCCGGAGCCGGACCACGCGGTGATTGCGGCCGCGCACAGCCTGCAGGAGCTCCACCACCTCAACCTCGGCGCCGGCGCCGGGGCGCACGACTTCTTCTCGCAGCATGCCCAGGCGATGGCGATGCAGCAGCAGCAGCATGGAGGCCTTGGCAGCATCGACAACACAGGCGCCTCTTTGGAGCACAGCACAGGGTCCAACTCCGTCGTCTACAACAATGGCACCGTTGACAGCAATGGCAGCGGCAGCTACATGCTGCCCACAGCTACAGCGAGCCATGAGCAGGCGGCGCTGGCTCACGCACGCGCGGCGCAGGCTTATAACAATGGCATCACCATGAGAGATCAAGACGACGGGAAGACCGCCTACGAGAACTTCCTCCTGGGCAACACGGAGGCCTATGGTGGCGGGAGGATGACATCTGCCTGGACTCCAGCCTCGGCCTCGGCACCACCAGCGACGAGCAGCAGCGAAATGACCGGCGGTGGCAACGGCGCGCAGCTCTTCAGCGTCTGGAACGATACTAATTAGGTCAGCTAGAAGGGAAAAAAACTAACATCACATAGCACTTAGGGTTCATGAGATGGCCATTAAGCTGTTATTGTCATGTTCTATTACTCTATTATTACTTGGTAGCTAGTTGGAAGGGTACTGTTCTTCTGGAGAGGAAGGTAATGGCCTGTGAGAGGGCTATGCATTTGCACACTGCATGGTTGTTCGATCAGTTAAGCTGTTATTATTTTGGGGTTAAGTTCAGAAGGATAATATATGGGCCTGATCATTTGACTAGAGAATTAGATGGTTTGGTTAGAGTTTAATGGAGCTAAAACTGTCCTGCTTGTGATGGCCTTGCACGATGGTCATCTCCTAATTTTGTGTGGCATCGACAACTGTCCTGCTTTGTAGTTTGCTTGCAAAGCGGGCAAAGACCACAGTTTAATAGAGAAGTCATCTCCTAATTTAATCTTCCCAATCCAAGCGTTGTTACTTAAGGCTTGATTGACCTTCCAAGCTTTCCTATTGACACGTCAAAAATGAGTGGCACAATATCTTTTGGATTTCTTCCCTCGAGCCAAGGCGCATGCCAAAACAAGGTCTTGCACCCATTCCCCACTGTGATAGTGGTCGCGGCGTAGATAATGCACATGTCCTCCCCAGAGCATGGGTTGCCGAAGCCAACCGAAAATTTTACACGGGTCTTTCCACTCGAGCCAAGGCCGTTGCAAATTTATCAATGTTCTTGATCCCAAGCCCTCCAAGATTTTTGAGTCTACACACCATTTCCCATTTTACTTTACACTTGTCACCCGTTGTCTTGTCCTTGGTAGACCATAGGAATTCCCTTTCTATTTTGTCGATGAACTTTATAGTGCCCGGTGAAACGACAAGTGAGGTGAGATAGTAGGTTGCTTGTGAGGTGATAACCGACTTAACGAGCTCATTGCGTCCGTCTGCCGTGATGAATTTCCCATTCCAAATTGGTAGTTTTCCCGCGCATTTATCCTCGAGGTGTTGAAAATACACCCTCTTAAGCCGCCAAACTGAAAGTGAAAGCCCAAGGTACTTCAAGGGGAATGAAGCTTTAGTCGCCGATATGCCATCAAGGATGTCTTGTAAGTTGATGTTTGCACACCTAATGGGAACGACATTATTCTTTTGGAATTTTTTACATAGTACGGTGACCTCCCCAAAGCTTTCAAGATTTATGGCTAAATTGAATGTCCTCTTTGATTGGAGCCACAAACAGCCCTGGTGGCATAGGCGGTGGCTGGGCCTCCCTCTTTCCCTCATTTGGCGGTGGCGACATAGGTGGCCTCGATGGACGGAGGCGTGGTGCTGGTTTGAGGGCGTGGCTGCTCGGCGGCGGTGTGGCGACTCCTGGTACATGCGTGCAAGCGGCAGTGGCAGCGCGTCGAGGCGGCGACGGTCGCATGCGGCGCAAGCGCGGGAGCTCTTCGGAGCGGGGCACGCATGGCTTCGGCCTGTCCGACTGCAATTCTACGGCTTCTGGTCACGCTCCTCGCAAGGGCTTGGGGACTCGGTCCAGGGCAGGGGACCTAGGCCCTTGTGCCCTTCCTCTTCGCCCTAGATCTACAAGGTGCGGGCGGGCGGGGGCACAAGACGTCGATCTAGAAAGGGAGCCCTCTCTGTCATCTCTCCGGCCTCCGGGGACCTCTTTACGGTGCCATGCTTGGTTTCCTCAGCTCTTCGGTGCACACAGCTTGGTTTCTGAGGTTGCGGTCCCGGGCGGTGGGAGTCCTCTTTGTTGGCGGGCGGGCTAGAGGCTCTGGTGTTGGTCGGTTTCCTCGGTCGTGTGGATGACTTGGTGCCGGCAAGCCGCGCAACATGACGGCGATTTTAGCCATTGCATGGCAACGGTCGATTTCCAGCGCGGACGATTGAGCGCATTTGCCCAGGGAAACCCTTACCCCTTGGACCGTGACGGCGGCGCCCATGGGAGTTGTCCCATTCCTGAAAGCGTCATTGCGGCGATGCTCGTTTTGATTGTGTTCTCCAGGTGAAACCCTAAGATCTTTGGATCGGGCGGTAGAGGTGCTCCTGCATCGTGATCTTCTTGAAGATACCTCCTTGGATCCTCACAATAAGAGGTTCTCTATGAAGGGTTTCACATCATAGTAAATCAAAAAATTTCTATGGATGCGAACAAGAAAGCCAAGATCTAATCTAGGAGATGCAATCAACGAGAGAGATAGATGAGATCTTCATACCCTTGAAGAAATCGCGACAATGGAAACGCTCAATGTAACATGGTTGATGTAGTCGTACTAGCCGCCTCCTCCTCGCGATCCGATCCGATCCTACGCCGTAAGTGGCGGCGCCCCGAGAGATGCACACGTATGGTGCCGCTACGTCTCCTCCTTCCTTGGTCCAGCAAGTAGGGTGGAGAGATGGATTGGATCTGCAACACGGGCGTGGTGCTATGGTGGAGAGTTTCACAGGCTTCGCCACGCTGCAATGGAGAGAGAGAGGTGGAAGGGCAGCAGGACAGCGGCTAGGGTTGGAGGAGTTGGAGGGGGAGGGTACGCACCTGCCCTCTTTATATAGGGGGCTGGCTGGCCCCCTTGTCCCCTCCTCCAATCCCTAGGGCGGCGGCCCCAAGGGTGGAGTGGGGGGCAAGTTTCCCCCTTCCTTCTAGAAGGGTTCCCTAGGGTTTTCCCTAGGGCTGGCCGGCTAGGCCTTTGGGGCCTTGTGCCCCTTGCCCAAAGCGTCCAGGGCACTCCCCCTTAGGCCCACGCAGCCCTACGACAAGTGGGACCACGTTGGTCCCACTCCGGAACCTTCTAGAACCTTCCGGTACAATACCGAATACTCCAAAACGATTCCGAAATCCAAAAACTGCTTTCCTTTATATGAATCTTATTCTTCGGACCATTCCGGAACCTCTCGTGATGTCCTGGATCTCATCCGAGACTCCGAACAAAAACTCATAAACCAATTATCCATTATATCCTAGCGTCGAGGCACGTTAAGTGTGTGACCCTACGGGTTCGAGAATATGCAGACATGATCTTCTATCAATAATCAAATGGGATCAGAACCCATATTGACTCCCACATATTCATCGATGATCATATCGGATGAACCACGATGTCAGTATTCAATTAATCCCATATATGCATTCCCTTCGTCACGCGATATTTTACTTGTTCGAGATTCGATCGTTGGTATCGACATACCTAGTTCAATCTCGTTCACAACAAGTACTTTACTCGCCCGTAATCCGATATCACTTTATGATTAACTCCTTAACCACGTGCTTGCAAGCGGTGTTGATATCGACACGAGTGGGCCCGAGTATATCTCTCCGACTGGGAGGACAAATTCCATCTCGATACATACAACCCAACAAGTACTTTCCGATCACATGAGAGACACCTTTATGATCACCCTCACATAGGATGACGTTTGATGACCTCAATGCTTTCTTCCGATACCAGGGAGTTGTATTATCTCATGGTCTAAGGAATACAATACTTGACATAGCAAAAAGCTTCGCAAAGATGAACACGATGACACGATCTAATTGCTCTGCTTAATTTGGATCTGTCCATCATATCATTCTCCTAATTACATGATCTCATTATTAACCGACAACTCATGTTTATGGTTAGAAAACCTTAACCATCATTAATCAATGAGCTAGTCCATAGAGGCGTACTAGGGACACGGTGTTGTTCATAAACCACACAAGTATCAAAGTTTCCGCTTAATATAATTCTAGCATATGGAATATAAACTTTATTATGAACACGAATTATAATAATAACATCTTTATTATTGCCTCTAGGGCATAATTCCAACACTCTAATGGTTGGGTGGTTCCGCCCCACTCTCCTCAGCAAAGCTTGCTTCGTGTTCGGCACTATCGGCGCTCCTCATCTGGCTGGTCCCTGGTGCTGCTCCTCGGTGGTAAGCATTCGGCTAATTCCTGGTGGTGGTCGGCCTCTGGTGGCGCTCTCTGCGACGGTGGAGTCGTCTCGACTGGTGGTTGGTTCGCCTGTAGGGTGATTGCTGGCTAACAAGCGCACTGCCCAGCCGCTTCCTCCCATGTGTAGTCTATTGTAATAGTCACCATTGTTCCTCTTTCCAGTGTAGCACCTTCGATAGGCCTATCTTCGTGTTCGTGTGTGTAGTTCGCCTTGTGCATTTAGCATTCTGTAAGTGTTTCGTTGTTTGGCGTTATTAATTTAACGTTGGGCCTTTTGGCCTACTTTCTAAAAAAAGATGTTTGCAAGAGTGTCCCCTCCCTCTTAGCTTATGCAATAGCCCATGAGGGGTAGCTTGCTCCAACAGTTGGGACAACGGGTCCATGGCAAGAACAAAAAGTAGCGGTGAAAGAGGATCTCCTTGCCTCAATCCCCTCTCATGGATAATAGGGGTACCCGCTATGCCGTTGAGAAGCACACGGGATGAAGATGTAGAAAGAAAAGCGGCAATCCAATCATGGAACCAGCTCAGGAAGCCTCGTCGTTGTAGAAGGTCAAGACTGTACTAGCGGCAATGGTTGGGGGCGGCAAGGGAATGTCAGACAAATTGATGGGTGAACCAATCTGCCGGCAATGGTTGGGACGCGCTGGTACGGGCCATTTTTTGGCCACAACCCCCAAAGCCCCTTGGGGGTAGGGTCGAGGGGCGCCGATGGATATGCTCTAATACGATAGGAGATGGATTACAAATCATATACTACCAATTACACTTATGAAAAATATACAATTAACACATAAGAAGAACTCTAATATACACTCTTAAAGCGACTGTTTGTAGGAGGCTTCTAAGTTAGGCTTAGAGGATGTGGGGTGCTCTCCCAAGGTAATAAGACATCGTAAAACCCCACCCCCTAAAATTCCTACACATGGGAAGCACTGATTAGTTATTTTTTTTTCTTGCTTCTATTGCTATCTTATATGTGTCTCTCCCTAAGCTATATCGACTATGACGGCGAAAACGGTCAATAAAAATTCAAGTTACATGAAGCAACACACGTGTAAACTAAAAGACATGTCGTGATAGAATGATTATCCTGAAAACTTTGCAGACAAAATCGCAAGAGATCGAGAAATACAACCTCAAGATACGTGTTCTATATAGGGACAAAAGGAATATAAATTACCATAATTTATATGTGCTCCTGAAGTTGGAAAATTTACTGATCTATGTGGTTTACATTGTTGTTTTCTTTGGTTCTAATGGAGAAAAGTATCATTTTACCAGAAATAAATTGAGTAGCTAACATGTTTGAACGCCTCATGGACCACAATCTATGGGAGCTGGGCTGGGTTACATTGGACTGGACTGTGCCACCATATGGCCTGCAAAGCACAGATAACTCGGTCTGAACTCTGAACTGCCGCCACCAAAATGGCATCCGTTAAACACAAAAACTATCAATTATTATTATTCTCTTTATCTAATTCTCCGTTAAGCCTCGTAGAAATATCAGTTTCATAGATGATTGCTAGATAACAAACTCATATTACACTTTACACAAATGCAAGCAAAATCAAAGCATAGTTGTTGGTTAAACCTGCTCAACTCAGTCATGGAGCAGATGAGACAAGGCAAGCATGTGCCTTGCAAAAGCTTCCTTTGACCAGGGACATGATAACACAATTTGCTTTGCTTTATCTGAGGTTGGTGACCTGATATGTTATGGTCAGCGGGCTAGTATATTTGAGCAGTTGAAGCTACGCATACCACTCACTCCGCCACTCCGGCTCACCTGACAAAGATAATCCAAGCAATGTGGCAGTTAACGTTGTCTCTCCTCTTGTTAGATTCTACGACCAGGTGACCTCCCAGCTGCAAAAACTCTGCATTTTTTTTGCAGTGTACTGTATTTAATTATTTTTAAGCAAGAGAGAATCTGCAGCTGTAAATATTGGGAGTGAGAGAGATGGTTGAAGTAGACAACGAAATAGACTGAAAATGTGACCTAACATTCCAGTTCTGTCGCCGGAGATGATAGTCTGAGAACATCTTAGACTACTTTCATTTGGTATCATAGACATAGCATGTTTTCCTCCAATTCCAACTGGAAATTCCTCAGTTTCGGTAAGTATGGCCATAGCTTTCTTTCACAACCTAGGTGTACCCTCGTCAGAGCTTACAAATGACACACCTTCACAGATTGTGGGCTTTCAGAACTCAGATTGCATATTTTTTATACGAAGCATAAGAAAAGTTGCATCATAAATCTCCTTATCTCCAGATTATGCTACCAAAATCCTATGCTCTTTTACATCCGGGTGAGATAAATTCAGTGTGCAAGATAAACAGCAGAAGTATGTACAGAGGCCTTGAGAATTTACGAGCTACTGAAATCGGTACATCACCCTGGTGATTTTTTCACGGTATACTGCGGACTACTTAAAAAATTCATACTGTTATTCTCTGAATATACATACAAGCAGATTCATATACACCAAGCGTAGCAATACTCCCACTAAAAAAGGTTATCTTAAGTCACAACTAACTTCATACTCCCCCTGAAATCAAGTGGGTGACAAAGTACATGCATTAAACATTCAGATGGCCATGCTGCCACCTCCACCTTCTACCTGCTGTGCCACAAACCCTGCCAAGTGCCACCTTGAACATTATAAATACCTAGCCATACCAAAGCCAAATTCATTCACATTCTCCCCTCTCCTCCTCTCACTACAGAAAGCACTGTTCATCCATGAAAATGAGCATCGGAGGCCAGCCAAAGGGTCACCCATGGCTGGTCTTAGCTGTGCTGGTTGCCATGGTAATGCTCGGTGAGGCAGCGAGAAGCTTGTTACCGTCTTCTCTTTCAGCATCGCCGACGTATGCTCCTATCATTAAGGTGATAGGGAAAGCATACTGCTATAGATGCTTCAGCGAGCAGCACCCAGAAGAATCCCATGGGAAGGAACACCTGGAAGGTGAAATTTTTGTTATCATGCAGCTCTTGTTATCTAAGCATGCTAGTGCAGTTAGCTTGGAAATGCGTCAAATTTCTTCTTGTTCATAATTAACATCGCTTGTTGACATTAAAAATGTTCTCAAGCACATGATACAGAATGTCCAAGAACATGGCTATAGTTTTTTTTTTAGCTCTGGTTATTATTATGTGCTATAATTACAAAAATGTGTCAAATGCTGTACAAGAAGCCTGTAGGTTTTTGCTTAAAATAAGAACAACAAACTGCTACCAGGTAGGAGGACAAACAGTAGACTAAGGACTTAAGGACAGACATATGGAACTAATAACTACATGATGCACTATGAAAAGAAATTGTAGCAAAATGACATTGGAGAGAAAGACTAAATTTTAAGTGCGATGGTGTTTTAAAAATTGTTCATTCTTCCTAAGTGTCCTTCAGCATTTCATACTGCCACTTATTTACTTTTATCATGATCTGGTGCAGGAGCCATGGTCAAGGTCACTTGCCAGGCCAATGACCAGGCACTAGTGGGATTTGGCTACACAGGAAGCAATGGCAAATACAGCGTGGCCATTACGGGTTTGCAACTTAGCGGAACCTTTGGGGCTGACTCGTGCAAGGTCGAGCTCCACGCAGCAGCAGGAGGATCTGACTGCAATGTTCCCATGGAATTAAGTCTCTCTGGTGTTAGTGTTTCCTCTAAGTCCAATGAGGAAGTGGTTCTCCAAGCCAACCAGGTACTGGCATTTGGATCAAAGAAGACATTTGCTGGATGTTCAGAACCTCACATTCTACCACCGATGCATCCATACAATTCACCGCCACCCCCACACCAGCATCCCTCACCTCCATCCAACTACAAGTTCCCACCATCGCCGAATCAGTATTCCCCGCCTCCGAAGAGCTTTTACTCTTCACCACCGCCCTACCAACAGTCCACACCTTCAAACAACTATCAAGCTCCACCAAGATCTAACAATTATCAGCCACCTACACCAACCCACAAGTATTTACCACCTCCATACTACTACAACTCCCCACCACCACAATACCAGCATTCGCCACCTCCGAACAACAACGTAGCTCCGCCACTCCCTTACCTGCAATCCCCACCTCCATACAACTACAAGTCACCTCTTCTACCGTTGTCACCAACGGCTCCCTCCCACTATAACTCTCCGCCTCCATTTAACTACGGTTCTTCACCCCCACCTCACCAATATTCTCCACCCTTACCTCCAAAACATATACAGCCAAGTGTTCCCCACTTAAACTCGCCACCAGCATCAATATCTGCACAGCCTCTTTACCCCTACAGTTCTCCACCACCATCCCTGAACTCCTACCAATCCCCACCACCACCGAGTCAGCTTCCTCATGCAAAACCGCTACCAGTGCCTTCAACATCTCCACAGCCTCTGCACCACTACAGCTCTCCACCACCATCGCTTCTGAACTCGTACCAATCACCACCGCCGCCAAATCAGCACCCGTAAGCATCAGGAAGGGCTTCTTGAAATGTAAGTTTCCTAGCGCGCTTTATCTGGTACAGTAATACCATTTAAATTTCTAATACTGCATATCATCTCTTTGAAACTGGATCATAGCAATGTGAACTTTTTGCCTTTCAAGATAGCCCATATAGACTCGATATAAAAGATTGCGTTGGCGAGAAAGATTATTGCCAAGTAACTAGATTCCCAAAGTACAGTCACAGGACATTGCTAACCATACGATTTCATCCATATCATTTCAGGACCAGACTTGGGCAGAATAAATGAAAGGAGGAAGAGTTGAAGTTTATCTCGAGAGGAAGAAGCGCCGTAGCTGGATCTTTCAGCCATGGATCTCACTTTCAAGAATTATATTTAGTACCGCAGCGTCTCGTGTTGTTTCAGCTATCATTTCGTTCCTAGAGCACTATTTCAGCAATGTAACCATAAGTCGTATGATCTTCTGTTAGTATCTATATATGGTCTCTATTCAATCCAATGTATGGTGTGGGTTTCCCTAAAATGTTTTGTAATAGCATTTGCTTCTCATGAAAACTTGCGCAGAGCAGAGTGATGTTATGGTTTGATGAGTTCCTACTTGGATTGTTCCAGTTTTGCCACAGGGTTTATGCTATGGCATCTTATCTGAGACGCGACAAATCCAGAAGGGATTTCTCCACCACAAAAAAAAAAAAAAGGGTGAACTCAAATTCTGTTCAGTAATCAGAACTGAACTTTAGGATACAAGTGTGCACAGCAAGGAGTATTTCCTAGTGGCCACCCTGAGGCATAATATCATCAGTAGATCATTGCGGTTCCTAGAGAGAATGATCCATCATCCAACTAGGCGGATCTCGTGGTATCTTCCACGGGTTATTCGCGTACAACTACAAGCAATGAAGGAAACCTGGTAGGCAGCTTCTACCAACACGAACGAGCGACCCGCGGACTGACCTGACTCCGATAACTCGCCGCACATGAAGACGGTAGCCACTGAAGCGGCGGTCTCCGAGCAGGCAGGCGGCCTCTCATCGCCGGCGTTGGCGGCGAACCGGTGTTCCGGTCCGGTCGTGGTCTGGCCGCCTGGGTCTGTCCGGTTCCGGTCGTGCCGGCGCCCGACGCAGCGAAAACCCGGGCCAGTTTGGATGGGCTTGGGCCGTACATGTCAGCGCGTCGATTCGGGCCTTTCTCTTGGCTGGACCGTTCGGGGGCACGTGAGCAGGGTAAATTGGGCAGCCTAGTCACGACGTCTTCCTCGGCGCCGGCGGTTACCTTTCTCTTTCAGCACCGCGCTGTAGCGGCGCGCATCCGGCACACCGCACATGGAGACCGTGGGAGTAGAAACCGACAGGCTTCTGCCGTGTAAAACAGACGGACGTACTGCTCCGGTCGAATCTCTATTTCGAGCACAGTCGTGCGTGTTGATCTCAGCTCACATGGAAAAATCAGTGCGTGCTCGACCATGATTTTTTGTTAGTAACAGAATGCTTTTCGTCAGTAACATGCGAGCATCTCTCACATGACCCATTTTTGTTGGCAACAGATACATGTCCCCACAGTATGGATGACCTTTAGCAGAAATGACCCTACACATACATCATTTTCGCGAAGCACACACAAAAACGTACTGTACAAAGGAAGGTGTCAAGTTGGAAAAAAAAAATGGATACCGAGACAAGATGGAAATGTCTTGGTTTTGGTTTTGGGTGAGTGCCGCAGATCATGAGCCTGAGGCTGGCGTTGCAGATTCCGGCCGGAAGCACAAAGCCCCCAAACTTTGATGCCAACGGAATATAACTCGACATATTCGCTGCTCCCATTGCTGTTGGAAGACACATGGCACACATCCACCTCAACCGCCATGCATATTCCCTCCTATCTCCAAAATAGTTTTGGTATCTTCTCCATCACTTGAATGCTATCCATACATCATCCTTCATATCTGCTCGACTAGACACGAGGACATGGAGATAACTGCATGGCCCAATATGCATGATGCCGATGAGACCGTGCACACAGTTTTTTTTTTTAAAAACTTCACCGACCTATAAATAATCATCAACGACAGTATAAAAAATCCTAAAAACAATAAATATTACAAATAGATTTTTGAACGACGACTATGACCACTGGCACGAGCTGAAGCCCTTTTCACTTGTGAAACTAGTACTCCCTTCGTCTCAAAATAAATGATTTAGATTTTTTTAATTTATATGTCTAAGCATAAATATAGATAAATCCATGTCACTTATTTTAGGACAGATAAATTAGTACCGGTGATGTTACGGAGAGTACAAGTGTAGAACATATCTTTTTTTAACAGATCTCCATATCTTAGTACTGCTTTGTTTTGTACAGTAGTAGTACAGTATATAGGAAAATTTTGATGAGATTTTACAAAGGAAAAAAACACAATGGGGTACCTAGTACTGTGTGCCGAACCTGCAACACATGTGTTGCTATATTTAAAGCATGAAGCGAAGTGTCCCTACCATCATCATTTAGCGGTGGGACCAACAGCAAAACCCTACATAAATGATGGATTTACCTCGAGATCCACTTCTCACCAACTCCAACCAAGACCAAAACATCTCAGTGGTGCCGGATTATCTCTGAGTTTATTTAGTACTAAGAGAAGTTGCATTCAGAAAACAAAAGAAACAGAGAGAAGAATCTGCAGTTTCAAAGAGGGGGAGAAGAAACAAGAATCTGCAGATTTAGAATTGGGGTTTGGTACTCGGGTCAGCAGCAACAGAACTTAAACAAAGTCTGCATTCTGCAGCGGAAAAAGCAAATTACCAAAAGCGCCCTCCCACTGCCCCACTCCTGAAAGCCAACGAAAGGGAGAGAAAAGAGAGAAGGGAGCGACGAGCGAGGCAGGGGAAGGAGAGAAGGGAAGGGACTCCTCGCGGTTCGCGAAGGCATATTCTGCAGCCATCCACAGTCGTCTTCGCCGCCGTGATCCGTGCGGTCCGGGACTCCGGTCTGGGCGGTCGGCCTTGCCGGGGTGGGGACCGGGTGTCCGAGCCAGTCGCCGCCTCCGGCAACTTGTTTTCTCTGATCCTGCCGCGCGCGCGGAGCTACTTTTCCCGGTGCTCGGGTCTCAGTTCAGGGGCAACCTTCTTGCGGCTGCTTGTTGGTGAGGTGAGTGCTGCTAACCTCTGTTACAGTCTCTGTGCGTGTGTTTGTGTTCCCATCTTGGCTTCTCTGTCTGGTCATGGTCATAGGACGGCTATGGCGAAGAACTGATCAGGAAACAAAATACTTCTACGTTTGTCGACTGTCTAACTGTTATCTGGGGCACTCAAGGGAGAACACGCCTTGTCCCTGCAGCACTTGCTCCCTGTCGGAGAATTGGGTCGAATCGCCATTTTTTTTGAGGGGCGGGTCGAATCACTTCTGTATTATTCTTTTGGTAGTTGGTAGCTGCTTCAGTCTATCATTGTTCTTGATCCACTGGGCCCACCGGAACTGGAGGTGTTCAGGAATTAGGGTTACTGAATTAAGATAAATAATTTCTACTTCGGAGACATGTTGAAAATTGCAATTCGGTAGGAACACTTGAAAATTGGAGTTTCTATGCAGTGTTCTTATAATTGAGGAGCTTGGTCTAGTTTGCTGACTTGTTGTGCACTCTGAATTGGGCTGGAGAAAGGGGTTACTTGCTCTGCACCTTACCCTTGCTAAATGAATTAGTCTTTTGCTTTGCGAGCAGTCATGTCATTGTTTATTTGTTTTAGTCTCCGCTTTAGCCATTTTTTCCTGTAAGCTGGAGACTAAATGACACATTTCTTTTCCTTTTTTTTTGAAACAATGGGTCTTCCCCATTAAAGAAACCACCAGCAGTCCAGTACAGCGAAGTAAACATGAAAGGGAAAACTAGCTAAAGCGACAGCCTAGCAGTCCAGAACCTGAAAACAAAAACAGCATGCGAAATGAGAAATCAAAACAACTACTTTCAGGGTGAAACTCAGAAATCAAAACAACTACTTTCTTGGTCCACTGGGCCCACCAGAACTGGAGGTGGTTCAGGAATTAGGGTTACTGAATTAAGATAAATAGTTGTTTCTTCGCAGACATGTTGAAAATTGCAATTCGGGAGGAACACTTGAAACTTGGAGTATCTATGCAATGTTCTTATAATTGAGGAGCTTGGTCTAGTTTGCTGACTTGTTGTGCACTCTGAATTGGGCTGGAGAAGGTGGATACTGGTTCTGCACCTTACCCTTGCTAAATGAATTAGCCTTTCGCTTTGCGACTAGTCATGTAAGCTGGAGACTAATGATACTGGTTCTAGTTTGCGACCCTTGTTTTAGTCTCTGCTTTAGCCATTTTTTCCTGTAAGCTGGAGACTAGTGGCACATTTTTTCCCTTTTTGAAACAATGGGTCTCCCCCATTAATTTCCATTAAAGAAACAGACAACAGTACAGTACAGCAAAGTAAACATCAAAGAGAAGACTAACTAAAGCGACAGCCTAGCAGTCCAGAACCTGAAAACAAAAACAGAAAGCAAGACAACTATTTCAGGGCGAGACTCAGATAACAGCCTGAACCAATTTTTTCTCTTTCTCAATGCGCTATCCTTCGGATCGTCGCAGCCCATTTGTGTCCTATAGCATACGCCTCAGCCACCACCATATTTCTTCTTCTCGAACACCCGCAAAGAGTACAAACCTAAACCAAACTGAAAACAGAGCGAGAACAAAGTGGCAAAAGGAGGAGAGTATACAGCTACACTCTACATTGGATAGCCAGTTAGCCACCACCATCTTGATCTTCTTCACTACTTAAATTCCTGTTTTCCAGACTGTCCAATACACTTCCACTGCCCCAAGCACCAACGTATGTTTACTTGATGGGGAAAAAGAAAATCAGTCTCTGCTTTAGCCATTTTTCTTGTAAGCTGGTGACTAAAGGCACTTTTGTTTTGTCGTAAAAGAAAGATCACCTATGCTGCATCATCTTATATCGGTATTGTGTTCATGCTTGGGCAGTGCTTTTATTAGTTACCGATTGTCTTATTTTCGCAGAATATAGTTCATTGACATTGCTACAAGTTCACCAATGTCGGCAGCGGCTACTATAAACTGGATTAGAGCACCATTTGACGCCCGGAGATGTCATGACGTCTCTAGTTTAAGGTCACTCCCTCCTTCATTATTTCAACTGAAACCTGTAATTTTCTCCCTTTTATTGTACCTTACATATGTAACATTTATTGTAGTTTTAGATGCCGAAACACTTTTGGATCAATGCAGCCTTGCTGGTTGGCAACTGATCAGGATTCATCACTCTCCAAAGTTCGTGTGGCTGCAGATTACTCAGACTCAGTGCCAGATTCAAAGTACATGACAGATCGCGGATACCATCCTCTTGAAGAAGTCAAAGAACGTCCAAAGAAAAAGGACCTTTCACTGACAGATGTAGAAACAGCTAGAACTGTAGTAGAGGTAACCTAGGATAACAAAACAGTGTTTTTTTGTGAAATGCATATAGTCCTTTTAGTTTGGCATGACAATGACCATAAAGTGACTCAGCTTAAGCCTGAGTCTGCATCTGTAGAAACTAACAAAAATCTCTCCTGCTGTACAAATAATGTTACCATTTGCGTGATAATGTTTCCATCTTGTGCAGGCAAATAGCAAGGGATTGCTCGTATTTCCTGCCAGGGTGCATAATGAACCTCATGGACATGTTGCTTGGTCAGAGTTCCAGTATGTTGTTGATGATTATGGAGGTAATTCCTTGATGCGCAAGCACATATTTTACAATAGAGTCTTCATCGTATCCCTCTTCTTCATCTAACACTTACACTTTGTGAAATCACATACAGACATTTTCTTTCAAGTACCAGATGACAGGAACATCTTGGAAGATGATGATGCAAACAACCCTGTGGTAAGATTTAATTCTGTTAACTTTTTTTGGTGTCTCTTGACAATCACTGATGGTTTTACATGATTAGTAGTGGTCTAGTGACATGTCAAAAAGGGTGCTTTTCACGCGATCTTTCATTGCAAGTTGACTCTAGTCTTCATATATTGTGCTGCAGTCATCATAATGTTGCCTTGTTTGACATTGATGTTATTCTCAAGTGTAATGTGCGCCAACATTTTGATTGCTAGAATTTTTTTTTCTTATTGTTGAAATTACATTTTAATTGTAGACAGTGCTGATCGGAACGGATAGTGCCATTATTGGAGAAACTAGTGTGGTAACAAGTGATTTCAGCAACCACATGGATGTTGAGGATTCTATGGATATGCATGATGACTACAGCAAGGTTTGCTAACAAAGTTCTTAGCTGCTTTTAGCTGGTATTACTCGTCAGTTTTCTTATTAGCAACAAACCCTGCTACAGGTTGATACAGAAATAACGGATATTCTTATAGAGTGGGGAATGCCAGTAACGATGCGTTCAATACATCCTATATATTTTTCCAAGTGTTTGACAAAGGTAAGTCTTCAACAGTTATCATATACTTAAGAAACTACTGAGTACTGACATAGTGAACCAGGCAGGGATTTAACTAGGAAAAGACACAGAACAGTCTTGACCTGTTAGCTACTATGCACATATCCAGACTGAAAATATAAATGCATCTGAATTCAACATATGCTAAAGTTTCTCTCAACGATGAGCACTCTTTTTCAACTGGAAAAAAGAATCAGATGTGCACTCAGCCAGTAAAAGGAAAGAAAGACACACATAACTGATTTTTTTGGTTTGCTCTATTATATGCACTCCGTCAGTTACTATGTTGTGTAAAAGTTATGCCCAAAACAGGAGTGGATTGCTGAAAACACATCATTTATGAATTTTAATCTGTAACTCAATCAATTTTTTGTATTATTCTAATTTTCCTATATAAGTTCATTATATTTCCGCAGGCATATTTCATAGCCTGAATTGTCACAAGGAGCACTAACTTATGTCCATCATTCCTTAACCGTGCTAAGAGCCCTTTCCTTATGCAGGCTGTTCATGATAATCACGGGGAGAAGATGGATAATCCATCAAATGGTGTCTCTATTGTAGGATACCTGAGGCCTGCATTTATAGAAGAAGAATCTTATTTGAGAACTTTATTTCGTGCTGAATGCAACGCTGATGGTTATTCATCTGACGGGAGAGGTGCCTCTCAGGCTGCTCATAGTTAGTTACGTCAATCATGTGTCTTCTATCCAATTATTTGTTCTAATAAATAGTCAATCAAACAGAGGAGTACAAAAGAGAACCTCGACCAGCTTCTGGCACAAACGGCCTACTTGGTAATTAGATCTGTTGAAATCTTTCAGTCGGTCATTTGCCTTCAACATTTGTGTGACTAATAGTAAGTAACTATTCAGATGATGATAAATCGAGATTGGACATCAATGATGTGGGAAGTAGCATCGATTCAACCATCTACAAACTGGAAATAATGACAATTGAGCTGTTTTCCGTCTATGGGAAGCAGGTAAGGCCTCTCTCTTCTGGCCAATGTATTCAGTTGGCAAGTAAAGGACAGTTTGATCTATGTATTACTTTGTAAAGTGAAAGTGGGAAATAATCAGTATCGTTTTTCTTGGCTTGGTAGTCATCATGTTGATTGTTGCAGTTGATCATTGATCCTCAAGACTTTCAAGATGCAGAACCAGATGTTCTTTCTAATTATGCTTCAGACATTATAAAACGCATAGAAGAAAACAGTGATCAGTGTACTATGGCTCTAAGGTCCCTCTGTAGCAGGAAAAAGGGCCTTACAGTAGAGGTGTGTTTCTGCTCACTAATGCTTTACTCATCCTCCGGACTCTTTAAGTGGCTTACTGCAGGATGCATAGGGTAATTATTACCATCAGCTGAACTTTGGGGTTGTGTTGCCATACTGTACCTGAAACTAAACGCTTGTAATATGTGTGGATCAACATCTCGTTGAACTATCATATTGTACCTGAAATTTAATAATGTGTGTGAAGATACATCTAGTACAATATCTGAAACCAATCATTCTGATGTACAAAATGTTCTTTTTGCCTGCAGGTCCAATATTTTTTTCTTGTTTGTAGTAATACATTCTTTGTTTTTACAGTGCTGTTTCTAGGTTCATAACCCCAGTTGATTTAATTCTCTTATATTGCAATCTCAGTCTGATTCATTTTACAGATGGCAAGCTTGATAGGCGTCGATAGTCTTGGCATCGACGTAAGAGCCTTTTCTGGCCTGGAAGCTCGGACTCTTCGATTTTCATTCAATGCACAGGTGAGCTCTTGGGCTCAAACATTTCACATTAGCTCTGGCCTTTTCATGCAATCCAGAATAATCTTTCTGAACCTTTGGTTTCAGGCGCTATCTGAACGCTCAGCCGAGAAGAAGATCAGGCGAATGCTTTTCCCGCGTTATCGCAAAACCGTGAAACCTCCTGCTGAAGATGAATGTTAGCCAACTTATTTCTTTTCGCTTCGAACGCCTAACAGAGCTGGTGAGTAGACAAGCGTGTGCAGGGATCTCAACAGAAGATCTGCATCCAGTCGGCTCCTAGTCTATTAGGAGAAGTTCACACCCGTCGACTATAAAATGACCTCAAGTATTAGAGTACTGATCAAGGTTTCGGCTTCATCGGATATAGAAGGTTGCCGCCCATGGTTTCTGAAAAATAAAGTGGTGGCCATGTATAAGGAGTAAAGCATCCTTGGGTGACCAAGTTTCACCAGCCACAGCCCATAAGTTCCCTTCTGAACAAAAATAAAGGCACGGGAAATTTTCTTTTTTACCGCAATTTGTAACTAACCCTGTCACTTGTTCTTCTTTCCATGCCGAATAAGTGCAAATTCCGTTGCCAATATGTGTCGCTGTCAAAATTCCAGCAGTGCCTCTGTGGTAGGTAAGATCATGCTTTTCTATGAGTTCTAAAGGTAACATCAGAGGGGCAACATGTTTACCATGTACGTACTCTAGAACGGAATGGAGTGTGATGTGTCCTGTTTTTGTTTGTTGAGGCGTAGCTTTCGTTTCAGAGAAGCGCCTTTTTTGCTGTGAATGTGTCCAGTTTACAGTGGTGGGATTGCGACCGGAGAGGTTAGCTAGCAGAAGATAGTGTTTGGTCATTTCATTAGATAGTGGCGCGGTCGCCGTCGTGAAGAACGAAATGGTGTCATGGTGACGCCGTCCGTCTCTCTTTCCGCCTGGATTGGCCTGGCCGGCGGTGCTCTTTCTGTGTGTAAGACTCGGTGGAGGATGACGATGATGACGAAGCCTTCCGTGCCATCCCGAAAGTCCCGTGGACGGAGGGATCGCTGGAGACGCCGCCGGCCTAGCTTGCTGGAGAGAGGGTAGCCTCTTGCTTGTCGGACCGGCCGGCGACGGAGAGGGTGCATATGCAACGAAGCCTAGAAACCTAGAAAAGGTTGCCAATTGCCATGCCCGATCCAAGACGTAACTCAGTCGCTTGGTATACATTTCTCGCTCTTGGAGAATGGCACTTGTCTGTCGGTATATATTCCCATCAGGCACAGAGCAGCAGCTAGCTACAAAGGAGGCGCCACTCACTAGGGCGAGTAGCTACAGGCACGGCACGGCACGGCACGGAAGAGATTTCACGTCGTCATCAAAGAAGAAAAGAAACTTGCTGCTCGTCGTTTCGCTGCAACCCGTACGTACGGCGAGAGACGGCGACGCCGCGGTCGAGCGGAAGAAGACGATCAATCATTAAACAACGGAGATATAACCACACGCGGGGGAATTCAGGACCGACCGGCGACAGACAGAGCCTCGAGGAAGACACGGAGAACAATCAAAACGGCCGCACGGTCACGTCGAATCGTCGATCGATCTCCCGCGAGATGCGAGCACGAGAGCGGTTTTGCATCGGGCGATGCGAATGCGATGCGATGCCGCTCTCGGGTAGCCCGGTACCGCGAGTCGCCGTCGGAAGTGACAGCAGGGTCGATCGGTCGCTTCGGGCGCAAGACTGTGTATTTGTGTTAGGTGTGGGACTGTGAGTGTGTGCACGCACGCGCACTTGATTCGTACTGCTGGTGGTTCTCACCACGACCACTTTAGATAATATATGGGTCCTGGGGTCTTTTTCCGGATTATGAGTGTACGTGCATGCTTATAGTCTACATCCTAATGAATGAAGTTCCAGTATTGCGATTAAGAGCCCCTATAGTTGTTCTAAAGTCAACCTAGTGCAAATTTTATTTGATGGTAACACAGTTTTTTTACTTTGATATACCTACATGATGGTTTACGGGATGTCCGCTTCGCAATCCTAACTGCAAGTTGTTCTTGCCACAACCACTTTAGATCATCTTGATCCTTAGGTGAATTTGTAAACACTCTTCGAAACAGGTTTTCGTCCTGCTTTATAAATAAGCCATAATGGTTGAACCGATACAAAGTGATGAGGAACGCTCTTACCAAGCAGATCAAAGATAAATAAAAAAATACATGAGTAGCCACACCCTGAAGAAGCACCGAGGCTACTAACTAAAAGGTGACTCCACGCCTCCTTATGAAACTACCGGACATCGTCGCACTGCACCCACCAAGTTGTTGTCCGATAGGGCCTCATGCCCTCTCGTTCCAGTCGTGGAGTGCCGATCCTGCTAGCAGACAACAAGGACAGAGATCGGTGATATTTATGTCAGATGTATAAGATAGGATCTTGAAAGTGATTCAAATAGATGGTAAATTTCTTTGTTTTTTATTAAAATACTGAGATCAAGGGAAAAAATTCACATTTTTCTTGGCTCAATTCCTTTGAAACAAACAAATGAATAGTGTCGCCATAGAAATTTTTTCTATTCATATGCTATTTCTTTACTTTTCTTTGAATCAAACAAGCCCTAAAAACAGTAAGGTGCAGGAAACAACAAAAACATGTAGGGTTCGCAGCATAGAAAACAAAAAATTTCCTACGATGGGAACTATGCACCAAGATCTATCTACTAGATACAAACAACGGGCGGATGTATATCCGTAGAGAACATACCCTTAAAGACCGACAAAGCTTAACGAGTTCAACTCGTGGTTGATGTAGACGATCTCTTGTCGATCTCAAGATCGAGAGGAAGTCCTAGCGCCGCAAAGCAGCAGCGCATCCGTGCTCGCACACACGTACAAGACACCGGGCAACCTCTGCCTACTCGCTCCAGCGATGCAGCGGAAGCATAATCCTTTCTTGCCGAATAGCTACCGGGAACATGTATCTCGCTAGTCCGAGACCATGGGGGATAAATTCTAGAGGGGGAGAGAGATCCTTCACGAGGAGGTGTGAGAGACAAGTGAGAGGAGGGGCTCCTTTTATAGGAGGAGGGGGGGGCATCCAAGGGGGTGGTCGCCGGCCATGGGGTCTGCCCCCTCCCCTCCTTCATTCATGTGGGTGGACACTCCACTCACAAAATGTCCTTTAAATTCCCTCCACTCAAAAGTCCACTCAAATTCCCATTAAATTTCCACCAAATTTAATGCAAACTCTCATTAAATAAAACTCTTTTATTTTTATTTAGAATTTTGTCAATTACTTTAATGAAAAACATTCATAAATAAACCCTTGCTAGAATTCCATTTCACATGCATAACCACTTTATGCAATTTCACCCGAAAACCTATTTCGGTATCTAGTGAAATAAATTCCTGCGCTTGTTTATTCTTTCGGCATGAAACATTTGCTCCAACTTGATGACAGTATCCCTTAAGTGTGTCACCCTACGGTTCGCGAATAATGCGGACATGATCGAGACCCTTCTCCGATCAATAATCAGTAGTGGGACCTGGAGATCCATACTGACTCTCACACATTCAACGATGACTTTTCCTGTGATCGTCGGAACCTTTTACGCTTGTATCTTAATCCCTTTGTTTCACGATATATTACATGTCCGAGATTCGATCATCGGTATCTCCATACCTAGTTTGATCTCGTTACTGACATGCACTCTTTTCTTGTTCCCGTGATATAACATTCTAGTGATCAAATCACTTGCTTGCAAGCTAACCAATGTGATATCATCGAGAGGGCCCAGAGCATATCTATCCGTCATTGGGATGAACAAATTCCACTCTTGATCCATGATTCTCAACATAACACTTTAGTAGCTTTGAAGCCATCTTTATAATCATCCAGTTACGGAGTGACGTTTGATGTCAACAAGAAACTCTTCTGGTGTTAGTGATTGACATGATCTCATGGTCTAAGGATTAGGACTACTTCGTAGTTTGTTTATAGCAATATAAACTCAATGAATTTGATCGTAATGCTATACTTCGTATGAATGTTCATCACACCATTACACTAATGTTGTGATCTCGTTATTAACAACATCCAATGTCTATGATCAGGAAACCGTGATCATCTTGTTAATCAACGAACTAGTTTATGAGAGAGGCATAACTAGGAACTTTCTGTTTGTTTATTAAACACACATGTATTTACGTTTCCGTATTAATACAATTATAGAATGCAAAATAAACATCTATCATATACTTGGAATACACATAATAAACATTTTATTATTGCCTCTCAGGGCATATTCCCTTCAGTCTCCCACTTGCACTAGAGACAATAATCTAGTTACATTGTGATGTATCTAACACCCATGGAGTTCTGGTGTAGATCATGTTTTGCTCTAGGGAGAGTTTTAGTCAACGGATCTGCTACATTGAGATCCGTATGTATTTTACAAATCTTTATATCTCCATTCTTGACATGCTCGCGGATGGAGTGAAACCGGCGCTTAATATGCTTGGAATGCTTGTGAGACCTTGGCTCTTTGGCATTGGCAATGGCACCATTGTTTTCACAATAGATCACCATTGGGTCCAACGCGTTTGCAACCACACCTAGTTCGGATATGAACTCCTTCATCAAAGCGCTTCTGAGCCGCTTGCGGCAACATATTCGACCTCCGTTGTTGATCCCGCCACCACAAGGTTGTTTGGAGCTCCTCCAACTAACGCTCCGCTATTCATGAGAAATACGTATCCGGATTGGGACTTAGAGTCATCCGGATCGGTGTCAAACTAAGCGTCGACATAACACTTAGCGACGAGCTCTTCTTCACCTCCGTATACAAGAAACATATCCTTAGTTCTTCGAAGTACTTAAGGATATTCTTGATCGCTTTCGATGTTACGAACACGGATCCGATTGGTACCTACTAGTGAAACTAATAGCATGTGCCACATCCTGTCTTGTACATAGCATGGCGTACATTATAGAGCCTATGGCTGAAGCATAGGGGACCTTGTCCATTATCTCTCTTTCTTCCATGGCGGACTTTGAGTCTTACTCAATGTCGTGCCTTGTGTCATAGGTAAGAACCCCTTCTTACTATCTTCCATTTTAAACTTCTTTAAAATCTTATCAAGTTATGTACTTTGCGATAGCCCTATTAGGCGCCTAGATCTATCTCTATAGATCTTTATGCCTAATATGCATGACGCTTCACCTAGGTCCTTCATTGAAAATTTGCTGTTTAGATAACTTTGAACACCGTTTAAAAGATCTATATCATTTCCGATCAATAATATGCCATCCACATATAATATCATAAATGCCACATTGCTCCCACTCACTTTCTTGTAAATACAAGTTTCTCCATAAGTTTGGCCAAATCCAAACTCTTTGATCACCTCATCAAAGCGGAGATTCCCACTTCGTGATGCTTGCTTCAATCCATAGATGGATCGCTAAAGCTTGCATACCTTGTTAGCATCCTTAGGATCGACAAAACCCTTTGGTTGTATCATATACAACTCTTCTTCAATATTACCATTGAGAAACGCGGTTTTGTCATCCATCTACCATATCTCATAATCGAAATATGCAGCAATTGCTAACATAATCCTAATTGACTTTAGCATCGCTACGGGAGAGAATGTCTCATCGTAGTCAACTCCTTGAATTTGTCGAAACCCCTTTGCGACAAGTCGAGCTTTATAGATGGTTACATTACCATCAGCATCAGTTTTCCTTTTGAAAATCCATTTTTTCTCCACGGCCTTTCGGTCGTGAGGTAAGTCCACCAAGTTCCAAACTTGATTTTCATACATGGATTTCATCTCGGATTTCATGGCTTCTAACCATTTGTTGGAATCCGGGCTCATCATCGCTTCTTCATACGTCGCAGGGTCATCATTTTCATCAACCATGAAATTCATGACAGGATTTCCGTACAGCTCGGGAGCTGCACGCGTCCTGCTTGACCTTCGAGGTTCGGTAGTACTCTCTTTCGGAGTTTCATGATCATTATCATTAGTTACCTCTTCAACAGGTGGAGCCAACTCCGGGACAACTTCTGGCGCTGCGCTACTCTCCATACTTTGAAGAGAAGGTTCCATAACCTCTTCGATTTCTACCTTCCGACTACTCACACCTTTCGCGAGAAACTCTTTCTCTAGAAAGGATCCATTCTTGGCAACAAAAACCTTGCCCTCGGATCTGTGATAGAAGGAATACCCAATAGTTTCCTTAGGGTATCCTATGAAGACGCATTTTTCCGCTTTGGGTTCGAGTTTATCCGGTTGAAGTTTCTTCACATAAACATCGCATCCCCAAACTTTAAGAAATGAAAGCTTAGGTTTGTTTCCAAACCACAATTCATACGGTGTCTTTTCAACGGATTTAGATGGTGCCCGATTTAAAGTGAATGCAGCAGTTTCTAGTGCATAGCCCCAAAATGACAATGGCAAGTCCGTCAGAGACATCATAGATCGAACCATATCTAATAAAGTACGATTACGACGTTCCGACACACCATTTCGATGTGGTGTTCCGGCAGGTGTCAGTTGTGAAACAATTCCACACTCTTTCATGTGAGTGCTAAACTCGTAACTTAGATACTCACCTCCACGGTCGGACCGTAGAAAATTGATCTTTCTATTACGATGATTTTCCACTTCATTCTGAAATTTCTTGAACTTTTCAAAGGTTTCAGACTTGTGTTTCATCAAGTAGATATAACCGTATCTACTCAAATCATCTGTGAAAGTAACAAAATAACGATATCCACCTCGTGCCGACACACTCATTGGACCGCATACATCAGAATGTATGATTTTCAATAAATCTGTCGCCCGTTCCATTGAACCGGAAAACGGCGTTCTAGTCATCTTGCCCATAAGGCATGGCTCACATGTATCAAATGATTCATAATCAAGTGATTCCAAAATTCCATCCGAATGGAGCTTCTTCATGCGTTTAACGCCAATATGACCTAGACGGCAGTGCCACATATATACGGATATATCATCATTTAGTTTAATCTTTTTAGCATCAACATTATGAATATGTGTAACATTATTATCGAGATCCAAAAGAAATAAACCATTCATCATCGGTGCATGACCATAAAATATTTCATTCATATAAATAGAATAACCATTGTTCTCGGATTTAAATGAATAAACACTTCGCATCAAACACGATCCAGATACAATGTTCATGCTTAGTGCAGGCACCAGATAACAATTATTCAAGTTTATAACTAATCCCGACGGCAAGTGGAGAGGCAGCGTTAAACGGCGATCACATCAACTTGATCCATTGCGACGCATCTTGACCTCACCCTTGGCGGTCGCTTGTTCATGACCCCGATTCGAGTTACAAATATTAGCAACTGAACCGGTATCAAATACCCAGGTGCTATTGCGAGCACTAGTCAAGTACACATCAATAACATATATATCATATATATACCTTTGTTTGCCTTGCCGGTTTTCTTGTCTGCCAAATACTTGGGGCAGTTGCGCTTCCAGTGGCCAGTCCCCTTACAATAGTAGCACTCGGTATCAGACTTGGGTCCAACTCGGGGTTTCTTTTCAGGCACGGCAACAGGCTTGCCCTTACTTCCTTCCGTTTTCCCTTCTTGTCTTTCTTGAAACCGGTGTTCCTATTGATCATCAACACTTGATGTTCCTTTTGATCTCCACTGCAGTTTTAAGCATTGGCGAAGCTCGGGAGAGACTTCTTCATGCCTTGCATATTATAGTTCATCACGAAGCTCTTATAGCTAGGTGGCGTAGAACACGATGGATGCCTAAGTCAATGGGAATCGATATTCCCAAGGACACAAGCTTATCGGCGTAACCCGACATCTTGAGTACATGCTCACTAACGGAGCTGCTCTTCCATCATGCAGCTAAAGAACTTTTACAGCGTTGTATCTCTACATCGGCATGTGTGTTGAAAATCATTTTCAACTCACCCATTGTATCAAAAGCATTGCCATTTTCAAACGCTTTGAAGTTCGGCTCTAGCCCATACAATATGCCAATGAACTAAGTTGTGGTCCTCTGAGTCGATAGACATTCTTCTCCTCGTCGGGGCATCATCTAAAGGTGGGGGGCCTAACGCGCTTCTAGCACATATTGCTTTTGTGCAGCAGAGGAGAATCCTCAAATTCATGGCCCATTCGGTAAAGTTGCTACCGCTCGCTGCAAGTTTCTCTTTCTCCATGAACACATTGAAATTAAAAGCGGTGGTGCCATTTACAACAGAATTTGTAAAGTTTAGACTAAGTGTATGATAGATTGAGTTCAACTAATCCATATTACGAATGAACTCCCACTCAAAAGCGACATCCCTCGTGCCTTTTGGTGATTACATGAACCAAATCCACTACACCAAGTCCGATCATCACGTGAGTCGGTGTAGCTTCAAAGCGAGAATCAAATGGGCATCATATCAACTATATGACTCATGCTTAACCTCTCGGTCCGTGTTAGAGGCCTTGTGCATACATGCTAGGCTCGCCAAGTTAGAACCTTAGTATTCACGTGTATCGTTTTACACCCGAAATATGGTCGTGGATCCAAGAACACCCGATCATCACGTGATGTCTTGGAGCGACGAAAAACATAATCGGTGCATACTAAAGGAAGAACACATTCTTATCTTGATATTTAAAAGAGGGATCATCTTATTATGCTAACAAAGCGCTAAACAAGCAACATAAGATGCTATCAAACATCACATGTTTATTAGTGAAATGATATGGTTCCCGCATATGATCTCTATCATGTGCACCGTGGTATGATCACTATCATACCTATATGTGTAAGTCCAAGGTCTATGGAGATTACACGTTATGTATGTTGTAAGAGTATCATCTCATACTTCTACTTACAACATCACCATATCATAACACTAGCCCAGCAACAATCTAAACTAGACACCTCTAATTTATCCATTGCAAGTTTTACGTGGCTTGGGGCTTTCGAGATAGAACCGTTCTTACCTACGAACATGAACCACAACGAGGATAACCAAATTGTTGACAATTCGTTGCAAAATAGATATTGACTATAGTAGGAGAGACAGACACCCGCTAGCCACTTATGCAAACTAGTTGCATGTCAAGTGTGGAACAGGTCTCATGTGCGAGGACATGTAAAGTTGGTCCGGGCCGCTTCATCCCACTATGCCACCAATATCCAAAATTACAACAAAGGAGCAACAACATGATCATCATCGCCCACATACACAAATGTGTACTACCCGTGTAAAGTATCTACGCATAGATCCGGCTCTGATACAACTGTAGGGTTCGCAACATAGAAAACAAAAATTTTCCTACGATGGGAACTATGCACCAAGATCTATCTACTAGATACAAACAACGGGCGGATGTATATCCGTAGAGAACATACCCTTGAAGACCGACAAAGCTTAACGAGTTCAACTCGTGGTTGATGTAGACGATCTCTTGCCGATCTCAAGATCGAGAGGAAGTCCTAAGCAGCAGCAAGGCGCATCCGTGCTCGCACACACGTACAAGACACCGGGCAACCTCCGCCTCCTCGCTCCAGTGATGCAGCAGAAGCACAACCCTTTCTTGTCGAATAGCCACCGGGAACATGTATCTCGCTAGTTCGAGACCATGGGGGATAAATTCTAGAGGGGGAGAGAGATCCTTCACGAGGAGGTGTGAGAGACAAGTGAGTGTTGGAATTATGCCCTAGAGGCAATAATAAAGATGTTATTATTATAATTCTTGTTCATGATAATGTTTATATTCCATGCTAGAATTGTATTAAGCGGAAACTTTAATACTTGTGTGGTTTGTGAACAACACCGTGTCCCTAGTACGCATCTATGGACTAGCTCATTGATTAATGATGGTTAAGGTTTCCTAACCATAGACATGAGTTGTCAATTGATAATGAGATCATATCGTTGGGAGAATGATATGATGGACAGACCCAAACTAAGCGAAGCAATTAGATCGTGTCATCGTGTTCGTCTTTGCGAAGCTTTTCTTATGTCAAATATTGTATTCCTTAGACTATGAGATAATACAACTCCAGTATCGGAAAGCTTTGAGGTCATCAAATGTCATCCTATGAGAGGGTGATCATAAAGGTGTCTCTCAGGTGATCGGAAAGTATATGTTGGGTTGTATGTATCGAGATGGGATTTGTACCTCCCAAGTCCGGAGAGATATACTTGGCCCACTCGGTGTCGATATCAACACCGCTTGCAAGCATGTGGTTAAGGAGTTAATCACAAAGTGATATCGGATTACTGGAACAAGTAAAGTACTTCTGTGAACGAGATTGAACTAGGTATGACTACATCGACGATCAAATCTCGCAAGTAAAATATCGCGAGACGAAGGGAATATATATATGGGATTGATTGAATCTGGCATTGTGGTTCATCCGATATGATCATCGATGAATGTGGGAGTCAATATGGGTTTCAGCACCCTGTTGATTATTGATAGAAGATCATGTCGCATATTCTCGAACCAGGTCACACACTTAACGTGTCTCGACGCTAGGATAGATTGGATAATTGGTTTATTATTTTTGTTCGAGTCTCGGATGGGATCCGGACATCACGAGAGGTTCCTGAGTGGTCGGAGAATAAGATTCATATAAGGCGGCAGTTTTTGGAGGCAAAGTGGCCGAGGTAGAGGCGCGCGTAGGCGGGCTTGATGGCGAGCGGCCGACGGGCGAGGCGCCTGGGCGTGGAGCTGAGTGGAGGAGGCCGGGAAGGCGAGCGGATGCGCGGCTGGCTCGGGAGGGGCCATGTGAGGAACGGGAGGAGGGAACGCGGAGAGGTCGGGAGGTGCAATGAGTGGAGGAGAAGGAAGGCGAGGGCCACAGGCTGTGGCGGCTGCGGGGGTGGCGAGGGCGGGCGCAAGGCGGGCGCGGAGGCGGGAAGGCGGCGCGAGAGGGGGAGAGCAAGGGCGGAAGAAGAACAGGGAGGAGAGGAGGTGGGCGAAGGAAAGGGTTGTCAAGGCTGGCAGTGACGCCAGGCTGTGAGGGGCCAGTGGCAGCAGGGCGTGTGGGGCTGGTGTGTGTGTGGGGGAGTGAGAGGGCATGATTAGGTGGCGGGATAGGATTGGTTGAGGAGAGGGAGAGGGTGAGGTGGCGGAAGATGATAGGCTGGGGTGAGGTGGAGGGGAGGGCTGGGTAGGTAGATTGGTAGGTTTAGGAATAAGGGGGTGGACCGATTTGAAAAATGGGGGTGGTCGTTCGGGTCGATACGGCCCGTTCGACTGCCCCCGCTAAAAATACTTTGTTATTTTATTTGTTTTAAACACGGCTTCTGCAAACCAATAGCAGGCAAACAAAATAATCCGGAGACCCGGGGTTTGGCGTTTGAATAAAAGACGGGGCGTTTAGAAAACAAAACCAGGCTTTTCAAAAATAGTTTTAAGCAAACAATGCATGATGATGACGATGCAATGCACAAAAACAACGCGATTTTCTAGTAGTGGTTTTGCGGGATGCCACAATTCGACACCACTAACAAGGGATCTCGCCCTCGAGATCCGCCTCATGGTACCGGAAGGAAGGTCGGCGATCGGCGTCTTCTCGCTTCGTGTAGATCCTCGCGACACCACTAACAAGGGGTCGTTGTCCGTGATTGTCGAGAGGACTCTCCGGAACAAAAGATCGAAGGTAGAGGCATCAACAAATAAAGCCACCCCTAACTTCCGTGGACGGAGTAAAATTGCTGGATCCACTGATTCGATGTACAAGAGCGAATGATAAGGGTAGTGGTATGGTAGCTACTCCATCCCGCACTCAAACCATTACTCTGCACACGAATAGGCGGATTATGCAACCAACTCTCGGAATCAGACCGAAGATCTCGACAAGCGAGGTTCGGAAACAAAGGAGTGATGCAGACTCTGCATCGGATCTGGCGTAGATGATGTCGTTGCGTCGGAAAACACCGGAAGGCACAAACAAGGAACAAAGGATGGTCCCACAGATAAAGGATCACTTAGATAGCAGGAGGACCGGATGTAGCAACACCGTTACCAGAGAAGGAAGCGAAACCACAAGGTACGGAACCCAACCACGAGAAATCCTGGACTCGAAGAGAGAGAAGAGAGCGGATTCAAAACACGTCGAGATGAGAGGAGAATAACAGAGGGGTAAGAAGTAAAATCAGACCTAATCAGAACTATCCAACCGATTTTGAAAAATAGTTTTGACACTCTACTTCGGCCGTTAGCTAGGTTATCCTACAGGCTGTACTTGTGGGTATCGCAACCCGTGCTCGATACCACTCAGAACACCCTCAGAATCGGACCTATGCAAGTTTTAGCGAAACTCGCCAAACCCGCATAGAAACGATTCAAAGGTGCCCACCAGGCACTTTCATGCGGGTGGAAAACGAAGTAATAACATTACACAACAGTCCTCGATGGGACCCACAGAACAGATATATATATAACAGCGACTCCATGAGTAAAGAATACAGATATAAGGTACAAAGATGCAAATCACCTTGAAAATGATAGAGCGTCCGACTACGGACAAGATGCAAATGGGGCTAAGAGCCCTGAAGAATAACCAATGGCGTCCATAACCTGTCGTGCCAAGCCGGAAGGGTAACCCCGCTAACGACGTCGATCTCAAAACCTGCTTAAACAAAGGGGTGCCGACAAAGGGCAAAGGAAAAGAGGAGCGTCGATCGAGGCCAAGACACGGCGAGGCTAGAATTCGCGGTCCTCGCCACATAGGTATGGTGGATCGGCAGCGGGCAGATGCACTAATCAACCTATAGAGACTCGATACAACCGGCAATCGAGAGAGGGTAAGAAGGACCTATGGATCCACCACGATACTAACACCAAACAAACCCATCTCGGCGTTTCCCCTCGAGACCAATCGAGAAGTCAACCGAGGAACTCACACCGTTGGCGCTTTACTTATTCAGTTATAGCGGCACTTTACTAGTCGGGTTTAGATAATCGTCACGATAAAGCAAGGGCACTTTAGTTAACCAATCCATTATAGTTGCGACACTTACTAATCAAATACAATTAGCATGAGATAACCCAAAAACCCAAAGCTTGTTGGTACTTTTATTCAGCCATTCCGCTTGTAGTTGCAATACTTACTAGTCAGTACAATGGTCGCAAGACACTCCAAACAAGCAATGGTGGGCGATATTATTAGCCATTCCATTATAGTGAAGCTGATTACTAGTCATTATAAAGTCAAATTATAGCAATAAACTTTAGTTATGCTTGTCTATGGTCGAGATATCGTGCTCCAAGTCGTCCATATCCATGGACACGGCTTTCGTAAAGTTTTACCCGCCGGGTGCACCAATAGCAACACACGCCGATCAACCTCGGAAAAACCAAATCAAAACCCAACGAGGCTTTCACGATGAACAATCACAGATTCATAAATATTTCAGGGGCCACCCATTGAGTAGACCCAAGAACGAAGCCACCGACTCAGACGGACTCAAGGTTTGGGTAGACTGCTGTGAACGACTGGGAACCCGAAAGTGTGGCTGGGCTTGTCGACACCGCGGAATCGTGTCCCGATCCTAAACAGTACAGTGTGCTCCTCTCACAATCGTAAATACATAAGTAGCATGGCATAAGTACAGGATCGTAAATAAAACCTCAAACTAGTTTGTGGCCCCAAGAAATAAGACTGAATCAAGCTCGCTCGGGGGTCCCATATACCTCCGGATGTGGATAGCGATAAATCAAGGAACAGTATCAAGTACTCGGGGTCCTACGACACAAGTGGGCTCGAAACCAAATATTATCTATCACCCACCGATGCCTCTGCTTACTTCAATTTTAGTTGTTAAACAGAAATTAAAGTGGACGGTAAGTAAAACTAGGATCATCTCCAACAACAACATGCGGCAATACATCAACAACTGTGGCACTGGACGACACGCAACAGCACTTGAGCAAGCGACTACGACGCGCAAGTCCAACTATCTACCAAACAACAGGTAATAGGATATGTCCAAGGCAATATGAGACTGCAGGGAATATCCAGGAACGAAGCTAGAGCATCGCAACACAGATAGCAATAGATCAACAGGAGGGAAATAAATACTATAAAAGTAAGATAGGTAGAAAGAGGGAGATGCTCGCCTGAAAACATTGTCGAAGGGTTCATCCGAAGATCGGGGCGAAGCTCACATCAACTCAACGGCCTTATCCGCGAAGAACCAAAACACTAGCAGAAACCAGATGCACTATTTAATACAACGGCAGAAGATCGGCATGATGCATGTATGATGTATGGCATGGCAAAGGTGCGATGCAATTAGGCCATATTAAATGGAACCAGGGTCCCGACAATTAATTAGGTGGTTCATGTTATTAACCTACCCCGCAATTTAAATGTTGTTTAACAAGGCAAAATATATCACCGGTTCACTACACAAGTTTAAATGAGGCCAATATGAGACTAGATTTGCCCGCATATGGGCCCCATATTTAATCATTAGGTGAATCGGCCTAAGGCCCCCAGACCACATGAATGTATGCATGCAAGACAATTATTATGCGACAAGTTATATTATGTTATAAAATAGGGTTTCGGGAAGGGATTCACACATTAGGGTTTGGCGATCTTGGTTCCGGGGTTCGGGGTCGGTCTCAGGGTCCGGATCTGGGGTTCGGGGTTCGACGGAACGTTCTCGGATAACAGAGGTAGGTCTTGTCGCATCCGCGGTGGTCGGGCCATGTTGTCGGTCTTGACGTCTCATGCGGAGTCCTTGGCGTTCCGGAAGGGAGTACTTGTTCTGGCGTCGGGGCATCGGACTCGCCCTGGTTGCTGTCGCTCTTGTCGTCGGGCAGATCTTGCCGTTGCGAGGGTCTTGTCGGGTCCGCGCCATCGCGTCGGTCTTGGCGTTCCGTGCAGAAGACCCCGTCACTACAGGAGAAGATCTCGGGGTTCCGCGTCGAAGGCCCACGGTTATGGGGTCCCGGCGAACTTGGCGTGTCGAGGTGCGGTCTTCGGGTCCGTGAAGGAGGCCTTGACGTTCCATGTCGGAGTACTTGTCGTCCATCAGTATTTTACAGTGGAGAGGTTCTTGTACCCGTGTTGGTTCCATTTTTCGGGACGCATGACCACCACAACATCAACCATCGCCTCCAAACATCATCTCCACTCCAAAGATTACACAGGGGAGACGCACACACGCGCGCGAGAGGCAAGGCAAAGGTGGTACGGGGGCATCAAGGCGGTGAACCGGGGAGGCGATGAACTCGGAGAAGCCGCAGGGGATAAAGACACACAACAGGGAAGGAGAGGCGGCAGCTCCCTAGAGGCGGCTCGAGCACGGAGAGGTCCCACGGTGCCGGGCAAGGCCATGGCGAGCCATGGGGAGGGATGGATGTAGGCGGTGGCGGAAGCTGCCGTGGCGGCTCTGGCCGAGAAGGAGATGCTGGAGGGAGGCGACGCTGGGCAAGGCCAGGCAGCGCGGCCGAAGGAGCGGTGGCGTGACGGCTGCAGTGCCGCCTTGGGAGAGGCGGGCCGACGGGAGAGGGGCGGCTCGACGAGCCCTGGCCGGGCGGTGGCTCAGGCGAGGAAGGCAAGGCCGGGCGGGGGGAGCGGCGGAGGCGGGCTCAGCGGGCTACGTGGACGCCGGGCGAGGGGCTGGGAGCGACGGCGGCGAGCCGGGAGGAGGGGCCGACGGGTGGAGAGGTGGCGCAGGAGGCGCGGCCAGCTGGCTGGAGACGCGGAGGGAGCGCACGCGGAGGCACGCGAGGCCGGGCGGCGCGTGAGCGCAGGCGCTGAGGTAGAGGCGGGCGGGGCCGGGCTGGTGGCGAGCGTGGCCGACGCGGAGGCGCTGGGCGAGCCGGAGCGAGGAGGCGGGAAGGAGCCGGATCTGTGGCCTGCCTGGAGGGCAGGGTGAGGGAACGGAGGAGGTGGAACGCGGCAAGGTCGGGGAGGTGCAGTGGCGGAGGAAGGGAGGCGAGGGGCGCGAGGCGGTGGGGTGGCAGAGGGAGGGCGGTGGCTGGGCGCGGGGCGGGGTGGGTGGGTGAGAGGGCGAGTGCTGAAGAAGAACAGGGAGGAGAGGGAGGCGGGCGTGGGCGGGGCAGAAGGCAGGGGAGGGGCAGGGCCTGTGTGGGGGAAAGGGTGTGGGTGGTGTCGGTGTGGGGGGCTGAGAGAGGGCATGATTAGGTGGCGGGATAGGATTGGTTGAGGAGAGGGAGGGTGAGGTGGCGGAAGATGATAAGGTGAGGAGGTGGAGGGGAGGGCTGGGTAGGTAGGGTGGTGGGTTTAGGAATAGGGGGGTGGACCGATTTGAAAAATGGGGGTGGTCGTTCGGGTCGATACGGCCCGTTCGACTGCCCCCGCTAAAAATACTTTGTTATTTTATTTGTTTTAAACACGGCTTCTGCAAACCAATAGCAGGCAAACAAAATAATCCGGAGACCCGGGGTTTGGCGTTTGAATAAAATACGGGGCGTTTAGAAAACAAAACCAGGCTTTTCAAAAATAGTTTTAATCAAACAATGCATGATGATGACGATGCAATGCACAAAAACAACGCGATTTTCTAGTAGTGGTTTTGCGGGATGCCACAGTTCCGCTGTGCGAATCTTCAAGGGTATGAAGATCTAATCCAATCTCTCTCGTTGTTTGCATCTCCTAGATTAGATCTTGGCTTTCCCTCTGTTCGCATCCGTAGAAAATTTTGATTTACTATGCCGCGAAACCCTTCAGTGAGAGGAGGGGCTCCTTTTATAGGAGGAGGGGGGCACCCAAGGGGGTGGCCGCTGGCCATGGGGGCTGCCCCCTCTCCTCCTTCATTCATGTGGGTGGACACTCCACTCACAAAATGTCCTTTAAATTCCCTCCACTCAAAAGTCCACTCAAATTCCCATTAAATTTCCACCAAATTTAATGCAAACTCTCATTAAATAAAACTCTTTTATTTTTATTCAGAATTTTGTCAATTACTTTAATGACAAACATTCACAAATAACCCCTTGCTAGAATTCCATTTCACATGCATAACCAATTTCAGCAATTTCACCCAAAACTGCTTTGATCTAGTGAAATAAATTCGCGCTTGTTTATTATTTCGGCATGAAACATTTGCTCCAACTGGATGCCGTGTCCCTTAAGTGTGTCACCCTACGGTTCGCGAATAATGCGGACATGATCGAGACCCTTCTCCGATCAATAATCGATGTGAGGACACGAGATCCATCTTGACTCCCACACATTCAATGATGACTTTTCCCGTGATCGTCGAACCTTTTACGCTTGTATCTTAATCCCTTTGTTTCACGATATATTACATGTCCGAGATTCGATCATCGGTATCTCCATACCTAGTTTGATCTCACATCGACATGCACTCTTTTCTCGTTCCCGTGATATAACATTCTAGTGATCAAATCACTTGCTTGCAAGCTAACCAATATGATATCACCGAGAGGGCCCAGAGCATATCTATCCGTCATCGGGATGAACAAATTCCACTCTTGGTCCATGATTCTCAACATAACACTTTATAGCTTTGAAGCCATCTTTATAATCATCCAGTTACAAAGTGAAGTTTGATGTCAACAAGAAACTCTTCCGGTGTTAGTGATTGGCATGCTCTCATGGTCTAAGGATTAGGACTACTTCGTAGTTTGTTTATAGCAATATAAACTCAATGACTTTGATCGTAATGCTATACTTCGGATGAATGTTCATCACACCATTATACTAATGTTGTGATCTCGTTATTAACAACATCCAATGTCTATGATCAGGAAACCGTGATCATCTTGTTAATCAACGAACTAGTTTATGAGAGAGGCATAACTAGGAACTTTCTGTTTGTTTATTAAACACACATGTATTAACGTTTCCGTATTAATACAATTATAGCATGCAAAATAAACATCTATCATATACTTGGAATACGCATAATAAACATTTTATTATTGCCTCTCAGGGCATATTCCCTTCAAAAAGCACAAGAGAAGTGTATCTTCATTGGATGTGTGAAGAATTTCTCCTTTTGCAAGGTCTTGGCCCCTCCTTTGATATTCATGATTAGGCGGTGGCCTCTTCCTTTTTGAGTAGGCATCCTCTCCCATGAGTGTATTCTTGGAACATTCCTTATTCAGCAGGGCTTTTCTTTCTAAACCTAGGGATACATGTTTTTTGCGAAATACCACCAATCTATTAATAATCATCAACAACAGTACAAAGAGTCATAAAAGTAATAAAAATTACAATGAGATCAATGGGCCACCTAGCGACGACTACAAACACTGGCACGAGATGAAGACGCGCCACCGTTCTCGCCCCTCCTTCACCAAAACCGGGCAAAGCTTATCGTAGTAGAGTTTGTTGTAGTAGACATACGGGAAGTCGTCGTGCTAAGCCCCCAAAGAACCAACGCACCAGAGCAGCAACCATCACCGAAGATGACCAACGTAGATCGGAAGAGACTGGCCTCAAAACATACCAACGAAAAACGACAAGATCCCAAGGGATCCGCCGGACACACGACTCCACACGCCCTTCGTCGATGTTAGACGTGCCACCAAAGCGAGAATAGGACGGGGAGTATCTTATTCTGACTTCAGGACATAGCCTCCGCCTCAACACCCTAAAAAATACACTAAAAAGTTATCTAAACAAAACACTAAGACGTCCCGCTGGCGAGGGGGCGTGGTCCGCCACGCCTCCAAGGCCCTAAGGCCGGCGGAGACGGGACGGACCGGTGGCGTCTCCCGCGGATGGAAGGAATCCTAGATGGGTTTTTGTCGCCGCCTCTTGGAAGAGCCTCTCTCTTGGTTCGGTACCGGTTCAATTACACTCTAAACCTAAGGATACATGACCTGGCACAGCACACGAGTGTCCTCGTGGCATGGGTAGGTCTATGCCCATTTAGTTCGTATACATCATACAAGGTACAACGAGCCATCATCGATTATGATCAATGAAAACGAGGGAAAATATGAAATATGTGATAATTAGATAAATGTAAATGAATTGGAAATAATAATATAAATAAATACCCCCCGCCACGTCAACCTCAAAAAAATAATATAAATAAATCACAAATATTTTTGAAAATTAGGAAAACAATTGATAAATTTAATCAAAACATGATAAAAAGGAATAAATGGAATGGGCTACGACATGACGCTGTAGCGTGTGACATCGATTTGTTTCAATGCCATCCACTCGCAATTGCCCGAACCGATCAAATGATGTGGACATCTTATTTAGGATTTCATAAATAAAAATTTGGTACATGAGTTCAACGATTGAAATCACCATATAACTATGATGTCGATACTTGAATATCTTCGGTATACGATTAGGACATAGACCTACAAAAAAACAGAAAACAACAATGTTTTGAACAAAATCGCATAAAAAGAAGTAACATGAAGGCAAAATTGCTTAATATGACTTTTAGCCACATTTGACATATTAATTTTCTTATTTTATGATATTTTTATTGTTTGTAAATTGTTTACTATGCTTTTCTTAAGAAATGTACATTTCTTATATACCTTTTCATTTTTTACATGAATTTTTGTAACGGTATATTACAGTTTTTGGATTCTATCATTTTTATTTTGCCGATGCTTAATTTTTTGTTTCCTATTTTTTACTTCAGCTTCATTATCTGTTATTTAATTCTTATCATGTTATATACTTCCTCCGTTTCGGTTTACAAGTCCTGCACGTAGTTCTATGTCGCCAAATTGAGCAACTTAGTATGATGTTTATATTATAAAAAATATATCACTAGAAACTTTAGACTTTGTATTTTTCAATGATATAATTTTTATATTATATAATTAAAATTATATAGGTCAATTTGATAACCCTAGATATACGCGTAGGACTTGTAAACCGAAAACGATGGTCAAGGTCTTCTTGTTGTGGGTCGCTTTCGAATTATCTTTTGGAAGCCACAGGTGTCCCGATTTCTTCCACCCAAACAAAAACGTGCCAAGACTTTCAGGGTACACGCATTTCCCCTACTGCTTACTAGTTCAACACGCTTATACTAGCAAAGAAAGAAGTGGCTCCACTTAAAGGAGCTAACATTCCGGTCATAGTGAAGGCAAGTAAGGTCAGTCACTATGGCCGAAATATTTGGATCCGCGGTTGCAAGCGAGTCTGTAAGCAGAATTTTCTCGATCATATCGGGCAATCCGAGGGAGCATGGGAGCAGCAGAGAGGACAACGCCGAGAGACTAGAGTTTTCGGTGCTGAAGATCCACAGCGTCGTCGCCGTCTCCGAAGATTGGCAGATACTGCACCAACCACTGCTCAGCTGGAAGGCCAGACTGAAGCGCTCTGCCAAGGAAGGCGATGGCATCCTGCGCGCTCACAGGAGGAGGTCCACGACGGAGCGCCAACGGGACGACGGAACTGCCACCACCAGCAGCAGCCTGCAGGCAATTTCCACCGCCCGTAAGCGCATCGCTCGCGCGGCGAGACGCTTCGTGCCATTTGGATTTGGCCGCGGCGAGGGCGAGGGCGACGACGCGGACCAGATCAGCGATTCGACGGTGCGGAGGTTCGAGAGGCTAGCGGGCGTCGCCGACGAGTTCTTCAGGTACGTCCAGTTGGGAGGCCGTCCGAGGAGTTTGGCCATGGCGTCCTCCTTCAAGGTTCCCAGGGGCGCCCTGCTCGCAGGCAAGACGCTCGAATACTCCCTCAGGAATGGCAGCAAGGAGGCCCTCCTCTTGCTTCATCCGTTCGGCGGGGGAGAGATGTTTCTGTTCCTCTCCTACGAGGACACCTCGTCGTGGCAGAAGAACTTCATACTCTCCGTGATGTTCCGGCTCCATGATGATCATACAGTTGACATCTTGGACATCGTCATGTCCTCCTTGGAGCTGCTGCCGCCCCAGTTCGGTGCTGCCTGTGCAACCACGAGGGAATTCGCCAGGGAGTTGCTAACGCAGGAGACGAGCTATTCCATCAGCCCGTCGTCCATGTCGATGTGGTGCATCCACGCCTCACGGAGGTGTTACCGCGATTCGGTGGACAAGCCAAGCGCCGCCACCAGCGCCGCCAAGCCGCAGCTGCCGCCGTCGATCTTCCGAGTCGATGCCGGGTTCTTCACCTTGCCGCCGAATGGCACATCACACACACCTGCAGACGACCACTTGCCGATCAAACTGGTATGCCATGTCGATCCCCACCTCGCGCCCAAGAGTTACTCCGAGCACTACCACCAGATCGAGCTAGAAACGCTCCAAGAGCTGTTCCCCAAGGTGACAGAGGAAGGAGCGCATGCGCGCGAAGGGAATTGGTGGTGTCCTCGTACCTCCACATATCTGTTTGTGGAACCACTGTCTTCGGTGCCGCCGCCTACGCTGCAACAGATGTACCTCTTGGAAAATTCTGAGAGAGCCGTGTAATATATATTTCGCGCACAAAGTTTCCTTTTATGGAAATTACAGCTTTATAACTCCGATTTCTGGATCATAGATGCAGTATATGGACACGATTATTACTCTACATCGTTTACTGTAACTCTCACGAACAAGTAGCCTCGTCAAGAAGTGTGCCGGGCCGCACGATGCATCTCCTCTTGGTAAAACATTGCTGGCTCGCCAAAAATATCTGATGACTGGCTCCTCGTGAACGAATAAGCATATTAATCTCGGATTACCGGCTCGCCATCTAACCTGGGCATAAATTTATCACTGTTAATACTTTCTCCGTTTTAAAATATAAGATATTTTAGATTTATAAAGCTAATGTATATAGATATTTTTTAGTATATAGATTCAGAGATGTTCGGAATGAATCTATATATTAAAAAAGGTCTAGATTCATTAGCTTCACAAAACTAAAACATCTTATATTTTAAAACGGAGGGAGTATATTATAGTCTCTCGGCTTTATGGTCCATCAACTTCCTTGTAATGCTCTTTAACAATGTGCATGATCTTCGTTGGCAAAATAAAATTAGGTATCTATGAATTTTTTTGAAGAGTTGGCCTCGACACTGTACTGGGGTATATAGAAGAGTGTTAGCACCCATTTTTGACACTTACCCGGCACAATAATGATAAAATACGGAAAATGTAAGTAGTAGGTGGACTACAGGAAGATTTCAAGGATTGTTCCAGAAGTAGACACACAAGCAGGCAGATCGGAACAAAGCAGAAACCAACTTAAATAGAAGCATCTAGAAGGAGTTGCACTGATTTATACCCAAGAGACCATGAGTTAGCCGGAAAGAAGCTCGAAGACCATATAGGCTATATCGATGATGGGTGGCCTGAACCCACAATTTCTGCCCACAGCGACCTCTGATGATCAAGGACCTTGAAGCCTGCATCTAAAAGCTCTCAACCAACCTACTCTCAACTGACTTGACCTATGGGGCTGCAAGACGGATCTCTGGAGATCCCGAAGACCAGACATACGTGCAAGGCTGATCGAAAATCAAGATTACGTGGAAGAAAAGATGAAGACCTGACGTGACTAAAAGGACTCGGCTGCCATCGATGTCTATAAGTACCCGAAGACATTCACCCCTGAGGGACACGCCACAATCATCAAGTCCTCGCCATTATCCTTAGTCATAGCTCTAGATTCATCTCTCTCGTTGGGTACCATTATAAATCCACCGAGATCATCTCGAAAACATATTGTACGATCTCTCAATCATCTTATGAATAAAGTCTGAGGGATTCCACCCATTATACATACATCTTCATTTTTGAGATTCAAACATGCTAACCCGAGCCATCCGTTGAACAAATAAACTCTCTTCCATTCCTTGAAAGTAAGACTTCAGACAGATCATGGAAACTGTCCTTCGTCAGTTGGCATGCTAGGTAGGGGAAGCCTGCATCATGTATATCGGATCTACGGAAGAGCTAGCTCCCACGAAATGCTCATGCCCTAGGGACGTGACCTTCCACGGGACTCTCGCTACCAAGAGGTGGTTGATACTTCCGATCTGGATTTACAGATGTAACATATTAGCTTTTTCTCTAGTATACCTAGATTTAAAAGAACCTTAGAAAATAATGCTAAATGAAAAATAACTAAGGCACGTCTATAAGACTTGTTTTTTTACTTTTCATTTACCGAACCTTTCTAGTTTACTTTTAATTGTTGGTTATTGTAATGGATAGAAATAGATCAGGGTTAAAGATTCACCTGCAGTTGCAGGTCATATGGGATAAAGATAAATATACGCACATTCATGTGTGAAATGATTTAATATAGATAAGATTATGGGCAACATATCCAAATATACTAAAACCCCTGCGAGCCATAGACATAACAATAGTCTTTTTATCCAACCGTTATATCATGAAGCACCGGGCTATAACAATTATTAAGTAAAATACAGATCAAAACCTTAAGAAGTGATGTTGCTGTTACTCGCAAATGGATCTCTAAACGAAGACCATACTCCCCTTGTTGTCACTAGTTTTGGCATGAAATCGCCATTCACCACTTATCCCACCTCGAGTCTTTATCAATCCTTGGGATCTTGAATATCTACAATTCTATGGATCGAGACAAGATACAAAGATACATATCTCTATGCAATCACCACACAATATTTCCATGTATTAGATACACATAGTCGCTGCGAGGTTTCACCCCAACCCACATATCGTGAGGACTACTCACTCATAACAGTAAGATCAAGGATAGAAAATATTGTGTAAAATACTTAGATTAAAATCAAATATTCTTACAATGGTCATCGATTCACAAGAAGATCTCAAGTACAAGATGATGGCCATGGCTATGGAGTGGATGGAAGGTGGAGAGGATGAACTATGCTTCGGTGGTGTTGTGATGCAATATGAAAACGATGGCTCTCTGCACGGCGTCTGAAATCTTGCAATATATAGGCGTTTTCACGAAAATTGTAGAGTTTGACCTAACAGAGTCGTAGCCACATGGTAGGGACAGACATTGCCCGTACTGTAAGTCGTTAAGCTTGCAGAATGCTTTTTTGACCCCAGTTGACTTGGCTGAGTAGGCAATTAAACGTCATAATTTTTAATAAATGTTCCTAATTTTGCCTTACAAGTGTGATTTTCTGCACAACACAATTTAAAACAAAGAGTTGCACATCTTTACAATAATTAGCCATTAGTAGCAAGGCTAGAGAGATTCTTTGTCAATTATTTAACTTAAAATGCGATTTAAACACGGAGAAAGATGACTATTTTCACAACCATAAGTGGTCATGGAGATGGACACGCCACGAAATCTCCCTAGAATAAGAAGCCTCGCCCCCGCAATGACCGTTGCCAGGGTCTCGAGGAGGTCTTGCACGTCAAGGGATAGCAGAAACTCTCCGTAATAGGAGGTCAGACGAAGGCCACGTGCGGGGAATCACTCGCATCAAGACCTCTACCTCATCGGCGGAGCATGTGGATGGAACCCACGATCACATTCTCGGAGTCGGATAGACCAAGATGGGGTGGGACAATGGGTGTCGTCCCATTGCTCGTATCGCTGATGATCGCCAACGTGCCGATCAGCCAGGTGATAGCTGTGAGATTAGACATATTTTTGATGGTTTCTATCGATGGTTTTCGTTTGGATTTGATGGTTTTCTAGCTTTACCTAACGCTAATACTTCGGTAGCGAAGAAAACTTGGTTTTTAATGTGTGTTTTAGGTTCTGAACATCAACCAAGGGATTTAACAGCAAAAACACAATATTCAGACAAAAACAAGCAAGTCTCTTTTTAGAAGCAATCGAGGGGAATTTAATGAAGCTTTAGCGAGCAACTATACGGCGGTAATATTTCTCCGGCCGTATAGTTCCCGCCGTATAGCTGTCATCTCCTTCGTCTTATTAAAATGGACAACTTTCGTGAAGAGACCGAGGGAAAAAACAGAACGCACGAGCCGCCATCCCATTCAGAAGAGAGAAATAAGAAATCCAGAGAACAAGGGGAAGACGTTCTTCATCTTGATCCACAATATTTGATCTCCCAGCCACCACACCTCCATAGACATTACTTGTACCTGAGAGAGAAAGAGAGATCTACATCTTGCAAGACTAGGGTTTGAGATCGTTATTCCTATCTTGAATTGTGTTGGATTTATTTCTATTTCTTATTGATCTCCACGGTAATATTAAGAATAACTCCTTTTATTTAATTATATCGATGATGCTTTCTTATCTCATGTGTGAGTAAGTTCTCTTGGGCGTGGAAGATGTAGGGGATTGGTGAGATGTGATGTGCATCTATAATTTCTATTAAGTTTGTGGTTGATTTTAATTACTATATTATGTGTGCTTGACTATTTGTGGGATGCTTAATGCCTGTTGTCCAATTAAGGTTCCAGACACCATGATGCTTTGTTCTACATAGACAGAATCTTGTTTGCTAGAAGACCGGCGACCCCCCGAGTGACATGGGGATATCAATGGGAAACTAGTTTGACTCGAGGGTCACGAGGAGCCACCGAGATTATTGCATTAGTCCGATCCAAGGAGCTTAATTGCTAAGCAACCTGAAGGATCTTAATCGTCTAGTGACTGACCATGGTTATGGTAAATAGGGCTAGTAGAATTATTGAAGTTGGGATAAAATCTACCAAGAGAAGTTTCGGCTAATTATGAGTTGCTCGCCTACACACATACTTATAAGATTATAATTGTTACACTTATCACTCATCCACCTGGCACATTCACAATCACCATGAACTAAAACTCCCCGCGCCTACTTTGTCATCTGCAGAAAACAATAAATAAATCATTCTTTACTTTTATGTTTTTTATTTCTGAAGTTTACATTTATTTAAATACTTTCGTTTAATCCAAACTCTATTCTTATTCCAACACTTGCAGTCAATTCACTCGAAGACCGGTAATAACTTTGGGTGTGACAGAGACTTCACCCATAAACACTTACCTTTGGGCTCCCTGTGGGATCGATGTCTTAACTTTGAAACTAGGTACAAACTATCTATGCACTTGCAGCCATCACCAGGTCCTAATTGACAGGGGGTGTTCTTGCGTCCTCATCATGGCGTGTACCCTGAATCGACTCTAGATCTCAAGGGCCTCGACGTCTGATCAAGAATATGGTAATCAGAGTAAACCGTGGGGCGAGAACCCCTCTCGGGCAAGTAACGTTTCCCATAACGTTTGGAACCGGAAATACCTTCGGACGGAAATATGTCTGTTAAAAGTAGTGGACATGGAGATGTCGTACAACGTGATCCTCAGGCAGCCACATCTCACTTAGTTTTTGGACATACCTCATGAGTCGTATCGAGTCCTTAAGCTCCCAGGACCGAAGGGGGTAATCGTCACCATTCCAGGAGAAGCCCGCCGCAATGACCTGCTGGAATTATGCCCTAGAGGCAATAATAAAGATGTTATTATTATAATTCTTGTTCATGATAAAGTTTATATTCCATGCTAGAATTGTATTAAGCGGAAACGTTGATACTTGTATGGTTTATAAACAACACCATGTCCCTAGTACGCCTCTATGGACTAGCTCATTGATTAATGATGGTTAAAGTTTCCTAACCATAGACATGAGTTATCGATTAATAATGAGATCATGTCATTAGGAGAATGATATGATGGACATACCCAAATTAAGCAGAGCAATTAGATCGTGTCATCGTGTTAATCTTTGCGAAGCTTTTTCCTATGTCAAGTATTGTATTCCTTAGACCATGAGATAATACAACTCCCTGGTATCGGAACAAAGATTTGAGGTCATCAAACATCATCCTATGTGAGGGTGATCATAAAGGTGTCTCTCAGGTGATCGGAAAGTACTTGTTGGGTTGTATGTATCGAGATGGAATTTGTCCCTCCCGAGTCGGAGAGATATACTTCGGGCCCACTTGGTAATCGATATCAACACCGCTTGCAAGCACGTGGTTAAGGAGTTAATCACAAAGTGATATCGGATTATGGAACGAGTAAAGTACTTGCTGTGAACGAGATTGAACTAGGTATGCCGATACCAACGATCGAATCTCGGGCAAGTAAAATATCGCGTGACGAAGGGAATACATATATGGGATTAATTGAATCCTGGCATCGTGGTTCATCCGATATGATCATCGATGAATATGTGGGAGTCAATATGGGTTTCCAGATCCCGCTGTTGATTATTGATAGAAGATCATGTCTGCATATTCTCGAACCCGTAGGGTCACACACTTAACGTGCATCAATGCTAGGATAGAATGGATAATTGGTTTATGAGTTTTTTGTTCGGAGTCTCAGATGAGATCCAGGACATCACGAGAGGTTCCAGAATGGTCCGGAGAATAAGGTTCATATAAAGGAAAGCAGTTTTTGGATTTTGGAATCGTTTCGGAGTTTATCGGTATTGTACCGGAAGGTTCTAGAAGGTTCCGGAGTGGGACCACGTGGGCCCACTTGTCGGAGGCCTGCGTGGGCCTAAGGGGAAGTGCCCTGGCCACTTTGGGCCAGGGGCACAAGGCCCTAAGGCCAGCCCTTAGGGGAAACCCTATAACCTTCCGAAGAGGAGGGTGACTTGCCCCCACTCCACCCTTGGGCCGCCCTAGGGCTTGGAGGAGGGTCAAGGGGCCGGAACCTCTATATAAGGAGGCAGGCGCAGCCTCCCCCACTCCAACCCTAGCCAGCCCAACCGCTGCCCTCCACCTCTCTCTCTCTCTCTCTCCGATCACAGAGGCAAAGCCCTGCCGCAAACTCTCCACCATAAGCACCACGCCAGGTCACAGATCCAATCTATCTCTCCACCATACTTGCTGGACCAAGGAAAGGAGGAGACGTCGCTGCACCATACGTGTGCATCTCTCGGAGGCGCCACCACTTGCGGCGTAGGATCGGATCGGATGGCGAGGAGGAGACGGCGAGTACGACTACGCCAACCACGTTTTGTTGAACGTTTCCGCAGTACGATTTCTTCAAGGGTATGAAGATCTCATCTGTCAACACCCGGATTTTTAATCCCAGATGCCTGTTATGCCATACATCGCAATCCTAGGATTACCATTTTTGCGAGACATAACAGAATTGGATACCATAGTTAATCATCCATTACAAACCATACATAAGGTCTTACACAAATAAGGATCTCCTGATCCAGTTCTTAATACAACTCAAGCAGCGGAAATACGTAATAATAACGGTAGAGTAGGCGAAGCTCCATCTTCGGGGTCACAGGTAATGCTGACGATGGGAGATGATCCTAGTTGTCGTAACCTTCCTGGGGTCCATCCTCTAGGTACTCCTCTTCATAGTCCGCCATGGAATAGCAGGACAAAGCCATGAGTACTCTTTAAGTACTGCAAACTAAGACTAACAAGTGAAAGGGGTTTTTGTAATAGGACACTAAGCTCTAGGGTTGTTTTGCAAAAGACAGCTTTACTCTACTAAGTTCGAAGCAAAGAATGCTAGTTGAAGTTTTATAACACCTAAGTGGGAACTTGTATTTCATATCACAACTCGTTGTGGTCAAGTCAAAATCTCAATCCATTTCACAAGTCATTTTGAAAACATCCGACAGAAACAAGATGACCATCCAATCGTCCATAATCGGACGCGCTATTCGAATAGTTCGACTCTGCAGAGATTGTACACTTTCACCACAACATTCGATCCATCCTCGTGAACAAATCCTGAATTCACCATACTCGATGCGGATAATCAATCCTAACCTTTCAATTACACGCCCTAGTACAAGCACCTCTCCTGTGAGTTTGGCCTTCCAACCATGACCAAGCTGTCATCTTGGAGTGCCGCATGTGGACAATCTTCACAAGGTAGCCTCAGCTCAGACCTTGGCCGTGAGGGAACCAATACTAAAGTATATAAGTTTCCAGTCAAGCCCTACCCAATTCTCGGGTATTGTGGTTGTACGGTAAAATTGGAATGGTATCGCATCCAGACAACCATCAGTTTTATAAAGGGCTAAGGCTCATGCTTCAACATTTTCATCACCAAAATCATCTGGTGTTCGGAAACACATGTCAAAACATCTCAATAGAATGATCCATCATTCCAATGTTTTCATAACCATTTTTCCACCAAGTATTCCCAACTAAAGTTGATCAAGTTTTATGCTTAGCACTAGCATCTACAAGTGGGGGTAGGTACTAATGAGGGGTGATAACTAGTGGAGTTTAACTAAGTTCAATCTCATGCCTTAGGATGACATAAATATTATCTATCTTAGGCCAAGTTTTATGCTCTTTATGCAACCTTCAATTATCTTTCTAATATCTCCAATGCACTCCAGTAAACTCTAAGTAAGAGCTTTGATAAATAAATAAAGTATAAAGCTTGCAAGTAAAACTAGGATTGGGTATCATCAAATGTGTCTAACCAAGCATGCTTAGTGCATTGCATAGGTTATTTAACTCTCATAATTGCAAGTGTTAGCTTGCAAGTATTGGCTTGCTCAATCAACTAGTAGTATTAGGCTTGCCTTGTGCAGAGCAGTGGTTGAAGTTCTCCTCGGCTTCTTCTTCGTAGTATCCTCCTTCCTCCTCGTATCCTTGGTTGGTACTAGCGTCTATGAATAAATACGAGGTACACAATCACCAAACAATACTTAACTATTTTCAATCATCACACAAAGGGGTTCTATAGATGACCTAGCATCATCACTAACATTACAAGCACTTGACTTAATGATTTTATTTTTAGAAAAGTAATTTCTACTCATTGAAAAACTACTTAAGATTTAATATTCTCCAAACCAAACATGGGATCATGTTGACACATGTCATCACCACACATTTCAGTACATGGGAATGTGAGTTAAAGTGGTGTCACAATTTAATAAGATTTAACCTTTTATTTTAAATAAAAATAAATGACTAGAAATGCCTATGTGGCAAAATGGAAAAAATCCAAATTCAAACGACTGGGCTGCGCAGGAACTGCTAATGGGCCGGCCCAATGTCACTCCGCGGCGCGGGGCTCAACTATCAGGGGGGTTCCACCAGTCAGTGGCTCTTTAAATGCGAAGCGGTACGGGGCAACGTGGTGCATTGGATCTAGTTCTAATCTAATGGCTCTGGTTCATCGTCCACGTCGGGTAGCGCCGGCGAGACAGAACCCTAACACGGCAGGTGGGGGTCGTCGAGGGATCACCGGGGCTCAGGTGAGGGTAGGCGAGGCGGGCGAACGATTAAGTCGACGACGGAGAACCTCCTGGTATGGGCAGCTTCTCCTAGGGCGGCTCCAATCGCTGGCTTCCTTCTTCTCCAGCAGCGGCGGGCTCCGGACAAATTCTAGCGATGCGCTGCTCGCCTTGCTCCAGGAACGGGGTGGAACGATCAGTGAGGTGAGGGGGGTGAGATGGTGTGCTCAATTCGGCTGGGGGTCGTCTCCTTTTATAGGCCCGACGGTGAGACCGAACGGGATGGGAAGGCGACGGTGGCGACATGGCTACGGGCTGCTAGAGGCATGGCCGAGGGTGGCGATCGTTCGGTGGTCTCCTGGCGATGCTCTATGGATTTAATGCGTGTGTAGGGGCGGTGGAAAACGGTCTGGAACGCTCGACGTTCTACAAGGCAGAGGCGGCGTCTTTGACGGGGAGCGGTGGCTACGGGGCACGGGCGGTGAAATGGGCATGTCTGGCGGTGTCCTAGGACAGTGGGGAGCATGTTGGCGGGCAGCGAGGGCTCTAGGTGGTCGGGTGGCGTGGGAACGGTGCGTGCTCTGCGGCGCACGTCGGCATGGTCGACAGCGGCACGGGCGCGACGTTCCTGGTGGTTCTAGGCATTGTCTGCGAGGCAGGGCTGGTCGAGAGGGGGCGGTGAGGCATGGGCTACCTCCCAGACATGCCGGCTAGGCTTGGTGCTTCTCCTAGCTCGCTATCGACATGTGGGTGGCAAGGTGAGGCTCGGCCTGCTCACCATTGATGGCAAGGAAAGCTCACAGTGGTGCTAGATGTTTACAAATGAGCTAGATGATCTACTAAAGCCTGGTTGCAACCAGAGAGGGAACAAGTTAGGCCCAAAACACTGCACACTATAGTGTTTTGATTTTGTTTGATTTGAACCAGCAAGGTGTTTGATGAAATGGCCTCATGAATTCAAGTTTTGAATTTTGAAAAGATTTTTGGTGGGTGTGCTAGGCATGTGCTGGTGAGTCTGTAAATTCTTGGGTTTTGAAAGTTGAGCTTGTTTGAGTGGTTTTTGAAAAAGTGGGATCTTCCCATATGAAATAGATTCAATTTTAAACTGTCATTTAAACTATGCATTTGAATGTTTCTGGATGATCACAAGGTGGGCCTTGGTACTTTGTTATGAGTACTATCAAGGGGTGTAAAGATCCAAACAAGTTTCTGTTAAGTTTTGAAAGGTAGAGACAGCCAAAGTAGGCATGAGAGTTAATTTGGCCAAAGTGACCATTCACTTAATTTGTTTGCTTTGATTTATTTGTCTTTGGGAAAAGTTTGGGAATTGTTTAGATGATGTTTATTTCACCTAAGAATCATTTTATAAGCAAAGAAACACATAATCATGGCAATTCAAAATAATGCAAATTTCAATACACACACATATGAATGCTTTCATATTTTTAATTTGAAAAGTTTTTGTTAACCCTAATTTTGATGATTCTAGTTCAATATTTTTGGGATGTTACAAACCTTCCCCCCTTAAACAAAATCTCGTCCCGAGATTTGAAAAAGAACGAAAAATATTACCTAGGATTTGAAGAGATCGGGAAACTTCGTCCTGATGTGATCTTCGCGCTCCCAGGTAGCTTCCTCTTCCGTGTGGTTGCTCCACTGAATTTTGAGGAACTTGATGCTTCGGGTTCTGGTAGTTCTGAAAGCTTATTCCAAAATACGGATGGGTACTTCGGGATAGGTCAGGTCATCATTGATTTCAATAGTCCGGTAATCAATATTCTTGAACACTTCAGTCTTCTCTGGAACTTCGAGACACTTGCGAAGTAATGAGATATGGAACACATTGTGCACAGCTGACATCTCTTCGGGTAGTTCCAATTGATATGACACTTCTCCTCGATGGTTCAGAATCTTGAAGGGTCCGATATATCTGGGGGCTAACTTTCCTTTGAGTTGGAAAGGCTGCATTCCCTTCAATGGCGACACTTTCGGATATACAAAATCTCCTATGTTGAAGGCGAGGTCTCGACGTCTCTTGTCGACGTAACTCTTCTGTCTGGACTGGGCTATCTTGAGATGTTCACGAATCTTGTGAACCTTCTCTTCTTCTTCTCGTAGGATATCGGGTCCGAAAATCTGACTCTCTCCTACTTCCGACCAGTTCAAAGGGGTGCGACACTTTCTTCCGTATATAAATTCAAATGGGGCCATTTGCAAACTAGCTTGATAACTATTGTTCTATGAAAATTCTGCAAATGGCAGACAGTCTTCCCACTTAGATCCATATTCTAACACACATGCTCTCAGCATATCTTCGAGTATTTGATTTACTCGCTCTGTTTGTCCATCGGTCTGAGGGTGATAAGCGGTACTGAAATCTAGTCGGGTTCCTAAACCTTCTTGTACTTTCTTCCAGAATCTCGAGGTAAATTGAGTTCCTCGATCCGATACAATGTTCTTGGGGACTCCATGCAAACTAATGATTCTAGCGATGTATAAATCCGCTAGCTTCGAACTCTGATATGTGGTCTTGACGGGTAAGAAATGGGCGACTTTGGACAATTGGTCCACTATGACCCAGATAGAGTCATTTCCCCTACTAGAAGTAGGCAATCCGGTGATAAAGTACATTCCAACGGAATCCCATTTCCATTCCAGAATATGCAATGGTTGGAACAATCCAGCGGGTCTTTGATGTTCGGCCTTGACTCGCTGACATATATCACACTTGGCGATATAGCTTCCGATTTCTCTCTTCATCTTATGCCACCAAAATTGCTCTTTCAAATCTTGATATATCTTAGTTCCTCCGGGGTGGATAGAATAAAGAGTATCATGAGCTTCCTTCAGAATAACTTCTTTCAACTCAGAATCTGCTGGTACACAAAGGCGTCCTTTGTACCACAGAACTCCTTCTTCGTCTTCGGTGAATCCGAGTACTTTGCATGTACCGATACGACGCTTGATTCCATCAATACTAGCATTTACTTTTGAGCCTCTTTGATCTGGCTGATCAAAGTGGGTTGAAGTTCGATGCTAGCCAAAAAATCCTTCACTCACCAATTCCATTCGAAAATCTTACATCTCTTTGTGCAAACTTGGTTGCTCCTTCAAAATCATGGAGTTCAAGCGGCACGACAATCTGCTAAGGGCATCTGCTACCACATTGGCTTTACCAGGGTGATAGTGAATGTCCAGATCGTAATCCTTGATTAGCTCAATCCATCTTCTCTGCCTCATATTCAGCTCCTTCTGAGTGAATATATACTTCAGGCTCTTGTGATCCGAATAAATCTCACAACGATTTCCCATAAGGTAATGCCTCCATGTCTTCAGGGCTAGAACTACGGCTGTGAGTTCGAGGTCATGGGTTGGGTAATTTTGCTCATGTTGTTTCAGTTGTCGAGATAGATAAGATATAACTTTGCCTTCTTGCATTAGCACACATCCGAGACCGATCTTGGATGCATCATAATACACGTCGAAGGGCTTGGTGATATCCTGCATGATTAAGATTGGGGCTGAAATCAATCTCCTCTTGAGTTCTTGAAAACTCGATTCACATTTGTCTGTCCATTCAAACTTCTTGTCCTTCTTCAGCAATTGGGTCATGGGTCTGGCGATACTCGAGAATCCTTCTACGAACTTGCGGTAGTATCCCGCCAATCCGAGAAATGCACGAACTTGGGTTTGAGTGGTTGGGGCTTGCCAATCTTTAACATATTTCACCTTTGCAGGGTCAACGGCGATTCCTCCGGCTGAGACAATGTGACCGAGGAATCCTACCTCCTGTAACCAGAATTCACATTTGCTAAACTTGGCATACAATTGATGCTCTCTAAGGGTTCCAAGAATGGTCCTTAGGTGTAGCTCATGTTCTTCTTCCGATTTGGAATAAATCGAATGTCATCGATGAAGACAACGACAAACTTATCCAGAAGTCCATAAAATCTTATTCATGAGATTCATGAAATAAGCGGGGCATTGGTTAATCCAAAAGACATGATAGTATACTCATTATAATCCATAACGGTGGTAAAGCGGTCTTTGGAATATCCTCTCGCTTGAATCTTGAGTTGATGATAGCCAGTCCTAAGATCAATCTTAGAAAACACTTTGGCACCGGTCAACTGATCAAACAAATATTCTATCTTGGGCAAGGGGTACTTGTTCTTGATGGTGACATCATTCAACTTCCGATAATCCGTACACAAACGGTTACCTCCATCCTTCTTGTCCACAAATAAGATAGGTGATCTCCATGGTGACGCACTTGGTTGAATTAATCCAATTTCCAGCATGGAATCCAGTTGCTTATTCAGTTCTGCTAGTTCCAACGGGTTCATACTATATGGTCTCTGGGCTATGGGTCCTGTTCCGGGGATTAGTTCAATGATAAACTCGATATCCCGATTTGGGGGCATACCGGGCAAAACATCTGGAAATACATCGGGGTATTCACAGACTATCCGGACTTGGTCAATGGTAGGTTGGGCTATACTCTTGTTGCACTTGAATTGACGAGGTAAGGTTTCAGATATATGCTCGACTGATATTCCTACTGCATCGGGTCATGGTGATGGCTTTGTTGGCACAGTTAATCAATCCTTTATGTTTGGACATCCAATCCATTCCTAGTACTACTTCCAAACCTTTAGTTCCGAGTACTATCAGGTTAGCATAAAAATCTATGCCATGGATTCGGATAGGGACGGCTTTGCAAATTTGCCTAGCCTTGGTGGTTGATCCGGGGATTTGAACAATCATAACATGCTTCAGTTTGGTTGGTTGAATTTTACTAGTGCATGCAAATTCTTCGGTGACAAATGAGTGCGATGCACCAGAATCAAACAACACTCGACCAAGTACTGAATTAGCAGAAAACATACCCAACACGACGTCTGGCGCTTCCTGAGCTTATTCAGCATGCATGAGAAAAATACGGCCGTTGCGGTTGAGTGAATTCCCTGGGGCAAACCTTCTTCCTGGCTGAACACGACGCTTCTTGAAATTTGGGGCATTTGCATTGGGGCTGTGGCATTCTTCTTGTTGGGACACTCGTTGGAGTAGTGACCCTTATTTCCAGATCATAACAAGTCACTTGCGACTTGTCCTTTCTTCGAACAGCACAACATTGCTCCGATCCTCGGGGCAGGTTGGTATTGGCGTAGCATTGTTGTTGTTGAACTTGGGTGGGGGGGGGTTGGAATTGTTAGAGTTGCCGGGTTGTTGTGATTTCCTCCAGGCCTAGGGTTTCCATGTTTGGGATAGGTCGGACGGTTCATCGGGGGTCTGTTGGTTCTCGGGGCAAATCCTGGAGATGGGTTGGGGCAATACTTTGGGGTCTGATGGGTTCCTGGTTGATGCATCATGCGACGCTTGCGATTCTCATTGGCTTGGTTGATCTTTCCTTCCATCTGGATGGCAGAGTCGACAAGGTCTTCAATATCCGCAAAGAGGATATTGACTAACACAGTCTGCATCTCATCGTGCAGGCCATTCAGGAATCTCTCTTTCTTCTTGGCTTCAGTGTCGATCTCATCCAGGGCATACCTAGCTAATGACAAGAATTTGTCACGGTATTCCACTACGGTCATCCGTCCTTGCTTCAGTTCTCTGAACTCATCTCTCATTCTCTTGATCAAACCCGAGGGCACATGGGTTCGGCTGAACTTGACCTTGAATTCCTCCCAGGTCATCATCTGTCCTCCGGTCATTGCACGGACACTGTTCCACCATGTCGTGGCATCTCCGGCTAGATAGTGGGTGGCGAACAGAACTTTCTCGTTAGCTTCCACTCCGGCGACTTCTAGGTTGTTTTCCATGGTTTGCAGCCAGTCATCGGCATCTAGGGGCTCTTCTGACTTAGTGAAAACAGGTGGGCTAGTGTTCTGGAAATTCTTGAGCTTAGATCCATGGTTATCCTGATTTCCATGGCCTTGATTGTTGTGGGCTAGCTGGGCTATCTGTTGAAGGGTGGATAGGTTGGCTTGACGTTCTGCTCTTTCAGCTTTGCGGTCAGAAACCAACATTTGCAGGATCTGCAACATCGGGTCCGGGGATGAACCACTTCCTCCGCGTGGCATCTGAAGATTGAGATAGATCATGAGTAAAGAGGGAAATTTCTAAGGTTCAGGGCTTTAAAAAGTTTTTGAAAGTTTGACTCAGATTTTCTAGCAACTTGCTTTTCATTCATTCATTCATATCACCCGATACAAACACACACCACAAAACAAGAAAAACAGATGGTTTTAAGAACCATTCCGGAAACTACGATACAGTGGGACCGAATACTACTCACTACTCTAGTGCTTAAGTGCTACTACTCCTCGGAGTCGATGTAGTCGTCATCCTCATCATCCTCATCGTCATCGATGAAGGCGTAATCATCCTTATCGGTGAAGAAATCCATAGCCTGATCCTCCAGAAAATCATCATCATCGCTGAGATAGGAGTAGGGGTCTCCACGAAGGTCTTCTCCGGCATTCTCCCTTTCCTCCAACTGCATGTCTCTCTCATGGATGGTCTCCTCCAAAGACGAGATACGGTGGCGAAGACGGGCAATGATGCGCTCCTTCTTGTCAAGCTAACGGCAGCGAGACTTGCGATCCTTCGCTAGCATGGCGATGGTCTGATCCTTCGTCTTGATGATGGCGGATTTGTGGTTGGAGTAGTCACGGCAATTATCCAACTCCTACTGACGATCATACATCATGAAGCTAAGGTGGTCCAACAGAGTCTTCAGCTCATGGTGGTATGGGGCTTCGATGGTGTCCATTAGCATCACGCCTTGGACAAAACTCAAAGCGTACCCTTGATATGGTTGATACCCCCCCACAGACGGGCAAGAGCTTCTGCATGGCCCCGCAAGTCCATCGAGCCAGTTCTTCTCTCTTAAGGTGAATTGAATTCCCTCCGTAGTGGGAGGTTCAATGTTTCCTCGGAGACTTGCAACAATTATCCACTGCAGATCTTCTCCTCCTTGATCATTGAGCTGAGCTCCAAAGAACTCGGGTGCGACGCTCAAGTTCCGAAGTCGATCCAAATCCCTCTCAAAGATAAGGTCTCCTCCATTCCCCAACTGATAAAAATTGATGTACTTCACGTCCATCTATAAGAATATAGGATGAGTAAGTTAGTAGAGTGATCTAGTGTGTCAAATTTTATGTATTTGGCAAGAGTTTTTGAGGAACATGATTTTTTTTATGAAAGAATCAAGGTGATAAGAATGGAAATAAGTTTTTGTAAATATTTGCTTCCTTTCGTTTTGAAACTAAGTTTTTGATTCAAACGTCCAGTCTAACTAGGGTCTCCTATGGTCAGGATGGCTCTGATACCAACTTGTCAACACCCAGATTTTTAATCCCAGATGCCTGTTATGCCATACATCGCAATCCTAGGATTACCATTTTTGCGAGACATAACAGAATTGGATACCATAGTACATCATCCATTACAAACCATACATAAGGTCTTACACAAATAAGGATCTCCTGGTCCAGTTCTTAATATAACTCAAGCAGCGGAAATACGTAATAATAACGGCAGCGTAGGCGAAGCTCCATCTTCGGGGTCACAGGCAATGCTGAGGATGGGAGATGATCCTAGTTGTCGTAACCTTCCTGGGGTCCATCCTCCAGGTACTCCTCTTCATAGTCTGGCCATGGGAATAGCCAGGGACAAAGCCATGAGTACTAGTTAAGTACTCGCAAACTAAGACTAACAAGTGAAAGGGGTTTTTGTAATAGGACACTAAGCTCTAGGGTTGTTTTGCAAAAAGCCAGATTTACTTCTACTAAGTTCAGAAGCAAAGAATGCTAGTTGAAGTTTTATAACACCTAAGTGGGAACTTGTATTTCATATCACAACTCTGTTGTGGTCAAGTCAAAATCTCAATCCATTTCACAAGTCATTTTGAAAACATCTGACGGGGAAACAGTATGGCCACTCCAACTGTCCATAACCGCGGACGCGGCTATTCGAATAGTTCGGCACTCTGCATAGATTGTACACTTTCACCACAACATTCGATGCATCCGTCGGGAACAAATCCTGAATTCACCATACTCAGTATGTGGATAATCAATCCTAACCTTTCAATTACACGCCCTAGTACAAGCACCTCTCCTGTGAGTTTGGCCTCCCAACCATGACCAACTGTCATCTTGGGTACTGCACAGGTGGACAATCTTCACAAGGTAGCCTCAGCTCAGACCTTGGCCGTGAGGGAACCAATACTAAAGTATATAAGTTTCCAGTCAAGCCCTACCCAATTCTCGGGTATTGTGGTTGTACGGTAAAATTGGAATGGTATCGCATCCAGACAACCATCAGTTTTATAAAGGGCTAAGGCTCATGCCTCAACATTTTCATCACCAAAATCATCTGGTGTTCGGAAACACATGTCAAAACATCTCAATAGAATGATCCATCATTCCAAGGTTTTCATAACCATTTTTCCACCAAGTATTCCCAACTAAAGTTGATCAAGTTTTATGCTTATCACTAGCATCTACAAGTGGGGGTAGGTAGTAATGAGGGGTGGTAACTAGTGGAGTTTAACTAAGTTCAATCTCATGCCTTAGGATGACATAAAGATTAAATATCTTAGGCCAAGTTTTATGCTCTTTATGCAACCTTCAATTATCTTTCTAATATCTCCAATGTACTCTAGTAAACTCTAAGTAAGATCTTTGATAAAGAAATAAAGTATAAAGCTTGCAAGTAAAACTAGGATTGGGTATCATCAAATGTGTCTAACCAAGCATGCTTAGTGCATTGCATAGGTTATTTAACTCTCATAATTTCAAGTGTTAGCTTGCAAGTATTGGCTTGCTCAATCAACTAGTAGTATTAGGCTTGCCTTGTGAAGAGCAGTGGTTGAAGTTCTCCTCGGCTTCTTCTTCGTAGTATCCTCCTTCCTCCTCGTATCCTTGGTCGGTACTAGCGTCTATGAATAAATACGAGGTACACAATCACCAAACAATACTTAACTATTTTCAATCATCACACAAAGGGGTTCTATAGATGATCTAGCATCATCACTAACATTACAAGCACTTGACTTAATGATTTTATTTTTAGAAAAGTAATTTCTACTCATTGAAAAACTACTTAAGATTTAATATTCTCCAAACCAAACATGGGATCATGTTGACACATGTCATCACCACACATTTCAGTACATGGGAATGTGAGTTAAAGTGGTGTCACAATTTAATAAGATTTAAACCTTTTATTTTAAATAAAAATAAATGACTAGAAATGCCCATGTGGCATCCTTTTATTACTAACATTTTAAGTAAACCCATATGTTTTTATATATTCTAAAAGGTATGATCAAATGTGATTTTTGAGAGTTGGAATCAACTCTAAAGCTATTATGGTTTAAATTTGAAAAATGTTTGAATGCAGAAAAGGTTCTGCCTTGTTATTTTTACCACGGTTTATCTATAGATTCAAATGATTTGAATCCAACGGGCTTGGATTAAGCATCTCAATATCTTTCTAACAAAATTGGTTTCATTCAATTTGGTTCACTGAATCAAGCTAGGTTGATTTTTGAAACTAGGTACAGAACTGTGTTTGAATGAAAATGGGAAAATCCAAATTCAAACGACTGGGCTGCGCGGGAACTGCTAATGGGTCGGCCCAGTGTCACTCATGGCCTTGAGGCTCAATCGACAGGGGTTCCACCAGTGGTGGCTCTTTAAACGCCGATGCACGGGCAACGTGGTGCGTTGGATCTAGTTCTAATCTAACGGCTCGTTCATCGTCATCGTCGGCCGGGCACCGGGCGAGAACCCTAACGGCAGGTGGGGGTCGCCGGGGCTCACCGGGCTCAAAGTAGGGTCGGAGAGGCGAACGATGAAGTCGGCGACGGCGAACCTCCGCATCGGGCGGCTTCTCCTAGGGCGGCTCCAATCGCGGCTTCCTTCTTCTCCAAGGCGCGGCTCGGCCAAATTCTAGCGATCTTGCCGCTTGCTTGCTCCGGGAACGGGGTGGAACGATCAGTGAGGTGAGGGGAGTGAGATGGTGTGCTCAATTCTGCTGCGGGTCGTCTCCTTTTATAGGCCCGACAGTGAGACCGAACGGGATGGGCAGGCAACGGTGGCGACATGGCTACGGGCTGCTAGAGGCATGGACGAGGGTGGCGATCGTTCGGTGGTCTCCTGGCGATGCTCTATGGCTTTAATGCGTGTGTAGGGGCGGTGGAAAACGGTCTGGAACGCTCGACGTTCTGCGAGGCAGAGGCGGCGTCTTCGACGGCGAGCGGTGGCTACGGGGCACGGGCGGTGAAATGGGCATGTCTGGCGGTCTCCTGGGACGGTGGGGAGCATGTTGGCGGGAGGCGAGGGCTCTAGGTGGTCGGGTGGCATGGGAACGGTGCGTGCTCTGCGGCGCACGTCGGCATGGTCGACAGCGGCACGGGCGTGGCGTTCCTGGTGGTTCTGGGCATTGTCTGCGAGGCAGGGCTGGTCGAGAGGGGGCGGTGAGGCATGGCCTACCTCCCAGACATGCCGGCTAGGCTTGGTGCTTCTCCTAGATCGATGTCGACATGTGGGTGGCAAGGTGAGGCTCGACCTGCTCACCATTGATGGCAAGGCAAGCTCACAGTGGTGCTAGATGTTTACAAATGAGCTAGATGATCTACTAAAGCCTAGTTGCAACCAGAGAGGGAACAAGTTAGGCCCAAAACACTGCACACTATAGTGTTTTGATTTTGTTTGATTTGAATCAGCAAGGTGTTTGATGAAATGGCCGCATGAATTCAAGTTTTGAATTTTGAAAAGATTTTTGGTGGGTGTGCTAGGCATGTGCTGGTGAGTCTGTAGATGCTTGGGTTTTGAAAGTTGAGCTTGTTTGAGTGGTTTTTGAAAAAGTGGGATCTTCCCATATAAAATAGATTCAATTTTAATCTGTGATTTAAACTATGCATTTGAATGTGGATGATCACAAGGTGGGCCTTGGTACTTTGTTATGAGTACTATCAAGGGGTGTAAAGATCCAAACAAGTTTCTGTTAAGTTTTGAAAGGTAGAGACAGCCAAAGTAGGCATGGGAGTTAATTTGGCCAAAGTGACCATTCACTTAATTTGTTTGTTTTGATTTATTTGTCTTTGGGAAAAGTTTGGGAATTGTTTATATGATGTTTATTTCACCTAAGAATCATTTTACAAGCAAAGAAACACATAATCATGGAAATTCAAAAGAATCCAAATTTCAGTACACACACATATGAATGCTTTCATATTTTTAATTTGAAAAGTTTTTGTTAACCCTAATTTTGATGATTAGAGTTTGATGATTCTAGTTTAATATTTTTGGGATGTTACATCATCAATCTCTCTCGTTGATTATATCTCCTAGATTAGATCTTGGCTTTCTTGTTCGTATCCGTAGAATTTTTTTGATTTACTATGTTGCGAAACCCATTAGTGGTATCAGAGCTAGATCTATGCGTAGATGTGTTTCACGAGTAGAACGCAACATGCTTATTATGGCATTGATGTTTTCTATTGCAAACCTCTTGTTGTGTATTTATTATGGCGACATAGTGAGATCAAAGCGGTCCAGCCCAACTTTACTGCGACCTCGTTACGATACACTCAAGACTTGACGTGTGGCTTGTTCCACACATGCGGTTGGTGGATGCCAGTTTCTCTCACTATAGTAGTCATGGGATTTACAACAGATATTAGCAACCATAATATTACCGTTGTGGCTTTCCGTAGGTAAGAATCGTTCTTAGCTTGTTACTCCCATAAGCCACGTAAAACATGCAACAACAAAGTAGAGGCGTCTAACTTGTTTTTGCAGGGAGTGTTTTATGATATGGCATGGCCCAAGACATGATGTATATGAATTGAGATGTATGCAATGATCATGTTTTGTAATATTTCACGACTTGCATGTCGATGAGTTCACAACCGGCAGGAGCCGTATGGTTGTCTTTATAATTGTATATGACCTGCGTGTCAACTTCTTATACGCCATGTAATAGATTTACTTTATCGCTAAGTAGTTAGCAATAGTTGTAGTTGTTATTCGTGGTGGAGGCAATCATGGTGGAGTGATGAAGATCATGCTGGCGCGCACAAGATGGAGATCATTGCGCGGAGATTGGCTATACCTTGTCACATAAAATTATATGCATGTGATGTTTATCCTTTTATGTATCTTATTATGCTTAGATCACAAAGGTAGCATTATAAGATGATTCCTCACTTAAAGATCAAGATAAAATTGTGTTCTCCCCATGTATGCACCGTTGCGAAAGTTCGTCGTTTTCAAGCACCTCGTGATGATCGGGTGCTATAAACTCTACGCTCACATACAACGGGTGCAAGCGCTTTGTACACGCGAAATACTTGGTTTGACTTGAGCCTAGCATGTATACGGACATGGCCTCGGAACACACGAACCGATAGGTTAAACATGAGTCATATGAATGATATGATCGACACTTCATTGTCCACCATTGAAACCACATCTCTTCTCGTGAAGATCGTATTAGGTGTGGTGAATTTGGATCGTGTTCACTAAACAACTTGAGGGATGTTGAATTTAGTGGGAGTTCATCTAGTAATTTGATTAAGTTGAACTAGTTATCATGAACATAGTCTAAATTGTATTTGCAAATTTTGTAGATCAAATGGCTAAGTCCAACTTCAATTTCAATGTTTTTGCTGAGAAAGAAAAGCTTAAGAATAATGGGTCTAACTTCACCAACTGGTTCAGCAATTTGAGAATCATTCTCGCTGGCGGACAAAAAGCCTATGTACTTGAGAAAGCACTAGGTGACACCCCTGCTACTGATGCGCCGGCTGATGAAAAAGCTGTTTATCAGTCACGCAAAGATGATTATGGAGTGATTAAGATTACCATATTGTTTGCTATGGAATCGGAACTTCAAAATCATTTTGAGGAGTTCGACAGGCCCTTTGAGATACTTGAGGAACTAAAAACCATGTTTCAGACTCATGCCCGTTCTGAGAGATATGAGATCTCTGAGAAGTTCTTTAACTGCAAGTTGGAAGAAGGGAGTTCCGTTAGTGAGCACGCCATTAAGATGTCGGGCTACACTCAACGTCTTGAGCAACTAGACTGCAAGATTCCAGAAGAGCTCAAGATTGACAGAGTTCTGCAATCACTCCCTCCTAGCTACAAAGGTTTTGTAGTTACTCACAATCAAATTGGTTCCACTGATATGATCACTGAGCTCTTCGGTAAGCTGAAAGCTGCGGAGGTGGATATCAAGAAAGATAATCATGTGTTGATGGTCAACAAGACAACTAGCTTTAATAAAGCTAAGGGTGCAAAGAAATCCTTCAAGAAAGGCGGTGACAGCGTGTTTTCCTGGCGATAAGAAGCTCAAGTCCGGACCTAAGCGGACACCGAGTGCTTCTATTGCAAGGACAAGGGTCCTTTGAGCGCATATCGTCCAAGTACTTAGCGGACAAGAAGGTGGCACCATTAAAGGTATATTTGATATACATGTTATTGATGTTTACCTTAGCGCTCATTGTAGTGCCTAGGTATATAATCTTTGGTTTGCTAATATTTGTAACTCAAAGCAGAGCTACGGAATAGACGGCATCTAGCAAGGATGAGCTGATGATGCGCGTTGGCAATGGATCAAAAGTTGATGTGATGGCGTCACGCTCTCCTTAGTTTTACCTTCGGATTAGTTTTAAACCTTAATAAGTGTTATTATGTATGCGTTGAGCATGAACATTATATCTGGATCGTGTTTATTGCAATACGGTTATTTATTTAAATCAGAGAATAATGGTTGTTATATTTATATGAATAACATCTTTTATGGTCATGCACCTGTTATGAATGGTTTATTTCTTCTGAATCTCGAAAGCAATGAAACGCACATCCATAACATTGAGGGTAAGAGATGCAAAGTAGATAGTGATAATCCAACTTATTTGTGGCACTGCCGTCTAGGTCATATTGGTGTAAAACACATGAAGAAACTCCATTCTGATGGAATTTTGGAGCCTCTTGATTTTGAATCATTTGACACGTGAGAGACGTGCCTCATGGGCAAGATGATCAAAACCCCATTCTCCGGAATAATGGAGCGAGCAACAGACTTATTGGAAATCATACATACCGATGTATGCGGACCAATGAGTGTTTCGACGCGCGGTGGATATCGCTATTTTATCACTTTTACTGATGATTTAAGTAGATTTGGGTATATCTATTTAATGAAACATAAATCTGAAACATTTGTAAAGTTCAAAGAATTTTAGAACGAAGTGGAAAACCATCGTAACAGGAAAATTAAATTTCTACGATCCGATCGTGGAGGTGAATATTTGAGTTATAATTTTCTCACGCGTCTAAAAGCAAGCGGAATCGTTTGAACTCATACGGAACACCACAAGCGCAATGGTGTGTCCAGCCAGAATCGAACTCTATTAGATATGGTGCGATCAATGATGTCTCTTATAGATTTGCCGTTATCATTTTAGGGTTATGCATTAGAAACCGCTGCATTCACTTTAAATAGGGAACCATCTAAATCTGTTGAGACGACACCGTATGAACTATGGTTTGGTGCTAAACCTAAGTTGTCGTTTCTTAAAGTTTGGGGATGCGAAGCTTACGTCAAGAAGTTGATGCCGGACAAGCTCGAACCCAAAGCGGAGAAATGCGTCTTCATAGGATACCCTAAGGAAACAATTGGGTATATCTTATACCACAGATCCAAAGGCAAAGTGTGCTAGGCATGTGCTGGTGAGTCTGTAAATTCTTGGGTTTTGAAAGTTGAGCTTATTTGAGTGGTTTTTGAAAAAGTGGGATCTTCCCATATGAAATAGATTCAATTTTAAACTGTCATTTAAACTATGCATTTGAATGTTTCTGGATGATCACAAGGTGGGCCTTGGTACTTTGTTATGAGTACTATCAAGGGGTGTAAAGATCCAAACAAGTTTCTGTTAAGTTTTGAAAGGTAGAGACAGCCAAAGTAGGCATGGGAGTTAATTTGGCCAAAGTGACCATTCACTTAATTTGTTTGTTTTGATTTATTTGTCTTTGGGAAAAGTTTGGGAATTGTTTATATGATGTTTATTTCACCTAAGAATCATTTTACAAGCAAAGAAACACATAATCATGGAAATTCAAAAGAATCCAAATTTCAGTACACACACATATGAATGCTTTCATATTTTTAATTTGAAAAGTTTTTATTAACCCTAATTTTGATGATTAGAGTTTGATGATTCTAGTTTAATATTTTTGGGATGTTACATCATCAATCGCTCTCGTTGATTATATCTCCTAGATTAGATCTTGGCTTTCTTGTTCGTATCCGTAGAATTTTTTTGATTTACTATGTTGCGAAACCCATTAGTGGTATCAGAGCTAGATCTATGCGTAGATGTGTTTCACGAGTAGAACGCAACATGCTTATTGCGGGCATTGATGTTTTCTATTGCAAACCTCTTGTTGTGTATTTATTATGGCGCGACATAGTGAGATCAAAGCGGTCCAGCCCAACTTTACGCGACCTCGTTCGCGAGACCGGCTCCGCACTTGACGTGTGGCTTGTTCCACACATGCGGTTGGTGGATGCCAGTTTCTCTCACTATAGTAGTCATGGGACAGATATTAGCAACCATAATATTACCGTTGTGGCTTTCCGTAGGTAAGAATCGTTCTTAGCTTGTTACTCCCATAAGCCACGTAAAACATGCAACAACAAAGTAGAGGCGTCTAACTTGTTTTTGCAGGGAGTGTTTTATGATATGGCATGGCCCAAGACATGATGTATATGAATTGAGATGTATGCAATGATCATGTTTTGTAATATTTCACGACTTGCATGTCGATGAGTTCACAACCGGCAGGAGCCGTATGGTTGTCTTTATAATTGTATATGACCTGCGTGTCAACTTCTTATACGCCATGTAATAGATTTACTTTATCGCTAAGTAGTTAGCAATAGTTGTAGTTGTTATTCGTGGTGGAGGCAATCATGGTGGAGTGATGAAGATCATGCTGGTGCGCACAAGATGGAGATCATTGCGCGGAGATTGGCTATACCATGTCACATAAAATTATATGCATGTGATGTTTATCCTTTTATGTATCTTATTATGCTTAGATCGCAAAGGTAGCATTATAAGATGATTCCTCACTTAAAGATCAAGATAAAATTGTGTTCTCCCCATGTATGCACCGTTGCGAAAGTTCGTCGTTTTCAAGCACCTCGTGATGATCGGGTGCTATAAACTCTACGTTCACATACAACGGGTGCAAGCCAGTTTTGTACACGCGGAAATACTTGGGTTTGACTTGACGAGCCTAGCATGTACAGACATGGCCTCGGAACACACGAACCGATAGGTTAAACATGAGTCATATGAATGATATGATCGACACTTCATTGTCCACCATTGAAACCACATCTCTTCTCGTGAAGATCGTATTAGGTGTGGTGAATTTGGATCGTGTTCACTAAACAACTTGAGGGATGTTGAATTTAGTGGGAGTTCATCTAGTAATTTGATTAAGTTGAACTAGTTATCATGAACATAGTCTAAATTGTATTTGCAAATTTTGTAGATCAAATGGCTAAGTCCAACTTCAATTTCAATGTTTTTGCTGAGAAAGAAAAGCTTAAGAACAATGGGTCTAACTTCACCAACTGGTTCTGCAATCTGAGAATCATTCTCGCTGGCGGACAAAAAGCCTATGTACTTGAGAAAGCACTAGGTGACGCCCCCGCTACTAATGCGCCGGCTGATGACAAAGCTGTTTATCAGTCACGCAAAGATGATTATGGAGTGATTAAGATTACCATGTTGTTTGCTATGGAATCGGAACTTCAAAATCATTTTGAGGAGTTCGACGGGCCCTTTGAGATACTTGAGGAACTAAAAACCATGTTTCAGACTCATGCCCGTTCTGAGAGATATGAGATCTCTGAGAAGTTCTTTAACTGCAAGTTGGAAGAAGGGAGTTCCGTTAGTGAGCACGCCATTAAGATGTCGGGCTACACTCAACGTCTTGAGCAAATGGACTGCAAGATTCCAGAAGAGCTCAAGATGGACATAGTTCTGCAATCACTCCCTCCTAGCTACAAAGGTTTTGTAGTTACTCACAATCAAATTGGTTCCACTAATATGATCACTGAGCTCTTCGTTAAGCTGAAAGCTGCGGAGGTGGATATCAAGAAAGATAATCATGTGTTGATGGTCAACAAGACAACTAGCTTTAATAAAGCTAAGGGTGCAAAGAAATCCTTCAAGAAAGGCAGCGGCAAGCGTGTTTTCCCTGCTGATAAGAAGCTCAAGTCTGGACCTAAGCCGGACACCGAGTGCTTCTATTGCAAGGACAAGGGTCACTGGAAGCGCAACTGTCCGAAGTACTTAGCGGACAAGAAGGCTGGCACCATTAAAGGTATATTTGATATACATGTTATTGATGTTTACCTTACTAGCGCTCATTGTAGTGCCTGGGTATATGATACTGGTTCAGTTGCTAATATTTGTAACTCGAAACAGGAGCTACGGAATAGACGGCATCTAGCAAGGGATGAGCTGATGATGCGCGTTGGCAATGGATCAAAAGTTGATGTGATGGCCGTCGGCACGCTCTCCTTAGTTTTACCTTCGGGATTAGTTTTAAACCTTAATAAGTGTTATTATGTGCCTGCGTTGAGCATGAACATTATATCTGGATCGTGTTTATTGCAATACGGTTATTTATTTAAATCAGAGAATAATGGTTGTTATATTTATATGAATAACATCTTTTATGGTCATGCACCTGTTGTGAATGGTTTATTTCTTCTGAATCTCGAAAGCAATGAAACGCACATCCATAACATTGAGGGTAAGAGATGCAAAGTAGATAGTGATAATCCAACTTATTTGTGGCACTGCCGTCTAGGTCATATTGGTGTAAAACACATGAAGAAACTCCATTCTGATGGAATTTTGGAGCCTCTTGATTTTGAATCATTTGACACGTGCGAGACGTGCCTCATGGGCAAGATGATCAAAACCCCATTCTCCGGAATAATGGAGCGAGCAACAGACTTATTGGAAATCATACATACCGATGTATGCGGACCAATGAGTGTTTCGGCCTTGTGGATATCGCTATTTTATCACTTTTACTGATGACTTAAGTAGATATGGGTATATCTATTTAATGAAACATAAATCTGAAACATTTGTAAAGTTCAAAGAATTTTAGAACGAAGTGGAAAACCATCGTAACAGGAAAATTAAATTTCTACGATCCGATCGTGGAGGTGAATATTTGAGTTATAATTTTCTCACGCGTCTAAAAGCAAGCGGAATCGTTTCGCAACTCACGCCACCCGGAACACCACAGCGCAATGGTGTGTCTGAACGCCGGAATCGAACTCTATTAGATATGGTGCGATCAATGATGTCTCTTATAGATTTGCCGTTATCATTTTAGGGTTATGCATTAGAAACCGCTGCATTCACTTTAAATAGGGAACCATCTAAATCTGTTGAGACGACACCGTATGAACTATGGTTTGGTGCTAAACCTAAGTTGTCGTTTCTTAAAGTTTGGGGATGCGAAGCTTACGTCAAGAAGTTGATGCCGGACAAGCTCGAACCCAAAGCGGAGAAATGCGTCTTCATAGGATACCCTAAGGAAACAATTGGGTATATCTTATACCACAGATCCAAAGGCAAAGCGTTTGTTGCAAAGAACGGATCCTTTCTTGAGAAGGAGTTTCTCTCGAAAGAAGTGAGTGGGAGGAAGGTAGAGCTAGACGAGGTTAATGAACCTTCTCTCGAGTTGGAGAGTAGCGCAACACCTGAAATTGTTCCAGTGCCGTCTGCACCACCAAGAGAGGAAGCTAATGACGAGGATCATGAAACTTTGAACGATGCTACTACTGAACTTCGTAGGTCGACAAGGTCACGTGCCATACCTGAATGGTATGTCAAGCTTGTCTTAACCGTCTTGTTGTTAGAAAATAGTGAACTTGCAAATTATGAGGAAGCAATGATGAGCCCAGATTCTGAGAAATGGCTAGAGGCCATGAAATCCGAATTGGGATCCATGATCGAAAACCAAGTATGGACTTTGGTGGACCCTCCTAGCGACCGTAAGGACGTTGAGTGCAAATGGATTTTCAAGAAGAAAACGGACACGGATGGTAATGTTACTGTCTATAAAGCTCGGCTTGTCGCAAAAGGGTTTCGGCAAGTTCAAGGTGTTGACTACGATGAGACTTTCTCTCCCGTAGCGATGTTTAAGTCCATTCGGATTTTATTAGCAATTGCTGCATTTCATGATTATGAAATATGGCAGATGGATGTCAAGACTGCATTCCTCAATGGCAACATTGATGAAGAGTTGTATATGATGCAGCCCGAAGGTTTTGTCGATCCTAAGGATGCTAATAAGGTGTGCAAACTTCAGCGTTCCATTTATGGACTGAAGCAAGAATCTCAAAGTTAGAACTTTCGTTTTGATCAAGTGATCAAGAGTTTTGGATTTGTTCCAAATTGCTACGAAGCTTGTATCTATAAGAAAGTGAGTGGGAGCTCGGTGACATTTTTAGTACTATATGTGGATGACATATTGATTATTAGAAATGACATTGGTATGCTTAACGATGTGAATAGTTATTTGAATAAATGTTTTTCAATGAAAGACCAAGGAGAAGCTGCTTATATATTAGGCATCAAAATCTATAGAGATAGACAAAGACGCCTAATAGCTTTAAGCCAAAGTACATATCTAGACAAAGTTCTGAAAAGGTTCAGAATGGATAAAGCAAAGAAAGGTTCATTGCACATGTTGTCAGGTAAGATATTGAGCAAGGCTCAGTGTCCATCTACGGAAAAAGATAGAGATACTATGAGCAAAGTGCCATATGCCTCGGCCATAGGTTCTATCATGTATGCCATGCTATGTATTAGACCGGATGTGTCTAATGCTCTTAGTTTGACGAGCAGATACCAAAGTGATCCAGGAGTGGAACACTGGACAGCCGTAAAGAACATCCTAAAGTATTTAAATAGGACTAAAGAAATGTTCTTGGTCTATGGAGGTGATGAGCAGCTCGTCGTAAAAGGTTACGTCGACGCTAGTTTCGACACTGACCCAGATGATTCTAAATCTCAGACATGATACGTTTATATTTTGAATGGTGGAGCTGTGAGCTGGAGAAGATGCAAGCAAAGCGTGATCGCGAGATCTACAACAGAAGCGGAATACATGGCTGCTTCAGAAGCGTCAAGTGAAGGAGTTTGTATCAGGAACTTCATCACTAAGCTTGGTGTGGTTCCAAGTGCCTTGGACCCACTGGAGATATTGTGCGACAACACTGGCGCCATAGCACTGGCTAAGGAACCAAGATATCATCCAAAGACCAAGCACATCAACCGCTGTTTTCATATAATTCGAGATTATATAGAAGATGGAGATCTGAAGATTAGCAAAGTACATATGGATCTGAATGTCACAGATCCTTTGATTAAAAATCTTCCACGAGCAAAACATGATCAACACCTTAATGCCATGGGTGTTAGATTATTTCCAGATGTAAACTAGATTATTGACTCTAGTGCAAGTGGGAGACTGCTGGAATTATGCCCTAGAGGCAATAATAAAGATGTTATTATTATAATTCTTGTTCATGATAAAGTTTATATTCCATGCTAGAATTGTATTAAGCGGAAATGTTGATACTTGTGTGGTTTATGAACAACACCGTGTCCCTAGTACGCCTCTATGGACTAGCTCATTGATTAATGACGGTTAAGGTTTTCTAACCATAGACATGAGTTGTCGATTAATAATGAGATCATGTCATTAGGAGAATGATATGATGGACATACCCAAATTAAGCAGAGCAATTAGATCGTGTCATCGTGTTAATATTTGCGAAGGTTTTTCCTATGTCAAGTATTGTATTCCTTAGACCATGAGATAATACAACTCCCTGGTATCGAAAGAAAGCTTTGAGGTCATCAAACGTCATCCTATGTGAGGGTGATCATAAAGGTGTCTCTCAGGTGATCGGAAAGTACTTGTTGGGTTGTATGTATCGAGATGGAATTTGTCCCTCCCGAGTCAGAGAGATATACTTCGGGCCCACTCGGTAATCGATATCAACACCGCTCGCAAGCACGTGGTTAAGGAGTTAATCACAAAGTGATATCGGATTATGGAATGAGTAAAGTACTTGCTATGAACAAGATTGAACTAGGTATGCCGATACCAACGATCGAATCTCGGGCAAGTAAAATATCGCGTGAAGAAGGGAATACATATATGGGATTAATTGAATCCTGGCATCGTGGTTCATCCGATATGATCATCAATGAATATGTGGGAGTCAATATGGGTTTCCAGATCGCGCTGTTGATTATTGATAGAAGATCATGTCTGCATATTCTCGAACCCGTAGGGTCACACACTTAACGTGCATCGGCGCTAGGATAGAATGGATAATTGGTTTATGAGTTTTTTGTTCGGAGTCTCGGATGAGACCCAGGACATCACAAGAGGTTCCGGAATGGTTCGGAGAATAAGATTCATATAAAGGAAATCAGTTTTTGGATCGGAATAGTTTCAGAGTTTATCGGTATTGTACCAGAAGGTTCTAGAAGGTTCCGGAGTGGTACCAACGTGGAACCACTTGTCGGAGGCCTGCGTGGGCCTAAGGGGAAGTGCCCTGGCCACTTTGGGACAGGGGCACAAGGCCCCTAAGGCCGCTGCCAGCCAGGGTAAACCCTATAACCTTCCAGAAGAGGGGGGGGGTGACTTGCCCCCCACTCCACCCCTTGGGCCGCCACCCTAGGGCTTGGAGGAGGGGTCAAGGGGCCGGCTAGACCTCTATATAAGGAGGGCAGGGGCACAGCCTCCCCCCACTCCAACCCTAGCCGCCGTCCAACTGCTGCCCCTCCACCTCTCTCTCTCTCCCGACTGCGCGTAGGCGAAGCCCTGTCGCAGAAACTCTCCACCATAAGCACCACGCCGTCGTGCTGCAGATCCAATCTATCTCTCCACCATACTTGCTAGACCAAGGAAAGGAGGAGACGTCGCTGCACCGTACGTGTGCATCACTCGGAGGCGCCGCCACTTGCGGCGTAGGATCAGATCAGATTGCGAGGAGGAGACGGCGAGTACGACTACGTCAACCATGTTCTGTTGAACGTTTCCGCTGTGCGATTTATTCAAGGGTATGAAGATCTCATCAATCAATCTCGTTGATTACATTTCCTAGATTAGATCTTGGTTTTGTTGTTCGCATCCGTAGAATTTTTTTAATTTACTATGTTGCGAAACCCATCACGACCAACATGTCAACAGGAGATCCGGCGTGATCTGCCCACCCCAGGTCAACTCCATCGAAACAAAAAGTATTAGTCCCATCGAGCTGCGGGAAGATCACGGTTCCCACCAGACGTCAATACCCGGACCGACAATCTGGCATGTGGAGCAGGCACGGGCTGTCCCGCTCAACGCCAACGATGAGACGAAAGACGGTCCTCGGTGGACCAAACCTTGAACAACAGTTGATCAATTCAAAATTTGTGAAAAAAGCCAATTCCTTAAGCAATTTCTCCGGTCTAAAATCTATCCAAATGTTAATATATGTTTGGGTTGAGTGGTTGGTCAATGGTGATAGCAGAGATATATATGATATTTGTGAAAAATTAGCCAAAACACATGTCGGTTTTCTTATCAATTTTAATGATTGAGTTCATTCATATTCATATATCATTACTGGCTTTTTGGTAAACATATGTTTATATTCTATTTCAGCCGCCCCTCCTACCAGCAATCATCGGCTATAGAAGGCCGACCACCCATGGTTTATGACAAACAAAGGTCTGTGGCATAAAGTAACTGACCAAGTTTCACGAGCCACAGCCCATAAGTTCCCTTCTGAATAAAAATAAAGGCGCAGGAAACACTGGGTGCACCGAGAGAACTCCATGGCCCGAAACAGCATCTTCTTTTACTGCAATTTGTAAGTAACCCTGTCATATGTTCTTCTTTCCATGCCGAATAAGTGCACTTCCGTTGCTATAATATGTCGCTGTCAAAATTCCAACGGTGCCTCTGCAGTAAGATCATGTTTTTGTATGAGTTCTAAAGGTAACATCAGAGGGGCAACATGTTTACCATGTACTATAGAACGGAATGGAATGGGATGTACTATCTTGTTTTTGTTGGTTGAGGCGTAGCTTTCAATTCAGAGAAGCGGCTTTTTTTTTGCTGCGGATGTGTCCAGTTTTCTGTGGCAGGATCAGGGAGACTCAGTGGAGGATGTTGCTCGTGAGACTCAGTGGATGACGACGACGACGAACGCCATCTCTCGAAAGTCTCGTGGCCGGCCTTGCTGAAGAGAGGGCAGATATGCAACGAAGCCTAGAAACCTAGTACTCCCTCCGATTCATATTACTTGTCGTTGAAATGGATGTATCTAGCACTAAAATATGTCTAGATATATCCATTTTAGTGACAAGTAATATGGATCGGAGGAAGTAGAAAAGGTTGCCACATGCCCGTTCGAAGACGTAAAGGCGCCGCTAGGCGAGTAGCTACAGGCATTACACGGCACGGCACGGGAGAGATTTCACATCAAAGAAGAAGAGAAGCTTGCTGCTCGTACGTACGGCGAGAGACGGCGACGTCGGCGGTCGAGCGGAAGAAGACGATCAGAGACAACAGAGATAATTAACCACACGCGGGCCGGGGACCGACAGGCGACAGACAGAGCCTCGAAGAAGCCACGGAGAACAATCAAACCGTCGAATCGTCGATCGATCTTCCCGAGATGCGAGCGCGAGAGCGAGCGATCGGGGCGATCGCAAGGCTGCTAGGCGCGCCGCGACGACGGCGAGAGAAGGAGAGATCGACGGAGCCGTCGCCGTCGCCGTCGGAACATATGGACGTCCGGTTTTGCATGCGGGCGATGCGAATGCGATGCGATGCGATGCCGCTCTCGGTAGGCGCCCGGTACCGCGAGTCGCCGTCGGAAGTGACAGCAAGCACGGGTCCATCGATCGGTCGCTTCGGGCGCAAGATTGTGTTAGGTGTGGGAGTGTGAGTGTGTGCACGCACGCGCTAGCTCCTTCTAATCAGTAGTGAGGCTCAAGTGTACTGCCGGTGGTTCTCACCACGACCACTTCAGAGAATCTGGTCCGATCCTGGCGGGGTGCGTTTATAAACCAACTTTTTTTTCAAACAAAGCAAGAATCCTGCTTTTAGATTTTGAAAAATTTAGAAGAAAAAAAGCACTGGTGGATCGTGGAATTTGTTGCGGTCTACTTTGATATCCCCCATCTATGCGACATGCCCGACTCATACGGATTGTGGATCGTCGTATATTCGCCGAATTTCTTCTTTTCATAGAATTGGTCAAAGATCCTCTTGTAGTACTTGCATGTGGTTTGGTTGGCACCGGTGATGGGGTCAAGGCTCACCACTTTTCATGCCTCACAAAGACATTCGTCCTCCAGCGGCTTTCACTTTGGTCCGTGGCTCCCAACCCTCTTCTTCGTGGTGGTCTCGGTCTCAAGATCAACCACATCGTTCTCCACCTCTTTGTCCTCCTCCTCATCACCATCTTGATATTGAGTATCGGGGACGGGCTCAGACTAGCGGGCGCCACACCCATGGTACATCTCGCTCAAGACTTCGGCGCCCATGGCATGTACACCTAGAAGCAAATGCTCAAGCAAACACATGGCTGACGTCGCTCATTGCACGCAAATGCACATTCACACTATAACACATATAACTATAAGTACATAAGAAATCAAGATGGCAAATCTACAATATCCTTTTCGGAGAGAGGGAGTATGTGTTTTGGTGCAAGGTTAATCAGTAAAAGCCAAAAGGACGAAACTAGAGAAACACTTCTTCTTTCATTATTATAGGTATTATCAGGTACATAAGATTTGGGTGACTCGGAATTTATGCAGTGTGGTTAGGACGATACAATTCCTTTGCCCGTAAAATGTTTGTGTTGCATGTGTGTGTCATATTCAACCAATGCTGGTGTCAGATCTCAAAACAGATATCATCTTCATTGAAAAGCGGGGCGGGGAGGGTGGTGTTTTTCTTGGTGAAGATACATGAGTTGCCTTCGGCAATTACAAAAAATAAAGCTAAAAAAACTAGCAAATCATTGAGATATTCAAACGCTTTCTTCCTATATAACATAATTTTGTACTTTTCTGAAGGCAACCGTATAAAAAAAGACATAGATACCAAACCATCAACCTAGAAATACCAACTAGGGTTCTTCTATAATTTTAATTTGAGTCGCAGTGTCAAGTCTAAGTGCACGGGCACAGTCACTAGAGTAATCAACCGACATCGGCAAAAATACCAACACCAGTATTTCAGGAAAGATGAACGAAATAGCCTGATCGACGTTGCCGGAAGCCGAGAGTACGAGTCACCATTGTCAAAGATGTAGCAGTCAGGATAGATATTGCGAGGACAAACCTTCTCGCAACAACCAACAAAAAGCATCCAAGATCGATCCGACGAAGCAAGATCTGACTATACCTAAAAAAATTGATCTTTCAACACCACCATTGATGCCGGAAAGAAACTCTCATCGTCGAACAAAGGGCCAAAAAACACTTAGTAAAGAAGTTATCTTCTTCGCCGACACGAAGACCAAAGGAAAAACAACCATCGAAACAAAAACTAGACTGCTAAAAAACTACTCCCTCCTATTCATATTAATTGGTTCTATCATAGGTTAGGTTTCTCCACCCCTTTCAACATCGACAAAGGAGGGGAACCGATGGTTCAAGAAAGCGGAGTTGTGGCGGGAGGGTTTTTTAGAAGAGGCCGGCGGCTGCAAGACTGGGGGGAAAGTTCGTTTCACGAGCGTGGAGCTTCGTTTTCACTTTTCAGTGATCGACTGAGATGAGATGAACGTGCCGTTGTTGCGTGGGTCCCACCGGAGCCCCACTGCCGGGCCCGCGCGGGTAACCGCCCTCTCCTCTCTGCCACCTCAAATACGAACACCACGGCCGCACCGGGAGACACTCCACCACGCTTCGACTTCGAGCACTAGCTCGGAGCATCCGATACTATCCATTCCAGTCCAGTGTACCCGTCACACGCGACGCGATGCCGCAATCGGTGGCGGCGGTGGACGCAGTCATCAAGCCGCTGCCGCGAGCGCTCTCCGTCACGGCGGCGGTGGCCGCCGCCGCCGCGACTTCCCTCCTCCTCATCTCCGCCGTCGTCTCCCGCGCCCGGGACGACTATTACGCCTCGCCACCTGCCCCTTCCACCAGCGCGTCGACCACGGCCGCGCTCCCCCCGGCACCCGAACCCTCGCCGTCGCTCCCGGAGCCAGAGCACCCGCACCCTCCGCCGCCGCCCGTACCACCCTGCCCGCCCAACGCCTCCCACCACGTCCCCTGCCACGACACTCCCTCCGCCGAACGCCACTGCCCCCCGCGCCCGCCACATCCTCCTCCGCACCCGCCCGAGGACCCACCGCCACACCCCCCGCCGCCGCCGCCACACTGCCGCGTCCCGCCGCCGCCCGGGTACCTCCCGCCCCCGCCGTGGCCCGAGCGGCGGGAGCGCGCGCGGTACGCCAACGCGGATCTCCCTCCCCTTACCGCGACCAAGCTGGCAGCCTCCCAGGACCCCGTGGGCGCGCGCGGGGAGTGGCTGGTGTTCCCCAAGGGGGTGGGGAATTACGTCGAGCAGCTTGAGCGCGTGGTGCCGCTCCGAGGCGGCGCGGTGCGAACGGCGCTGGACATCGGGTGCGGAGTGAGTAGTTGAACTAGAATACCACTAGGCTACTTCAATTTTTCAGTGGATTGCCATATTGTTCTCAATGCGACGCATGTGGCTCTGCGCTTGTTGCAGTTTGCGAGCTTCGGGGACTACCTGCTGAGCTACGGCGTCCTCACCATGTCCATTGCTCCGAGAAACACACACGATGCACAAGTCCAGTTCGCCTTGGAGCGTGGACTACCGGCGATGATCGGAGCGCTCGGCGCTCGCAGGCTGCCGTATCCGTCGAGATCCTTCGACATGGTGCACTGCGCAGACTGCCATGTTTCATGGACTGCTCATGGTAGGGCATGCACTAAACCCATACGATCTGCCAAAAAAGCATATCACCTGATGATTTCTTGATCATTGAACCTGTCTTCCATCTAACTTATGATTGCACATATCTCCTGATGTTCTCATTCACCTATAGCTGATTCCAGATGGGCTGTATATGTTGGAAATTGACCGTCTTCTCAGACCTGGTGGCTACTGGGTTATGTCTGGTCCACCCATCAGTTGGAAATCACACTGCAGTGGCCTCAACCAAACAATCAAGAACCTTGGTGATGAGCGATTAGCTATGGAACATATTGCAAGTAAACTTTGTTGGGAAAATGTGTCAGATAAAGGCGCAATTTCTGTTTGGAGAAAGCCTACTAATCATCTCAGCTGTGCCCAAGAATCGAAGTTGCGGAGATCACTACCACTATGTACAGAAGATAATCCAGATAGTGCTTGGTAAGATTCTCCTTGCCAGCTTCAACTTTGCTTTCTTACACATTTTTGTGTGGTTGAAGCACAAAGAAAATAGTTCTGCTTATTTATTGTGAGAGTGACAAGAAACATGCAAATTCTCACCGTTATTTTCTGAAGTTTGGTAATCTGTACATAACATGGCAAAAGGATCTGTAAAATCATGACATCATCTGGCTATAACTGAATCCTGGTCATATGTACCTTTCGGAGGCCTTGTACCTCTCCGGATTAGTTGAATATAGGCTGTACATGGAACATTTCAGGCGACAACATTATAATATTAAAAAGACTTTTAAAGCATGTACAAACAGGTGCATCCAGGCAAGTTAGTTGGAGTATGAGTACAGCACCAGTGAATCCAAAGAGCCTACTGACAAAAAGGAAATAGTAGGCACTTGCTGAGTCATTGGATAATCTAACATACATGTCCTCTCTTCTTTGCACTGAATGATTACTTATAAACAAACTCATAAAAGGATGCATGAATGTCTTCTATCTTATAGGTATGTAAATATTTCGATGTGTATAAGCCATCTTCCAAGAGTTGATCATGTTGGTGATACTGCTGCTGGCGTCGTGGAGAAATGGCCTCAAAGACTCGTTGCAGTGCCACCAAGGGTAGCCAATGGGGAAATCAAGGGGATGTCCATCGAGGCATATAAACATGACTATTCAATTTGGAAGAGGAGAGTTGAAATCTATGGAACATATCTGAAAGATTTATCTCATAGGAGTTACAGAAATGTCATGGACATGAATGCGGGGTTTGGTGGATTTGCTGCTGCTATGTCGAAATACCCTGTGTGGGTCATGAATGTGGTTCCTGCAAACATGACGGACAACACTCTCGGTATCATCTATGAGCGTGGCCTGGTTGGAACATACATGGACTGGTAATGTTACAGAGCTAATATTGTGGTGTTTCTACTTTTCCATTAAGATATAGAAAAAACTCACTACTTGAGGAGGCATTTTTTCCTATGTCAGGTGTGAAGCTTTCTCTACTTATCCACGTACATATGACCTGATACATGCTAATGGAGTATTCAGCTTGTATATCGACAAGTAAGTTACTCCTTGTAATTATCTTTGTGGAAGTATATGCTTCTTGTTCTGAGGCAGAACAGGAATTGCTAAAACTCTACTTGAACATAATGTACCACTACAGCCCCTATAGTTTACTTAGTTTCGGTAGGGGCAAACTCTGACTGAACATCAGGAAACACCCACCATCATAATGGTGCTATGGATATCGGCTTACTGAATTTGCTTCTCTGAACAAAAAACGAGTAACTGGCATGAAAGTCGTCAGATATTTATTATAAAGTGTTCAACCCGCAATTCCTCGATGTCATCTATATATGCAAATTTTCCATTCTGGTAAAATGGTCTGCATTATGTTTCTCCATTTTCAACACATCACCCGACTGACGAATATGATGCCTTCAGAAAGCACAGTCAACAGGCGTGCTATGTAATCAGTAAATATTGCAGTTCCGTACCATTTTGACAGTCAATCTATCTTCAGGTGTGGCACCCTTGATATACTGGTAGAGATGGACCGCATTCTCCGGCCAGGGGGCGCCGTGATAGTCCTGGATGCAGCTAATGTTGTCCTGAAAGTGAAGGAGGCTGCTGATCGGCTGCAATGGCGCAGCCGGGTCGTCGATATGGAGGATGGGGCTTCGGATCCTCAGAAGCTTCTCATCGTGGACAATTCCCTCCCACTGCCAGTGAGGTAGAAACAAGAACCAACAATATATGGGAGTACACGACGATGATGATTTCAATTACATGTACAGACGAACTGTCCAAGACGAGGCTACACGTGCAGTTAGTAGATACTTACTTACATGTCCAGATATAAGCAAATAAATAACCCTGAGGAGAGGCTGGTAAGTTGCCCCCAAACATGCTTCATGGTGTTGAGAGTGTGTAGTATAGATGCCACGGAGACACTCTGTACATGATATCGAATTGTGTATCTGAACTAGCAGAAGTGCTTTGTAGCCTTTCTATCTTAGCTCGACCCAGTACACCGCAAGGGTCATGTGATAGAGCTGCATTTGCACCTGCACCTTAGAAGGAAGAAAGGCACTCCCTCTGTCCGGAAAAGATGTCACGGATTTGTCCAGATACGCATGTATACAGACAAATTTTAGTATATAGATACATGTGAATTTAGATAAATCTGTGTCATTTAATTCAAGACAAAGGGAGTACAAGGCTTTCTGAAACTTCGCCATGTATGTTGCATGCAAGAGAAATTGTTCTTGATTCTCACTCTCTCCCCTAGGTGCAGTGGCAAATGCAACTCTATCCCAAGCATCCTAGGTACACACATGCTCTCGCTCTTCCTGTTTTTTGGTTACACCAGAAAACCAAGTGCAGCTAGCTAGCTTGGATCGATGCTGAGGTGTGATATGGCTGCATTTGCACCTGCACCTGCGACGAAGGACAATGAAAGCACCGCGGCCGGTTAGTCATGCTTCTTGATCCTCCTCCTCCTCCTCCTCCTCCTCCTCCTAAGTTGCTAGGTGCAGTGGCAGATGCCATCCGTATGACATGGATTTTCCAAGGACAGGTTCTTCTATGTCATCCTTCCATCCTGCTGTAATCATAACTGTGTAAATGCTGCACTCATGGCTATGTTGTGTCTACTCTACGGATGCAACTCTTGAACATCAGACATCTAGGGATGCCAACATGAACATAACCAGATCATATGACACCAAGTTAAGGTTACTGAAGCAACTGCAGATGATCAGTATATGCAGTTCAATGAGATTAACAAATAGGGTACAAATACCGTAAGGTTCATCGCCCAAATAATCAAATCCATGCCTACAATGCTAAATGTCAAATTTACTAAGGCTATAGTTAATGCTCCTCCACAAGGTTCGCCTAAACCAGAGCTAATACAGCTTACATACAACCTTCCATTTAGGGGTTTCCGGGTTGAGAACCAATCAAATGATGGTCGATGGCACCTTGGCACATCCAATTTGGAGATAATCTGGCGAGGCCAAGAATATCAAACACCTTGTGAGGTGAGGTGTTTGATGACCAAATCAGGTCATACCGGGATCACTTCCCATTCCTTGTGACCCTTCGAAACATGTCTTTTATGTTCTTTGATCCTACCTTGATATTTGGTTTCTTCGCAGGCCGACTTGGCGCTGCCATTTCCTACGCTTCCCTGCATTGACACATTTGAATTTGACAAGCTTAGAGCAGATGGCGCTGGAAAAAAAGATAAAGCATTCTCGGGTAGTTTACCTCCGACGCACGAACACGAGCAGGAGCAGGAGCAGGAGCAGGCATGGGAGAACTATCAGCACAAAATGACGCTTCATTGCTTTTGGCCGTATCGTTGATCTCGTTGATATCTAACCTGCGGTCGAGTGGATTGCTCTAGTGAGAAGCAAAATAACTAGAGACTCTTTTCTTTTCTTTTTGCGGGGGAACCACAACCACCGACTTCCCAGTGTCCAAACAGAAAAGTCTTACTCCGTCAGCCATGTTCGTCTTTCAGGTTTTCACGAATAACTACATATATGAAAGACAACCTTTTCAGCGTTCGATGGGACGTGCCACTTCAGCAACCGCACTGTAGATGTACAAGTTTAGTACTTTCCATCTACGGAGCTGTGCAATGTGATATGAACTTTTTTGTCAAAAGCGGTGTCCACGTCCATGCAGAACCATCGAGGCCTCTTCCTCCCTGTCCCTATCGCTTCCTCTTTCCTTCCCAATCCCCACAGACATGGTAAAAAAAACCCATCCCTGTCGCTCACATCATCCGCCCAGGAGCCGGCGGCCTCCTCCCCGACCCCGACTAGGCTAGGTTCCTATGTGCGGCGGCGCGTCCTCCCCCCCACCCCCCCTCTCCCTCTCCCCGACGGGAGGCCACCTTTGGTGCTCCCATAAAGTCTTATCTGGGAAGAGCGCCGATGGTGCCGGGATGGAGATGTCCCTCGAGACCGACGACGCACGCTACCGGCCCAGCCTTGGAGCTCGACACCTGTGCTGCCTCCGGTCATTCCCGTGCGCTGCCGGGAAACGACCCGCGCCATCGCCGGTTCGACGTCTCCGGTTTTCACGAATTTATTTAGACGGCTTCCTTATCGAGAGTGCTAAGCATGATGGCTAAATTGAAGGACCAGTTCCACATCTTGTTGATGTCACACTCTTTATTTTTTAATATGTCGATGATATAATATTATTTATGGAACACAATCTGAAAAAAGCTAAGAATCTGAAGTTGATATTATCAACATTCGAGCAGCTCTCTAGACTAAAAATTAACTTTCATAAAAGTGATTTGTATTGTTTTGGCAAGGCTCAAAATGAGGCTCACCTGTATACTGAACTTTTGGGCTATGGTTAGGCACAATTTCCTATCAACTATCTGGGAATACCGATTCACTATCGTCTTCTTACAATTGCTGAATGTAAACTCGTTAAGGAAAGACTCCAAAAATATCTAAATAGTTGGAAAAGAAAAATTTTATCCTTTAGAAAAAGATTTATATTCATAAATTCTGTACTCACCAACTTGGTACTGTATATGAGCTCGTTTTTCCAACTACCAAAAGGTGTTCTGAATAAAGTGGATTGTTTTTTATCAAGATTCTTTTGGTAAGGGGATAGTAAAACAAAAGAAATATCGACTGGCCAGATAAAATGTAGTTTGCCGATCGAAAAAATACAGTGGACTTGGCATACATGATTTGCAAGTCAAAAAAACTACTGACTGAAGTTGGTGTCTGCAAGCCATTTTATGGAGGAAATATATGGGTTTTAAAGCTGTGTCTCAAGTGGTTTGGAAACCCGGTGACTCACATTTTTGGGTGGGACTGATGGCGTCTAAAAAACATTTCTTCCATTTTGATGTTTTTAATATTAAGGATGGATCGCAGATTAGATTCTGAAAAGATAAGTGGCTTGGCTAAACTTCTCTTCGTGAACAATATCCTGCTCTATATTCGATTGTTAGGCACAAAGGTGATACACTTTTCATAGTAGTTGAATAATCCTCCTAACGTGTCTTTTAGAAGAAGTTTCATAGATCATCGACTGGTATCTTGGAACAATCTTTTATTACGATTATCCATGATACAACTGTGAGACGGGGTGGACGAGTTCAAATGGAAATTACTAGAGAGTGGTAAATTTTTAGTTGACTCATTGTATATAGCATTGATTTAACCTGATATTCCGGGTGATAATAATAGTAAATTTTTGAAAATGAAAATACCCCTAAAGATGAAGATTTTCGCATGGTATCTCCATAAGGGTGTAATTCTTACTAAAGATAATCTTGTAAAGAGTAATTGACATGGAAGTATACAATGCATTTTTTCATCATGATGAGACAATCCGTCATTTATTCTTTCATTATAAATTTGCTCGCTCTATATGGTCATTCATCCAAATAGCCTCTGGTTTATCTCCCCCGTGTTCGGTGGCCAATGTTTTTGATAACTGGTTGCATGTGATAGATGATAAATACAAGACCGTGTTTAGGGTGGGAGCTCTTTCCATTATTTAGTCGCTATGACTATGTAAAAATAACGAGAATTTTAATAACATTTTGTCTTCTCCCTTGCAGGTTATATATCGGGCAATGGCTATCCTCCGATCATGGACTATTTTCCAACGTATGGAGTTTCACGACTTGTTTGTGGAGGGGTGTACGCGTTTGAAGGACACGGCGAGGGATATTTTCTCCCGACATGGATGGCCGCGTGATTTGCGGATCGATCTGCTATAACTCGACGCTGTTTATTTTGAGTGTGATTTTTGTAATTTTAGTTTACTTTCTTTATTTTATAGTTGTGTGATTTGTGCGGATGTATGCATCCTAGTTATGCAGAGGCCGGATGTGTAAACATTACTCAAAGTAATAAAAGTGCCCATTTCCAAACAAACAAAATTGGACGGCCTCCTTCACTATAGCAAAAACAATAAAAACAGCTTCATAAGGATACCAGTTCACCTTATCAAGAGTTCTTAAGCTAGGATTCCAACATCTGATGTGGGACTGGAGGATTGCATTTCTATTGGAAAATTCTCACACTGAAGTAGTACATATCACATATACAGTTATACACTTGTACTAGCACAAAGCAAGGCTAATTTCAACTATACCAGAAGCAATGCCAGCAAAGTTATATAACTTGATCAATCCCTTTTCATGTACCCCTCCCTACCAGGCTTAGTTCAACCTCCTATAGAGCTCCCTTAGGTTTACACAATCCAATTTTATGTGGAAAGAGTCCAAGGACATTCAACTGTTTGATTATGAGATGAACATACACTTAAACTGTTTGATTATGAGATGAATAAACACTTATACCGTTTGATTATGAGATGCGCAAATACTTATACTGTGGTCCACCCACGTTAGCCGGATTAGATACATGTTATGGTGATACCCATTTAGCGTATCCCGACAAGGGCAGGAGGGGTGTAGCGGCGCGGGCAGGAAAAGGGGAAACAACAGAAAGTTAGTGACGGATGGTCCGTCGCGGGAGCCGAGGCGGAGGTGGCACGCCATTACGACGATGTGTGGCCGACGTACGGGCAGTTATATAACAATATCAAGGATTATTTAATGTGTGTTGAAGTGCTGCAGATCTCTACCTTGAAAAAAAATGGAAACGGGTTTTGGGGGCGGATAATCTGCCCCTCCCCAATCTCAGAAGGGTGCAACCCTCGGAATGGGGGGCGGAGTATCTAACGGATTTTCCGACCTGGCCGGATAATTCCCCCCTCCATGGGCCGGATAGTCCGCCCCCCAGGATTCTCTCCAAGTCAAGTGCGGCGCGACCTTCTATATGGGGGCGGATTTCCCCTTGGAATTTCCGTCCTGGGGGCGGACTTTTTCCCTAGGGCGGATAGTCTGCCCTTATCCGCCCCCTCGAGGTTTTTCCCTAAGTCAAGACCGGCGTCACCTTCTGTGTGGGGGCGGACTTTCCCCCTGACTTTCCGTCCATGGGGCAGATTTTCCCCCCAGGGCGGAGAGTCTGCCCCTAGCGGGGGCGGATAATCCGCCCCCAAACTTCTTCAATGGCAAGATCTGGGCAGGGGGTATTTAAGCCAGCCTTCCCCCTCCTGCCAGAACTCTTGATTCATTCGAAAAAGTCGGGATCTGTTCTTCAACCTTCATCCAAGATAGCTCCACCTTCATCCACCCAAAGGCCCCGTCCCTTAGGGAATCGAAGGAGGATAACTCGATCTTCAACAACTGCAATCAAACGCTTCATCTCCTCTCCATTCATTTGGAGAATCTCCGATCTAGTATTTCTTACAAATATATAGATCCTTGCTTTTGTTTATATTGATAAACCTTGTTCTTGTGATAGCTTGTTGTCATTACGGGAGACCCCAATTCAGTTGTGGGTGTGTGCCCCGGTAGTGTTGAAAAGGCACCGGTTCCCGCCTTGAAGGGTACCAATAGTGGAGAAGGTGGATCAGGCCTTTCGTGGCGAGATCCATCGGAGAATAGGGTGAGTACTATTGTGGCGTGGTGGTCTTAGAACCGCCCACCCCTCCAACGCAGATGTACTTCCCTTAACAAGGAAGGAACTGCGGTAAAACAAATCCATGTGTCTCTGCGTGCTCCACTACGGTTTCCTCGCTCCTCTCTTTACGTGCTTAGTAGCTAGGTTTACATATAGGAAAATTCTCGTAGTTGCATATCTAGAGAATTTACTTTGTGTCAAGCCTAAAAGTGAAAAAGAACAAAAAAAATTGAGTAGCACCTATTCACCCCTCCTCTCTAGGTGCCCATATGATCCATTTCAATTGGTATCAGAGCCCCGGCTCTTAATTCGGGCTTAACCGCCTAAGAGAAGTATGGGTTCCAAGGGAGATGGGAGTGATGCTTCGGAAGTAGTCACCATGAACGATCTCAAGACGTTGGAAACAGCCTTGATTAGTTCAATGGAGGCTAAGATGGAAGAGATGCATCAAATAATAATGCGTCTCTCCACATCCGCAGCATCACCTCCATCTGCCTCTGAGGCTACCACTCCGCAATCCAAGTAAACGGGTAAAACCGATTCTAAAGATAACGAAGTGGTTGGTGATGGCAGTAGCAAGATATCCTCCTCGAAAAAGGATAGTGGTAAGGAAGGATACAATGAGGTTTCCCATGTGTATTCTCCCGATCCACCTATCCCACACCCACATATACATAATAGGGGTGATCCACCCAAACTTTCAGCATCTACTTTTAATCAATGGCAATTTTTTATGAAGTCTCATGTGTGCAGCTCCTCCATTGAGTTGTGGAAGATCATAGAGAATGGTCTTCTTATTGGAGATCCCCACAACCTAACAAGAAGAGAGGTTGTTGACGGTCAACTAAATGCTACGACACTACACATGATTCATCTTGGTGTGGGTGACAAAGACATGCCACACATTCAACATCTTAACACAGCTAAGGAATCTTGGGATGCCCTCACCGAGCTCTTCATTGGAAATGAAAGTATGAGAAGAAATAGATATGATGCTTTGAGTAATGAAGTTGAATGATTCTATATGTTGGATGGATAAGACCACGAGCACATGTATAGGAGGCTCAAGTCAATAGCCACCACTTTCAGGAATCATGGTGCCGCTAATGTTTATGATGCTTGGATCAAGCGCAAGTATGTCAGTGCTCTTATGAAATTTGAGCCCACAGATTTGAAGAGTCTTCAAGGAAGGCATAACTATCACCTAATGACATCCAATGAGGTAATGCAAGAAATGGCAGCTTTCAAAGTGGCTACCAAGAATGCCGAAGACGCTCGTGCACGAGCCATGGGGATGCAAAAGGGAGTCAACGTGGCCTTGAAGGCAAGTGTGGCTGATCATGATGAAGATGACATAGAAGGTATGGACTGTCCCGAGGATGTAAAAAAGAATTCATGGACAATACTGTAGGGGTTCGTAGCATGGAAAACAAAAATTTTCTATCGCATACAAACAAACAAGCCAAGATCTATCTACTAGATTGTAGCAACGAGTCGATGGAATAACTCACCTCGAAGATTCCAGCGGTTAACGAGCGATTCGTGGGTGATGTAGTCGTACTCTTTCGATCTCAAGATCGTGTGACGATCCTTCCGCGCCACGTTCGGCAGCTCCCTTGATCGGTCACACGTTCGGTACTGACGAAGACCTTCCTCTCCCTTGTTCCAAAGAAAATGGAGGTTGTAGCACTCTCCTCGCGATTCCGGCGGCCTGGCGTGTGCCTAAGTATAGGGAGATCCCGAGGCTTCGCCTTAAGCGGAGGCGAGTATGGTGGAGTATGAGAGATCTATTAGTGGTCTAGGATTAGACACACCAATTAGAAGGCTCTAAACCGCTGGCTAAAGCAATTAGAAGCTCTAAACCAAAAGCGGCTCTAAACCGAGATTAGAGGATAGGAACTTGTGTGTCAGAGGAGGAGGCCTGCCTCCTTTTATAGGTGGAGGGGCTGGCCAGTGAGGGAGGGAGTCCTCCCAACTCGGCCTAGGCTGGCCGGCTTGGAGGAGAGGGACTCCTCCTCCAAGTTGGTTCCAACACCTCTTGCTTGTTTCCCAGTTCGTGTTTCCACGCTTCCTGTTTTCCAGTTTCTGTTTTAGCTGTTTGACTTTCAAATGGCAGTTTGACTTTTTAGTTTTGGAACAGCAAAAACACTTAGTACATGATGCAATCATTCAATGACACATTCATGTACCCTCCCCTGAGTGGACAATCCGAACCTTCTAGAACATTCCCGATGAAAACAAGAATCATTCCCGAACTCAAACGGACTTTCCTTATATGAATCTTATTCTCCGGACCATTCGGATCACCTCGTGATATCCCGGATCCCATACGAGACTCCGAACAACATTCAGTCTCTTTCTCATAATACCATAACTACTCAAACAACGTCGAAGCCTTAAGTGTGTATCCCTACGGTTCGTGAATTATGCGGACATGATCGAGACACTTCTCCGAACAATAACCAATAGAGGAATCTGAAATTCATATGGTTCCCACATATTTCTCGATTACTTTGCGATCGAATGAACCACTTACATACGATACCAATTTCCCTTTGTCTCACGATAGTTTACTTATCCGAGGTTATGATCGTTGGTATCTCTGCATACCTAGTTCAACCTCGTTACGATAAGTACTCTTCTCGTTCCGTGATATGTGATCCCTTGTGAGCGGTCACATGCTTGCAAGCTAATTGGATGACATTCCACCGAGGGCCAGTATATCTATCCGTCATATGGATGGACAAATCCCTCTTGATCCATGTGTTTCAACCAATACTTTCCGAACACTCAATGCCACCTTTATAGCCACCCGATTCACGGTGTGGTGTTTGATGTCATCAAAGCATCCATCCGGTAAAGGTGATATGCATGATCTCATGGTCGAAGGAATTAGGTTACTATGTATCAGAAAGCATATAGCAATTGAACTATTTAAATGACTTGATCTTTATGCTACACTTATCTTTAGGAGTATGTCCATCACATCATTCTCCTAATGATATGATCCTGTTGTTAATAACATCTCTATGTTCATGATCAGGAAACCATGATCATATATTAACCAACAAGCTAGTTTAACAAGAGGCTTTACTAGGGACTCTTATTTTAGTTTACAAATCACACAAGTATTAATGTTTCCGGTTAATACAATTATAGCATGGTATGTAAACATTTATCATAAGTGTGAAGATACGATAATAACCACTTTATTATTGCCTCTTGGGCATATCTCCAACAGTCTCCCACTTGCACTAGAGTCAATAATCTAGTTTCAAACCTTTGTGTATATAACACCTATGGCTTTCCGGTGTTGTATGTACACGATTGCTAGTGGTCAACTGATCTTGGATCGACACTTCCGGTCCGTGTGTAATTGCATGTCTTTGCGTTTCTCGCATCACTCATTCTCTAATGAGATGGCTTTGTATAAATTTGGTCTCGGTGTGACCTTTAGTTCTTTGGGGTTAAAACATGTTGATAATATTGTCGCACAATATATCTTCATAGTATTATCCTCCGTGAACTACACCTAGTTTGATAACAAACTACTTGACACAAATGCCCTCTTTTCTTTGCTATAATGCAGTCATATACTTAGCCTTTTGTTGTAGTATCTATCACAATGTCTTAACTTTGGAACTCATCCAAATCCATTATGGAACTCACTTTCCATTATATTGTGCCACCCTTAGTTTAGATTGAGATAAACTTAATTTGTACTTTGTGACAAAACTAGTATCAATGTAGTACTTTTACAATGAACTAACCATCTATTTGTCACTTCTACAAATAATATACTCTTAGTTCTTCCAAAAGATCATAAGAATATCCTTACTATTGTCCAATGATTATCTTACGAATCATTCTGGTATATGCTCACAACATTTAGAGCATAGGACATATCTGGATTTATACATATCACAGTATGATTGATATAAATACTCTTTGTGATTTCATACATCAAGTATCAATCTATACTTGATTATTTGTTTCACTTTACCAAATGTCAATACACTTGAATATATCATCAACATTGAACTCTTTCAATCCTTTCTGTGCGACAAGAACCTTTTCTTGTAGTTTCTATATTGAACTCATTCAATATCTCGTCTATGTACTTCTCGCACAACCATGTTAGCGTCTATTGATGCGAAATATTTGGGTTTTGCCTAAGTCTTTCATCGGGATGAAATTCTTAATATGTGTTAATAAAAGATACATTATTTCCAATCAACAATATGTCTTCCACATAATGTATTAGAAACATGTCTTAGCGCTCCCACTTAATTTCTTGCAAATGCAAGCATCTCCATCGTCTCTGATGAACTTTTAAACTCCTTTAACAGTTTCATCACAGTGAAGATTCCAACTCATGATGCTCACTTTAACCATTGAAGTTTGCATATGCTTTTAGCATCCTTTTGAATTAACAAAACCCTATGGACCGTGTTATGCACATGTCCTAGGTAACGATTCTATTAGAAGAACTTGTTTTGTTTATTCAACTACCATATAAAAAATTATATGTAGTGGTTGCTACATTAATCCGTCTAGACTAAATATCACTATGAAAGATCAAATCTTGTCATAGTCAACCTTTGAACATTTTGTGAACTCTTTCCCAACATGTCGACTATTTCACAGATGTAAAACATCCATGTCTATTTCTTTATAGATCCAAACACAACTGTAAGGTCTTACACCTTTTTCGAGGGTCCTTCAAGTTCAAAACTTGATTTCTCGTGTATGGAACTATCACGGATTTTATGGCTTCAAGCCATTTGAGTCGGGGCCCATCATCGCTTCTTTGCATGTAATCGGTTCATTATTCTCAAATAATGATTCAACCCTCAAATCTTGGTATTTGATTGTTTACCTGATCTACTTGTTTCAATAGGAACTTAGATCTCCGTGACCACAACCTTTGAGGCACGTGAGCCATGAGCATTATTCTTGCCTCCGGAACACTTTTGGTCTTTGCGCAACTTGCACATATAGCTAAGGTTCTTTTAACCTTATCAAAGTTCTATTGTCCTCCCACTTAACTTTTCACGAAAAATTCCTTCTCAAAGAAACTTGACGTTCTAAGCGACAAACACTTTTGTCTCTGGTGTTATGGAGGAATACTCAACAGTTATACAAAGACAGGTTCATCCGACTTTGGTTGCAAACATCTTTCTTATGCATAGCAAACCATTGTTTAAGAAAGGAAAACTTGGGTTTTATCCCAAACCATAACTTTATATGGTGTCATTTCAACGAATTATGATGGAGCTCTTTTTAGTGGAAAAACGGTAATCTCTAAAGCTTTTAATCTTTAAAATATAATGGCAGTTTTATGAATTATACCTTTGATCTTACCATGTCAAACAAGGTTTAATTACATATCTCGAACGCTCCATACCCTTATGGTGTTTCGGGAAATGCAAATCCACGGAACGATTCCTTAAATCTTAGGTATTATGCTAAACTCTGTAACTCAAATATCTTCCTTTATGATCTTTATCATAAACTGTTTATATTCTTGTTACAATGATTTTGCACTTCATCTTGAAAGTCTTTGAACTTTTCAAATGTTTCATACTTCATCCTTATTAAGTAAATATTCATATATTCACTCAAAATTTCGGAAAAAGCAAATGAAGTTAAAATCCATCGCTCTTGACTACACATAATGGACTTCGTACAACAATATGTACAAATTCCAATAAGCTAGTCTGTCGTTCCCTTTTGGCCTATGAACAAAGTTTTAATTATCTCTAGGAAAGTTTCACAAGTGTCATTTGATCAAAAATCAAAAGACTCCAAAATTCCATCCACATGGAGTTTCTTCATGTTTTCTTTTCAGTATAATTTAAACGGCGATGTCACTTCCTAAGTGATCTTTCAATCAATTTGTCTTTCGACATCTTTAGCACTAGTTTTATGGATGTGATGTCTCCAACGAGATTTGCGAATCTTCCATCTTTTATGGATTACAGCAATTATTTGAACAACCCTGTTGTTCTCATAATACCTGATAAAACAAATCTTGAAGGCAAACTTTGATGTTTTAACGAGCAACACAATAACCCTTTATTTGTTCTCGATGAACATCATCACATATTCTTTTGCTAATTACTTAGGCCACTGTAGTTCATGAATTCTGTTGTTTCGTATGACGATTCATACCAACAAATTCAGTATTAAATACTTAAGAACCACATTGTTTAATAAGCAAAGAATATAGCCATAACATGTATATCATCTATATACTTAAACTGAACAATTCTAGTCTTTTCCTTTATGCCATATATTTATGAGATTTTCTTTCAATATTTCCTTTTCTGTTTGAAAGAATCTATCAACATCAATAGTGGAGTCATACACATGACATATAGTCCAAAGCGTGTATAGTTAAATACCAATGTCTTTGGACTTGCACTTTGAAGTAGATCACCATCATCAAATATTTGGTGTTCTTTCAAATTCCTTTCTTTAGTAATCTCTTGGTGTAGTAAACATTTTACCTACATCAAATATTCACCCTTATCATGGAATCGCCCATGATCAAGCCATATTAGCTTATAACGATGAATTATGAGTATAATGTTGCTATCCAAAACCTTTTGGAGGATTAGGACAACAAGTGTCTCCAACCTTTTGCAAATTCTCATCAAATATGAGAACATAACTTTAGCCATATTATACTCTATCATGTTGCAACCAAAACTTCGTTTGGATATCACAATATATTCCACACATCATGGTTTCAAACAACTCTTTCAGATCCTAGATAACCTTGATATTAAGACAATCCTTTGAATATCAAGAATCATGGAAACAAACATGATACTAACACTTGGAATTGTTACTCTTGATTTAATACTAATTATTAAACTTCATGGAGTAACCGAACTTCTTGAAAGTTTGCAATAGGACTTTTAAACTTTAGATTAACACTTCAAAACAATACGATACCAGTTTAAAGTAACTAACCGAATTCTATAGTTCTATTATCTCAATTATAACTAAGCGCCAAGGTGGTAAGCGGATGCCAATGACTACAACAACTATGCAATTTCACTTTGATTTAGTTTATGATAAATTGAGTTCTAATTAATAATTAAATTAATCTAGGTGAACTCCCACTCAAAACAATATCCCTCACATTGTTTTAGTGATCACACGAACCAAATCCACCACATCAAAACCGATCATCACGAGAGTTGATATAGCTTCAATGGCGAACAATCAACATGTTCATCATATCTACTATATGACTCATGCTCTACCTTTCGGTAATCCGTGTTCCTGAGGCCATGTCTGTACATGCTAGGCTCGTCAAGACCAAACCTTAGTTTCTGCATGAGCAAATCTGGCTTGCTCACGTTGTATACACTTGCAGAATCTAACACACCCGATCATCACGTGGTTCTTCGAAACAACAAGCTTTATCAACGGTGCTAACTAAGGGTGAACACTTTATGACTTGAAATTCATGTGCATGAGGGATCATCTTATAATGCTACCATCGTCTACTAAGCAATACAAGATGCATAAAGGATTAACATCACATGCAATTCAATAATATGTGATATGATATGGCCTTTCTTCTTTGTGCTTCCGATCTCCATCTTCAAGCACGAACATGATCTCCATCATCATCGGCATTGCATCAAGGTCAATGACGCTTCACCATGGTTGTCGTCCACCGGCTTCAACTATTACAACTACTTTGAATATACACGCAGGTCTTAACATAAATTAAAGACAACCATATGGCTCCTGCCGGTTGCCAACTTACAATAAGGAACATTGAATATATCATATATAATCACAATCATGGCCATATCACATCACTGCACACCCCTGCAAAACAAAGTTAGACGCCTCTACTTTCTTTGCATATTTTACGTGGTTTGGGGCTTTCAATAAGTGTCGTTCTAACTTACGAACAAGAACCACAACATTGATACTAGTATTGTTAATCACCCGTTGTAAATTGGATCTTAACTATGCTAGGAGAAAGCAGCACCCATAAAGCCACTTATGCAATACAAGTTGCATGTCAAGCGTGGAGCAAGTCTCATGAACGATGTCATGTAAGGTTAGCCCGGGCCGCTTCATCCCAACATACCGCAAGATGCAAAGTACACAAGAAGCAATCGACAATAAAAGCATCAACGCCCACAATGACCATTGTGTTCTACTCGTCTGTGATCTACATATAGACACGGCTCGATACCCACCGTAGGGGTTCGTAGCATGGAAAACAAAAATTTCTATCGCATACAAACAAACAAGCCAAGATCTATCTAGTAGATTGTAGCAACGAGTCGATGGAATAACTCACCCTCGAAGATTCAACCGCGGTTAACGAGCAGATTCTCGTGGGTGATGTAGTCGTACTTTCCGATCTCAAGATCGTGTGACGATCCTTCGGCCACGTTCGGCGCTCCTGCGATCGGTCACACGTTCGGTACTCGGCGAAGACCTTCCTCTCCTTGTTCCAAAGACGTGGAGGTTGTAGCACTCTCCTCGCGATTCCGGCAAAGACGTGCAGGTACCAAGTAGAGGGAGATCGCAGGCCTTGGCCGGGCAGTATGGTGGAGTATGAGAGAGCTATTAGTGGTCTAGGGATGAGACACACCAATTAGAAGGCTCTAAACCGCTGGCTAAAGTAATTAGAAGCTCTAAACCAAAACGGCTCTAAACCGGAGATTAGAGGATAGGAACTTGTGTGTCTAGAGGAGGCCTGCCCTCCTTTTATAGGTGGAGGATGGCACGCCAGAGGAGGAGTCCCTCCCAACTCGGCCTAGGCTGGTCACGGCTTGGAGGAGGACTCCTCCTCCAAGTTGGTTCAACACCTCTTGCTTGTTTCCACAGTTTCTGTTTCCTACAGCTTTCCTGTTTCAGTTTCTGTTTAGCGTTTGACTTTCAAACCGGCAGTTTGACTTTTCAGTTTTGGAACAGCAAAACACTTAGTACATGATGCAATCATTCAATGACACATTCATGTACCCCCCCGGTCTTGGGACAATCCGAACCTTCTAGAACATTCCGATGAAAACAGGAATCATTCCCGAACTCAAAGCGGGACTTTCCTTATATGAATCTTATTCTCCGGACCATTCCGGATCACCTCGTGATATCCGGATCCCATCCGAGACTCGAACAACATTCGGTCTCTTTCTCATAATACCATAACTACTCAAACAACGTCAATCCTTAAGTGTGTCTCCTCACGGTTCGTGAATTATGCGGACATGATCGAGACACTTCCTAACAATAACCAATAGAGGAATCTGGAAATTCATATGGTTCCCACATATTTCTACGATTACTTTGATCGAATGAACCACTTACATACGATACCAATTTCCCTTTGTCTCACGATAGTTTACTTATCCGAGGTTATGATCGCTTCAGATCTCTCGCATACCTAGTTCAACCTCGCATCGATAAGTACTCTTTTCTCGTTCTGATATGTGATCCCTGTGAGCCACCACATGCTTGCAAGCTAATTGGATGACATTCCACCGAGAGGGCCCAGAGTATATCTATCCGTCATATGGATGGACAAATCCACTCTTGATCCATGTGTTTCAACCAATACTTTCCGAACACTCAATGCCACCTTTATAGCCACCCGATTCACGGTGTGGTGTTTGATGTCATCAAAGCATCCATCCCAGAAAGGTGATATGCATGATCTCATGGTCGAAGGAATTAGGTTACTATGTATCAGAAAGCATATAGCAATTGAACTATTTAAATGACTTGATCTTTATGCTACGCTTATCTTTAGGAGTATGTCCATCACATCATTCTCCTAATGATATGATCCTGTTGTTAATAACATCTCTATGTTCATGATCAGGAAACCATGATCATATATTAACCAACAAGCTAGTTTAACAAGAGGCTTTACTAGGGACTCTTATTTTAGTTTACAAATCACACAAGTATTAATGTTTCCGGTTAATACAATTATAGCATGTATGTAAACATTTATCATAAGTGTGAAGATACGATAATAACCACTTTATTATTGCCTCTTGGGCATATCTCCAACAAATACATGGCCTTCTATGCTAGAAACTTTTGGAAGGATCCAGCCAAGGACAAATCTGAACTAGAACGCAAGAGTGGAGCATATGGAAGAAAGGAAAACAGTCCCAAGCTGAGAACTTGTTTCAACTGTGGAGACCGGTTGCACTTTGTAGCCGAGTGTCCATATCAAAGTAGGGAATATAATGGAGGAAGACTCATTCTCAAGGAAAAGTCAAAGGATCCACGCAAGAAACAATTTGTGAAGAAGAATGCTCCTTTCAAGAAGCAACCAAAGATTGTTCTAGTGGCTCAAGAAGAATATTCTCCGGGAAGTGAAGATGAATACAAGGATGATAGCTCTCGAGAGGTGGCTGCTATAGTCACCGCATCTACACCAACATATCTCTTCGACTCTCCGAACAAAAACATCATCAATAAGAATGCTACTTGTCTCATGGGAAGAGGTTCCGAGGTATCAACTTCTAACATTTCTTTTCCTAAGGCTATGATTGACATGGATGATCCTACTAGTCTTAAGGTTAAAGAAGAGATTATTGCTTTGGACTATTTCTTCACTAACTTTCAAGGCGAGCACAAAATACATTTTGAGGCTCTTATGGACCAGCTGGCCCAAAATGAAGTGCTTATTGAAGAAAAGGGCAGGATTGAAAGGGAGGATGCAATGGAAATTGCGTCCTTAAAAAATCCTCTAGAAGAAGAAGAAGAGGCTCGGGCTTCTCTTGAAGAGAGGCTTGAGTCTATTGAGGAGTCACATGAAGAAATGGTGACAAAGCTTGTAAAGGAATGTGACAATGCGGTAGCCAAAGCAAAGAAGTTAAAGAAAGAAAAGATTGACTTTGGGGCTGCTCATGCTAGACTCTCCGAGGAATTGGAGAAACTTGACATTGCTCACAAGGTTTTGAAAAGTGAATTCTCCATTCTCAATGAGTCTCATGACCAACTACAAATTCGATTGACCAAGTATGATGTTCCCAACACATATAAATCAACATATATTCACAAGGAAAATGTTAGCATGGAAGATGATCTTGTCAATGACACCACTCCCAAAGATAAGGGTGTTCTTGATGAGATTCTTGGCAAGCAAAGGTCAAGTCTTGGAAAAGAGGGACTTGGATATGTTCCCAAGTCCAAGAAGAAGAAGAAGAAAAAGAAGAAGAATACCAAGATTGAACAAGGAAAGACAAACACCTTTGAGAAGAATGTCACAAAATACAAAACTAACCATATTGGTTTTGCAGGGTCTCATAATCCAAATTATGAACTCTTTTGTGATTATTATGGCGATGTGTATGATTTTTATGTTGGTCCTTTTGATGAATATGTTGCTTGGTCTATTTGGGTTCTAAAGACCCTTGTTACTAACATGAGAGGACCCATTGAAAAATGGGTACCTAAAACCAAGAAGTAATTCTCTTGTAGGGCTATGCTTCCGGTGGGTCTAAATGGGTGCTAGATAGTGAATGCACTAGTCATATGACCGGAAGCAAGGAGATCATCATGGAGATGCGACCCAATCATGATAATATTACAGTCTTCTATGGTGATTTGTCTAAATTACATGTATTGGGTCTTGGCAAGGTTGTGGTCGCCCACGATATCTCTCTCGTGGATGTCATGCTTGTTTAGACCCTCGGTTACAACTTACTTTTTGTTCGTGCCCTTGGTAAGATGGGCTTTGTTGTTTTCATTTATGATGATTTGGTGGTACTCTTGTGGACCAAGTCTCTAAAGGTCGCTTTCGTTGGGTACGTCGAAAATGACCTGTATGTGGTGGACCTTTCGGGGAAAACCACTTCGGGTCCGATGTGCTTATTCGGAAAGGCCGACGTGGGCTGGCTATGGCATCACCGTTTAGCCCATGTCAACATGAGAACTTTGCAAAGTCTTCACAAGGGTGGCCACATCCTTGGACTAAAATACAATGTTTCCTTTGCCAAAGATCGTGTTTGCAGGGATTCTGTTGAAGGCAAAATGCATGACTCTCCCCACAAGAGGAAAACCATTGTTTCTTCAAAGAGAATCTTGGAATTACTTCATGTGGACTTATTTGGTCCTCCATATCATGCCAGTCTCGGTGGGAAGAAATATTGCTTGGTGATAGTCGATGATTACTCAAGATACACATGGGTCTATTTCTTCAAGCTAAAGAGTGAGACTCAACAAACGGTCATTGATTTCGCCAATGAGGTTCAGCGTCAACACAATGTTCCCATTTTGGCAATAAGAAGTGACAACGGCTTCGAGTTCAAGATGTACACATTGAATGAGTTTCTAAATGAAGAGGGGATAAGACATCAATATTCCGCTACGTACACCCCTCAACAAAATGGTGTAGCCGAGAGGAAGAACCGCACTTTGATGGATATGGCTAGATCGATGTTGGCTGAATTCAAGTCTCCTTACAACTTTTGGGCTGAAGCCATATCCACCGCTTGTCACTCATCAAATAGGCTCTACCTCCGCAAAATCTTGGACAAGACTCCATATGAAATACTCACCGGTAACAAGCCCAACATTTCATACTTCCGGGTATTCGGTTGTAAGTGTTTCTTTCTTATCAAAGGTGTTTGTTTGTCTAAATTTGAGTCTAAGGCTTTAGAAGGTATTTTTGTTGGTTACGGTGCCGAATACCACACTTATAAAGTCTACAACAAGCTCTCCGGAATTGTTGTGGAATCTTGTAGTGTGGAATTCGATGAAAATGATGGCTCCCATGTGGGGCAAGTTGATGCTTGTGATGCAGATGCTGAAATACCCCAAGATGCCATAAGAATAATGGGCGTGGGATTTTTCTGCCCCATTGAGGAACCCCTTGTGGAAGATCAGGAAGGACAATGCTCCACTCAAGTGGAGCCCTCATCTACACAAGATCAACAAGCTCCTACTGCTGGAGAAACCTCTGCACCAACACCTCAACCTGCTGAAGATCATCAGTCTTCTGGGCAAAATGATAGTCCCAGGCCGAACTATCCGCCCCCTCCAATGGGTGGACAGTCTGCCCCTGGCACTCCAACTCGCTCCAGTGGACTTCAACAAGAACAAAACGACCAAGAAAATTCTAGGCCGGATTCTCCGGCCCCAAGGGACGGATTATCCGGCCCTGGAACTCCAAATTCTGCCAGGGACTCTCAGGAAGAAGAAGTTGCAACCGCATCTCCCAGGCTGGATAGTCTGGCCCCACCCAGGGGCAGATTGTCTGCCCCTGAAGAACATGAACACCAACAGTCTCCCTTTTCAAGCTCAAATCAGAATCAAGGGCAAGGTAGTGACCAAGACAAGTATCCAAATGCTGAATCAACTCCTTCTAGAAACAACAAGGAAATTGAGGCTTGTCGTAAATCTCACGCTGATCGGAACCTTGAGTTAAGGGGTCACACTCTTGACAAGGTTGTCGGTGATCTAAGAAGAAGAGTGTCTACTAGAAGAGAACTTGCTAGCTTATGTGATCATCAAGCACACATTTCAATGGTTGAACCAAAGAAGGTCTTTGATGCTCTTGAAGATCCCGATTGGGTGGTTGCAATGCATGAAGAATTAAATAACTTCGAGTGCAACAAGGTTTGGAAGCTCGTAGAGAAACCCAAAGAGTGCCGCAATGTTATCGGCACCAAGTGTATTTTCAAGAATAAACAAGATGAAAATGGAATTGTTGTAAGGAATAAAGCATGGCTAGTGGCTCAAGGATTCTCTCAAGTGGAAGGAATTGATTTCGGTGAAACTTATGCTCCATTTGTATCCTATGCCGCTCATCATAATTTTAAATTATAGCAAATGGATGTTAAGAGTGCTTTTCTTAATGATCCACTACATGAGTTGGTATACGTCAAGAAACCCCCAGGATTTGAGGATCCCAAATTTCCGAACCATGTATACAAACTCGATAAGGCGCTCTATGGCCTTAAACAAGCCCCATGTGCGTGGTATGAGCACCTTAAAGATATTTTGTTAGACCGTGGATTCGAAGTTGGGCAAATCGATCCCACTCTTTTTACTAAGAAGGTTAATGGGGAGCTTTTTGTATGCCAACTATATGTAGACGACATTATTTTTGGCTCTACTAACCAAGCTTTTAACGATGAATTTTCAAAGCTTATGACTGAGAGGTTTGAGATGTCTATGATGGGAGAATTGAGGTTAACAACTTAGAGAGGGAACTTTCATTAATCAAGCTAAGTACATCCAATACATGCTCAAGAGGTTCAAGATGACAGATCTCAATGGCGTTGCTACTACAATGCAAACTAAGTGTCATCTCGAGCTTAATCCAAAGGGTAAAGACGTGGACCAAAAGGCGATCCATGATCGGCTCTCTCCTTTACCATTGCGCATCTAGGCCCGATATCGTGTTGAGTGTAGGAGTGTGTGCAAGGTACCAAGCCGCTCCTAAAGAAAGCCACCTAGTGGCAGTCAAGAGAATCTTCAGATATTTGGTTCATTCCCCAAATTTTGGTTTATGGTATCCCAAAGGCTCTAGTTTCTCTCTATGTGGTTACACTGATTCAGATTGGGCTGGTGACAAAGATGATCGAAAATAAACTTTTGGTGCATGTCAATTCTATAGGGTTTGCAGCATAGAAAACAAAAAGTTTCCTACGATGGGAACAACTATGTACCAAGATCTCTCTACTATATACAAACAACAAGCGAATGTATATCCGTAAACAACACACCCTTGAAGATCGACAAAGCTTAACGAGTCCAAACTCGTGGTTGATGTAGAAAATTTCTTGCCGATCTCAAGATCGAGAGGAAGTCCTAGCGCAAAAAACAAGCAGATCTTCGCACACACGCTTGAGGCACTGAGCAACCTCCGCCTCCTCGCCCAAATGATGCATGGAAGCACAACTCTTTCTTGCCGAATAGCCACCGGGAACATGTATCTCGCTAGTCCAAGACCATGGGGGATAAATACTAGAGGGGGAGAGAGATCCTTCACGAGGGGGTGTGAGTGAGAGAGAGAGAGAGAGGGAGGGGGCTCCTTTTATAGGGAGAGGGGGCACCCAAGAGTCCATGCGCCCAGCCATGGGGCTGCCCCCTCCCCTCCTTTCATTCATGTGGGGACACTCGACTCACACAAAAGCCTTTCGATTTCCTCCACTCAAAAACCCACTCAAATTCCCATTAAATTTCCACCAAATTTAATGCAAACTCTTATTAAATAAAACTCCTTCGATTTATTTAGAATTTTGTCAATTACTTTAATTACAAACATTCTCATATAACCCCTTGCTAGTATTTCATTTCACATGCAAAAACACTTTCTGCAATTTCACCAGAAAACCCGTTTCGGTATCTAGTGAAATAAATTCATGCGTTTGTTATTCTTTCCGGCATGAAACTTTTGCTCCAAATGGATGTCGGTGCCTCTTAAGTGTGTCACCCTACGGTTCGCGAATAATGCGGACATGATCGAGACCCCTCTCGGATCAATAATCAGAAGCGGGATCTGGAGACCCATACTGACTCCCACACATTCAACGATGACTTTCTTGTGATTGTCGGAACCTTTTACGCTAGTATCTTAATCCTTTTGTTTCGCGATATATTACATGTCCGATATTCGATCATAGGTATATCCATACCTAGTTTGATCTTGTTACTGACATGCACTCTTTTCTCGTTCCCGTTATATAACATTCTAGTGATCAAATCACTTGCTTGCAAGCTAATCAATGTGATATCACCGAGAGGGCCCAGAGCATATCTATCCGTCATCGGGATAAACAAATTCCACTCTCGATCCATGGGCCTCAACGTAACACTTTAGTAGTACTAAACCCATCTTTATAATCACCTGATTGGTTGGCGTCTCTTAGAAGGATTTCGTGACTAGCTCTTGGCGATCCGTGGGATGGATGATTCTGGAATCTGATTGGCTTCATCGTTTTTACGTGCAACAGCGTGGCATGCGAGCGTGGAAGACGGTTGGACCGAGCGTGGCATGCGAGGGCGCTGGGCGGGGCGGGCTGCACCATGCATGCAACTGCCCCTAGCGTCGCAGTCTAGCTATTTTACGTGCAACAACATGCGTATTTACTCCCTCCGTCGCATTAAATAAGTGTACGTGTAACAACTTTCTTCAGTCAAACTTACTTCTCTCAGGTTCATTGTAATAAATGAGACTTTGCATGATACCACATCTATGTTATTTTGCACTATGTAGTAGTAACTTAGACTAGTAACATATGCATGATACCACATCACCTATGTATAAGGTGGAACCTTTACTATAAGATGGGACCCACACAGCTTATGGAAATGGCTATAAGGTCAAGTTCACCATAAGCTGGGACCCACATGTCTGTTAAAAGTACACACACGCAAGAGAGAGGAGAGAGTAAAATAATTGTTTATTGCTTGTGGGCAACCCATAAGCTTGTAGGTCACCCTTAAGGAAAATCTTTTAAAGTAAACCTCCACTATGTATATGGATAGCCATATGGACTACTTTTTGGCTTGTAGATAGACTTATGGACTACATAGTGGATGCCCAAGTGCATTGGAAAGGTAGAAGTACATTTTTTTGGACAAATTTTAAAGCCAAACGTACACTTATTTGTGGACAAGGGAGTATGCATGTCACTATGACCAGCCTAAGAAAAAATATCAAAATCTAAAATATGTAATAAATATAACGTACAGCGTTGGCACACTCCATTGACCGTTGGACCGAGCGTGGCATACGAGGGCGCTGGGCGGGGCGGGCTGCACCATGCATGTAGCATGCAGGGGCGGGGGCGGCGGTGCAGGGGTTACAATACGTCGCATCCTAGCTATTTTTTCTCTCTCTCTTTCGCATTGATCACGCCCGCTTCCCACACGCAACGCAGCGCATCGCCTGCCTCGCTCGTAACGCGACGCTGGACCGAAAGTGGCATGCAAGGGCGCTGGCGGGCGATGCACCATGCATGCAGCAATGCCTAAGCGTCATAGCCTAGCTATTTTATGTGCAACAATGCCCCATTAAATAAGTGTACGTCAACAACTTTCTTCACCAAACTTACTTCCATCCGTTCATGCGCCATACAAAAGTCAATATTACTCCCACCGATTTTTTTTATGTAAAACGAACGAGTACCTTGGTACTAGATTCTGCATTTACATCAAGTAAATCAAGGCCAAATTATATTTTCACTTTTATTTTTCACCGCCAATGAACAACTACCTTGGACGTTTTTCTCTCTCTTCGATTAATGCATGCATGTATGCGAGGGCGGCGGTGCGAGGGTTACTGACGTCGCATCCTAGCTATTTTTTCTCTCTTCGCATTGATCACGCCCGCTTCCCACACGCAACGCAAGACGCTGCCTCGCCCTCGGCGTTATGCCAACGCGACGCTGGATTCCCACGCCGTCCTTCACGCCCCGCCCTCAATAAATAGGCAAAACGCCTTTGCCTCCTCATCTCATCTTGCCCCTCATCTTCAACCTCGAACCCGTCCCTTTGCCTCCTCCCAGCCCCCAAACACTCCGACCATGGCGACCTCCCCCTTACGCCTCCCTTCCGACACCAAAGTAAGCGACGAGGACAACCACCCGGACCACAAGCAGTGGTGGGAGCAGGGGGCGCCCACGCGCCCCAAGCGTGGCAAGAAGAAGAAGTCCCGCCTGCCCTGGGGATCAGGCCCCATCGTCACCAACCCGGGAGTCCCCAACCTCCCCGGCGGCGGCGACCTCCCCTCTGAAGCCTACTGGGCTAAGGCGGCGAAGGACGAGGCAAAGCAGGAGGCTGCTATCGCTAGGTGGGAGGAGAAGGAGGCCCATCGCGCCTTGAAGAAAAGGCGCAGATGACAGGAGGAGGAGGAACGGGAGGCCAATGGCCGGGCCTTCCGGGAGGAGCAGCGGAAGCGAGACCAGCGGGAGAGGCAAGGCGTGGAATGCCTTGGCGGCTGACTGCACCGCCTCCACCGCCGATGGAGTAGGGTAGCTAGGGTTAGGGTTTAGGGGCTAGCCCAGGGTTTAGGCGGGGCGCCTATTCCCTTCTATATTATTGTACATTTTTCTTTTTATTGTAATGTTATCAATCCCCCCTATCTAATATAAGTAATGTTATCCCAATATTATCTATCCCCTTATTTTATTGTAATCTGTGTTTTATTGTATTGTCATTTGTCAAAACACCCAAAACAACAAGTGTATAAAACAAAAGACACAAAAACAAGTTCATATAATACTCGTGCAATATTTATATATTTACAAGTGTATAAAACAAAATACACAAAAACAAGTTCATACAACACATGGTTCGTTTTCAAATAAGACATTTACATATTTACATAAGTTAAAGGAGCGCCCAAGTTATGTTAGTTAAATGGATGTCCTTAGACTTCATTTATATATTTACTTTTGCAAAAAAAAGATTGCAACCTGAGCACGAGTATCTGCAGATCCACACGTCCCTATTTAGATTGTAACGTGAGTACCATTTTTTTTGCCCAATCAACATATAGTTACTATTGGGCCTGGATACGTCCATTTTGGCATGGCTAAGTTATATTTGGGCCTGGCCTTTTTCAATCCTCGTCAATTGTTTTTTTACTTTTCAACCCCTCCCCCTCCCCTGCACACGGGCGCCCCCTGCACACTGATAAAAGGAACACTGACGAAACTAAAGGAACACTGATTTCGAAAACAGAGCAGCTCAAAACTAGCCCGAATTTGTGTTGCATTTTATTCAAGCCAAAGACATAGACCATTACATCCATTACAAAGCATCACTCGAACACTGACTGCGCTGTCTAATGACTAACGATGAGGAGATAAACTAATCCGAGAGAAATTACACAAAATAAAAAACGGCCATCGATTGTCCCGCTTCTTCCATTCGATGATTTACCTTAGCTTGTTCATCTTCTTTAGCTCGGCCTTCACTTCCGCATCCACCGTAGTACCAGAAATGGGGTTGCCACATCCCAATTGCTCCACCACGACGGGTTTTCGAGCTCCGGGATGCTACCTCCACCCCAATTCGCTCGATGTACTCATCAAGCCACTCAAAATGCCCACATTTTGGTAGTTCCTGAAATCGCAGAGATGAACCCTAAATCCCAAATTCGATAAAATACATGAAATTTCGAAAGAAAAAGCGAGAAATTGGCGCCGAACTCGAGATCTCACCTTTCCGGCTCGGGCTTGCTCTCACACTTCACAAATTCCCGCCAAGGTTGCCGTTCTTGTCGGATGTGACAAGCCGCTTCAGGCGCAGATTAGGGCAATCGGGTACCTCATCGGCACCGCACCATACCGAGGCCATGAGCGGTGGGAGGAAGCAGAGCTCGACATCCCTCGCCGGTGTTGCCGCACTTGCTCGTCGGAGAAGAAAATGAAGGGGATGAGATGTCGAACGGTGGCGGAGTGCTCGGGTGCGGACGGATCGGGGCCAACGGCTCTTCGACCACAGGGTGGGTCCCACGATATGAGGTGGACATCAGTGAGTTCCGTGACGTGGAGAGGCTGTGGGTCCCACTTTCGGCTGATTCGAATTCGTTGACGGTCTCGTGGGGTTAAGTAGAAGTGTCGTACGGGAGCTATTTGCCGCCTCACAACCGTCGCATGCCAGCTATTGTTTGCAACGATGTCGCTTTCCTTCCAATTCCTTGTAAAGACGTCGCATAGGAGCTATAAGCCCGACGCTGGCAGGTGGGCCACACGGGAGAAAAAGGCTTCGCCGGCGCCCCCGGTGGGTGCCCCAAGGGGCTGGGGGTCTATTAGGTTCGTCCGACGAATTTTCGCCTCTATCCGAGCGGCCGGGAAGAAGGACCTCGCTAAGATCGCCATTGAGCTCGACAAGTACTCAAGGCAGCCGACGTTGGCAAAACCGCGTTGCTGCTCGAGGCATAGTGTGAAAACGGAACAGAAATCGGACGAAACATACATTATCGTTTTCGTTTACTCTTTTGTATGAAAAAATAAAATGAAAAACTTTGAAAACAAAAAGGAAACGGAAATCATCGGAGAAGAATATGCAACGGACACGGGACAGATATGATGCAAAAACAACATTTGTCGGAATATAATAGTGACATCTTTTATTGTTTGAAACTCTCTTATACCATATTGCAAATTTATTTTGTCTAGACTGATAAGAAATTTATACCTTGAACAGAGGATAATAAAAAAAATACATGCTGGCTGAATCGATCTGTCTCACCCTCACCTCTTACTTTCTTTCTCATAAAGCAACTACAGTGAAGAGTCTATTAGAGACTGGAATAGAAGCACGCCACAGTAAAACCCACAGTAGAGCTACACGAGCTCCCTTTACAGAAATTTGATTATGTATAAGTAAGAAAAGGAAGAAAATGAAAACTAACTTTAGATTAACTTTATCTCTACTAGGGAATACTTAAAAAGAATGAAACGTTCCGTCTTCTGCCTTCATAGCGTTTCGCTCCTTGACGAAGGATTTCCGTCCTCCGCTCGACCGACCGCAACCGTGGAAATCCCGCACAAAATAAAAAGGAAAACGCTAGCCGCCCCTAAACAACGCCAGACACATAATAGATCTCGGCTGCTGCCGTCTCCACCCTCCTCCCCCACCCTCCCCACCCCCCACACACACACACACATCGAAGGCCTGGGCGCTTCTGCCCCTCCATGTTGTCCTCGACGACGTCAACCCCATCTTGCGGGTTTGGACGCTGCCGCCGGACTCGAGGTCTACACGATGACTGCCCTTTAGCGACCCACCTAGACTGGACGCCGTCGTCCTCGAGCTCCATGCGTGGAATTCCCTACAGAGGTACGTCGCCTGCTTGGTAGTCTGGATAGAGTCATCGCGCTCAATGTGTGGGATTTCATTACGACCGTGCCCTTCTTAATGTCTCTACCTGGTCCTTCCCATGTCAACCTTCCTCTCTCTCTGTATTCTCCATGCAGGCAAAGTATTTGTGATATTGCCAATGCTAAGGTTTCCCTGCATAACGCACTGCTTAAACAAGTAGTTAAGGGATGTTTGATTGATTTGATAAGTAAATGAAAGTTCGTGATGAATGGACGCATGCTGGAACCAAGCCGTCAGCGAGGTAAATTAATTGTTTGATTTTCTACTTGCCATGATTGTCGATCAGAGTTGGTTTCTTTCAGCATTAGCTTTTTTTTCATATATCCAAAGTTCGGTACTACATTCGTGTTATTGCAGCCAAATATGCATAAATGGATAACTTATGAGATTGCCAGAGATCAGTTTTTCATCTGTTCTGGAAAGTTTATTGAGGTCCACTAGAATGATGTTGCGCAGGCTATGCCCGAGCTCGTGTGCCAAAAGCATGTGCTTATTTTGTTTGTCTTTTTGCTTAGAAATTTGAATATTGGAAATTTCATGGAATATCAAAATCACATGTTACAGTGTTGACGAAGCCCTCGATCCCCCCCCCCAAAGTTCCCGAGCGATCCATGTGCCTTTGAGATAAGGTTCCACTACACCACAACCACTCACTCTGGCCATGGGCGCAGTTGTAAGCAAGCTAGCCAAGGTCATGGTTAAAGGGGCGGCACTAGGTGCGGGGGTGGTAGAGGATGAGAGAGGGAGTGAAGAGAGGGGTGCTAGAGCGAGCACTGTGTTCTCACTGGAATGCAGAGGAGGGGTCGGGCAAGCCAGAGTGGTGTGACGAAGATAACACCATCATCGACAGTGGTGGCCGGACCGAGGTACAACTGTTTTCTGCGTATATTCTTCTCATGTACAAGTCTCATTTTTGTTGCGTTGCAAGGTGTTGGGAAATCCATGCTTTGGGCTGAAAGCTATGTTGCTAAAATTTTCATTCACCTCTTTGACCTAGATTTGTCTATTAGACTTTGACTCAAAATTTTTGATCCTAAGTAATGGCCTAAAGTGAAAATTTGAATTCCTTCTATTTTTGTAGTAAATATACCTACTCTGCATATATTTTTTCCTTTGGATTTGGGAGCATTATGTAGAAAATTTGAATTCCTTCTATTCCTATACTCACTGGAGTCAATATTTTCTAATTAATTGGGGGAACAGTGAGCTTCTAAAACTCCCATAGGCTCTCCAGCGACTGATGTCTTGTCCTTCACTTGATGTACATATGGTTGTCTCGCCCTTACTCTGCATCTTAATCTATAAATGCATCCTTATCATTCATGTAACTGTATCAAGAACACTCAGTATGTTTAATATGAACATGTTGCTCCAAACCAACTAGAAAAATCAACGAGAGTATGGAACTGTACCTCCAAACCTGCAATAGTAACATCAGCGACTTAGAATTACAGAACATGCTACATTAGTAAATAGGAACTCAAACTTCACCAATTAGAAGTGCTTGAATTTAGTAAATTCCATGGATATAAAAGCTCACATTTTGCTTCAGACATTCCCTTCAGAATGCAGGGATTTTACCAAGGTTGTACAGCATGATGGGCATGAAGAATTCGTAAGAATCATGTTCATACATTTTATGTTGTATTATAACGTCCACTTGATCCAAATGATTTTGCAAATGTTCTCATCAATCCATGATAATATCAACATCATCTAGATCCACTCCCGGTAGTTTACATACATATTTCCATGTCTTTCCAACGGCTCCAATATAATGTATGTCTCATCTAAATATGTAAGCCTATAAATACTGGAATACATCACTTTAATACATTGCTGCCAATGTGAATTTTTGCATAACCGGTGAACACCAACACTCTATACACCATAAGTAATAATATACTAATTATGCTCACCGAGACACCGGTGACACCCTGAAGTCTCAGGTGAAGGATTGGACCACATGTTTAATGAGTGCACTGATTTCACAAATTCTGCACTGACCAAGCAGATGGGAAAAACTGGCGGCAACACCGAAAGCGAGCTTCAGCAGCACTTGCATTCTTTCGTATTACATATCTCCTCGGTATGTCGGGTCCTTGGGAAGCTGGAGATGATAAAATGCCCTGCAGCCTACTATGAAAGAGCATGGTCTGATGTCATGGAAGCTGTTGAGGCGGCGTGCCTCGGATCCACAAGTCTATAAAGTGAAGGTTGTAGAGATATTTGCAAAGATCCTGGAGGCGGTCGTGTTCATCAACGTCGTCCTCCCAGCAGATAAAGGGTGCCATGTTGTAAATGTTTGGATCAGGTTTGCTAGGATAAACAAGCATTTGGCCAATTAGCCAATCTTAGAAAGGTATAGTCGTGACAACGATAACAATGGTTATACATTTAATTGATCATTAAGAATGCTTCAGTTTTGGTACTAAATTTCGAAGTTGTTGTGCTGTGATTTCTGGTTCTGAATGTCAGAAAATTCCATATCAATAATATCCATCCAATCTAAGAAAATAAAATAAAATTAAGTGATGATTTTGCTATGCTCTAGAAGATGGGTTCATCAGTATTGTGGGCTTGATTCGAGTCATCTGATCAGGTTGGTGCTTATTGCCTACTGAATGATCAAACACAACATCACCTCCACATCTTTTCATCCCTTTTTACAGTTTATGTTCATGGTTATTATAAATTTTCATTGGCATGTCTACGGTTAAACTTAAGATAATTGCAATGAGATATATCAATTGGTTTGTCATATTTAGTTAAACTCTAGATAATTGCAATGAGATATATCAATTGGTTTTGTCATATTTAGTAGTATATCGTAGAGTAGTTTGGAGGCCTCCACGATACTGATTTTCTCTCCCGTTGCAACGCACGGGCATGTTACCTAGTTAACTAAAATTGTCGGAGCGCTCGATTTTGATTGTTATTTCTATCTATTGCTGTCGTATTTAAAGGCTCCGAGAGAAGTAGAGACCGACTCGAACCGGAGCACAAGGCAAACCTAGAGAAGCAGGACGACGGACGAAAACCAGGGGAGACGAAAACCACCCTAATGTATATTATAGTAGAGATAGAGATACACGTGCAATGCACGTTATAACATCATAAGTTGATTTTGACAAAGGAAAAACAAACATTCCATAAATTCGACAATATAGTACTCCTCCTATCTCAAAAAAATTTCACAAATTTGTATCTACAAGAAAAAAAATAGCGCGCTATTTAATTTAGCGTGGTCCTTCTCCAAACGCTATGCAAGTTATAGCATGCTAATAGCGCGCTATTTTTTAAAATAGCGTTTCGCAAAACAATAAAAAAAACATGTATATTAAGAAAGTAAGGATTTTAGCAGCTAAAAAATTGTCCAGAGTAATACATGCATCACGACGATCAACAAATTCAGAATGACACAATCCAGATCATAATGAAAGACAAACATTTTTCAAATAGTCTAACTAACATCAACAAAAATTACATATTCGCTCCTATCCGGCTATCCCTGCCGAAACTACGATACTCTATCTTACACAAGAAAAATAAGAGAAGCTACGAATACTCTAACTTTTCTTCTTTCAAAACGGTACGATTAAATCCAAAATAACTTAAACTAAATTGTATAATACACATTTATGTTATGCATTTAATGTAATTATATTTTTTTGCGAAATTATGGCATAATAAAATTTAGTTTATTTTTTTATTCTAAAGTAGTTACCTAACTACAGTACTCCTTTTTTTATACTTTATTTATGTATACGGAATATCCTGACTTTTCTTCCTTCTCTCCTCTGACTTTCCTCCTTTTTTTTGAGCGGTCCTCTGACATTCCTCCTGAACGAGCCGGTTCCGCTGACCGCTGCTGCCCCCAAGTGAACAGGCCAGGGCCAGGCCTCTTTACTCTGTTCGCGTTCGTCTCCCGCACACCTTCCGTCCCACGTACGCCGCCGCACCCGTCCAGGAGGCGACGCAGGTTGCGACCGGCAGCAGCGGCGACCGGAGGCCCAGGCGACGCCCCCCGTTCGTCCCCGTCCGCATCCCTCTATCCGCCTGCGTGTACCACTCCGGCGTCTCAAGGTGAGCTTCCTCCATCGATTAGTCCCCTCCTCTTCGTCAACCCTGAACTCTCCCTCTTCAGTAGTGCACAGCTTTGGTACTTGGGTTGGAATTTTCTCTGAAAAATCAGCATCTGCAAGCCCGTGCGTAAACGCTTATTTCTGCATCCACAAGGCCTGGAAAAAAATGATGTAGGCGATCGTATGGGCTGTGTATGAACCGTGGTATGAATAGGTCGTATCACGTCGAAACCGAAAATGGATCCGTTTCTTCTCGTGGGTCGGGTGGTCCAGGTTAGATGACGGGTTTGGTGATGGATTCTCTAGTAATTTGGGGTTTATCTGAGAATTGAGATGATTTTTGTTGTTTTAGGATGGGAATTTTCGTCAGATGCTGTTATTTATTTTTAGCTGAAACGGTTGCAGAAATCCCGTGCTGTTATGATGGAGGTGATATGCATATGTGTAAATTCGTTTTATCAGAGGAAGTAAATTCTAGCCGGTGTACTTTGCGAGATGGTTACTGTTTCTAGGATGTTAGTGGCTTTTTGTGACCTCGAAGATGTTTTGTTTTCACAGTGTGTTGTATCCTGAATACAGCGCATTGTTCAGTAAGTCAACTTGTTCGAGCAGGAATAATTTTATGTTTCAGAATGCTATCTAAACCCCTGTAGCCAAAAAAACCTTGAAAACCGATGCTCGTTCCATGCACAATGGTGGTCAAAATGCTGCTGTTCTGGAATGAACTTCTGTGGCATTTTGTGTCTCCTTCATTGGGAAGGAGATGATCGGATCTCTAAAATTATACATACACCTGTTTCGATCCTGTAATATTTTTCCTTATAAAATTATGTGCTCTACATAGCAGGGGTGAAGCAAGAGGAGAGCGTAATGTGGCGTCGCTGGATTTGCTGCAGCCGTCAAGCGGCTGAGTTTGATGAGCGTGAAAATCGGCATGTCAAGGCACCGATAAATAATGTAGATGGTATGCTTATTGTACCTTGATGATTGTACCATCTCTTGGTTATTCTATAATTTTCATGCCATTTAAACTTAAAACTCTATTCTGATGCTTTATCTGAGATTCACCATCCTATACAGAATTTGATGTTATTCCCTCTCTTCCTTTTTAGGGATGAGAAAGGGTTTGAAAGATTCTGCTACTGTGAAAGCCGAGCCACAAGATTCAGCTCTCTCTGTCGATATTCCTGTTTTGTCCTTGGGTGAACTGATAGAAAAAACTGATGATTTCGGGGCAACGGCTCTCATAGGAGAAGGGTCTTATGGGAGAGTGTACTATGCTGTCCTTGATACTGGGACAAAAATGGCCGTGAAGAAGCTTGATCCCACTGAAAATGAGACCACCTCGGAATTCTTGACTCAGGTTAGCTTTGCTATTAAAGATTGAAATCATTCTCTTGGCTATATCATTGACATTTTTTAACACATGAAGTGTCCGTGAGCAATGATCCTCACTTTCTGATGCTAGGTTTCCTTGGTTTCAAGATTGAAACATGACAACTTCGTAGATATTTTGGGGTACTGTATGGAGCGTAATCTTCGTATAGTAGCCTATGAATTTGCCACCATGGGTTCTCTGCATGATGTTCTACATGGTATGATTATGCACATCCACCATACTCCACAATTGGATAGAAAATTTCCTGTTCACGTCTGGAACGTGGGAATTGGGTTGGTACATCTATTTTGGATTTGTAAGCAATTTTGTTCCTCACTTTTGTTAACAGGAAGAAAAGGAGTACAAGGTGCACAACCTGGTCCTGCACTTGATTGGATGCAGCGAATGAAAATCGCTGTTGATGCTGCCAAAGGACTTGAATATCTGCATGAGAAGGTTCAACCTTCTATCGTACATAGAGATATCAGATCAAGTAATATCCTCTTATTTGAGGACTTCAAGGCCAAGATTGCAGACTTCAACCTCTCAAATCAGGCTCCAGATATGGCTGCTCGGCTGCATTCTACTCGCGTGCTGGGAACCTTCGGCTATCACGCTCCAGAGTAAAATTTCTCTACTTAAACTACAGAATGCCTATGATGAATTAGTATTGGGGGTCACTAACAACTACCAAATGCCTATGACAAATTAGTATTTTGATCACTATTTTATTGCTAATTTTAGTTCTGTATCCTGTGTGCACTTCTCTAGTGGACTCTGATGTATCGTTAAACCAGATGATATCTACATAGTTTGTCAAAAGGAGAAAACGTGTTGACAGATAAGCACATCTAGAAGCAACATTAAAAATCAATCCCACTCTGGCATATATTTCACATTCTGGCACTTCTATAGGAATATTTGAGAATCTTGTGTCCATGTAGAGCCCAGCCCATCTTCACTTCTCTATTGTTACAACATTGTTGCCCCACTTGAGAATTATATGAAAAGCCCCTCATCAAGCTTGTTTGGCCAGATAAAACCAGCTTTTTATTATATACTAACGTCTTAAAAAAGCGAAACTAGTCTAGGTGGAGGGCGCTTAGTTCAAGTACTTGGCAGATGCAGCCATGAAAAAATGAAGTATTTTATCTGCTACTAACCAGATCTGTAACTAGTCAGAAACAAGTCAAGCTCACCTTGCAGTAACCACTCTGGTACTTTGATACTGATATTGAAAATCTTGTTTGAGCTGATGCAATTGTCTGCGGAATCCTGAAAATACATAGTACTATTATTACGTAGCATCACTTACGTAACGTTGAGTGTGTCATATAAACTTTCTGCAGGTATGCAATGACTGGTCAGCTGACCCAGAAAAGTGATGTATATAGTTTTGGAGTCGTTCTCTTGGAACTTCTGACAGGAAGAAAGCCCGTGGACCATACAATGCCTAGAGGGCAGCAGAGTCTGGTTACGTGGGTAATGGTCATGAAATAGTTTATTTTTGTCTTCTATAATAATAACAAGACACAACCCCATCCTTCACTTCAGAATTTGTTAATCAGTTTTCTTAGCATGTATAGTTCTGTTGTGCAGGCTACACCGAGGTTGACGGCAGAAAAGGTTAAGCAGTGCATAGATCCCCGGTTGAATGGTGAATATCCACCTAAAGGAGTTGCAAAGGTCTCTCCCTCCTACCTTTCTCCCCATCTGTCCTTTGATATCTCTACGCATCCACTTCCATGACACCTCATGTGCTATTCTGTCAATGGCGTTCTTTGTTTTCACATTTTTCACCATCGCCTCTTCTTAAATGCAGCTTGCGGCGGTAGCAGCTTTGTGCGTGCAATATGAAGCCGAGTTCCGTCCGAGCATGAGCATTGTGGTGAAGGCTTTATCTCCCCTAACCTTGAACAGGCAAACTCCACCTTCACTGCCACCAGCTCTGAACAGTTGATTCACACACAGATTTAACCAAATAAATAAGTAAGTTCATACAGTTCTGTCATTTGATTCATCGCATTTAAGGGTCACAAAAGTGATGTTCCTGTTGTTGCGTAGGATACCTTTTAACTGAAGACGGTCTCGATGAACATAGTTCGGTTGCCTGATGCTGCTGTCTCTTTTAACGGAAAGCTTGGATGATATGCAAGTCAAGATATATGAAGAAAATGGAGCCATTTCTTGTCACGTCTCTGCAACTAACTGAATTAAGATGTGTTTTGGTGGAACACAGAAACGCCCTTCGTTATGTGTAAGTACGGAATATGTGTAGCGAACAGTGTCTAAAATTTCTGCATTAGCTGAAAGTGAACGGTAAACCTTCCTGGTTGACTATAATAGGTGTCTGAGATTCTCTTGGCCAACTATATGGATATATATATATGTATATAAGACCATACTTTTTTGGGAACCCCCTGATAATGCATGACAGCTCCTCATGTTGGCCCCGAAACACCGGCAAGAGGATTTCATTGACGGCTAGTCTTTGACGATCTGATGAAATCCATGATGTGGAGGTGCTTTTCCAGGTGTGTAGTGCAAGCGTGTCAGGGTTAGGCGAACAGAGTGGCTCGCATACTTGCGAAGTTAGGATGAGCCTATCAGTTTTTCATTAGAGTGTGTGGGCCGCCTGGCTCGCCAGGTGTGTAGTGCAAGCGTGTCAGGGTTAGGCGAACAGACTGGAGCTGGTGGGCTGTGGGCCGCCGGGCTCGCCAAGCTGGGCCCACGGTCGTGGGCGAGCGCCAGGCCGCAAGGGAACGCGCCTAGCAGCGCGTAAACCAGCGAGTTGGGCCAGGCCGAAAGGCTGCACAGCGCCGCGCTGGGCCGTGACAGAACACAGTTTTAGTGATTCTTGTTCAAATTTTTTTTTGGCAAATTCACTCAGTTTTTCTCTATTCAAATTATTCCAACAAAAATTTGTTTAGAAAATATGAAAAGTGACAGAAATTTTTTCTGTAAAGTATAAAACATCATGAATTTTATATTCATATTCCGCTGCAAATAGTTAAAGTTATTGCTTAAATGCAATAAAGTGATAATCAATTTTTTTAAAAAAAGATGTGATAAAGTGATATTAAAAGGGCACTGCTAGGAATCGGCTTCCGATAGTTTTCTTCCCATCGGACCAACTTCTGGCCGTGGGATCATATGTAGTTTGGCCGTAAGATTTCTACTTGATCCGTCCTTGGGATTAAGCCAACATAACAGAGTCCCTTAAATAGATAGAGGCCCACTCGCTTTAATCACTTCCATAAAAACCTCCCGTCAATCACATTGCTTCAAGCGCTCCACTCCCTTCATGGTTTCCAAAGAAAAATTCCTTTAATCATGTTGCTTTCATATATGCTCTCGATATATTATTGGCCAGATCCATATAATCACGTCTGATTCTATCTAGTATATATGATGTTTCCTTTTTAATCTATCCTTGTTTCCATCGTAAAATAAACATGCGTCGAGCGCAGCAAGCCATTCTTCATAATTCAGTTAGGTATTTTCGAAGCCATGCTTCATAATTTAGTCATGTTCTTCTATAAGCAATGTCATTCGGTTCTGCTATATAAAACCATATGGTTAAAGTTGTGTAACAATGTTCTATGGTTGTTGACGCATAAACAATGATGTACCAATTTTTTTAATCATAGTGTAAGTTCAAGGAAGAAGCATGTATGCATGTTTTGGGAAGCATATACGTTATTGAGATTTATTACTGAAGCATATCACATGTAATACTTCGGCTTGTGTGTGACATTGAGCCATTGAAAAAGACTCTGATAGTAGTTGAAGCAGGCATAAAGTAGTACAGAAGCACTGCCATTGTTGTGTAAGAATGAAGCACATAAATAGATACATGGAAACATTTTCTACATTAGTATTAAAATGTCACAAATGACACCAAATCACATGTGGTACTAAATCCTAGGAAGCACATACATATGAACTAGGAAACTTAAAATGATCAATCCTGAAGCATTGCATATGTGACAATGGAAGCACGTCATTCCGGCCTCAAGACAGAGTTAGAGACGCCAAGGAATCGATGGCGTCAATGGCATGAAGCATCCCAACACCCGCTATTCATCGAAATCTTGAAGACTTGGACTCCACGAATAATGTCTCATGCGGTTTATGGAGTTACGACGATCGTCGCTTGCTCATGACCAAGATTGCGAGGCCGATGATGACATCCGCACCCTTGTTGAAGCATGGAGTTGTACATCGCCTTCTCCCCGCAAAGGAGCAGCTTAATGGCTATCGCGAACGAGATGGCGAGTTGGAGGCGGTCTTGAGGCTATACTCGGATGATGCACTTTGGGAGAGTCGATGTGAGGAGGAGAGCGGTGGTGGAGCGAGGAAGCAGAGCAATACGAGGCGAGGCGGGCTACGGGAGCATGCGGAGGAGGAGAGTTGTGCTGCGTTTGCTTAATCAGAGGAGCTTTTATGAGGGGAGAGAAGCGGAATCAGTGCATAATTATGGAGGGGACAAATGCCAAACCAATCGTTCGATTTGAACAAGATCGACGGCATCGCAGAGGTCCGGTGATTTGTTTCCAATCGGACTCCGGTAGTTAGTATTTACCATATTAAAATGTGATTATGATTCTGTTATTATATAACCAACGTTATTAATAACATGATCATGATTTGATTAAAAGATGCTTTTATCTATGTAAATAGTTAAAAGTGTTTATTAAAGTTTTAAAGTGAATTAAATTTCAAAAAAGGTATGATAAAGTGATTATTGAAACAATTATGGTCCTGTTATTTTATGACCAACGTTATTAATAACATGATCATGTTTTGTTGCAATAATATATGTATTTATCTTTATTATCTGCCCAACGGTGATATAGATTTAATTGCATAAACCCATGGATGCTAATTTGGAGCTAAAAGGCTGCACTCCTTGTTCACTTGGTGATGGCTTCACTGCATCAACAGTTTGACACCTTTGTTGTCAATTATAGCATGTTCCCAGAAAAATGGGACATAGAAAATACTAAAAGCCTTCATTACACAGAAATTTGATATGTGTATCCCATGTGGACAAAGATAACTATGAGTGTGATCTGGCAAGTATGCCATATGGTTTAAAAACGCTTGTGTGTGTGTCGCTACACTACATGACAAGCTTTATTTTCTGTGGGTTGATGTGAATGAAAAGGTTTCCTTGTCGAACAAAGAACAAAAGAAAAGAAAGCGAACTCTTGACTCATCGAAACTATGGCACTGCAGACTAGGCCATATTTCGAGGGGAAGAATAGAAAGCCTCGTTAAAAATGACATTCTTCCTCCGTTAGAGTTCTCCGACATAGAACAATGCATAGATTGCATTAAAGGAAAGTATGTCAAACAAATTAAAAAGGGTGCAAACCGAAGCATAGCTACACTAGAAATAATCCACACGGATATTTGTGGACCGTTTTCGGTGAAAAGTGTGGATGGCTATGATTCATTCATAACATTCACGGATGATCACTCCCGGTATGGTTATATTTATCCAATTAAAGAAAGATCTGAAGCATTGGATAAATTTAAAATTTTCAAAGCTAAAGTAGAAAATCAGCATGATAAAAGAATTAAAATAGTTCGGTCCGATCGTGGGGGGAGTACTATGGTCGGCATACTCCATATGGTCAAGTACCAGGACCCTTTGCAAGGTTCCTGCAAGAAAATGGAATAGTCGCCCAGTATTCTATGCCGGGCGAACCTCAACAAAACGGAGTAGCTGAAAGGCGCAACCGTACCCTTATGGATATGGTGCGCAACATGATGAACTATTCCATCCTCCCATTGGGATTGTGGATGGAGGCGCTTAAAACCGCCATTCACATTCTCAACAGAGTACCAAGCAAGTCGGTGCCCAAAACACCGTATGAATTGTGGACAGGCAGAGTTCCCTCTCTGCACCACTTGAGGGTCTGGGGGAGCCCAGCTGAGGCAAAAGTTTTCAATCCAAACATTGCAAAGTTAGACCCCAAAACAGTATCTTGCCACTTCATTGGCTATCCAGATAAGTCAAAAGGCTATCGTTTCTACTGTCCGGCCAGATACACAAAGTTTGTAGAAACGAGACATGCAGTCTTCTTGAAGGACGAATTGATGAGGGGGAGCACAATAGCTAGGAAAATTGATCTTGAGGAGAAGAGGGTGCATGCACCTAATCCGATGACTCAGGAGCCATTTTTCTCGCTACCTGTTGTGCCACCATCTACAACCCCTGAGGTTGTGGTGCCTGCACCTGTTGTGACTCCACACGTGACAACAATGGGCGAAAGTTCGGAACCTGTCCATCATGAGCCACCTGAACCCACTGTTGCGCACGAAAGGGAGCCAGAACAGCCACCTAGTGTAAATGTGCCTGAACCCGAGGCAAGAAATGAGCAAGAGTCTGATGAACTCAGACGGTCTAAAAGAGAACGAAGACCAGCCATTTCCAAAGAAATCTACAAAGTTTACAATGTAGTTCATATGAAGGGCGATCCTACCTCATATGAATAAGCCATGAGTAGCCCTCACTCAGCCAAGTGGGTAGAGGCAATGGAAGATGAAATGAATCGATGAGTTCCAACAATGTTTGGGACTTAGAGGAAATTCCCAAAGGAGCCAAAACAGTAGGATGCAAATGGGTCTACAAAACAAAGTATGACTCCAATGGGAATGTAGAAAAATACAAAGCTAGACTCGTGGCAAAAGGCTTTACGCAAAGAGAAGGCGTAGATTACAATGAGACTTTTTCTCCGGTCTCATGTAAGGACTCCTTCAGAATCATCATGGCACTAGTTGCACATTTTGATTTAGAGTTACATCAAATGGATGTCAAGACGGCATTTCTAAATGGAGATTTAGAAGAAAATGTTTACATGAAACAACCCAAGGGTTTTTTCATGGAGGGGAAGGAACATATGGGATGCCGCCTAAAGAAATCCATTTATGGGTTAAAGCAAGCCTCTAGGTAGTGGTATTTAAAGTTTAATGATACCATTAAAAGATTTGGATTCAAAGAAAATGTTGAGGACAACTGAATTTATGCAAAGTTCAAAAGTAGGAAATATATTTTCCTAATTTTGTATGTGGATGACATTCTGCTTGCCAGCAGTGATGTTAGTCTACTACTAGAGACAAAGAAGTTCTTGTCATCAAACTTTGACATGAAAGACCTTGGTGAAGCCTCTTATGTTTTGGGCATAGAAATTCACCGAGACAGAAAGAATGGAGTGTTAGGACTGTCATGAAAGCGTGAAAAGATTTTAAAGAAATACAATATTCATGCGAGTAATTCGACACCTGCTCCCATAGTCAAGGGCGATAGTTTTGGGAAATCCCAATGTCCAAAGAATCAATATGAGATCGATCAAATGAAGTCAATACCATATGCTTCGGCTGTTGGAAGCTTACAGTATGCACAAGTGTGCACTCGCCCTGACTTAGCATTTATCACCGGTACTGGTAGATATCAAGAGAATCCGGGCATAAAGCATGGAAGATGGTAAAGAAAGCTTTGCGTTATGTGCAAGGCACAAAAGGCCTCATGCTTACATATAGAAGATCGATTCCCTAGAGATAAAAGGGTATTCAGATGCAGATTTCAAGGAGATAAAGACGAGAAAGTCCACGAGGTATGTCTTTACTCTCGCAGGAGGTGCTATTTCGTGGAGAAGCGCCAAACAATCGATTGTTGCATCATCTACGATGTATGCAGAATTTATAGCATGTTATGAGGCCATGGGACAAGTTATGGTTAAAGAAATTCTTACCCGACTTGAAAGTGGTTGATCGTGCAAGAAGCTACTAAAGATGTACCGTGACAATGAGCCCGCAGTATTCTATGCTCACAACAACAAGTCGAGTAATGCTTCAAAGTCTATAGATATAAAGTATTATGTTGTGAAGGACAAAGTCCAGGATCAAACTATAAGACTCGAGCATATAAGGACAAAGGATATGCTTGCGGATCCGCTAACGAAAGGCTTACCACCCAATGTGTTCAAGGAACACATAGCCGACATGGGTTTAACGGGAAGCCTATGATTCCTGGACTACAGAGGCCCTAAAGTAACATGATTTGTTTCAAAATAGAAAGGTATATAGTGACTGTCTGATTCTATCGGCAATTGAGCTGAGACGATGAAACATGCTCTATGTATCGATCTGTGATGAAATAAGTAAAGTGTAACGCGAAAAGTAAAGTCGAGATCAAGGGGGAGAATGTTAGGTTGACCTCTCCACGTATGAACCCAACGGTTCATACGGACCCTCGATTCGCGCCCTGATCGGGGGCACCCAACCAAGTCAAGGTTGGTGGGCCCCTGTGGCAGCGCAATATATATAGAGAGGTGGGGACCGGGGCACTGGCTACGAGGTTCGTCGCGCCGCCGCTCTCCCCACCACAACCCCTTCCGATCTAGGGTTTTGCGCTTAGCCACGGGAAGCCTCCCACCGCCGCCGCCTAGCCCAGCCCCAGCTAGCTGTCGCAGTCGAACACCATGGCCACATCGACCCCCTCCTCTAGCCAAGGAGAAGGTATGCTCCATCTCTCTGATCCCTCTCTATCTCTCAATCAATAGACAACACCAACACGATTTAAAGACATAGACAGCATAGTCCCGATTAGATCTAGCCTAGATGATCCTAAGGCTGATTCTAACAGAGTGAAGACCTGAAAAAGCTCTTCTTTCATTGAAAAGGAGTACCATAGTACAACCTTGTTCAACAGTTGTTGCGAGTCTGCCAGGTTCATGAATTTTGTCTTTTTTTTTCAAACCATGTAGGAGAGCTGCATGTGTCTATTAAGAAGAGGAGAAAGTCAAGAAATGACGAATTTTGTGGGACTATAATGTATCATCGTGTATACTCCCTCAGTCCCGGTTTAAAGAACACAATTTAAAAACCATGCAATCTCAAAATATTTAGGCACAAAATCATTTAATCTCTGTAATTATTCCGGTGTGAAAAGAACAAAATGATTGCATGTACATATGTGAACAAATGTGAACGCTTTGCTACCTCTTCTTCTTCTCACATATGTTCCTCTCCACACTAAAATAGACCAATTAGAGGACACTTAGGGCCTAAAAAAATACAAACTGTGTCCTTTAAACCGGGACGGAGGGAGTACTTGGAGTTGTACCGGGTGATATACGCATTAACGTCCTATATGTGTTTTTGGAAAGCTGGCTTTTCATGTTAAGCAGGAGAGAAAATACAAAAGCACATAGTGGTACTAAGAAAAAAAATTACAGGGCTCCGAGAGGAAAGAGCGAAAGGATTAACCGGTGCTAAATATCAGGTGAACCAAAACACGTTGGCCGACCCTTTTTCAAGCAACTGATATGATACCATCTTGTTTATCAAGGAAAATTGGATCTGTCTTGTTGAGTACAGAAAATAGCAAAAACAGCAAACCATTACAACAGGTATAACCACGTGGACATGGAGGAACTTGAAGTAGAGATTAAGGAGGCAGTTTCTCTGTTTGATAACTTGTGGCTGAGATCGTATTTGAACAAAGTTTCCAATACTGATAGTTCTTGACATGTTTTTCTCCTGTATTGTTAGTGAAAATTATGGTTAAAGTTGAAACATGCAAAACTAGGACACCATGTATTTGTGGACAGAGGGAGTAATGACTTTGAGGCGGTTTACAAAGGGTTTGCAATATACTACAGTACTACTTAGCTAACCGACTGACTCCCAACACTCTCCTTGGGTAATTGATTATCAGGTTCTGGCGAAGACGCGCGCACGGAGCGGATGCTTCATGACGGTGGTGAAATCCAGCGTCTCCGCCATGTCCACCTCCTCCCCGTCCACCGGCGGCCGCCACTCGAGCTCCCTCACCATCCTGGCCACGAAGTACTCGGCGTGGTGCATGCCGAGCGAGTAACCGGGGCACATCCTGCGGCCCGCTCCGAAGGGCATCATCTTGATCTCCCTGCTGCCCGTGATGTCCACGCCGTGCCCCTCGGCGCCCTCCAGGAACCTCTCCGGCCGGAACTCCCGCGCCGCCGTCCACACCGCCTCGTCGCGTGCGATCTCGGCCACCAGGAAGTTGACCTCCGCGTCCTTGGGTACCGCGTAGCCCCCGATCTCCACGTCACCGTCGCCGCTCTGCTGCACGGCGTGCGGGAGGAGGAAGTGGCCCGGCGGGTGCAGCCGCAGGCCCTCCATCACGGCGGCCTTCAGGTACGGCATCGCCTGCAGGTCCTTGAGCTCCGGGTTGGCCTTCACCTCCTCGTACACCTTGGCCTGGACTTCGGGGCGGTTCACGAGCTCGGCCATGATCCACTCCAGCAGGGTCACCGTGGTGTCCGTCCCGCCGTTGAGGAACTCGGAGCAGAGGCTGACCATCTCTGCGTCCGTGAGCCGGCCGCCGTCGGCCGCGCGGACGGCGAGGAGGGACTCCGCGTAGCACGGCGGGTCGCCGTCGCCGCGCTTGGCGTGGATGAGCGGGACGAACACCTCCTCCTGCCTCCGGCGCAGCGCGAGGTACCCTTCCCAGCGCCCGCGGAAGAGCTTCTTGGTGACCGCCGGGAAGAACGCGAAGACCGGGAAGGTGGTGAAGGAGAGGAGCGCCTGGTGCTGCAGCTCCTCCACCTCGTCCAGCGCCTCGCGGTCGAGCCGAGCGCCGAAGCACATGAAGACGAGCAGCTCGAACATGGCGCGCCGCAGCAACGGCCTCAGCGTCACGGCCTCCTCTTTCTGTGTGAGTAGGCTGGAGACGAGGCCGTCGCAGGCGGACCTCCTGGCGGCCGCGAAGTGCGCGACGCGGGCCGGGCTGAGCGCTTCAGAGGCGAGGTTTCGGCGGAGGAGGCGCCAGTATGGCCCGTACGGGGAGGAGGCGATGTCGCGGCCCCCGGCCGTGAACATGCGGGAGGGGTCGGCCGGCGGTGGCCTTTCCGCGAAGGTGGCGCCCCCCTGGACGAGCGCGCGGTGGGCCACCTTGCGGTCGGCCACGAAGATGAGCGTGCGGAAGAGGCGGATGGAGATGACGGGGCCGTGGCGCGCGTGGAGGTCGACGAGCAGCGGGCCCAGGTCGAATATCGACCGGCGGAGCGCGACGAACTTGGCGAGGAAGAGCAGCGCCGGCGGGCCGGGCGGGAGCCGCGCCTTCCCGCCGCGTCCATGGCCGATCAGCACGAGCAGCGAGACCGCGAGCGTTAGGGAGCCGAGGAGGAGGAGGAGGAGTAGCTGCGTGGCGGAGGAGTCCGACGCCTGATCCATCTATCGCCGGTGCGAACCAAGATACTTCGTACTGCACCTTCTTTTAGTAGTCCTACTACTAGTAGTACTCTGCTAAACGTTGGTGAAAGTTGCATTTCAGAGTTTGAGTTCCTCCTTCTGATCTCTTTTCTCAGCTCTCGACCTCTCGTGGACGAAAGATCAGTGAGTGGTGGAGAAGAAGAGTACACGACTGCTACAGAAAATGTTTGTGGTGTCAACAGCGGGAATGAGAGCGAGGTGGAGGAATTGGAATTCTGTCGACTTCTTTTTTTCGAAACGGGGAGTTTAGCCCCGGCCATCTGCATCAAAGGATGCACGCAGCCCATCTATTACAAAATTCACATGTTCAAAGTTTCATAAACATATAGATCAACTAAGTTTAGGACAAGTTTTCAAAATATAAGATGTTTCATGTTTATGAAGAAAATGTATCTAGACTTGTTTTAGTTATAGATTCACTGTTGAGTGGAGTGAATCTATACACTAAAACAAGTCTAAATACTCAAGCAACCATCAACAGCCTGTTGCAACGAGTGTACATAGGTACCCGCTGATCTACCGGAAGTAGGTATGGCCAAAGTTAAATCCAGTGCACTCGGATAATCTACAAAAATTTGTACACCGTTGCGTGTTAAAAGAAATATTGTTTCTACATATCCAAATAGATCAACATAAAGCATAAATACAAATTACCGAACCATATTAGTAATATTTGAAGGTGGAGGTAAATTATATGAAGAAGACCATGCACCAAATAATGCTTGCAAAAGGTCATGAAAGAAATAAGTGTTATACGGTCTCCATTGAGTCATAAAAGCAACATTTTTTACACCCATGCCATTTACAAGATTGTATTTAGTTAATAGAACTTTTTTATTTAGGAACCACATACAATTTTTAGTTTAAGGGGGATTTTGAGTTTCCATAGGTGGTTGCGTATGTAAACCGCGTCTCCATTCATGAGGTTCAAATATATATTTGTCAATAAACAAGCCGTCAGTTGTAAGATTCCAAACAAATTTATAACCATTTGTGTGTGACTTAGAACATTCTCAGCTAAAGTATTTTTTGTGTTGTATAATATTGTATAATAAAGTGTATTGTTGTGCAAGAGGCGTATCCCAAGCCAATTGTCCTTCCAAAATTAGACAGTGGACCAATCCCCCACCTTGAAATAACCTCTTTGAAAGAAAGCATTTTTTAACTCTCATTAGTACTTTCCAAAAGGGAGAATAAGTGGGTTTCACCTCTACTTTATTATGAAGATACATATTACGAATCAATTCCTACCACATGACATCTTCATTAAGGAGTTTAAATAGCCACTTGCTAAGCAAACACCTATATTTTTTATTTCAAGTACCTCAATACGTAAACCACCTTGTTCTTTTGGATGACAATAATGTTCCAATTTTTAAACTATATTTCTTCTTAGTATCATCACTATGCTAGAAAACTGGATCGAAAGAAGTCTAAACACTTTGTAACTCGCTTTGGAATTTCAAGGAAACAAAGCATGAACATAGGAAAACTTGTAAGGACTGAATTTATCAACACAAAATGATCCCCATAAGAGAGTAATTAGCTTCGCCAACATCCTATTTTAGAAACAAAATGACTTTAGGGTTCCATTCTGCATTTTGTAATTTTCTATAATGGATAGGTATTTCCAGATACCTAACAGGCAATGTAGGTGTCTCACATCCAAAAATCCGTTTGCACTGGTTCTCCATGTATTAGCATTTCTAAAACAAAAAAATCACTTTTATGAAATTTTATTTTCAGTATTGATAATTTCTCGACTATACACAATATTAGCTTCATATTAATGCCTTTTCCAGATCATATTCCATAAAGAGGATTGTATCGTCAACATATTGTAAAATGGATAACCCTTCCTCAACTAACTGAGGTATGAGGCTTTCAACTTGTCCATCCTATTTCACACGCACAATAATAATTGCTAACATATCAGCAAAAATATTAAAAAGATCAGGGACAATGGACCACCTTGCCACAATTTATTTCTAGTCTAAAAATAGTGGGCAATGTCATCATTCACATGTATTCCCACACTACCTCATTGCACAAAGTTTTTAATCCATTCACACCATTTTGGATCAAATCCTTTCATCCGGATAAATTTCCAAAAAAAAGGCATTTAACTTTATCATATGCCTTGTTAAAATCAATTTTGAAAAGGACATCATCTATCTTATTGCGATGAAGCTCATGAATGATTTCATGCAAGATGACCACTCCCTCAAGGATATGTCGACCAGGCATAAATACAAATTGAGTAGGTCTAATCACATTATCAGCCATTGCCATAATACGATTAGCATCTACCCTAGTAAAAGTCTTGAAGCTATCATTTAGTAAACAAATTTTCTATATTGTTAAATATGAACAACATTTTCCTTTTTGGAAAGAAGAGTAAGCATGACAAAGTTCAACTTAAATAAAGGTAAGCCTCGCTTTTGTATTTGGGCGAACTAGGCCATTAGATCATTCTTTATTACCTCCCAAATTTTCTGGAAAACTCGACAGGAAAGAGCTTTATTGTGTTCCATATGATAAATAGCTTCGAGAACCTATTTCTCAGAAAAATCAGCAGTCAGGATGACATTTTCATCCATAGATAGCTACGATATATCCTCCACATGTTTATCCATCATAGCCAAACTATTGTGGTTTGGATAAAAAGTTTTTTATAATATTCCATAATATAGACTTTTAAAATTTTGCTCCCCCACAATGATTCCTTCATCTTGTTCAAGTTGAACTTTTTTTTTCCTTTCGTGTTTTCCATTAGCAATGAGATGAAAATATCTTATATTGTTTTCCTCCTTCTTTGATGAATTTAACTTTAGCACGTTGAGCCTATTTAGTTTCTTCATCACGGCAAAGCTTATTTAGCCATTCATTGGCATCTTTTAAATTTTGTTTTACTACAGTGCTTAGTGGTACTGGTCTGTCCTTGATATCTAGATCATCAATAATAGGCATCAAACCTTATTTTTCTTTTTTTTATTTGCCACCAAGGTTTTTGTCACATCCCTTTAAGAAGAGTCTCAGATGTCTTATCTTATTTTTTCCAAACTTGAATGGATGTGCACCATTACAAATAGCATCCCACTCACATTTAACCATCTCATATAAACTTCCCGGCTCAACTAAAAGAGTTCAAAAGAGAAGTGCGGCTTGTTTCCTAGATGGGATTGGTGACCTGAATCGATAATTAACGGCGCGTGACCGGACCCCGAATGGGTTAAGGCACACACCGACAAAAGGGTAAATTTTTGTTTCTATTCCACACTTGCAAGAACACAATCCAATTTCTCATAGGTTAGGTGAGTACGTCTATTCACCTAGGTAAATTTTTGACCAAAGAGAACAATTTCTCTAAGATCTAGATTTTCAATATTTGTGTTCAAAAATAAAAGGCCACCTGGGGTTAAAATTATCATTGTTCTTGTCCTCATGTTTTTTGTAATAAGTTGAATTCACCTCCTAACAACATAGGAAGTGGCTCCGCTTCACACATACGAACAAGCACCAAGAAAAAAAATCATGTTTATGTAAGTCTTCCGCGAACCCATAAATTGGTATAAAGACCCATTCAAAACCAAAATTTAGACTGAATATGCAACTGACAAAAAAGTCACCGGTATCAACCTTTTTTACCCAAAGAGTTTTGGAGTTTATACCAACATGATTGGTACAACCAGCTGACATTGCAAGATTACATGCAAATCTAGAGGGGAAATAATGATGGGTACAAGATTACAACTAGCTGACATTGCAAGATTACAACCAGCTGACATTGCAAGATTACATGCAAATCAAGATTACATGATTGGTACAACCAACTGACATTTTGAGGGATGGTCCACAAAGTTCGTCAAGTCTTATGTGAAGACATCCCCATTTTATAGGATTTTTTTCTGCACAATTAATATCGTGACATAGCCGGTTCTATCATGGCATCTAGATTGAAGGAATTTGGAACCGTCCACCTTTTAATCAAAGGGAATAGGAAGTAAGATGACGGGGAAGCAGGGAAGAAGAGGGCATCTTCAATTTACACAGGCAAGAAAAGGTTACTTGGCAATGAATATTTCCTACTGGCCACAGCAACATCCTGTTTCATACTCTATAGATGCATCCATTCATAAAGAGAGGAAAAAAAAGAAGAAAACTAGGAGCTAGCTGGATAAAACCTAGTGCAAGGAAAAATGTGCTACATGATATAAACTGATTTATATTAAAAAACTGATATATGAATTTACAAAGTTGTGTATGTGTGCATTGTTTCTGCTTACATTCACGTGTCAACACGTGTTGCAATAAATGCTAGCTACATACGTGTGGTTACCCAACATACCACTGCATGGTGTAGTATGCAAGTCGTTGGCATAACACCATTCTACCAGTATTACATCCGTCAGAGTGCCGCAACAGAAACATCGCGGGTTCAAGGTATGAATATTGCTTGCAACTCAAAGCTTTACAAAAGATCCAGAGAGACTCTTAAGTATAGAGAAGAAGAAGAATCTTACAAAACAAGGACCAGAGATAACAACTCATAAACTATACTATGAATATGTTAACTCTAAACTATCTGGCTTGCAATTGATGCTACTGCAATGATCTACAAAGATAGGTTTTATGGCTAGGGATTAGTATTCCTATCTATTGTAGAACTTTTCCTTCACTTTGCTTGACATAGACGTTGACTCCATTGGCTTCACGGAATAACTCTATATTCTTGTAGCAATTCTTCCGATCATCTGTTAGTATTGATGACGTCTTCAATGGTTTTAGAATATAGAAAGGGTTAAGAAGGTACGATTGAGTGCGATCATACTCAACAAGTTTATTAAAGAGGACAGTTTGATGCACTATATATAGCCACAAACCATAGATTGTAGGTTATGCAAGTTTCTATAAATATTTTTTAAGGTTGCTTTTATTCTGAAAAGCTATGTCTGTTGGCCTTCACAGGTTTATCAGAAATTTATGGATCTCCTTTCCTACCGCGTTCTTAGCTCCTTCCTGAAACAGGGAGTAACATGTCACACTTGTATACATTCTGCAGAGGTGCATTGCTTTACCCATGAGAGATCCTTATCCATGTTGCACAACCGAGAGGCCAAACCATTTAAACTGCTTTGGTATGAGCCCGGTATAAGGATCCAATCCGATCACCGTCCTTATCCATAACGCCGCATGCCCACATTTTTCTACAAGCAGAACTACCTCTGCTATACCCCTATAAGCAGGTATAACTCTGATAGACTCGTTGCAGCTTCTGTAAGCAGAACCTGCCCCTGGTAGCTGCGGTGACCCAACATACCACTACATGATGTAGTACACTATAGTCATTTATATAACACCAATGAAACACCGTTCCACTAGTATTACATCCCTCAGAGTGGTACAACAGAAACATAGCAGATCCAAGAAATGACTATAGATTACAACTCGACTCTTTACAAAAGATCTAGAGAACACTCTAGGTTATAGAGATAAAAAAACTTCTTACAAAGAAGAACCAAAAATAATAACTCATAAACATCATACTAATATACTAGCATATAAACTATCTGGCTTGCAAATGCCGTTATTGCATTGATCTACATAAATAGGTTCTATGGCTAGATATTATACTCCTATCTAATCAGCAACTTTGTCTTCACTTCAGTTGATGTATATGCTGTCTCCATTGATTTCATCGAAGATCTTGAGTCTTTGATGATGATTCCTTTAAGCATTTGTTGGTGTTGACGACGTCTTCATTGGCTTTAGAATCTAGTAAGGGTTAAGAAGATACGGTTGAGTACGAATGTACTCATCAAGTTCATTAAAAGGGAGTGTTTGATAATTGATACACTATCTATAGCCACAGACCACCAGTCGCAGGCTATGCAGGTTTTCGTAAACATTTCTTCAAAGGGTGCTTTTATTCTGAAAAGCTATGTCCGTCAGTCTTCACAGGTTAAATAGAACTTCGTGGATTTCCTTTCCTGCAGCATTTGCAGCTCCTTCCTGGAAAAGGGAGTAACATGTCACACTTTTTTACAGTCTGCAGAGATGTGTTGCTTTACCCATGAGAGATCCTTATCCATGTTGCACATCCAAGTCATGAGCTTGTCCATACTTCCTTGGTATGGGGCCCTGTATAAGGACCCACGACGATCATTGCCCTTCTTCGCAACCTAGTATGCCCACCCTTTTTCTAGCTCAGGACAACGACCGCGCCGGTTTACATTCCTCAAGAGAGCAATCCATCATAGACAACAAATACCGAGGAATTAACGGTTCCCACCCTTGCACGTGCCTATATGTAGGATCACATCTCCGATAAAGTTGTCCGTCGGCATAAGAATGGAAGAAGATCCATCTGACTTCCCTAGAGCCATATGGATCTCATGCTTAACGCTTATTATACGATGCAAGAATCACTGGCAACATTTGTTGTTAATTCCTAGGTAATACTTTCCCATGCAAATGGAACCTCCATCAATCCACAAACCATACCATGGTTCCATTTTCCCGCCATATTAGGTTAACACCACTCGGGTCAATAACCAATTAGTCATATTATTAAGAAAATAATATTTTCTTCCATCCTTTTTGAAATTAAGGTGATAACAATAGTAAGTTGCAAATACTTGATAGAAAATAACCAAAGGACATGAGAAAGTGTGAACTTGCCTTTTATGATTGAGAGATTATGCACTAACGGGTTTCAAGACAATAGAAGATCCAATATCTAAAAATAACATCATTGGTCCGGTAAGGACTAATGTTTAAAGAAGCAAGATGCTATTATTCATAAGTAATGTAATGCACTTTTGTAAACTCGAATCTCCGGAATAGACGTTGATGATTTAGGTTTTGGAAGCTTGTGATGATTTCTTTGGAACGTGTCGCCCTTTTATATCAATTTCACACTTCTACTTCTTATTAGGCTTGTGAGAATGTGTGAAACAACTTACAAGTACAATAAATTAGCACACAATAACATAATACTCAAGTGTTGATAAATGGTTAAAACATATTATATAAAGATTATGATTATATTAGAGCCTTTAAGGAAATAGTTACATCTTACTTTTAATACATCTTAAAAGAGTAACATTTGAGGAAAATGTTAACATTTGAAGTTAACTAGTATTAAGGTTTCTCTTAACTCTACTTGTTACTAAGGAAAACAATTGCTACAATGGAGTTAACACATTACTTGTATTTGGAATTTATATGTTATTTACCTGAGATAATACTTAACTTTGTTCAATTCAATATTCTTCGTAATACCCCATTGATGCGTGTTGACGCCCCGGTGGGAAACCCCAAGAGCAAGGTATGATGCAGCACAACAGCAAGTTTTCCCTCAGTAAGAAACCGAGGTTATTGAACCAGTAGGAGGAAGGAAACGCCTCAAAAGTGTTGCAAACAACGTGGAAACTTACACAACACGACTTTGCCCCAACTAACAGTGAGGTTGTCAATCTCACCGGTTGCTGTAACAAAGGATTAGATGTATGGTGTGGAAGGTGATAATGGTTTGTAGCAAGTAAAAAGTAACAGTGGAAGATGTATCAATGATAAATATAGGACCGGGGTCCATAGTTCACTAGTGGTGTTCTCCTTAGATAAACAAACATGGCATGCTGTGTAAACAAATTACAATAGGGCAATTGACAGGACTAAGCAAGGCATAACAATGCAATACTAGACACAAAGATCCTATGAGATTTGATTGGGCAATACAGCAATATACATATACCGCCATCCAACTGCATCTATGACTAGAAGTCCACCTTCAGGTTATCATCCGAACCCCCTCCAGTATTAAGTTGAAAGCAACAGATAACTGCTTTAAGCAAAGTGTGTAAGGTAAACAATCCACTTGTTACATGAACAAGAGACCGTTGTTTTCTCCCTAATGGCAACAGCACATCTACAACCGAAGAGATTTCTGATACTTCCCTTGGAAACTAGAGGCATGAACCCACTATCGAGCATAAATACCCCCTCTTGGAGTCACTAGCAACTACTTGGCCAAGATATCTACTAACAACGGAGAGCATGCAAGATCACAAACAACACAGACATGATAGAATCAATAAGACAAAACCATTAATCAATCTGACATAGTAATCTCAATATCCATCGGATCCCCGCAAACACAACATGCATGATTACAAATATATTAGATCTTGATCATGAACGGAGCTCACAAGATCTATACATGAAAGCACAAGGAGGAGATACAACCATCTAGCTACTACATGGACTCGTAGTCCAAGGTGGAACTACTCACGCTTCATACCGGAGGCTTGCATGATGATAAAGAAGAAGGCCTTCAGGATGATCTCCCCTCCGGCAGGATGCCGGGAAGAGCTTCAAATCCCCCCGATCTACGGACGATGACGGCGGCTACACACAGTTTCGTGGAATATTGATCGGGTGTTTAGGGTTTCTGCATCGAGGGTACTTTATAGGAGAAGAGGCGAGGCAGGGGGCCACCAGGGGGGCCACACCTTGCCCAGGTGTGGGTCCACCCAACCCCGCGCCTGGGAAGGTGTGGCGCCCCTCCGTATCGTACTCCGGCTTCGTGTTCCCCACGATAAAATATTGACTTTGGCTTTTGTCCCGTCTAATTCCGAAAATATTGATTTTCTGCCTTTCTCGAACCAAAAACAGAAAACAGGCAACCGGCACTATGGCAACTTGTTAATAGGTTAGTACCAGAAAACATATAAAAACACCTCAAAGTGTGGACAAAGCAAAGCAAAGTAGATAGTAAACAAGCATGGATCATAAAAAATTATAAATACGTTTCCGACGTATCATCCATAGGGTTAAATAATATAGCATTACTCTTATTTGAGTGGTAGTTTGTTATTATTGTAAGTGAATGAGATAATTTATCCCGATTTAGTGAATATACTTTATAAAAATGGATGTTGAATTATTTGGAGTACTTATGAGTTACCCCTTAGACTTAAAAATGTCATCATAAATTTGTAATAAAAATGGTATTGGAAAGGTTAATAAGTCAAAATATTGTTTTTGATGATTTTAAAATTTATAAAATCTTTTTATAATATAAGATACAAGTAATTTCAAATGGTAGTTTTAGGAAATACATTAGTTGGACCTTTTTTTTACTTCATGTAAGCATCAATTGAGATTGTTATTACACCTAGACTTTAAATAAAAAATAATAAAGGCATAAGCAAAAACTTTATATATCTTAATGCATTATAATAAAGGAAGAGGGTTTAAATAAGATTTATTAAACCTTTACATTTTATTTTACTTCAAATCTTAAAGGTGATATTTTAATGTATACATCTCATTTTTGTGATCATTTTGGTATATATATGTATTTTTATGATTTTAAATAATAAGATATGATTTGTATAAGATTTTAAATAATAAGATATGATTTGATAAATAATAAACATTTTTAAGTGGCATAACAATGTATTATCATAGTTTGAAATTGTATATCTTGTTTTTCTATGAATTTTTATATATTATACTTATTTTTCTAAATTTTAAATAATAAAATATGCCCTTTTAAGATTTATACTTAATAGAATATATGATAAATAATAACTTATTTTATTTAGGTTGTGTAACAAATTATGATAATATATTTAAATTGTAGATATTTTTTTTGAAATTTTTGATATATAATACATCCTTTTCTAAATTATAAAATAAAAGATATGGAATTTACAATGTTTATTTATTTTCTATAATTTTATTAATTGGGAAATCCTTTATATACTTAAATAATACCTAGCCTAAGTCACAGATAGGTGGCCCAAGTGCCATGTTAGATGTCACCTAGGCACGGACTAGTCAACACACGGACTAGGTTAACTATGATGTCACCTCACCGGGACATGACGTCACCTCGCCGGAGTACGGCGATGACGCCGATTTTTGGATCTACAGACAACGTGGAAGGTTGCGTTCGACATGCCCCAATGTGGCGAGTTGAACAATATATGTAGCCGGACCTATTGATCACTGGATTTACGGTCACGATGACAACTAGAGGCGGCGTAAGATGACGCTCTATGAAACTAGTTCTACAACAAGAGCTAGCAAGCAAGTGTAGGGTCTGGAGATGCGCTAGCTCACCCTAATGCTTGTAAAGTGATCGACGAGGACCGGAGTGGTCGGAGGTGAACTATCCGATAAGAACTTCGACGAATACCAATGAAAGGGAACGACAAAATTTTCCCTCCTTTGAGCTCCCCTTGATGATGTACTCCTCCCAGAGGATCTACAGAACATGACGCTTCTCTTAGACCCCACCATGGTTCCTAAGGTGGTCGGAGTCCATGGCTCTATGGAGCTCTCTGGCCGTGGTTGTGGTGATGTAGAGCTAGAGAGAGAGATATATAAAGAAAATCGAGAGGGGTATTAGCTAGCTAAGGTTTCAGCGGTCCTTATCATGTTCTTTATATGGCACAGAGACGTTGGAAACGGTGGCACGACGTTGACAACAGCCAAGATGCAGCGGCAGTGTTGGAGTTTGATGTAGGCACGAGCCACTGCTCTTGTCCACTTCGCGGACTCCTGGCAACTAGGACAAGGCTCTGGGATAGTCAATCGCGTCCAGGGCGGTCTAGAAAGGCGGTGGCGACATTGATTCGCTAGCGGCGTGTCGTTTATGGCTATGAAATATAGCCATTCACGTCCACATTTAAACTAGATATTATTCATATATTTGATAAAATATCTCTCTAAAACATGCCACTAATGCCTAATGATCAGAGGGGTATGCAATCCTTTCTTGCTATTTTTTCATGCATAGATAATGACGTATTATGATGGGAATCACTACATAAATGCCAAAGATACGAGATTTGCAACACGCCAAAGAATCCAGGAGCCGTGAGGAGGCTACTGCAAGCTTAACGACCAACTATATGGCCCGCCCATGTATAGTTGCCGTTGTATAGTTTGCACCGACCTCCTTAGGTCAAACAGAACAACTTTCGTGAAGGGACCCCTATATAAAGAGGCTTCATGCGACAAGAAACAAGCCCCCGATTCCACAACATCGCTTCTTTCACCCTAAACTCTCCCTACCACCATGCCGAAGGAATAGATCTAGATCTAAACCTCTAAACCTTTCTTCACCACCATAGCCATCTTCCACCACTTGTAATAGTAGATCTGATCTCCAATTGGCGACATTGTAAGACTATTTGCTATCAATTATATGATCTTTATTACAATGTTTATGATTGTCGATTTCATCTCTATGTGTGAGTAATTCTCCTTGGGCTAAGGGATTCGGCCTAGCCATGTAGCTTTTGTGCATGTTATTTATCATAGATGGAAACATGTATTAGTTTGTATGACATGATGATTGTAGTACCCTCTCTTGCCTCGTTCTAAGGACTTGTCAGGTACCCAAGCCCCCAAAGATTGATCCAGGTAAAAGGAGTGTGAGTAACGACTGATCTGCAGGATAGGAACCCAGTGACAGAAAGGGTAGTACGCTTTATGTGAGGAACTTACTTGGGATTAATGGTGACATCACTCTGCATATCATTAGTTCTCTTTCTTCTATGGATGAGACTAGTAGGTTATTGCCATAAGCGGTTGCGGAGGCGATAACATTTATGGATGCACTGCCCACATATAATTATCTTGCTCTAACAATTACATGATTACATTATTATTATCTGTTCTTCCCATCAGATCTTTTTGCACAACTACTGGTGAAAAGCAAAGACCCTAGGCCCTCTCTCCATCGTTAACAACAACAAGAAGATCGCAAACTCTTGGTCTAGTGAAAACGCAATAGGAATTCTAAAACTCTCGAAGGTCCGTTTAAGTAATCTCACTTTGCTTTCTGCTTCCCGAGGATTCGATAAACCTAGGTCTACTAGGGAAAAAGAGCTATACTACATCCGTAATCCGGATTGAAGGTATCAACCCTTTTTCTGGCGCCGTTGTCGGGGAAGCAATAGCTACCCTGGTGAGGTTAGTAGGAACCTTGCTAGTTTTAATTCTCGTTTTCAATTTTGTTAGTTTGCTTTGAGTTTTTATTTGAAAAAACAAAAAAAATTAGTTAGTCTTTTTAATTCTGCTTTATCATCATTAGTACTTGTTTAATAAAATACAAAACATAGGGAGTATGGCTGAAAATAAGCTTGGGGAGTTTGCAACTCCTAACAATGATTATTTGCATACTCCTATTACTCAGCCAGCAATTGCTGCAAAAGATTATGAAATTAAGCCCCATTATTTAAGTTTGGTTCAACAAAATCAATTTGGAGGCTCTGCTGTAGAAGATGCAGGTATGAACTTAAATACTTTCACTGAAATATGCGATATGATGCGCATTAAAGATGTTGACCCCGATGCGGTTAAGTTGCGCTTATTTCCTTTCTCTCTAGAGTAAGAGAAAAATAATGGTTGCTATCTTTGCCTAGAAATACTATTGCATCATGGGTGGAATGTACTTCTTTATTTATGACTAAATTCTTTCCACCTGCAAAGACTATGCAACTCGGATCTAATATTACTAGTTTTAGACAGGAAGAGCGTGAGCCACTAGCGCTTGCATGGGAGAGAATGAAAGAATGCATGAGAAACTGTCCCAGCCATGGGATGGAAGACTGGTTAATTCTCCATTTATTTTATAATTCTCTTAACCCTTTTTATAAGTCTATGCTAGACACTGCAGCTGGAGGAACATTTATTGGTAAGCAAATTACCGAAGCAAAGCAGCTGCTAGACAATATGCAAGACAACTATGCCCAATGGAATGTAGAAAGATCAAATACAAAGAAGGTGAACTCCGTTACACCTCAAGAGAATGAAGAACTCAATGCTAAGTTGGATGAGCTTATATTAGCCGTTAAAGCTAAGGAAACCCCGGTAAGAACTACTCTCGAACCAACTATTGAAGAAGTAGACTTCATAGCTCGTAATGATTATAACCCTGATTGGAAGAAGAATTATAATACAAACTTTCAGGAAAATTACTCTAGTCCAGCAGGTAACTCTAATAATAATATGGCATCAAGCATTACTAGTCTCCAAGAAACTCTTAAAGCTTTTATGGACTCACAAAATGAGCAAAACAATATTCTAGTCAAAATTATGGAGAATCATGATGCTATGCTTGGTAAATTATCGAACCAAGCTGTTAGTTTGAGAAATGATTTGCAGGCCCTCCAAGAAAGAACAAGGATCGTTGAGGCACAACTAGGTAAGATAACTGAGATTCAAAATCTCATTCTAGCTAAATTTGCAGGTAAAGCCGAGCCCAATCCAGTTGAAGACCTCAAGATGATAAGAATCCAAAGGGAGGAGGCCAAAGAACTTGATTATAGCAATGATCCTTCACCAAACTACATAGTTGAAGATCTTGTAAAAAGGATCAATGTCAAGATTCTGGTAAGTGAAGGAAATGAGGAAGCCATGTATCAACACTTTTTTAATCAGGTAGCAATAAAGGTACGTGAGCTTGAAGAAGAATATAAGAAAATTGCTGAAAAATTGCCTGTTAAGCTAGATGATATATTTGACCTACCATTAAGATTAAAATTGGGACTAACGAAATAGATGCACTATGTGATCTAGGTGCAAGTGTTTCAACAATTCCAAAGAGTCTTTTTAACAAGTTGAATCTTGACTCTTTTCAAATCACCGAACTAAAATTACATCTAGCAGATTCTACCTATAAACAAGCAGTAGACATTAAATAAAACACTTTAGTTTACATTAAAGGTTGTCCTGCTCTTATTGATTTTGTTATTGTTGACATTCCTAAAGATGCTACTGCCCCTATTATATTAGGCCGTCCTTTCTTAAGAACTATTAAGGCTTTGATCAATTTGCATGAAGGGAACGTGAAGCTTCAATTTCCTTCGTAGGATCCTTTTGTTATTCATTTCCCTGGGAAAAAAAAGCCAACCAAGATGATAAGGAGGCCATCACTTTGAAGGCCAATTACTTCGGAGTGGGTGTTCCACTCATATGGCCTAAGGGAGCAATACCAAGGTCAAGATATTGACCATAAAAGAGCGTTGCATGGGAGGCAACCCATGTGAAATAAAGGTTTGAGTCAGGTTTTTAAGTTTTAGTTTAAGTTTTATAAAGAATAAAGAGTGCTAGAAAACTCCAGTGAGAGGAAGAGATTCAGCGGTACTAAAAATTCCTGTTTCATATATGCCATAGTTGGTCGAAATTTTAGCCTGTCATTTTTCTGTCAAAACAAGGTGTTTCGCTAAGTTTCAGTCTAAAAAGTAATCCTTGAAGAAATAGAATTTTTTTGATGTGTACAGAAAGGTTAACGTCCAAATATACGGCAGAAATAAAAATTCCCTCCGTATAGTTATGTTACCCATCGACAATTTTTCATCCCAGAGTATAGAAGGTTTGACGACCAACTATACAGCGGGAACAAATATTCCGGCCGTATAGTTGTCGTCGTATAGTTACAGCCGCCAGACGGAAACCCTAGGAAATCCTAAAATTTTGCCGTCGGACCAACTATACGGCCGGAACATCCTGTTGTCGTCGTATCCGACCACTTAAACGCTCGGAGAGGTACCCAAAACATCAAAAACACAATCCTTTTTCTCTCTTCTACCTCCAAACTCTCTCAAAACCTCAAGGGATCTTCACCCCTGCTCAATTTCGTTCGAATTCCTCGCACACAAGTGATCTACGATATGTTTCTCCTTCGATCCTCCAATTACTTTTTGCAAATTCACCTCTGATCTATTGTCATTCAATGTAAGGTGAGACTTATATTTGAACTATTGCCATGTTTATCTTGCCTATGTTAATATGTTGAGGAGATTCTTTAGTGTGCTATGATGAGGATTATGTTATGACTTACTATTGGATCAAAAAGTTTTATAATTGTCTCTTTTATTTGTTTTTAGAAGATGCAGACGAGGAGCTAGACACGTTCTCTTGCTGCAGCTAGTTCTTCTCAGGATGCATCTCAGGAACGCATGGGGATTTGATTCAAGAACGAAGCCCACTGTGATTGTTTCGACAAGATCAAAAACAGAGAAGTCAAGGTAACCAAGTGGGCTTGCCCCGTCACTTTGAACCAACTCGGTATTTCTGATGATTTTAATTTACTTTGCAATAGAGTTGGTCTACAAACCTTTGTATTCCATGATGCACCAACCTATCGTCGGTTAGCCATTGATTTTCTTAGCTCTTTGCAAAGCACCGTTAAGGCATGGCATGAGGAGGATAAGATTTCTTTCCAACTCATGAACAATAATTATTCTCTAACACTTGATGAATGGTGCAATTGTTTTGGTTTACCCAACAATGATCCTAATGCTCTGCGTGCAGCTTTTACCAACATGGAAACTTCCCCTGAACACTGCTATAATAGGATGAGCTTTACTTCTAGAGTTAGCAGAGGGGAGAATATTCACCATCCTAATATTCGCTATTTGTTCTGTGTTATTGCTAACACCTTGCAAACGCGCAATGAGTTTACAAGACTCAATAAGGAGGACATCTTAGTCCTTGCAAAAGCTGCTTTCAACTATGACAACTTGTCACTTCACTTGGGTGCAATACTTGTGCGCTACTTGGAGTACCAATCCCACCAAAACCAAGGACCAATCACTTGTGGAGGCGTTATCACCGTGCTTGCCAATGTTCTAGGCATCGACCTAGGTGAGTTACAGCCGGTGCTAGGTGAGTGACGTGTTGGTTTCTCTACTTTGAGGGCTTGTGGAATTCTTACTATGAGAGGTGGTGTTTATTATCTGCATATTGCTGGAGCTGGGCATATCTACCCCGCTCCTTTGCCTAATTATCTTTTCTCTATCGAGGAAGGACGTGTGATTTATGACTTACAGGTTGAGCAACACCAACCCGGGGAGGAGATTCCGGGATAGGATGAGGACCAAGAGGAGGATCAAGAAGCCCCTCATCAGGAGGAGCAGCAACAAAACCAATTCGCTACATATCAAGATTTACAAGGACTTCAAGGAACTGTGGAGAGAATGCACAATCTCGCCATGAACCTCCGAGAAACAACAAGTAACCTTTCAACTCAATTCGCGGACTAGAGCTACAACTATTTCCCCCACCACAGTGATTTGAAGGGCTTGTAAAAGCCTAAGCTTGGGGAGGTTTTATCTATTTTATATTTTATATTTTTATTTGCTTTATCTTATTTTCGAGGTTATGCCTTTATTTGAGTTTATAAGCACTTGTGTTGGTTCCCCCCAACACTTTATCTTAGTTATTTTATTTTGTTTGAGATTTTCAAGCCGAGCTTTGCCGCCAATTTTCTATTCTTTAATCCCCCTTCTCAAAAACCACAAAAAGATTTCTCCGTTTATCTTTATTTTCCCTCTCTCTTTTTATTTCCGCCTCGAAGTTCTCGTTGATTTGCAGGAGAGTGATTGACTTTAAGTTTCCAAGAAACAAATAAAAAGGGAAGAGAGAAGTGGAACCAAACATGAGAGGTATGCCTTATGACTCTCCATTTTTGAAGTTTGAGAAACCCATGCTAGTTAGTAGTAATGTTGAGATGTTATATCGGTGGAGTGAGTCTCTATATTGTAGTAAAATTTTGTTTGCATGGGTATTTAATTGAGTATGTTTTATTCCATCTCTTGTAGTTAACCAAGTCTTGCCTAAAAATTTGCTAAACAATTGAAATACGAAAAAATCTCACAAATTGAAGACTTGGTTGTTGTAGTGTTTAGTCTTGACAACTTATTCTTAGAGATATTCAACACCATAGAAAATAATGATTGACTTGATAGATCTCTTTAAAAAGATTTGTTCGATTGAATTAATGTTTAGCGTTTTTGTGAGCATGCCAAAGTTTGACATGTAAATAATAAGAATGATATAGCTTTACGCGTGTCAAACTTCATGGGATGCCAAAAACTCCGCTGGCCTACGAATGATATTCATGGAGGAAACTCCTAGATTTCGGCTATGAGTTGATTAAACATATGTAGCAGCAATACTATAATGGGTAAGATTCTTGGCACTCCCGGGTAGCTGTAACATGATGGAATCACTCCTCTGGCTGATATGAGTAATCATTATGCAAAAGGAACAAAAACCTTAGTGATGCCACGAGTGTCCATCTTAGCCCAATAAACTAATGATTTTTTGGCATGCTCTCAATTACGTAAGAACTAAAAATTCCTGAAGGACAATGAATATAAAAGTAGTGCTTGAAAATTCTTGATTTATTGATGTGGGAGAATTGAGATACTTTAGTGTATATGATTTTCATGACAAACTCTCACACTCTTAATTCTACATGATTACACTTTATTGTTCAAAGGCAAGCCTATGAGTTAATTACATGACATGGAATAAATTTTACTCTTTTGAATCATCCATGCTTACAATAATTTTGTTGTTCTATAAGGATTCATGAAACCCGTATGATATGCTTTCCATTACTCTATATATGCTGAAGTTTTTCAGATTAATAAAGTGGAGGAAACATGAGACTACCAATCATGAGTAAGATCATCATCTTGTTATTTCAGTTTAATTGTTGAATTCCCTTTTGATTTTGGTTTTCTTGCTCGAGGAAGATCAAGTTTAAGCTTGGGGAGGTTGATGGCTGTGAAATATAGCCATCCACATCCGCATTAAAACTAGATATTATTCATATATTTGATAAAATATCTCTCTAAAATCTGCCACTAATGCCTAATGATCAGAGGGGTATGCAATCCTTTCTTGCTATTTTTGCCTGCACAGATAATGACGTATTATGATGGGAATCACTACATAAATGCCAAAGATACGATATTTCCAACACGCCAAAGAAACCAGGAGCCATGAGGAGGCTACTACAAGCTTAACGACCAACTATACGGCACACCGCCGTATAGTTGCCGTCGTATAGTTTGCATCGATCTCCTTAGGTCAAACAGAACAAGTTTCATGAAGGGACCCTAATATAAATAGGCTTCAGCGACGAGAAACAAGCCCCCGACTCCACAAAATCGCTTCTTTCACCCTGAACTCTCCCCGCCGCCACGCCGGAGGAATAGATCTAGATCTAAACCTCTAAACCCTTCTCCACCACCATAGCCATCTTCCACCACTTGTAATAGTAGATCTCATCTCCAATTGGCGACATTGTAAGACTATTTGCTATCAACTCTATGATCTCTATTACAATGTTTATGATTGTCGATTTCATCTCTATGTGTGAGTAATTCTCCTTGGGCTAAGGGCTTCGGCCTAGCCATATAGCTTTTGTGCATGTTATTTATCATAGATGGTATCATGTATTAGTTTGTATGGCATGATGATTGTAGTACCCTCTCTTGCCTCAATCTAAGGACTTGTCAGGTACCCAAGACCCCAAAGATTGATCCAAGTAAAGGGAGTGTGAGTAACGACTGATCTGCATGATAGGAACCCAGTGACAGAAAGGGTAGTAGGCTGTATGTGAGGAACTTACTTGGGATTAACGGTGACATCACTATGCATATCATTAGTTATCTTTCTTCTATGGATGAGACTAGTAGGTTATTGCCATAAGCGGTTGCGGAGGCGATAACATTTATGGATGCACTGCCCACATATAATTATCTTGCTCTAACAATTACATGATTACATTATTATTATCTGTTCTTCCCATTAGATCTTTTTGCACAACTACTAGTGAAAATCGAATACCCTAGGCCCTCTTTCCATCGTTAACAACAATAATAAGATCGCAAACTCTTGGTCCAGTGAAAACGCAATTGGAATTCTAAAACTCTCGAAGGTCCGTTTAAGTAATCTCACTTTTCTTTCAGCTTCCCGATGATTCGATAAACCTAGGTCTACTAGGGAAAAAGAGCTATACTACATCCATAATCCGGTTCGAAGGTATCAGTCATCCATGCGGAGGAAGACAAAGAAGATAGTTCTCTCCCGCGTGGGCCTAGTATGTTAGCGAGAGAGAAAAACAGTACATAGGCTTGGGATGCTATTGGGCCGTGGCTAAGTGAGCGAGATGGTTGCCGTGGTGCTACTGACAATAAGCAAAAAACTATGGGTCGTAATGGGCGGTCGGTCTCTTCGTTTTTGCCTTTTTATTTATCTTTTTTATATTCTATTTTCACAAAACCTTTTCAAATATAAATTTCTTAAGGTTTTAAAATATCCAGAAATTTTGTAAGACATAAAGAATATTGTAGAGATCAATTATAATCAATTCTCTCTACATTTCTTGTTGTGTTTTCGAAATTCATAATTATATGAAGGATTCATTTTATTAAATAGCATTTAAATATTATTATTAGGAATTATGTTTTTAGGGTGTTTGTTTATTATTTAAATAATCCTTTTTAGGTATGAATTTGTCCTTCCCCTTAATTAAATGAAATGTTACGGAATTAGATTATTAAAACAATGATGGCCATAATAATTATTTTAGGTATGACATCATATAATAACATTATTACCTCTATTATGGTATTTTATCTCTTTTGGGGTTTTAAAATTTGTGATTTCTTCAATTCAAATTCCACTAAAATGTTATTGAGTACTTTATTATGTGTGGTTGATGTTTTGATAAGAATTTATCATATAATGATTAATAGTAATTATCATTTATGTGACACATGGGACCAGATGCCAAGCAATATTTATTTAGGGTTTCTAATACAACATTACTATGAGCTCTAGAGGTTACACTACTCTCATGTTTATTTATGAATGTTGATAAGGATCAAAGGTTAATGACTTATCTCTGAATTTATGATTATGGATGAGATCTCAACTTGGAGTGAGACATAGAGATTACTTCCTAATGAGATCTTGAGGATTCCATGGTACTAAGTTCTTGTTAGGGTTTAGAAGAATGAGATAGATATGGAACTTGATATGGTTTGATATAGTCTTAGTTGATAACTTATTAAGAATTCTTACCTTTTCCTAATTCTTGACTCCTAATTAAGGAATTCATATCCTAGATATACTACCAATTCACATCCATCATCATGTAGTAACATTGAAAGATCGGTATAATCGACTAGAGAGGACAGTCGTTTCCAGCGGTAAGTTCGGTGGTGCCGGCTCTAGCGCCAGAAGTTTCTGCCGGTAGCCGGATTATTACGGTCTTTGCCGGATTGGCTTGCTGAGGACATTTCTGGCGAGAGCCGGGGTTCACTAGGCCAGGCGCCGCAATGCCCGGGGCCATTTTGGTGGCAGGTTCGGTGTCGCCGGTTTGTCCATCGAAATGGCCTCCTTCCACCCTTGTCTCTGTACTTGTCAGTGTGAACCTATCATGGTCATAGGATGAAGTATGAGATAGTATACCATTCAATAGCGTAGGAAGTGAACTCGTGTAGATGATAGGATTCACCTTTGGAGTCCATGACGACTTGGCATAAGTTGGAGACCTTGATATGGTAATTACTGTAGGTCGGGCCGTATGATCTCCCCCCGCTTCAAAAAGTGTTTTCCTCGACTCTATACGCTCATCACCATGTTGAAGAGGTCGAGAGACATTCTTGATCATGGGCTTTACCATATAGTCATCCTCAGGAAGATTGATGTGGTAACTCTTCAAAGTTCCTTCACTTTTCATGAAGCCTACAAAGCTCACAGAAAAGCGAAGAAACACTCAAAGAGTAGCCAATTTATAAAGATTATAGCACGAGTCCATAAGTAGAAGGAAGTCGCCTTAGGATGTAGAGATTGCTCGTAGAAGCGCCTCCATAGGTAATCCTCTACATTTCTCCTTGTCAACTCGTGGTGTGTAGATGTTTTTTTTGCGGGTGTGGTTTGTAGATGTTGACGGGTATACATTTGTACCTTCACACAACAAAGACCAAGCAAAATATTTTCATGTGTGATAGCAGAGCATATGTCATTTGTGGCATGTCCATTCTTGTTCATAACACTATTAGCACAATACATGTATAGCAAATGGAATGCATATAGCACAATGTGTATACTCTTCTAAACTCTGCCATGAATAAGAATCTTCTCACCCTTCCCATCCCTTGCCCTGCTTGTACTGATTTCCCTGTGATCCAATATGCTGATGATACCTTAGTGGTCATGAAGGATGACTCAAAACAACTACTTTGCCTTTGTTAAATTGTTTTGCCACTTCTACTAGGCTCAAGGTTAATTATGCCAAATCAAGTATGATGCCTATCAACCTAGACCCTGAAAGACTTCTTCATTTCTCTTCTACCTTTGGATCTAAGATGTGTATCCTCCCCTTCACATATCTTGGACTCCCTCTTAGTCTTAACAAGCCCTCTCTAGATTTCTACTTGCCTATGGTGCAGAGGGTTCAATCCAGACTTGGCAGAATTGCAGATTTTTTGAATTATGGGGGAAAACTTCAAATGGTCAAGTCAGTTTTAACATCATTACCACTATTCTTTATGATCTCTCTTGATGTTACCATTACAATCAAGGACAAGGTAGTTAAATACATGAGACACTGTCTATGGAGAAAAAATTGTTGATGTTCAGGCTAAAGGCACTGCAATGGTTGCTTGGACAAAGGTTTGCAGGCCAAAGAATCAAGGTGGTCTAGGAGTTCTTAATCTTAATATTCAAAATACTGCTTGGTTGCTCAAGAACCTTGATAAATTTTATAATCACCATGATATCCCTTGGGTTCATCTTGTCTAGGAATCTTATTATAACCAAGGCAAAGTTCCTGGTTATCAATTGGAAGGATCATTCTGGTGGAAGGCCCACCTGAAACTCATTGATGCCTACAAGGCAATGGCTAAATGTCAACCTAGAAATGGGAAAACTGCCAATTTTTGGTCTGATTTGTGGGATAAAGAATGTATGCAATTTCAGATGCCTCACCTACTCTCCTATGCAAAGAACACCAGAATTACTGTCATGGAGGTTATTCAGACTGAATATCTTGAGCATCGCTTTAATCTTCCTTTGTCTCAACAAGCTTTTTCTGAGTTTGAACAACTTGAATTAAGATGCCAACAGATTAATCACTTGGCAACACCTGACAAGTGGACATACGTTTGGGGAATTGAAAAAATTTCTGTTAAAAGGGCCTATGAGGTTATGGCAGCCTATCAACCTGCTCCTCCACATTTCACATGGATCTGGGATTCTTCTTGCTAGGCTAAACATAAATTATTCTTATGTCTACTTCTTCTGGATAGACTAAATACAAGGAATCTTCTCAAAAGAAAAAATTGCTCTCTACCAAACTACAATTGTGCAGTTAGAAACTGTCACTCAGAAGAAACTTTGATTCACCTTTTTTGGAGCTGCCCTTTTGCTGCTGAATGTTGGGATTACATTTGTCCACATAGAGATCAGAGACTCTCTGTGTTTGGGGCTTTTCAAGACATAAAAACCAGACTCAACCTTCCTTTTTCCATGGAGATAATAATTTTAGCTGCTTGGGGAATATGGACCTGTAGAAACAACAAAATATTTGAGAATGTAACACCACAGTTCTCTACCTGGAAGATAGTATTTTTTCAAGAACAGAGATGGGTCAAACTAAGAATAAAAATAAGCATGGTCCTCAATTTGATAGCTGGTTTCAAACTCAAGTACACTAGTGGCTTACTTCTGGTAAACACAATGTATCACCTGTAATGATCTACTCCATTGTAATCATGTAATTCTACTCTGTACTATGACATGATGATTGTATAATAAAGAAAAAAGTTGCAGTGGGGGTTCCCTCCCCTACTGTTTTTCCCTCAAAAAAAAGGTTAATGTGTATTTAAATCGTTTGAACATCATCCAAATGATGCGGACTCGAAAACTCCATACAACGTCTTAGTACTCAAAGCATTGGACTAAAATTTTGATCAACATCTTTGATGCATGAATTGGAGAATTTGGCAAAAAATCATAAGGAAGGATATCCAAAACAACATCATTCATGTAAATAAACCATTTGAAAGAGAAAGTGTTCCTTATGTTTGTTGCAACAACAATATGAGATAATTGGAAGCGGTTATGACAATACATGCTCATAATGGCATTATGGTTTCACACAAAACATCGGAAAGAAAAATTGTTTAACATTTTTTGCAACACACAAAGTATCAATGTTCAAGAGAAAAGAGACATGATTGTCACAAGGTGAAAGAATACCATCAACATTCTTGCAAACAAACCATAGGAAAGAAAAATTGTTTAACATGAGAGATGCAAAGCATGCAAAAGGTATTAGAGTCGGGTTCTATCTAGAACTGACAACACGAAAAATATTCTTATGCCCGGAGCCGTTTTGGCGGCAGGTTCGGCGTCACCGGTATGTCCACCGGAATGGCCTCCTTCTTCCGTCTCCTCTTCCAAGCCATTGTCTTGTTGGCCTTGGGGTTCTGGGCTTCCTCCCTTATCTCCGTACTTGTCGGTGTGAAGTTATCATGGTCATAGGTCGGAGTATGAAGTAGTATACCATTCAATAAGGTAGGAAGTAAACTCGCGTAGAGGATAGGATTTACCTTTGGAGTCCATGATTACTTGGCATAAGTTGAACACCTTGATATGGTAACGACCGTAGGTCGGGCAAATCTCTAATACACTTGATCTTATGGTTAACACATAATATATGATGCAAGAATTACTAGTGACATTGGTTATGAAATCTTAGATTATACTTTCCCATGTAAATAGAACATCCACCAACCACATATATCATATAGTGGTTCCATTTTCCCTCCATACTAGGTTACCACCACTCGGGCAGATAACCAATAAGTCATATTATTAAGAAAACAGTTTGTTTTCATCCTTTTCAAAATGTAGGTGATAACAATAGTAGATTGCAAATACTCCCTTTGTCCAAAAATAACTGACGCGAGGGAGATTTTTTTTGAACTATACTCCATCTTACAGAAAACCCCTTGGTATTTTAAATCGAATCCCTCGAGTCCACAATTAGCTCACAATCTGCCATCCTCGCGATCCATGATCTTTGATACTCGTCATCGCTTGCGATCTGCGATCCCCACCCTGTTCGCCAGTGCCCCTTCACCGCCCCTCGCCGCCCTTCGGTTCTAGCAGCACCTCATCAATGCCCTTGCACCGTCCCTGATAGGTTGCTCGCCGGCTGTAGGTCCAAGCAGCACCACGCCGGTGCCCCTACAGCATCCCTAATAGGATGCTCGTCGGCTGCAGGTCCAAGAAGCACCACGTCGGCGCCTATTCCCGCCCATCGCCTCACCAGCCGCCAGTCCCAGCAATACCTCGCTGACAAGCTTAGCTGCCTCAGACTGGAGCGGCTCCTTTTGCTCCCTATAGAGCAGGAGCCTCGCTGCTCTCGAAATCTCCTCCTTCACCCCCGTCAACACCAGACGAGGAGCGGAAGGAGCCAGGCTCCCGCCGGTCGGCTAGCCACACTCCCTCCTACGGCGGAGCCGCTCTACCATTGCGCCGAGGTCAAAGATGGCTGCTGGACCTCGTACCCGGAGCTCCTCCGATGACCAAAAACCGGTGGCGCCGCCAACTGCTGAGGCATATTGAGTTCTGAAGAAGAATACTGTAACAAATAAGATACATGTCCTGTCATCCTTCAAATACAGTAAAAAATTGAAGAACTATCCATGTTCAAGTATAGAAGACAAAAGGGACATCAAGTTCATTCTTTTACAAGTGCTAAGAAATCCCTTTTAAAAGGGAGTTACTAAATTTATCCAATGATGCTTCAGTACGAGAACCATTTATCCAATGATGCTTCCTTTTTTGCAAAATAAGATCACTATGTTCATCATAGAATGAAAAGATAACTAGGGAGAACTAGATTTACAACCATAATTTTTCACAACTAGCATGTACTGGCTGAAAATGTACAGATTGATGTTTTACCATGGAAAATCACTTCCTAGATAACACCTCACACACACGACTGAATAAGTTTCAGTTACACTGGCTTTCTCAAAACATGCTTTCGCCCCGCTTTATAAATAAAGCACACATGTGGGACCGCAGTTGGGCCAGACAACACAACGCCCAAAGATAGAGACACAACATGATACACGATGCTGGGGCAGCAGCACACACACGCCCGAACTAAAACAAGGAAAAACAAAAAGAAATGAAGACGGAGACGAATCGACTAGACGAGGAAGACCGCAATCGCTGCACCCTCCGAAAAATGCCCACCAAGATCCTAGCCCCAACTCGACAAGCACCAAGCAACACCCTTAAGAGGGAAAGCGACCGTTGCTGCCCGGACCAGTGACTGGCCCTAGGGTTTGCCCCGGCACACAATGGGAAGTGAAAGAAGGTTAGCCACGACGCCCCTCAGGAAGGAAAGATGCCACCCATATGCGGCACCGCGTCAGAGTCAGGCAAAGCCGACAAGGATTTCTCCTGAAAACGAGCGATTCGTTGCACAGGAGCCCCGCGAGGACGAGGCCTCGCCACCACCAAACATGCCGTCCATGAGCGTGCGCCACCACGGTCACGAATCCACCACCATCAGCTCACCGAGATATCCGTCGCGAGGTCTACAAAAGAGCGACAAAAAGTAGCAAGAAAAACAAGGCTTTAGCAATATGAGTAGACCATTTCTGGACTGCAGATATTGTTGAATAGTTGTTCGACTAGAAAGATTGCGTATCCAGCCCCTGTGCCACTGTTCTTTCGCGTTGAATAGGCACATCCACATGATTGAGGAGGCACGGGGAAATATTTAGGTCATGTTTCACAAACACAACAATACATTGGCACATAGTTTCGTTGTGCTGCTCGCATTTATTAACTCATACTCTTGCGTTCAATACCTGCGGGATAGTTTCAGAGAGAGAGAGAGACTGTTTGCCCACCAAGCTCCTAGCCCAACTCGCCAAGCACCAAGCAGCACCCTCAAGAGGAAAAGCGACCGTTGCTGCCCGGACCAGAGACTGGCCCTATGGTTTCCCCCAGCACACATAGGGAAGTGAAAGAAGGTTAGCCACGACGCCCTTCAGGAAGTAAAGATGCGACCCACAGGCGGCACCGCTTCAGAGTCAGGCAAAGTGTAACATCTCAGCATTTAGGAACTAACGAAGGGTAGATTTAGAAATTTGTGATATTGCATGCATTCATCTGTGAAAATGTGGGTAAATTTTTCGCCAAATAAAAACCTAAAGTGATCAAGGTTTCTTTCATACTTTGAGATTTGGTATAGTCTTGAAGGATGATTGTTATAGACTTTGATATGATCTTTGTGGACATATGTGTTTTGGGAAATGAAATTTGAATTTAAAAACTTGAGTGTTTGAATTATAATTCAAAAGGATTTTTGATTGATGTTTGAGTATTTGGTTTAATTAACCAATAATAACTCAAACTATAAATGAAAAAAGACAATCAATAAAATGAATATTCCAAAACTTCATTCAATAATGAGTTATAAAATGTAACTTATGGAAATGAGCAACAATCTTTACAATAATAATTAAATAGAAGAATAATACTTCTTTATTGAATAATAGTACAATCTTTATTACAAAAGAATAAAAATAAAGAGTACAAACGAATAAATTAAAGATTACAATTGAATATGAGAGTTATTACAAGTGACTATTCTATAAAGAAAAATAAAAGCCTAAACTAAAATCTTGATCTTCAAATCTAGTACCTGCAAAATAAACATAAACTTAAAAGAAAAAGAAAGTTAGAATTAGAATTATTTTACTCTCAGAGTTGACAGTGAAGTGCACTGTTCACTTTTTCATCATTGAGTATTTAAGGGGCAAGTTTCACCAATATGAAAGAATGTATCTTTCATAATTTTAAGCCATAAGTCAAATAAACAGCAAGGAGGGGCAACTTTCACCAACCAGGTAAAATGTAACCTGATAACAGTAACTCTCAAAATTCAGAACATATCCACAACTGTGCAGCAGGCACACAAGCAGCACACACACCAAATGAAGGGTTTCGCGACATAGTAAATCAAAATTTTCTACGGATGCGAACAGAGGGAAAGCCAAGATCTAATCTAGGAGATGCAATCAACGAGAGAGATTGGATTAGATCTTCATACCCTTGAAGATTCATAGTGAACGCGTTAAATCGGCGTGGGTGATGTAGTCGTACTCGCCTCCTCCTCGCTATCCGATCCGATCTAGCACCACAAGTGGCGGTGCCTCCGTGAGATGCACACGCAAAGACCTCGGCGTCTCCTCCTTCCTCGGACCAGCAAGTATGGTGGAGAGATAGATTGGATCTACAACACGACGGAGTGGTGTATATGGTGGAGAATTTCACAGGCTTCGCCTACAAGCGGTCGGGAGGGAGAGAGGAAGGTAGCAAGGCTGCTAGGGCTTGGAGGAAGGTGTGTTGGGGAGGCGCACCACCCTCTATATAGAGGGGGCCAGCCCTTGCCCTCCTCCAAGCCTATCTCTAGTTTAAACAATTTAAACTCTCCCTTATCTAGAAATCCTATCTCTAGTTTAAACGATTTAAACTCTCCTTATCTAGAAATACTATCTCTAGTTTAAACGAGTTTAAACTTATCTAGGATCGGCTGGGCCCTATGGGCTTGTGCCCCGGCCCAATGCCAGGACACTCCCTCATAGGCCCATGCCCCTCCCGGAAGGTGGGGCCACGTTGGTCCCTTCCGGAAGGTTCTAGAAGCTTCGGTACAATACCGATTAACCCGAACAATTCAACTCCAAAATCACCGCCTTATATTAATCTTATTATCCGGACCATTTCGGAACCTCTCGTGATGTCCCGGATCCCATCCGAGACTCCGAACAAAAATTCATAAACCAATTATCCAATCTATCCTAGCGTCGAGATACGTTAAGTGTGTGACCCTGCGGGTTCGAGAATATGCAGACATGATCTTCTATCAATAATCAACAGGGGTCAGGCACCCATATTGACTCCACACATTCATCGATGATCATATCGGATGAACCACGATGACAGGATTCAATCAATCCCATATATATATTCCCTTCGTCTCGCGATATTTTACTTGCCCGAGATTCGATCGTCGGTATCGTCATACCTAGTTCAATCTCGTTCACAACAAGTACTTTACTCGTTCCGTAATCCGATATCACTTTGTGATTAACTCCTTAACCACATGCTTGCAAGCGGTGTTGATATCGACACGAGTGGGCCCGAAGTATATCTCTCCGACTTGGGAGGGACAAATTCTATCTCGATACATACAACCCAACAGATACTTTCCGATCACCTGAGAGACACCTTTATGATCACCCTCTCATAGGATGACGTTTGATGACCTCAAAGCTTTCTTCCGATACCGGGGAGTTGCATTATCTCATGGTCTAAGGAATACAATATTTGACATAGGAAAAGCTTCGCAAAGACGAACACGATGACATGATCTAATTGCTCTGCTTTGTTTGGGTCTATCCACCATATCATTCTCCCAATGATATGATCTCATTATCAATTGACAACTCATGTCTATGGTTAGGAAACCTTAACCATCATTGATCAATGAGCTAGTCCATAGAGGCGTACTAGGGACACGGTGTTGTTCACAAACCACACAAGTATTAAAGTTTTCGCAATACAATTCTAGCATGGAATATAAACTTTATCATGAACAAGAATTATAATAATAACATCTTTATTATTGCCTCTAGGGCATAATTCCAACAGTCTCCCACTTGCACTAGAGTCAATAATCTAGTTTACATTTGGCAACAATCTCACACCCATGGCACTGAGGTGTTGATCATGTTTTACACGTGGAAGAGGTTTAGTCAATGGATGCATGACATTCAGATCCGTATGTACTTTGCTAATCTTCGATCTCCATCCGCTATATAATCTCGGATTATATGAAACTTATGTTGATATGCTTGGTCTTTGGATGATATCTTGGTTCCTTAGCTTAGTACTATGGCGCCGTGTTGTCACACAATATCTCCAGTGGGTCCAATGCACTTGGAACCACGCCAAGCTCAAATGATGAAGTTTCGATCCAAACTCCTTCACTTGACGCTCGCAGCAGCCATGTATTCCGCTTCCACTATAGATCCCGCGATCACGCTTTGCTTGCTTCTCCAGACTCACCTCCTCCATTCAAAATATACACGTATCCCGCCGAGATTTAGAATCATCCTTGTTGTCGAAACTAGCATCGACGTAACCTCTTCACGACAAAGTTCATCACCCCATAGACTAAGAACATTTCTTTAGTTCTATTTAGGTACTTTAGGATGTTCTTCACGGCTGTCCAAATGTTCCACTCGATCACTTTGATATCTCGCCACAAACTAAGAGCATTGGACACATCCGTCTAGTACACAAGATGGCATACATGATGGAACCTATGGCCGAGGCATAAGGCACTTTGCTCATAGCTTCCCTATCATTTCATCAGAATGGACACGAGCCTTGCTCAATATCTTACCTAACAACATAGGCACCGAACCTTTCTTTGCCTTATCCATTCGAACCTTTTCGAACTTTGTCTAGGTATGTACTCGGCTTAAAGCTATCAGCCTTTGTCTATCTCTATAGATCTTGATGCCCAATATATAAGCAGCTTCACCTAGGTCTTTCATTGAAAAACACTTGTTCAAATAACTCTTCACATCGTTAAGCATGTTGATGTCATTTCCAATAATCAATATGTCATCCACATCTGATGCCGTAAACGTCACCGAGCTCCCACTCACTTTCTTGTAGATGCAAGCTTCAGAGCAATTTGGAACAAATCCAAAGCTCTTGATCACTTGATCAAAACGAAGGTTCCAACTCCGAGATGCTTGCTTGATCCATAAATGGAACGCTGAAGTTTGCATACTTTACTAGCATCCTTAGGATCGACAAAACCTTCTGGTTGCATCATATACAACTCTTCATCAATGTTCCCATTGAGGAAAGCATCTTGACATCCATCCGCCATATTTCATAATCATGAAACGCAACAATTGCTAATAAAATCCGAATGGACTTAAACATCGCTACGGAGAGAAAGTCTCATCGTAGTCAACACCTTGAACTTTTCGAAAACCTTTGCGACAAGCCGTGCTTTATAGACGGTAACATTACCATCCGCATCCATTTTCTTCTTGAAAATCCATTTGCACTCAACGCCTTTCGGTCGCTAGGAGGGTCCACCAAAGTCCATACTTGGTTTTCGCTCATGGATCCCAATTCGGATTTCATGGCTTCCACCATTTCTCGAGTCTGCTCATCATCGCCTCATAGTTCGTGAGGTTCACCGTCTTCTACCAACAAGACATCAAGAAAGGGTTGCCGTACACTCAGAGGGGCACGCGACCTTGTCGACCGCGACGTTCAAGAGCGATCGTCCAAGCTTCATGATCCTTGTCATTAGCTTCCTCTATTGTTGGTGCAAAGTGCATGGAACAATTTCGTGCTGCGCTACTCTCCAATTCAAGAGAAGGTTCAATAACCTCGTCAAGCTCTACTTTCCTCCCACTCACTTCTTTCGAGAGAAACTCCTTCTCAAGAAAGGAACCGTTCTTCACATAAACACTTTGCCTTCTTCTGTGATAGAAGGTATACCCAATAGTTTCCTTAGGGTATCCTATGAAGACGCATTCGCTTTGGGTTCGAGCTTGTCCGCATCAACTTCTTGACGTAAGCTTCGCATCCCCAAACTTTAAGAAACGACAACTCAGGTTTAGCACCAAACCACAGTTCATACGGTGTCGTCTCAACGGATTTAGATGGAGCCCTATTTAAAGTGAATGCAGCGGTTTCTAATGCATAATCCCAAAATGATAACGACAAATCAAGAAGAGACATCATTGATCGGACCATATCTAATAGGGTTCGATTATGCTCGCACACACCATTGCTGTTGTGGTGTTCCGGTGGCGTGAGTTGTGAAACGATTCCACTTGCTTTAAGATGCGTGAGAAAATCATAACTCAAATATTCACCTCCACGATCGGATCGTAGAAACTTAATCTTTCATTACGATGGTTCTCCACTTCATTCAAATTCTTTGAACTTTTCAAACGTTTCAGGTTTATGTTTCATTAAATAGATATACCCATATCTACTTAAGTCATCGGTAAAAGTGAGAAAATAGCGATATCCACCGTCGAAACACTCATCGGTCCGCATACATCGATATGTATGATTTCCAACAAGTCGTTGCTCGCTCCATCATGCCGAGAACGGGTTTTGATCATCTTGCCCATGAGGCATGGTTCGCATGTGTCAAATGATTCAAAATCAAGATACTCCAAAATTCCATCAGAATGGAGTTTTATCATGCGCTTTACACCAATATGACCTAGACGACAATGCCACAAATAAGTAGTATTATCACTACCTACTTTGCATCTCTTAGCCTCAATGTTATGGATGTGTGTTTCATCCCTTTCGAGATTTAGAAGAAATAAACCATTCACAAGAGGTGCATGACCATAAAAGATGTTACTCATATAAATAGAACAACCATTATTCTCGATTTAAATGAATAACCGTCTTGCAATAAACATGATCCGGAAATAATGTTCATGCTCAACGCAGCACATAATAACATTTATTAAGGTTTAAAACTAATCCCGAAGGTAAAACTAAGGAGAGCGTCGACGGCCATCACATCAACTCTTGATCCGTTGCAACGCGCATCGTCACCTCATCCTTCGCAGTCACCGCTCATTCCGTAGCTCCTGCTTCGAGTTACAAATATTAGCAACGAACCGTATCAAATACCGGGCACTACAACGAGAGCTAGTAAGGAAAACATCAATAACATGTATATCAAATATACCTTTGATGGTGCCACCTTCTTGTCCGCTAAGTACTTGGACGGTTCCAAAGGACCCTGTCCTTGCAATAGAAGCACTCAAAGGTCCGCTTAGGACCGACATGAGCTTCTTCTCGAGGGGCATTAAGCTGCCACGCCTTCTTGAAGGGCTTCTTTGCTCCTTACCTTTCTTAAAGGAGGGCTTGTTGACCATCAACACATGATTATCCTTCTTGATGTCCACTCATGACCTTGATTTGCGAAGAGCTCGGTGATCGTGTCGATGGAACCAATCGATTATGAGTCACTACAAAACTTTTGTAGCCGGGAGGAGTGATTGCGTAACCTCAATCTTGAGATCCTCCGAATCGTGCATTCAGTTGTCACGTCGTTGAGTGTAGCCCGACATCTTTATGGCGTGCTCACTAACTGAACTCCTTCCTCCATCTTGCGCTTAAAGAACTTCTCGAGATCTCATATCTCGAGCGGGCTTGAGTCTCAAACATGGTTTTCACCTCGAGAATCTCAAAGGGCCGGGATAGGTTTCAAAACGATTTTGAAGCTCGGTTCCATAGCAAACAACATGGTGCTCTTAATCACACCATAATCATCTTTGCGCCGATCGACAGACTTTCTCATCACCGCAGTTGCATAGGGGGTCACCTAACGCTTTACCAAGGACATAGTCCTTTGTCCGCCGTGACAGAATGATTCTTGGATTGCGGAACCAATTGGTGAAGTTAGACCCATTGTTTCTAAGCTTTTCCTTCTCAAAGAAAACGTTGAAGTTGAAGTTGGATTTGGCCATGTGATCTACAAGATTTGCAAGTACAATTTAGACTATGTTCATGATAAATAGTTCAACTTAATCAAATTACTAGATGAACTCCCACTAAATTCAACATCCGTCAAGTTGTTTAGTGAACACGATCCAAATTCACCACACCTAATCCGATCATCACGAGAAGAGATGTGGTTTCAATGGTGGACAACAAAGTGTCGATCATATCATTCATATGACTCATGCTTAACCTTTCGGTTCTTGTGTTCGAGGCCATGTCTCATACATGCTAGGCTCGTCAAGCTAGACCCAAGTATTTCTGCAGGCAAAACTGGCTTGCACCGTTGTATGTGAGCGAGAGTCTATAGCACCCGATCATCACGTGATGCTTGGACACGATTTAACTTTCGCAGCAGTGCATACTTGGGGAGAACAGCTTTTATCTTGATCTTTATGAGGAATCATCTTATAATGCTACCGTCGATCTAAGCATAATAAGATACATAAAGGGATAAACATCACATGCATATAACTTTATGTGACATGGTATAGCCAATCGCCAAGAATGATCTCCATCTTGTGCGTTCGGCATGATCTCCATCACTCCACCATGATTGCCTCCACCACGAATAGCAACTACAACTATTGCTAACTACTTAGCGATAAAGTAAAGCTATTACATGGCGTATAAGAAGTTGACTCGCAGGTCATACACAATTATAAAGACAACCATATGGCTCCGCCACAGGTTGTGTACTCATCGACATGCAAGTCGTGAAACATTACAAAACTTGATCATCGCATACAATATACACATCACATCTTGGGCCATACCATATCATAGAAAACACCGCAAAAACAAGTTAGACGCCTCTACTTTGTTGTTGCATGTTTTACGTGGCTTATGGGAGTAGATGCTAAGAACGATTCTTACCTACGGAAAGCCACAACGGTGATATTATGGTTGCCAAACTCCGTGTTAATCCCATGACAACTATAGTGAGAGAAACCGACATCCACCACCGCATGTGTGGAACAAGCCACACGTCAAGTGCGGAGCCGGTCTCGAACGATGTCGCGTAAGGTTGGCCTGGACCGCTTCAATCTCACTATCCCGTAATAAGAAGAACACAAACAAGAGGCTTGCAACAGAAAACATCAACGCCGCAACAACCATGTTATGCTCTACTCGTGAAACACATCTACACATAGATCTAGCTCGATACCATCAAGGGTTTCGCGACATAGTAAATCAAAATTTTCTACGGATGCGAAGAGGGAAAGCCAAGATCTAATCTAGGAGATGCAATCAACGAGAGATTGGATTAGATCTTCTTACCCTTGAAGATTCATGCAATGAACGCTCGGCGGAACGTGGGTGATGTAGTCGCTTCTCCTCCTCGCGATCCGATCCGATCTAGCACCACAAGTGGCGGTGCCTCCGTGAGATGCACACGTGTAGCACCTCGACGTCTCCTCCTTCCTCGGACCAGCAAGTATGGTGGAGAGATAGATTGGATCTACAACACGAAGGCGTGGCGTGTGTATATGGTGGAGAATTTACAGGTGGCTTCGCCACAAGCGACAGTGGAGGGAGAGAGGAAGGTAGCAAGGCTGCTAGGGCTTGGAGGAAGGTGTGTTGGGGCGCACCACCCTCTATATATAGAGGGGGCGCCAGCCCTGCCCTCCTCCAAGCCTATCTCTAGTTTAAACAATTTAAACTCTCCTTATCTAGAAATCCTATCTCTAGTTTAAACGATTTAAACTCTCCCTTATCTAGAAATCCTATCTCTAGTTTAAACGAGTTTAAACTTATCTAGGATCGGCTGGGCCCTATGGGCCTTGTGCCCTGGCCCAATGCGCCGTGACACTCCCTCATAGGCCCATGCCCTCCCGGAAGGTGGGGCCACGTTGGTCCCTTCCGGAAGGTTCTAGAAGCTTCCGTACAATACCGATTAACCCGAACAATTCTGAACTCCAAAAACTGCACTGCCTTATATGAATCTTATTCTCCGGACCATTTCGGAACCTCTCGTGATGTCCCGGATCCCATCCGAGACTCCGAAAAAAAATTCATAAACCAATTATTCAATCTATCCTAGCGTCGAGATACGTTATGTGTGACCTGCGGGTTCGAGAATATGCGCATGATCTTCTATCAATAATCAACATGGGTCTGGGCACCCATATTGACTCCACACATTCATCGATGATCATATCGGATGAACCACGATGCCAGGATTCAATCAATCCCATATATATATTCCTTCGTCTCGCGATATTTTACTTGCCCGAGATTCGATCGGTATCGTCATACCTAGTTCAATCTCGCTCACAACAAGTACTTTACTGCTCCGTAATCCGATATTACTTTGTGATTAACTCCTTAACCACATGCTTGCAAGCGGTGTTGATATCGACACGAGTGGGCGATATATCTCTCCGACTTGGGAGGGACAAATTCCATCTCGATACATACAACCCAACAGATACTTTTCGATCACCTGAGAGACACCTTTATGATCACCCTCTCATAGGATGACGTTTGATGACCTCAAAGCTTTCTTCCAATACCAGGAGTTGCATTATCTCATGGTCTAAGGAATACAATATTTGACATAGGAAAAGCTTCGCAAAGACGAACACGATGACACGATCTAATTGCTCTACTTTGTTTGGGTCTATCCACCATATCATTCTCCCAATGATATGATCTCATTATCAATTGACAACTCATGTATATGGTTAGGAAACCTTAACCATCATTGATCAATGAGCTAGTCCATAGAGGCGCATTAGGGACACGGTTGTTCACAAACCACACAAGTATTAAAGTTTCCGCTTAATACAATTCTAGCATGGAATATAAACTTTATCATGAACAAGAATTATAATAATAACATCTTTATTATTGCCTCTAGGGCATAATTCCAACACCAAACTGCATGGTGTGTGCTCTCAGCACCACAACAACAGCACAATCAAACAAAACCATCAGCATAGCCGTGGGAATACAACCACACACCATTCCATTGTTCTTACACACCAAGAACAGTAGCCAACAGCTAAACCCAGCCAAAGCCAAGCTAAATCACACCAATCAAAACCTTGGATCACACCACCAAAATGGTGACATAAGGAGGGGGTGGATCAGGTGGATAGAAAGACCAAGATCAAGCCATCAGGACAGGAGATGAAGGGCTAGATCAAGGACAAGCCGGGAGCTGGAAATACCAGGAGAGCATCAGATCAAGTTAGCACAAGATCAACCACAGGAAACCCCAACATCAAGTGACAGTGGTGAGTAAAATAGACCATCACATGATCTATCTGTCTAAGATTAGACAAGCATACATGATCTGTCTCTTACTCAAACTCTCAGAAAGCACCCAAGTAGGGTGAATCCATCACTGAGGTTTTAAACACTAAAAGCAATCAGAAAAGTATAAGGATTCAACTAAGATCTCAGGACAACATCATTGATCTAAGCAATCAAGCTATATTTCAATTCAAGAATGAACATAGCTAAGATTTAAACTTCTAGGCACATCTCTAAGACAAGAGTAGCACCTTAGAATTTAATCTTATGGATATATACAAGTGATCAAGCCTACCATCATTTTCCCAAACTTTGATTCAAGAAAAGTAGCTGGTATGACTACCAGAACCAATCCATGTGAATCAACAAGTTAAAGGATTAATCCCTAAACCTCAGACCAACGTCATGGGTCTTAGGGATTTAAGAAAATAAGTTTCTACTTATCTATAATGCCAAGTCAATTTTAAGCTTGAACAAGACCAAACCAAGTTATAGAATTTAATCTTGTGTGCCATACAAGGATGGTGTCACAAGAACAGTTCTAAACTAAGCAGGTTAAGCATCCAATCTTCACAGCTACAACCAACCAACTATAAATCATTTTCCTATTCTTAATCACATGAATCATAACCTGGATATTCATATATATATCTTCATTATAGAAAACCATTTTGTTCTCAAGCTATATATGAATTCTTAAGTCAACAGTACTAAGACAGTGACTTCATCACACAACACTCACTGTCATCAACCAATTAATGACAGTGGTGAGATATTAAACCACTAGATTTACCAAGAATTGCTTCTAGAGCAACTTCACCATCCGAATCATCTAAAATTTAATCCATAGAATCATCTGATAAACCACTAGCATCCCACAGCTAACCATCAGCAATAATCCATAACAAGTCACACTCAACAGATTCAAGGATCATCAATACATGATCCAATTCATCAAATATCTAATCCACAGCAGGGTATGAACCCTAAGTAGAACAAACCATCTTAATCAGGACAAGACAGTAACCAGAAAGGTCACTACCAACAGCTAGCATGGGATGGCCTAGCATAGAGATCATGAGAGGGAGAGGAATAACTTACTGAAGGTCCTTGTTGTAGATCAGAAGAGGAAGCAGAGGAGGCCGACGACCACGGCGGCACGGGAAGCACCCCCAAGGGGGCGCTTCAACCCACGCAACGCCACGACGGCGACCATAGCCACGCCTGGGGGTGAGGAGCATCTCCACGGCACACGACAGCAGCGGCGACATCAGATCAACGCCAACCTCAAACCCTAGGGTTCGGGACGGCATCGATCCGTCAGTGAGGCTCGAGTCCAAATCAACTGACAGAAGGAAGAGCGGGGCCGAAAACCTCATCCTGCACCACGGCGGTGGCCAGGGAGGTCCACGGCGGCGTGAATCGCCGGCGGTGACACTGCTGACCACGGGGACGGGGAGGATAAGGAGAGAGGTGAGCTCGAGAGAGAGAGAGACAGAGAGTGATGGGCTGGGATGGGCAAATACCCCTTCGGGGTGTTGTTTTGCCTTTGCCCTACTGGGCCACAAGGGCCCAATAAAACCAAATAAGCTAGCCCAAATCATTTAAAGCCCGTTTTAATAATTGGAAAAGGACCAAAATGCCCCTGAACCTAAATAAATTCTAGAAAATAAAATAAAAGTCCAAAAATTATAAATAAAATATCTTTGGATTCACAATAATCCAAACTATCCAAATAAATTAAGAGATAAAATTTTAGACATATAAATTTTATTAAGAATTTTGTAATTTATATATTCCTTATGGAATTTTACAAAATTATTGAAAGTTGATAAAAAAATAAATAAAAATCACTTTCATTATATATTAATATTGTAGTATTTTAGAAAAATACTAAACAAATATTTAATGTCAATTTTTGGTAATTAATGATAATTCTTAAAGGAATTATTAGTTAAATAAAAGGCAAATAAATTAAAATAAAATAAAAAGAATACAATATTCAATAAATATTAAAAAAAAATATTTATAAATTCTTTCTCATTAAAAGAATTTTTATAATTTAAATAAATGGGGAAGAATACATATAAAGCTAAATGATGCATTACATTACTTTGCATAATCATTTTGCTTCTTTAATTATTGTCCTTACCAAGACATAATGATGTTTTTGTAGACATAGAAGCTCAAGGTCTAGTGCAAGCATCATACTTCACTACCTTGCCATCACAAGGCAAGTTCATCACTTGCTCATATCCTTTGAAGAGTCTTTATCAAAGTATTTGCTGTTGGAGATATGCCCTAGAGGCAATAATAAATATAGTTATTATTATATCTTTGTGTTTATGATAAATGTTTACATTCATGCTATAATAGTATTAACAAGGAAACATTAATAATTGTGTGATTTGTAAACTTAATTTGAAGTCCCTAGTATACCCTCTATACTTCACTAGCTTGTTGGTTGATTAATGATTGTGGTTTCCCTATCATGAACATTGAGATGTTATCAACAACAAGATCATATAGTTAGGAGAATGATATGGTGGACATACTCCTATAGATAAGCATAGCATAAAGATCAAGTCATTTCAATAGTTCAATTGCTATATGCTTTCTGATACATAGTAACCTAATTCCTTCGACCATGATATCATGCATATCACCTTTACCGGATGGATGCTTTGATGACATCAAACACCACACCGTAACTGGGTGGCTATAAAGGTGGCATTGAGTGTTCGGAAAGTATTGGTTGAAACACATGGATCAAGAGGGATTTGTCCATCCATATGACGGATAGATATACTCTGGCCCTCTCGGTGGAATGTCATCCAATTAGCTTGCAAGCATGTGACTGGCTCACAAGGGATCACATATCAGGAACGAGAAAAGAGTACTTATCGAACGAGGTTGAACTAGGTATGCGGAGATACCAGCGATCATAACCTCGGATAAGTAAACTATCGTGAGACAAAGGGAAATTGGTATCGTATGTAAGTGGTTCATTCGATCGCAGTAATCGTAGAAATATGTGGGAGCCATATGAATTTCCAGATTCCTCTATTGGTTATTGTTAGAAGTGTCTCGATCATGTCCGCATAATTCACGAACCGTAGGGAGACACACTTAAGGATTCGACGTTGTTTGAGTAGTTATGGTATTATGAGAAAGAGACCGAATGTCGTTCGAGTCTCGGATGGGATCCGGGATATCACGAGGTGATCCGAATGGTCCGGAGAATAAGATTCATATAAGGAAAGTCCCGTTTTGAGTTCGGGAATGATTCCGTGTTTTCATCGGAATGTTCTAGAAGGTTCGATTGTCAAGACCGGGGGAGGGTACATGAATGTGTCATTACATATTGAATGATTGCATCATGTACTAAGTGTTCTTGCTGTTCCAAACTGAAAAGTCAAGCGCCGGTTTGAAAGTCAAACAGCTAAACAGAAACTGGAAAACAGAAAGCTGTGGGAAGCAGGAAACCCATGTGAAACAAGCAAGAGGTGGTTGAACCGACTTGGGAAGGAGTCCCTCAAGCCGTGGCCAACCAAGGCCGACTTAGGGAGGGACTCCCCTCCCCTTGGCCGCCCCTCCCACCTATAAAAGGAGGGGCAGGGCCTCCTCCTCTAGACACACAAGTTCCTATCCTCTAATCTTCGGTTTAGAGTGGGAGTTCACCTAGTTTAATTTCATTAATTAATTTGAACTCAATTTGTCATAAACTTAGTCTAAACTATTGCAAATATGTTGTAGATCAATGGCAGCCCCTACCATCAATTTTAATGCGTTCCTAGAGAAAGAAAAGTTGAAAAACAATGGAAGCAACTTCATGATTGGTTCCGCAATTTGAGGATTGTCCTCACAAATGGTAATTTGACCTATGTCTTTGGATGCAACTGGGTGACCCACTGCTGATGCTCGATGAAGTAAAGAATGTTTACCTCGCCTAAGAATTAGTACTCCATAGTTCGATGTGCTATCTTGTATGGTTTAGAATCGAGCTTGTAAAAGGTTTGAAGAGTCGACCCATATGATATTGTCGAGGATCTCAAATTGATTTTTGAGACTCATGCGGCAATTGAAAGCTATGAGGCTTCGAAAGTTCTTTAACTGCAAGAAGGAAGAGGGCAGCTCACGGTGAGCATGTACTTAAGATGTCCGCACGCAAACAAACTTCAAAGCTTGGGTATAGTGATTCCTAATGCTTTGGGATTTACCGTCCTCCAGTCACTACCACCAAGTTACAGGAACTTTGTGATGAACTACAACATGCAGAACATGAACAAAGAGTTGCCAGAACTGTTTGCTATGTTAAAATCTGCAGAAGTGGAGATCAAGAAAGAGCACCAAGTGTTGTTGGTCAATAAGACCACCAAATTCAAGAAAGGCAAGTCTAAGCAAAAGGAACACTTCAAGAAGGGTGGTAAGAAAGTTACCACGCCGACGAAGAAGACCAAGGCTGGACCCAAGCCTGATACTGAGTGCTTTTACTGCAAGGGAGAAGGTCACTGGAAGCGGAATTGCCCAAAGTACTTGGCGGATCTGAAGAACGGCAACATCAAGAAGAATGGTGCTGCAGAATAAACGGAAGCTAGCGAAGAACGAGGTGACGATGCGCGTGGGAAACGGATCAAAGGTTGATGTGATCGCGATCGGCACGCTACCCCTTCATCTACCATCGGGATTAGTTTTATACTTAAATAATTGTTATTTAGTGCCTGTGTTGAGCATGAACATTATATCGGGATCTTGTTTATTGCGAGACGGTTACTTGTTTAAATCAGAGAATAATGGTTGTTCGATTTATATGAGTAATATGTTTTATGCACATGCACCTTTGATAGATGGTCTATTCTTATTGAATCTCGATAGTGGAAATACACATATCAACAACATTGAGGCTAAACGTTTGAAATCAAGCGATAATTAATTCGACCTATATGTAATCGCTGCCTTGGTCACATTGGGTGAAGCGTATGAAGAAACTCCATTCGATGGACTTCTTGAATCACTTGATTTTGAATCACTTGAAAGATGCGAAGCATGTCTGATGGGAAAAATGACTAAGACTCCATTTTCTGGTATGATGGAGCGAGCTACGGACTTATTGGAAATCATACATACCGATGTGTGTGGTCCAATGAGTGTAGCATTGCGCGGTGGTTATCGTTATGTTCTTACCTTCACGGATGACTTGAGTAGATATGGGTATATCTATTTCATGAAACATAAGTCCGAAACTTTCGAGAAGTTTAAGGAGTTTCAAAGTGAGTTAGAGAATCAACGTAACAAGAAGATTAAATTTCTACGTTCTGATCGTGGAGGTGAATATCTAAGTTACGAGTTTGGCGAGCATTTGAAGAAATGCGGAATACTTTCACAGTTGACACCGCCGGGAACACCACAGCGTAATGGTGTGTCCGAACGTCGTAATCGAACTCTCTTAGATATGGTTCGTTCTATGATGTCACTTATAGATTTACCGCTATCATTTTGGGGTTATGCATTAGAAACAGCCGTATTCACTTTAAATAGGGCACCGTCTAAATCCGTTGAAACGACACCGTATGAATTATGGTTTGTGAAGAGACCTAAATTGTCGTTCCTTAAAGTTTGGGGATGCGAAGCCTATGTAAAGAAGTTACAGCCGGACAAGCTTGAACCCAAAGCGGAAAAATGCGTCTTCATAGGATACCCGAAGGAAACTATTGGGTATACCTTCTATCATAGATCCGAAGGCAAAATCTTCGTTGCCAAGAATGGATCCTTTCTAGAGAAGGAATTTCTCTCGAAAGAAATGACTGGAAGGAAAGTAGAACTCGACGAGGTTGTCGAACCTTCTCTCGAAATTGCGAGTAGCGCAGACCGAAGAAGTTCCTGTGGTGCTGCACCAATAAGAGAGGAAGCTAATGATGGTGATCATGAAACTTCGTTGAAGTAGCTCTGAGCCTCTGAGGTCAATGAGAACTCGTACCACTCCAGTTGGTATGATCCTTATGAGTGTCATGTTGGTGGACAACATCGATGACCCCGAGACATATGAGGAAGCGATGAGCCCAGATTCAATAAATGGCAAGAAGCCATGAACCGAGATTGGATCCATGTACGAAAACCAAGTATGGACTTTGGTGGACTTACGGATGGTAGAAGGTCATCGAGAACAAATGGATTTTCAAGAAGAAAACAGATGTTGATGGTAATGTTATCGCTATAAAGCTCGACTTGTCGCAAAGGGTTTCGAAAAATTCAAGGAGTTGACTACGATGAGACTTTCTCACCAAGAGAAGCTAAAGTCTGTGAGGATTATGTTAGCAATCGTGCATATTATGATTATGAGATATGGCGATGGATGTCAAACAAAGATTCCTCAATGGAGATATTGATGAAGAGTTGTATATGATGCAACCCAAAGGCTTTGTCGATCCTAAAGATGCTAACAAGGTATGCAAACTTCAACGGTCCATCTATGGATTAAAGCAAGCATCCCGAAGTTGGAATCAAAGTTTTGATAAGGTGATCAAAAGTTTTGGTTTTATACAAACTTATGGAGAAGCTTGTATTTACAAGAAAGTGAGTGGGAGCTTTGTAGCATTCTTAATACTATATGTGGATGACATATTGTTGATTGGGAATGATGTAGACCTTCTTAATAGTGTCAAAGAATATTTGAATAATAGTTTTTCAATGAAGGATCTTGGCGAAGCAGCTTACATATTAGGCATAAAGATTTATAGAGATAGATCGAAACGCCAAATATCATTGTCACAGAGTACATATTTGGACAAAGTTCTAAAGAGGTTTGGAATGGAAGAAAGCAAGAAAGGGTTATTGCCCATGTTGCTAATACGACCTTGAGTAAAACTCAAAGTCCGACATCGAGAAGATAGAGAAAGGATGAGTAAGACTCATGCCTCAGCCATAGGATCTCTAATGTATGCCATGCTATGTACTAGACCCGACATTGCATATCTTTAGTTTAACTAGCAGATATCAAAGTGATCCAGAGTGGATCATTGACAATGATCAAAAACATCCTTAAGTACTTGAGAAGAACTAAGGATATGGTTCTTTCTTATGGAGGTGATGAACAGCTCGTTGTTAATGGTTACACCAATGCTAGTTGGAACACCGATCCGGATGATTCTAAATCACAATCTGGATACGTATTTATTTTGAATGGTGCAGCAGTTAGCTGGAGGAGTGCAAAGCAAAGCGTTGTGGCGAGATCTTCAACTGAATCGGAATACATGGCTGCTTAGGAGGCTTCACAAGAAGCGATATGGATGAAAGAGTTCATTACAGAGCTGGGTGTGGTTCCTAGTGCGCTGGACCCAATGTCTATCTACTGTGATAACATGGGAGCCATAGCCAATGCGCAAGAACCAAGGTCACAAGAAGTCAAGCATATCAAGTCGTTTTCACGCTATTCGAGAACATATCCGGATGGGGATATAAAGATTTGCAAAGTACACACAGATCTGAATGTGGCGGATCCGTTGACTAAACCTCTCCGAGGGCAAACATGACCAACACCAAACTGCCATGGGTGTTCTATATTACCATGTAATCTAGATTAGATGACTCTAGTGCAAGTGGGAGATGTTGGAGATATTCCTAGAGGCAATAATAAATATAGTTATTATTATATCTTTGTGTTTATGATAAATGTTTACATTCATGCTATAATAGTATTAACAAGGAAACATTGATACTTGTGTGATTTGTAAACTTAATTTGAAGTCCCTGGTATAGCCTCTATACTTCACTAGCTTGTTGGTTGATTAAATGATTATGGTTTCCTATCATGAACATTGAGATGTTATCAACAACAAGATCATATCGTTAGGAGAATGATATGGTGGACATACTCCTATAGATAAGCATAGCATAAAGATCAAGTCATTTCAATAGTTCAATTGCTATATGCTTTCTGATACATAGTAACCTAATTCCTTCGACCATGAGATCATGCATATCACCTTTCTGGATGGATGCTTTGATGACATCAAACACCACACCGTAATCGGGTGGCTATAAAGGTGGCATTGAGTGTTCGGAAAGTATTGGTTGAAACACATGGATCAAGAGGGATTTGTCCATCCATATGACTGATAGATATACTGGTCCCTCTCGGTGGAATTTCATCCAATTAGCTTGCAAGCATGTGACTGGCTCACAAGGGATCACATATCACGGGAACGAGAAAAGAGTACTTATCGGTAACGAGGTTGAACTAGGTATGCAGAGATACCGACGATCATAACCTCGGATAAGTAAACTATCGTGAGACAAAGGGAAATTGGTATCGTATGTAAGTGGTTCATTCGATCGCAAAGTAATCGTAGAAATATGTGGGAACCATATGAATTTCCACATTCCTCTATTGGTTATTGTTCGGAGAAGTGTCTCGATCATGTCCGCATAATTCACGAACCGTAGGGAGACACACTTAAGGATTCAACGTTGTTTGAGTAGTTATGGTATTATGAGAAAGAGACCGAATGTTGTTCGGAGTCTCGGATGGGATCCGGGATATCACGAGGTGATCCGGAATGGTCCGGAGAATAAGATTCATATAAGGAAAGTCCCGTTTTGGAGTTCGGGAATGATTCCGGTGTTTTCATCGGGAATGTTCTAGAAGGTTCCGGATTGTCCCAAGACTGGGGGAGGGTACATGAATGTGTCATTACATATTGTATGATTGCATCATGTACTAAGTGTTCTTGCTGTTCCAAAACTGAAAAGTCAAACTACAGTTTGAAAGTCAAAGCTAAAACAGAAACCGTGGAAAAGCTAAACTGTGGGAAGCAGAAACTGTGGGAAACAAGCAAGAGGTGGTTGGAACCGACTTGGGGAGGAGTCCTCCAAGCCGCACGCCAACCAAGGCCGACTTGGGAGGACTCCTCCCTGGCCGCCCCTCCATAAAAAGGAGGCGGGGCCTCCTCTAGACACACAAGTTCCTATCCTCTAATCTCCTTTAGAGCCGTTTTGGTTTAGAGCTTCTAATTGCTCTAGCCTGGTTTAGAGCCTTCTAATTGGTGTGTCTAATCCCTAGACCACTAATAGCTCTCTCATACTCCACCATACTCGCCCGGCTTAAGCGAAGCCTCATGATCTCCCATCTACTCCGATACCACGCCTGTGTTGCGGAATCGCGAGGAGAGTGCTACAACCTCCATTTCCTGCCGAACAAGGGAGAGGAAGGTCTTCGTCGAAAACCGAACGGTGACCGACGCGAAGCGCCGTAACGCAGCCGGAAGGATCGTCTACACGATCTTGAGATCGGAAAGAGTACGACTACATCACCCACGAGAATCCGCTCTCGTTAAACACTTTGGAATCTTCGAGGGTAAGTTATTCCATCTTCTCGTTGCTACAATCTAGTAGATAGATCTTGTCTTGTTTGTTTGTATGCGATAGAAAATTTTTGTTTTCCATGCTACGAACCCCTACAGTGGTATCAGAGCCGTGTCTATATGTAGATCTGTTGCACGAGTAGAACATAATGGTCATTGTGGGCGTTGATGCTTTTATTGTCGATTGCTTCTTGTGTACTTTGCATCTTGCGGTTTGTTGGGATGAAGCGGCCCGGGCTAACCTTACATGACATCGTTCATGAGACTTGCTCCACGCTTGACATGCAACTTGTATTGCATAAGTGGCTTTGCGGGTGCCTGTTTCTCCTAGCATAGTTAAGATCCAATTTACAACGGGTGATCAACAATGCTAGTATCAATGTTGTGGTTCTTGTTCATAAGTTAGAACGACACTTATTGAAAGCCCCAAACCACGTAAAATATGCAAAGAATGTAGAGGCGTCTAACTTTGTTTTGCGGGTGCAAAGGATGTGATATGGCCATGATTGTGATTATATTTGATGTATGCAATGTTCCTTATTGTAAGTTGGCAACCGGTGAGCCATATGGTTGTCTTTAATTTATGTTAAGACCCGCGTGTCTATTCAAAGTAGTTGTAATAGTTGAAGCCGGTGGACGACAACCATGGAGAAGCGTCATTGACCTTGATGCAATGCCGGTGATGATGGAGATCATGTTCGTTTGAAGATGGAGATCGGAAGCACAAAGAAGAAAGGCCATATCATATCACATATTATTGAATTGCATGTGATGTTAATCCTTTATGCATCTTGTATTGCTTGGTAGAGACGGTAGCATTATAAGATGATCCTCATGCACATCAATATCAAGTCATAAAGTGTTCGCCTTAGTTAGCACCGCTAAAGCTTGTTGTTTCAAGCACCACGTGATGATCGGGTGTGTTAGATTCGCAAGTGTATACAACGTGAGCAAGCCATTTGCTCATGCGGAAACTAAGGTTTGATCTTGACGAGCCTAGCATGTACGTAAATGGTCTCTAACACGGATCACCGAAAGGTAAAGCATGAATCATATAGTAGATATGATGAACATGACGATTGTTCGCCATTGAAACTATATCAACTCTCGTCATGATCGGTGTTGATGTAGTGGATTTGGTTCGTGTGATCACTAAAACAATGTGAGGGATGTTGTTTTGAGTGGAGTTCACCTAGTTTAATTTCATTAATTAATTTGAACTCAATTTGTCATAAACTTAGTCTAAACTATTGCAAATAAGTTGTAGATCAATGGCAGCCCTACCATCAATTTTAATGCTTCCTAGAGAAAGAAAAGTTGAAAACAATGGAAGCAACTTCATGGATTGGTTCCGCAATTTGAGGATTGTCCTCACAAATGGTAATTTGACCTATGTCTTTGGATGCACCGGGTGACCCACTGCGGTGATGCTCCCGATGAAGTAAAGAATGTTTACCTCGCTCGGAAGAATTAGTACTCCATAGTTCAGGTGCTATCTTGTATGGTTTAGAATCGAGCTTCGTAAAAGGTTTGAAGAGTCGACCCATATGATATTGTCGAGGATCTCAAATTGATTTTTGAGACTCATGCGGCAATTGAAAGCTATGAGGCTTCAAAAGTTCTTTAACCGCAAGAAGGAAGAGGGCAGCTCACTGCTGAGCATGTACTTAAGATGTCTGGGCACGCAAACAAACTTCAAAGCTTGGGTATAGTGATTCCTAATGCTTTGGGGATTTACCGTGTCCTCCAGTCACTACCACCAAGTTACAGGAACTTTGTGATGAACTACAACATGTAGAACATGAACAAAGAGTTGCTGTAACTGTTTGCTATGTTAAAATCTGCAGAAGTGGAGATCAAGAAAGAGCACCAAGTGTTGTTGGTCAATAAGACCACCAAATTCAAGAAAGGCAAGTCTAAGCAAAAGGAACACTTCAAGAAGGGTGGTAAGAAAGTTACCACGACGAAGAAGACCAAGGCTGGACCCAAGCGACATCGAGTGCTTTACCGCAAGGGAGAAGGTCACCGAAGCGAATTGCCCAAAGTACTTGGCGGATCCAAGAACGGCAACATCAAGAAGAATGGTCTTTGCCGAGAATAAGCGGAAGCTAGCGAAGAACGAGGTGACGATGCGCGTGGGAAACGGATCAAAGGTTGATGTGATCGCGATCGCACGCTACCCTTCATCTACCATCGGGATTAGTTTTATACTTAAATAATTGTTATTTAGTGCCCTGTGTTGAGCATGAACATTATATCGGGATCTTGTTTATTGTAGACTTACTTGTTTAAATCGAGAATAATGGTTGTTCGATTTATATGAGTAATATGTTTTATGCACATGCACCTTTGATAGATGGTCTATTCTTATTGAATCTCGATAGTGGAAATACACATATCAACAACATTGAGGCTAAACGTTTGAAATCAAGCGATAATTCGACCTATATGTGGCAATCGCTGCCTTGGTCACATTGGAGTGAAGCGTATGAAGAAACTCCATTCCGATGGACTTCTTGAATCACTTGATTTTGAATCACTTGAAAGATGCGAAGCATGTCTGATGGGAAAAATGACTAAGACTCCATTTTCTGGTATGATGGAGCGAGCTACGGACTTATTGGAAATCATACATACCGATGTGTGTGGTCCAATGAGTGTAGCATTGCGCGGTGGTTATCGTTATGTTCTTACCTTCACGGATGACTTGAGTAGATATGGGTATATCTATTTCATGAAACATAAGTCCGAAACTTTCGAGAAGTTTAAGGAGTTTCAAAGTGAGGTAGAGAATCAACGTAACAAGAAGATTAAATTTCTACGCTCGATCGTGGAGGTGAATATCTAAGTTACGAGTTTGGCGAGCATTTGAAGAAATGCGAATACTTTCAGATTGACACCGCCGAACATCACAACAGAATGGTGTGTCCGAACGTCAGAATCGAACTCTCTTAGATATGGTTCGTTCTATGATGTCACTTATAGATTTACCGCTATCATTTTGGGGTTATGCATTAGAAAACCGTATTCACTTTAAATAGGGCACCGCCTAAATCCGTTGAAACGACACCGTATGAATTATGGTTTGAAAAGAGACCTAAATTGTCGCTCCTTAAAGTTTGGGGATGCGAAGCCTATGTAAAGAAGTTACAGGACAAGCTTGAACCCAAAGCGAAAAATGCGTCTTCATAGGATACAAGGAAACTATTGGGTATACCTTCTATCATAGATCCAAGGCAAAATCTTCGGTTAAGAATGGATCCTTTCTAGAGAAGGAATTTCTCTCGAAGAAATGACTGGAAGGAAAGTAGAACTCGACGAGGTTGTCGAACCTTCTCGAATTGCGAGTAGCGCAGCACGAAGAAGTTCCGTGGTGCCTGCACCAATAAGAGAGGAAGCTAATGATGGTGATCATGAAACTTCGTTGAAGTAGCTACTGAGCCTCGGAGGTCAACGAGAACTCGTACCACCCGATTGGTATGATCACGTTATGAGTGTCATGTTGGTGGACAACATCGATGACCCCGAGACATATGAGGAAGCGATGATGAGCCCAGATTCCAATAAATGGCAAGAAGCCATGAACCGAGATTGGATCCATGTACGAAAACCAAGTATGGACTTTGGTGGACTTACCGGATGGCCGAAAGGTCGCCGAGAACAAATGGATTTTCAAGAAGAAAACAGATGTCGATGGTAATGTTATCGTCTATAAAGCTCGACTTGTCGCAAAAGGGTTTCGACAAATTCAAGGAGTTGACTACTATGAGACTTTCTCACCAAAGAGCTAAGCTAAAGTCTGTGAGGATTATGTTAGCAATCGCTGCATATTATGATTATGAGATATGGCAGATGGATGTCAAAACAACATTCCTCAATGGAGATATTGATGAAGAGTTGTATATGATGCAACCCAAAGGCTTTGTCGATCCTAAAGATGCTAACAAGGTATGCAAACTTCAACGGTCCATCTATGGATTAAAGCAAGCATCCCAGTTGGAATCAACGCTTTGATAAGGTGATCAAAAGTTTTGGTTTTATACAAACTTATGGAGAAGCTTGTATTTACAAGAAAGTGAGTGGGAGCTCAGTAGCATTCTTAATACTATATGTGGATGACATATTGTTGATTGGGAATGATGTAGACCTTCTTAATAGTGTCAAAGAATATTTGAATAATAGTTTTTCAATGAAGGATCTTGGCTAAGCAGCTTACATATTAGGCATATAGATTTATAGAGATAGATCGAACGCCAAATATCATTGTCACAGAGTACATATTTGGACAAAGTTCTAAAGAGGTTTGAATGGAAGAAAGCAAGAAAGGGTTCTTGCCCATGTTGCTCAATACGACCTTGAGTAAAACTCAAAGTCCGACATCGGCGTAAGATAGAGAAAGGATGAGTAAGACTCCTATGCCTCAGCCATAGGATCTCTAATGTATGCCATGCTATGTACTAGACCCGACATTGCATATGCCGTTAGTTTAACTAGCAGATATCAAAGTGATCCAGAGTGGATCATTGAAAGCGTCAAAAACATCCTTAAGTACTTGAGAAGAACCGAGGATATGGTTCTTTCTTATGGAGGTGATGAACAGCTCGTTGTTAATGGTTACACCAATGCTAGTTGGAACACCGATCCGGATGATTCTAAATCACAACTGGATAATGATTTATTTTGAATGGTGCAGCTAGTCGGAGGAGTGCAAAGCAAAGCGTTGTGGCGAGATCTTCAACCTGAATCGGAATACATGGTCGCTTGGAGGCTTCACAAGAAGCGATATGGATGAAAGAGTTCATTACAGTGGGTGTGGTTCCTAGTGCACCGGACCCAATGTCTATCTATGTGATAACATGGGAGCCATAGCCAATGCGCAAGAACCAAGGTCACACAAGAAGTCAAGGATATCAAGCTGCTTTCACGCTATTCGAGAACATATCCGGGATGGGGATATAAAGATTTGCAAAGTACACACAGATCCGAATGTGGCGGATCCGTTGACTAAACCTCTCCGAGGGCAAAACATGACCAACACCAAACTGCCATGGGTGTTCGGTATATTACCATGTAATCTAGATTAGATGACTCTAGTGCAAGTGGGAGACTGTTGGAGATATGCCCTAGAGGCAATAATAAATATAGTTATTATTATATCTTTGTGTTTATGATAAATGTTTACATTCATGCTATAATAGTATTAACAAGGAAACATTAATACTTGTGTGATTTGTAAACTTAATTTGAAGTCCCTAGTATAGCCTCTATACTTCACTAGCTTGTTGGTTGATTAATGATTGTGGTTTCCTATCATGAACATTGAGATGTTATCAACAACAAGATCATATCGTTAGGAGAATGATATGGTGGACATACTCCTATAGATAAGCATAGCATAAAGATCAAGTCATTTCAATAGTTCAATTGCTATATGCTTTCTGATACATAGTAACCTAATTCCTTCGACCATGAGATCATGCATATCACCTTTACCGGATGGATGCTTTGATGACATCAAACACCACACCGAATCGGGTGGCTATAAAGGTGGCATTGAGTGTTCGGAAAGTATTGGTTGAAACATGGATCATCAAGGTGGGATCCCATCCATCATATATGATATATATACTACGGCCCCTCTCGGTAGAATGTCATCCAATTAGCTTGCAAGAATGTGACCGGCTCACAGGGATCACATATCACGAACGAGAAAAAGAGTACTTATTGGTAACGAGGTTGAACTAGGTATGCGAGATACCACGATCATAACCTCGGATAAGTAAACTATCGTGAGACAAAGGGAAATTGGTATCGTATGTAAGTGGTTCATTCGATCGCAGTAATCGTGAGAAATATGTGGAGCCATATGAATTTCCGCATTCCTCTATTGGTTATTGTTCGAGAAGTGTCTCGATCATGTCCGCATAATTCACGAACCGTAGGGAGACACACTTAAGGATTCGACGTTGTTTGAGTAGTTATGGTATTATGAGAAAGAGACCAATGTTGTTCGAGTCTCGGATGGGATCCGGATATCACGAGGTGATCCTAATGGTCCAAGAATAAGATTCATATAAGGAAAGTCCCGCTTTGAGTTCGGGAATGATTCCTGTTTTCATCAGAATGTTCTAGAAGGTTCCGGATTGTCCGCACTCGGGGAGGGTACATGAATGTGTCATTACATATTGAATGATTGCATCATGTACTAAGTGTTCTTTCTGTTCCAAAACTGAAAAGTCAAACCGCCAATTTGAAAGTCAAAAGGCTAAAACAGGAAACTGTGGAAAACAGGAAACTGTGGGAAACAGGAAACTGTGGGAAACAAGCAAGAGGTGGTTGGAACCGACTTGGGGGAGGAGTCCCTCCAAGCCGGCGCGCCAACCAAGGCCGACTTGGGAGGGACTCCTCCCTGGCCGCTCCTCCCACCTATAAAAGGAGGGTGGCCTCCTCCTCTAGACACACAAGTTCCTATCCTCTAATCTCCGGTTTAGAGCCGTTTTGGTTTAGAGCTTCTAATTGCTCTAGCATGCGGTTTAGAGCCTTCTAATTGGTGTGTCTAATCCCTAGACCACTAATAGCTCTCTCTCATGCTCGACCATACTCGCCCGGCCATAGGCGGCCTCATGATCTCCCTCTACTTCCCATGCCATTGTCTTTGCCGAAATCGCGAGGAGAGTGCTACAACCTCCACGTCATTGGAACAAGGGAGAGGAAGGTCTTCATCGAGTACCGAACGTGACCGATCATGAAGCGCCGAACGCAGCCTTGGAAGGATCGTCTACACGATCTTGAGATCGGAAAGAGTACGACTACATCACCCACGAGAATCCGCTCTCGTTAAACACTTTGGAATCTTCGAGGGTAAGTTATTCCATCGACTCGTTGCTATCATCTAGTAGATAGATCTTGGCTTGTTTGTTTGTATGCGATAGAATTTTTTTGTTTTCCATGCTACGAACCCCTACATTTGCAAATTGTGTGTTATCATGTATACTCCAAAGAAAGAAAATATTATTTTCACAATTAAAAAAATCATAGATATCATCCTAAGTGATGATATAATGGAGCAATAGAACTTAGGGTTGTTGATATAATGGAGCAATAGAACTTAGGGTTCTATTTGCAACAATAATGATCAATTAGGGACTTAATAACCCCTGACATTAGTAATTCTAGCGTCATATATTATGCATTAGCCATGAGATTTAGAACGTGACAGAGAAGTCAGCTGTATCTTCTTCCTCTCGCATGAAGCTGGATGTGTAGGTCGTGGCTGTTATCCTCGTAGCGTGCATATTAATTGGTAATTCGTAGAGGATATGCAGCATATGGGTGGGAACCCTCAACGTCCCATGATAGTTCTGGCATCTAACTGTTTGTACAAGCCATTGCCGTAATTCATTATATGGGCATGGTGTACACCAAGGATGTATGCGAGGTCGTGAAAGGGGCAGTGATTGGCTTGGACCAACTACTGGGCCCCACATCATGGAATTGTGGACGGTAAAATACGTCCGATTGTGCAACAAGGAGTTGATCTCTCATGGGTAAAGTAACGCACCTCTGCAGAGTGTAAGAATTGTAACTTATTACTCCCTGTTCTGGGAAGGAGCTACGAACGCGTCAGGAAAGGAACTTCATGAAAGTTCTGATCAACCTGTGAAGACTGATGGTCATAATTTTCATAATAAAATCAATCTTTGAATAAAGATTTACGAAAACTACATAGTACCAAGGACTTATAGTCCGAGGTGGTAGTTGGAGCATCAAACTTCCCACCTTGCATATAATGAACTTGTTGGGTAACGCTATTACTCATCATTTCCTTTGATCCCTTGCTTAGACTCTGAGGATCCCGAAGACGTGCCAATGTATGCAGCTGAATGTCAAGAAGATCTGTTCTACGAGGAGCCTAACCTGTCAGGAGGTGTTGAAGGAGTGGATTACGAAATCCGCTATGGTGATAATGATAACGAGTCCAACTAAGTATCCTAGTTAGTAGTAACCAACGAAGCCGAGCAGCATGAACTCTATAAAATAAGCTGCTGAGCTCAACTCCTAGTTGGAGTTGCTACTTTTAAATTTCGCTGAAACAGTTTATATTTTGGTTTGTAAGTTGAAACCTTTTTAAGTCTTGAACTTCTGGTATTGTAATAATGCAGTGGTATGCTGGGTCACCGCACAAAGCCGACAAGGCTTTCTCCCGAAAACCCTATCCACAACCCTCGAGCAATTCGTTGCACAGGAGCCCCACGAGGACGAGGCCTCGCCACCACCAAACATGCCGTCCACGAGCGTGCGCCATCACGGTCACGAAGCCACCATCATCAGCTCACGAGATTTCCGTCGCAAGGTCTACAAAAGAGCGGCGAAAAGAAGCAAGAAAAACATGGCTTTAGCAATATGAGTAGACCATTTCTGGACTGCAGATATTGTTGAATAGCTGTTCGACTAGAAAGATTGCGCATCCAGCCCCCGTGCCACAGTTCTTTCACGTTGAATATGCACATCCACATGATTGAGGAGGAGCGGGGGAATATTTAGGTCATGTTTCACAAACACAACAATACATTGGCGCATAGTTTCATTGTGCTGCTCGCGTTTATTAACTCGTACTCTTGCGCGTACTCCTGCGTTCAATACCTGCTGGATAGTTTGAGAGAGAGAGAGAGAGAGAGAGAGAGAGAGAGAGAGAGAGAGAGAGAGAGAGAGAGAGAGAGAGAGAGAGAGAGAGAGAGAGAGAGAGAGAGAGAGAGAGAGAGAGAGAGAGAGAGAGAGAGAGAGAGAGAGAGAGAGAGAGAGAGAGAGAGAGAGAGAGAGAGAGAGAGAGAGAGAGAGAGAGAGAGAGAGAGAGAGAGAGAGAGAGAGAGAGAGAGAGAGAGAGAGAGAGAGAGAGAGAGAGAGAGAGAGAGAGAGAGAGAGAGAGAGAGAGAGAGAGAGAGAGAGAGAGAGAGAGAGAGAGAGAGAGAGAGAGAGAGAGAGATGTGAATTCCCACTACCGCGTGTTTAAACCAGAACGTTGGAAATTAAACGTTTATTTTTTTCTATGTGCTATAGATGAAGAGCCTGGGTTTCGCATAAATAAGGTTCACTAAGCTACTATCACCCTACACAATAAGGAGAAAAGAAGGTAGGCTTTTGAATATTACCAGATATTCCGAGCAACGACGCAGCATATCCCCATTGATGTGAGCACGTCGAATCTGTATGTCCAGTTGTCCACACCCACATTCTGAGCACATCAAACTAGTACCCCTCCGTTACAGAACTCCGGCTCTTGTTAACAGATGAGTTAATGGCAAATATATTGCAGAGAAAACGCTGCTGTGTCATTGAAAAAATTCAAATGGAACGAAAAATGTAGACTAAATATAGTTATTCTCACTCATCACATCACATCACGTCACATCAAATCAACTCTATGACACGGCGAAGGTATCCATTCCAGCTGCAGTATCTCAGCAAGCTCGCAATTGTACTAATGGATATGCATCCCTGTGACGATCCTCTAAACATCAACGTGATGGTGCGTCTTCGGGAATATTAGGTCAAAAACCTATACGGCTGTGTAAATCTTCTCATCCCATGCTCAGGTGCTTGTGCCATGTTGGCAAGATGTATGCTCCTCACCTCACTGTCAAGGGAAAAAAACTCAGAAATGGACCAGAGGGACTGAAATTGTTGATATATATTCCTACTTCAGCGATAAAAGGAGAAATGGCGGCATTAGACCGGAAGAATTCATTGACAATCTACACATGGGCACATGGTGGATGTAAAATATTATTACTCTTCAGAAAATATGAAGAGAACAACCTCTGAGACAACATCAGACAGGAAGAAGTTGCTGCCTCTCATCAGATCCATGGCGGTGCTTAGCCTGTATGTGCAGATCGATTGTCTGTTAGACTTGCAAACAGAAAAATGAAAACCCAGCGCCTTGAATCAAATGTAGTACATAGTTACCTCACTTTCCACGGGATCAACTTTCACATATACAGGCTCATTTAATCTGTTGAACAAGGCATCCATATAAATATTCAAAGAAAGATAATACTAATGGAGCGCATCAAGTTTTCAGTGGCTATAGCTGAAAACAATAAATTTCTTCTTGAAGGTGGGCCGCGGAACGAAACTTCAGAACAGTGTGAGTATCAAGTATCAACTATCAACTATCAACTACAAGAGTACACAATAAAACTAACCTGTCACCCTCAGCATCAGACATCTCAATTTTGCTGCTTGACACTTGGTCCTTAATTTGGTTTGAAAGATACTGCAACAAATTCAGATCCACAGAAACATGTAAGGGCATGATAACTTAAACATTAATAACTGAATCAACAGAAGAGAAAGCAGGTTACCTGATGCATAGATATAATTACTATTGATATACCAAGAACAAAATTTATAGTCAGAGTATGACCAAACAGTACAGCAGATGCTATCCCCGTAAAGATTGTTGCTATTGTCGACGAGTACTTCTTCAAAATTGTATCTGCATTCATCATTAATGTGCTTGAGTCTTACCACATTCCACTTGCCAAAACCAACATACAGTAACCAAATAGCACATCACAGAAGAACCCTATTCATGTATATGCATACTCCTACGAGTTAGGACATGCAGTGATCGTGCTAGATGTGTTCGTGTACACTCAGGTTTAAGCTAGAATTTTCATGTGTGGAAATGTTTGGTGGATACATCCGTACACATGCATCATAGTTAGAATAATAAATCTTCAGGATATTGAAGATGTGGTACGTTTGAAGAGCATGTAAACCAATAGCTAGGAGGTTTTTGTGCTTGTAACATGCCTGCATATTTGAAGAAAAAAGATGAAAGTATGCCTTGTGCAGCATTATTGCAAATAAGAAACATTGTGGCCTTTGAATGCCCTTCCAGAATGTGAAAGCTACTAGGCCCTGGAAAAATTACACAAAAGATGTGTTATATTGGCAAAATATTCCAGTATTTCATATCCATAATGGCGTCAAACTGATCGGGGAAACATATAGTGCAAGAGAACACTTCATAGACAACACAGTTCATTCACAAAACATTGTTATGCATATTGTCCAAATCCTTGCACTCGAAAGTATAGTTCGATGAACATGTTGAAATGAATAATAATAATAAAATTATATAGTTTGGAGTTTTTGAAATTAAACAGTAGATATATAAGGTAAACCAAGCTGTAAGGATACAATATATAAACATATACAACACTGAATTAATTATAGATTCAAAATCCTAAGCTAACATGGGACAACTTGTATTCAGTTCATACATCAAAATTGTTTAGACAAGACAAGACAGGATAGAACAATAAGCAAAAAGTATAATGCTTCCCATTAGACATGTATTCACAAAATTACCTTGGATGATGGCAGTGATCACTAGCCCAAGGACATTAAATATCACACCATATCCATACAGAAATAAGTTCTGTAAAAGATGGAGACCAGGATGACAAGTAGCTTTTAGAGGAATAAGACAAATGCATAAGAAATCTAACATAGGACATTGCATTGAGTAGCACATGGTGCCAGATTAAAATAGCCAAAAAGCAGTACAATGGATATGGTCATACCTGAAGATATATGCTTGTATCGAACTGGCTTTTCAGAGCCTTTTCATTGGAAACTGAGGCCAATGCAGGAACTGTTATCTGATTGCCACAAAGTTAGTAAGGAATGGTGACGTCTCACCACTCACAATGTTCTTTAAATAAATTCCTTCAATGAAAAAAGGCTCCATATTTTCCCCATGTTAAGCAGTTGGCTGTATAGATTCCAGAGATCTTAGAACCGAAATTTTTGTCATTTGGAAGTTTACTGTAAGTTCTGGATCATATTTAGGTACATGTTCAAGCTACAGATAACACAAACTATACCACAATATTGTAAAAGCAAGAAATAGCGAAGCCCAAGCACTGTATCAGTGAGACGAACGACTGTAACATTTAAAATTAGCAAAAGCTAAGGAGCGGAGAATATACAAAACTGTACTGTAGTCAACTGACTGACAGAATACTATACTTGCATTATACATATACAAGAAAATAGCATAAAACAGATGTCTTAATACGTGATAGGCATGCTAGCTTCTCAAGTTACATGAGAGTTAAGACATACTCTAACCTGACATGTTAAATAAAACAGCACACTGCATGGTGGCAACTACTCAGGTACAAATGGCTTGAAAGGAAGTATGAGAAGAATGAATTAGCAAATGAACCGAAGTCAGAACTTACAAAAAATATTGTATACATGTAGGCCCCAGCTGCAACAGGAGCACCAAGTGCAGTAGAACCTTCAGGCAGTGATTTTAGCTGATTAACAGATATTCCAATTAACAAGAGAGCAAGGGCTTCCCACTGTTAACAAACAATAGCATTATGTCAGTTACACAAGTCCATGGCATCACTACCAAATTATAGTATTATATTTAGGACATTACAACATTAACCACATATATGAAGAAATATAAGTGGTCAATTATCTTTTTTTTTCTTTTTTGCAGGGGAGTGGTCAAATTATATTTGATCTGCACCGACACAAATTGACTTACATTTTGACCACCCATGCTTCTAAAGATTAAGTAACTAACATGCCCAAAGTTGGAAACATGAAGTATGCCAATTAGGAGCAAACTTACCTGAATTGTGGAAAAACGCCTCCTCAACAACACCTTTAGGAGCACAGCAATTATCAGAACCTACGTATATCAATATAAACAAAATATATAATCACAGAACACAAAGTGTATGCCAGATGCAGATGTATGTTAAATACCAAAAGATATATTACAAGATTGAGATTGTCAGGATGTTATTACTTTTTATAAGTGAAAAATGAACAGAAGAATGTGTATGCATCCAAATAAACATGTGTGGCCCATCCATGCATGCACCAAACTTGAGATTATGCAACTACTAAGATACATCTAGCATCTTATAAAGAAGAAAGATACCATACCTTGAGATTACCCAGCATTTTCACTGTAGCAGGATTAAAATATAACTGTACAGCACACACGATAAATTACACTGGTTAGGAAACAGTACCAGATCCAAGTTAGGCTAATACAAATGTTGAGCTCCACTATTTTGTTTCAAACAGAAGAGTTTACTATGTTAAGTCCTGATTATTGAGGTGCTTATCGATTCTTTACCTGCATTGTGAACTTCAAATAATTGTTGATAGCATATAGAAAAGCAGGAACCGCAAGAAGAACATTGTTGCGAGCAGCCTGCCAAATGATGAATAATTAGAATGGCAAACAAGATCACTAGTTTTTTGCTGCTTTTGCCATCATAACAAATAACGTAGAATGGCGGCGAAATAAATTAATGATTACAGGCTAAATTTTTGTATGGAAGTTCCATGAACTGTCCGTGAAGTTGGGGTATCATGTACATGACAGCATATAGCCAGGTAATGGAGATTACCAAACCACAACTTCTCTAAACTAAATATCATGTATTTGAGTATTTACATCATGCAATCTTCTAGTTGAAAATTCAGAGCTTGACATTGAATATCGCAAGACATTGATCAGATCCATTGTATAGGTATGCATACTTTATGGCCGCATTACCTGGACAAATGTGGAAACAGTGAGAAGTGGCTTCTCTCCCACTTTTAGACGCCTAGCCTGCAAGAGACAAAACCAAACTTGATAAGGCCATGAAGGAATTACTGCAAACATAAGTCGTATATAATTGTAATCAATGTGGACTGAACCGTGAGAATTTTAAACAGGATGTTCATTCAACAAACTTAGTAGCATATTCAAGTCTAACTGCATGAACAAAAATGACACCTGACCTTACAGAACATAAATTATTTCCTAACCTCTAATAATCGCACTAAAGAATACATCAACAGATCACAATCGAACTCTACATGGTTGCACATACCTGGAAGAACAACATGATGATGGCAAAGATAACTTTTGTAATCTCTGTCAGGAAGTTCACACTGACTGGGCTAAATTTGAATTTCCCATCGACTTTGCACATGTAGACCAATATAGGCTATAGAAAAAGAGGTAGAAAAGTGTCAGCAACCATACGAAGTTGCAATGTGGCAAACTGCCAATAAGTTAATGGAAACCTGCATAAACATGCTTAGTTGGCTAGATAATTTGTTAATAAATGTTACGCTTGATCTCAGGATAAATTCACTAATAGTGATGTGAATCATGGAGAAGTCTTAAAGTAAGTAGGCAGTAGTTCTTCCCCAGACATCTGGTGCGTGTAGCTAGACAATGCTAACATCAGCATACTGGGAAATAAAACTGACACTGAAAATAAAACGGATACTGAAAACCAGAGCTCATTTTTCTTAGCAATTAGCATGCACTGTATCTAACCAAGCAACCATATGCACGAAACAGTGACTCACTGATCCAAAACCACTCAATTTGCCTCCACCACTGCCCTACCGCAGTCAGCACTAATGGTTCAAACCCCAGCTTAAAAAAAAGCAATAATGGTTCAACTGCTACACAACACCTGGCGATTAAACAGACTGACCAAACGGACGGAACAGAATGTAAAAAAGGGAAGCAAGCGTCACCTGGAGGCCGGAGAGGACGCAGTCACCGGAGACGAGGAGGATGTTGAGCGCGCGCTGCCGCGACGACACGGTGCTCCGGTGGCTGTGGTACGCCTTGGACACCGGCGGCGGCACCGGCACCTTCGCGTGACACACGCTGCACTCCACTTCCCCGTTCATCTCCTCCGCCTCCGCTGAGAGAGGCTCGCCAAAATCCTATGATTCTGAGAAGCAGCGCCGACAAATGACGAAAAAATCAGAGGAATCACCCGAGAAATTGCGGAACAATTCAGAACCGGGCCGGGACGAACGGATGGAGCGGAGGTGGGAGCCCTAGACTCCAGTGGGGGCGTCCACCATGGGAGCTGGTGGGGGCGGAGGCGATCGCGATGCGAAGCTTCTAGAAGGCGCGAGCGGGCAAAGGCGAGGGGCAAGGAGGAGCGAAGAGGAGGAAGGGAGCGGAAAATGTACATATAGAAATTCCGTGGGAATATCCCATGAGAACGAAAGGGGAAAGGGCTTTTTTGTGAGGTTTTCTGTTTCTATGAAAGCCCTTGGATTTGGGAGATTTTCATATAAGGTCACTGTTAACTCTGAGATATATTTTTTCCCTTAGGGAAACACGTCCCACACCAAGTGTAATATGTAGACGAATAGGACAAGACACATATACACTCACACATTTTCTACTCAAGACTAAAATTCACTAGTGGAACCTTCTTGGATTTCAAATACATCTATGCTTCTCCAATTGTTAATAAACTATTTCACATTGAACTTGATTTATGATTTTGCTCTAGGAAATGGAAAAAGTGGTAGAAACCGGTAGGCTTGAAGATGAAATTGGTAGAAACTTAAATTTATTTTGTACTGAACTTAATACAATCACACTTTGTCTACTTAAGATTGAATTTGAGGTGTGGATTTTTCATAGAGTTTCACATACATTTATGCTTGGCCAAATGTTATTCAAATATTCTGCATGGAACTTATTATATGATTTGTGACTATAGATAGTGTCAACATTGATAGAATCTAGTAACTCGGAAGATAAACTATACAAATGATTTTTTTATTAACATGATTATAGTATTTTTTTTCAAGAATACTCCTTAGAAGGTATATTAAAGGCCAAGACGGTCGATACAATGCCAAGAATGGCTACACGATATAAACACGACGCCACACAGTTTACAACACAGCCCATACCAACAAAAGGATAAGGACTCGCCTTGTGTCGTCTCCCGCCAAGAATGGCGAAGAGGCAATACACCGAGCTTCTAGGACGCATCACAACCATAGAACGAACTCCAAGAGACCAAATCCAACTTCGAGAAGGCATAACCAACGCACCGCCAGCCCAAAAGTGCCTAAGAGTCGGTAAGCAAATGGTGGGACCAAACCCGACCGAAGGAGGTGTCAATGAAGAAGCTTAGGAACATTATACATAGCGTCTCGGAAGCCCACACTCTTGACGGAGGCCAACAACGACTCCAACTAGCACACGGAGAACTCCAGGAACCACCTAAGCCACGCCCCCAAGGAGGGAACGACACGACTAGGCCGACGCCCCTCGATCCGAAAGTCGGATCTAGGGTTTCCTCGGGTGCTCGAGGCAGGGAAGCACAGGTATCGCCATGACGGAGCCTCCAAGGAGGTGAAGGCGCTCGTGAGCGTCGCTCTCATCACGTCACACATGGATTTATCCCCGGCACTTCCATCGACCCCGAGGTCCATTGGACACGCGCAAAAAGGAGCCGCTTTTTAGCCTCACCGCCGATGAGAGGCGAGCCAGATCTTGTCCATAGTGGATCAGGAGGCGTTGACCGCCGTCCCACCTTGACCACTACCGAACGGGGGCTAAACGAAGGGGATCCATCCGTCATGCCGCTCGGTCCACGGCACCACCACGGTGCCAAAGAATCGGGCCGCTCCACCACGCTTTTCTACTGCCATGATCCTAGAGACGTATGCTCACCCAAGCCCATCTAGGCCCACAGTGAGTCCGGAGCTCATGGCTATAGCTGAAGGGGCGTCCTCCAAGGAGAGGAGGCAGCTCTAGCTTCATCGCCACCGTGTTATGCAAGCCGTCGAAATCCCGCGACTCCTTGCTGGCAAATCGCCGACAAGCCAAACGCCTCTCCGCTAGAGCAAGTGACCACCACAAGGTGAGACGGCAAGCCCCGCCACCTCCGGGACTTTGCCCAACGTGACCTTTGGCGGTAGAGAGGAGGGCGAGGGGGAGGAGGCCTAGGGCCGACGGCGCAATCACTCAGGTATGGCGATGTGGGGGTATTGAGAGCGTGTCTGCGATAAGATTATAGTAATTCACCATAAGTCTCCGGAAATTTATATGGTTCGAGTGTGATATCCTTGGATCCGCCGATGGACCAAAGAAAATATATAATACTTCACCAACCCACCACCATCTTTTTATGAATGTCTACTTTGGTCCATTTCAATTAGGGTTACGAAATACGCACAAGCACGTGAGCAGTAAGAAATCAAAGCGCATCAATGCATACCATCTTTAGACCAAGTATGCCATGAGCAGTAGTATCATTTACTTCCCGCTTTAGAAAATATCATTTATTTACTTCCTTAATAATGCCGACACGTAAATGGTGGCCAAGCAAGTTTTGGTCGACTTGCCCCCCGTGTTGCTGCTAGTGGTTTCGGCTTTCGGACCACCAAAAAAAAAGGCGAAGAACCATCGTTTGGTCCAAGCCAAACTGCAAATGCAATGTGTTGGAAAAAAAAGCGAATGCAGAGGGAGGAACCGTTGCAATCTCAAAATGCAAGGGCCAAACTGAAACATGGCATGTCACCGTCCTTTTCTGCTTGCTGACCTTTTACCGGCCACAACCACGGCGCAGACTTTGCTCAAGACGACGAATTACACACCGACAAAGTGGAGTCTACCCATGACAAGATCTTCCTCCATCCAAAAAAAATACTACTCCAGAAGAAGAAGACACGAGGCGGTGTTACGACATCACCCACACGGTTCAGTGCGGCCATACCGAACCGTTACGCGGAATGGATTTACTCCATAAAATAAAATCGAATGGAAAATTGATTGCACGGTACGATACGATACGATGCTTGCGTGGATTATCGAGATCCAGAGTCAAGACTCCACATGGGAGCTTCTGAGACCTAGGGGCTCGTGCGCGCGGCACGTGTACACCGACTACCACCGACACAAAGAGCAGTCGGAGTACGTGGCAGAAATTCAAAGTAGAAATTATAAAAAACTACTCCCTCCTACTTGACTCAAATAGATTTGATGAATCTAGACACTATTTAGTATATAGGTTTATTTAAATTTTAATAAATTCAAATCAACTAATATGGATCGGAGAGAGTAATATAATTGAGTCACTATAACAGAAAACCATCACAATTCAGATTCGTGGCAAAAACTACTAAAATCGGAACACAATTTCTATTATAATGGTGATTTTTTTTGTCTTAATTATGATTTTTTTATCACGAATCTCAATTATGGTAGTTTTATGTTAACCCCAATTGTGGTGGTCGATGAAGTGTTTTGTGTCGTAAAATCCCGAGAAAGAAAAGGCTGAGTTTGCGGTCTCCGTGGAGGATAAAATGAATGATTAGGATTTTGTTTTCAAGTGTTTTTTGGTCAAGAATTTACAAGGACTCGAACACTCGGTCATATGCATAAACGTTTTCAATTTTTTTATGTTCTCTGAGTTTTTTTCGCGAGGGTAGTTTTTTTTGTCTAGGGAGCACATGTGTTTTTCTTTTGCAGAAATTTGACTGACTAATCATCAACATTAGTACTCCTCCGTCCTAAAATAGATGTGATTTTTCAAATTTTGAATGAACCTATATCCTAAATAGTGTCTAGATTCATCTAAATTTTGACAAACCTAAGACATCTATTTTAGGACTGAGGGAGTACAAAAAATACAAATAGATCCTTAGACCATCGAGGGACGACTAAGACACTAGCATGAGCCGAAGCGCCCATCGTTGGAGCCGGGAAAATCTTGTCATAGTAGAGATTGTTGTAGTAGATATACAAGAAGTTGTCGTGTTAAGCCACTAAAAGATCAGCACAAAACAACAAAAATCGCTAAGAAGAGATTGATGTGAAACCACACCGATGGACACAGGAACTGACTAAATATCAGAAGATCTGCTGGATAAATGACTTTACGCACTCACCGACGATGCTAGACGCACCACCGAAACGAGGATAGAACGGACATAACCTTATTCTGACTTCGTGATCAAACAACGAAAACTCTCCCATGGACAAGCAAGGGATATAGAAGTAATACTCGTAAGTAAAATTGAACCATAACACAAACATATCCTTAAAAAACTAATATAATGATTTTATATCATCTTAGAATCTATCATCGGTTGTGCTAGACAATTGTCTAGTACAATAAAATCACAAAGCCTTCTATAAAATCTTGATCTTCCAAATCGTGAGCTATTCTACTCTTCCATATCTAAATCATTACTCCCCCGTCTTAAATTAGCTCTCTCAGATTTGTATAGATATGAATGTACCTATTTATAAAACATATCTAGATATACATGTATCAAGACAAGTTTGAGACAACTAATTTAAGATGGAGGAAGTAGTAAATTCCATGTCCAAAATCTACACGGGTCAATAGGTAGAGAACATGATTTTAGTAGGATCAAAAGAATAGCTTGAACTGAGCCCTACTTTGTACACTGAGGCATATTTTGAGTAGGAGCTCGAATTGAAAATAATCAGACATTGCATAGAACAGCACCCTTGATTCCTTTCTGAAGAGTAAATTACATTTTAGTACCATAATTACGGCTATGGTAACAACTTAGTGCCACTTTTGCAATTTTTTACGAATACGTACCATTTTTAGGGCAAGCTGTTATAAATAGATCACTTTTTTGCTAATCATGTTTTAACAGCAAAACTAACATAATCGGCTCACAATTAAGAGAGGACATGGATCTAGGGTCCATCTGTCATCCTTCTCATCTACTTCCCACTCCTCTCTCTCTCTTCTATCGCATTTCTTCGCCCTGCAACCGCCTCCCTACCCTCCCGACCTTCCCAAGCTTTGTCGTTAAGTCGGCAACCTTAGCCTTGTTGCTGATCTCCCCAGAGATGGAATTCAAGCCAAACACCCCTAACCGATGCCACCATCCATGCCGACGTAACTGATTGTTTGATGAGAGAGGAGGTACCATAACAAGGAGAAGAGATATGAGGGGATGACATGTGGTGCCAGGTCCACCTCATCAATCAAAGTTGCCGATAAACCCTCGCTACCTTCCATCGCTAGCACTCCCTCCTCCTACCTTTTGCCGCCACCCCCTCTTTCTACCTCCCACTGCCCCTCCTACTATCTCCCACCGGTGTCGTGTGATTACCGTGGTACCGAGGACCCGACCACGTCCAAGGATGTCGTGGAAGGGAGCGTGCAAGGGCTGTTGGTGGGTGCGTTTCACTCGGAGTGCAAGGGTCACCAAAAGCGTGCAACGACACCAGTAAAAGGTCACCGAAACCTTGCTGGCAATGTAGCCGCATGATAGATAATGATGATCGATGACAAATGACTATGGTGCTCGAGCGGGAAAACCGGGAGTACCAGGAGATTGGGAAGGTCGGAAGAGGTAGGGAGAGAGGTTGGCAGAAGAAGAAGGATACGAGAGAAGAGAGAGGGAGGAGGGAAAGAAGATGAGAGGGATGACAGGTGGGCCCTAGGTCCATGTCATCGCTTAATTGTGAGATCATTATGTTAGTTTAGCTGTTAAAATACGATTAGTCAAAAAAGTGACCTATTTGTAATAGCTCGCCCCAAAAGTGGTGCGTACCCGCAAAAAAAATGAAAAAGTGACACTAACCTATTACCCTGACCCCAATTATGGTAGTAAAATGTAATTTACTCCTTTCTAAAACACAACATTGGTAGCGCCATACTGTGCCAAGATCATTAAATTCAACCCGAGGAAGAACTCATGCTAAATGCAACTAACATGGGGTATTGGACGTGCTTAGAATGCCGATATTTTGGCAGAGAATACTCATAGGCGAAAGGCTTTAATTTTTTTTTAGAGCACAGGCATTTAATTATGATAATCTAATGGCGTGATCCACACATTTTCGTGGATAAATTATATGGGGATATGCAATATTTACTCACATTGTTATAGTTCAAAGTAAACTCTTTATTACTTTTATATTTTAATGTTAAGTAATTTGTTTTGGACATTCCAATTTTTTTGGATGAGTTTTTTTCGTCTAGCCACATTCTTCGGTTGACATAATTTGGTGTTTTCAAATACACCTCTATACCTGGAAATTTATCCTAGCATGTTGGTTAATGTTTTTTCAAAGGAAAATTTATATGTTACTTCTATTTTAGGGAACCATTTTTCTCGCACTTCTTGGTTCCATATATTTTCCTAATCCGTCGGGTAAAATACCTTTGTTAATTGACCGGCCATTATAAGAGTTTCTTTTTTAAGCCTAAATTTTATTTTTAATTAAGTATATGATTTTATAATTTTTGTTTCTTCTTTTATCTATGCTTTAGTTGCTCTCTATCTTATTTCCCTTTTTCTTCTTTCTTGAGTTCTTTCATTTTTCTATATTTTTATGGTTTCCTGAGCATATTTTATTCGTTCCTCGTGCAAACGTGATTTGTTCCTCGAACACAAAAAATTGTCTACATGTAATCTTGAATTCTTTGTTCCATCAATGGTTGTTGATTGTTCCATGATCATGTTTTTTCATTCCTCATGCATACGTGGTTTTGTTCCACGAGTGGTTTGTCCCATGTGCGCTATTTTTGTACTCATGATTTTTGTTCCATTTAGTATACATATTTGTTCTGACCGCTATAATTTGTGTCCCCATTTATAGTTGTGATTTTGTTCTTTGTCTGCCAAAATTCATGTCCAATTTTAGTTGTGATTTTGTTCCATTCAGTCTACAAAGTTGTTCCACGAGCAAATAAGATTTGTTCCTAAGACACTAATAGATTGTTTGACGTATAGTCTTGAATTATTCTTCCATTGGTGTATTTGTGAATTTTCCCTCGAGCATTAATTACTTGTTCCTCGTACTTCAACATTTTTTATTCCGTGTACATGATTTTTTGTTCCTCGGTTGCTAAATTACATGTCCCAAGTTTAGTTGGGATTTCAGGTCAATTTGATCTACATATTTGTTCCTCGTGCGTAAAAGGTTTGTTCCTCGAGCCTTAGAAAATTGTTCCATGCATAGTATTGAACCATTCTTCTGTTTGTGTTTGGAATTGTTCCACTAGCTTTAAATTTTTGTTCCTCACACTTGAGCCTTTTGTTTCTCATACTTGAATCATTTGTTCTGCAAACAGTCGTGAATTGTTTCACGAGCGTCAAAAGTTTGTTCCTCTTACTTAGATCTGTTTGTCCCAAGTCACTATGCTTTTTATGTGTGCACTTGTATGTCATTTTTACAGAAGTTTTTAACTAAAAAGTTGTCTAAAACTTGATATGTTAATTATTGGTTTAGTATATTCCTGCAATTATTAATTGTTTCCCGTTAGTTTTGGCGTTTCCATATCAGTGTCACTCGTGTTGGTATGTGCCGGCCCTTTTAAGCCATCTACGTGTCACGTGTGGTGATCAAGCTTTGCTTGAAGAGAATCGTCGAGGCAGCTAGCCAGCTAGCCTACTTTTTCTTTGAACAAAGCTAAGCCTACAGGACGGTAAAAAAAGAGCTGGCTATTTGGTTAGGCCCACATCGACTAACAAACCTGAGTTAGGAGATAAAATGCTCATTCAAATTGAATCATATGGTAGTGTGTTGATGAAGAAGAGGAGAAGAGTTTACAAAGCTAGCAAGGAGCAGCACAACAGCTCAAGAGGAGACAACAAGAAGACACTCAACAAAAGAGCACAACAGCAAACGACTGTACTACATGGTTTTGAGTTCAGTGGAATCATATGATATTTACAACATCAACAGCCACAGTTTGCAGTCATGCTGGACGAAGAACCGCTTCTACACCCACGCAATACAGCAGAACCTACAAATCTGTTCCGGCAGAGTACATACAATTGCCACTGCTTGAGAACAAATCAAAGTTAAAAACGAACAAGAGAAACAAGGCCACGCTTGAGCAGATCCACACCCATGGATTTGCAGAGCTCAGCAAGGAGCAGCGCGGCACAACTGGAGCCCCTAGTGAGCACTGAGCACTACAAGGGAGAGCGAAAACAAGCAGGTCTCAGGCACTTGCAAACGCTGCGCGCCACCTGCAGACACGCCCACAAGGGATGCGGATGGCGAGCTTCGGATGCTTGCAGAAAAGCTCCGACTGCAGACCGCCTGGAGATTTCTCGGTGCTCCATGTTGGCACCAATCCAATCCTCCCCCTCTCTGAGATTCTGCATAAGCAGTCGTCAATTCTGTGGCCTCGATAGCGAGGCGGCGCAAGTACCTCCTCTGCATCTGCTCACCGGTCTCAGAAACCATATAAGCGGATTCTGAAACTTCAGCCACCTTTAGTCCAGCTTGTAGTAGTAGCTTCTTTGTTAAAGAGAGAGAGCCAGCACACTACCAGCCTCCATCAGCTGCATAGTTTGACTGTGCAAGCCACCGTCTGCGCCCAATACTTGAGCCTAGCTTTCACTTCCTCTGGGTCATCACCTACAAAAGCAAATAGTTGCTGATCAGCCATGAGCAGTAGGTCATTTACGATGAAATCAATCACAATGAAAATGTAATCTCAGGATCAAACCAACTGCAAATCAAGCAGATAACGAGAGCATGCTTTGCGCTGCTGGGGTTTTGCATAAAAAGAACTGAATAATTAGGATAGCAGGATTAGAAGAACTTCAAACAAAAAAAAAGTTTCAGGAGGAATTATTTGTTGGAAAGAGGAACATAATTTTCAGTAGGGACTACTCTTTCTTTGCTTCGTTCTGAAGCTTGTCTTGTACTAGAAGACAGCTCGCCCATTATAAGAAAAGTGACATCAATGGACAAGGCACATGGTTTCTTTTTTTTTTGCTGATAAAACTGAGACGCAACTTCAGCTGGGGATTTTCATCGATCATGTAGATAACCCAAATGATACAAGCGAGAATACTAGTATTGCTTCCTCCCTTTGTAAGCTGAATTTTTTTTTGCTTTTCCATTTGGCATCGAATTTAGATGTATCCAAAACCACAGGATACACGACAGCAGAATCTTGGAGTATCTACCATCCTAACCTTTTTTTAATGAATAATCAAAGAAATGGATTACAATTCTCCACGACGAACGTCTTACAGACTACACCATGCAAGCGAGCACCATCAAGACAAAGGGGGGAGACTCTAATATATGGAACAAGGAATCGACTAGTATCCTATCAAGAATCGGAGAAGGCAATCGTGACTCAGAGAGTTGGCAACATCCCAAATACAGTATAATCGGAAAAAAAGTGTAGAGGGGAACAAGTCATACCAGGGCCAGAGATCTTCCAGTCCGGGATGGGCGCCGCGGCGGGCTCCAGGTCCATGCTCCCCGGCGCCCTCTGCTCGTCGAGGAACCTTCTCGTCATGGAGTAGCAGAGCTCGAGGCCTGGGAGCGTCCCGCAGAGCTCCGGGATCTCATGGTACGCGAAGCCGAAGCCGAGGTCGAGGCATCCCTTGAGTTCCTCCAGGTCCTCCTCCGTCAGGCTCCTGGTCCTCCCCACCACCGCTCCGCCGCCAGAAACGGCCGCCTCGAGCATGACGCAGCCGCCGCTCCGTTGCCTCCGCGTCTGCCGGCCGCCGCTTCTCCTGCTGCCGGTGTTGGCGGCGGCGGAGGACGGCAGCTGCGGCTGCGAGGAGAAGTAGGAGGTGGAGGAGATGGCCGCCATCGTCGCTGTCTGTTGGCTGGCTGTGCTGCTTCGATCGGTTCGGTGTCGGGTTCTGGGTCTTGCGTCTGCTGGTTGGTTGTGCCTCAGGTTGGCTCGGGTTTTGGCTTATTTATAGACTCGTAGAGAGCATGTCTTCACCCGCCGTTCGGCAGCTGTACTGCTCTATTTTTTTTTTGTTTGTTTCAGGTGAGTAATTCGTGCGTGGATGCCTACGTTTTTTCGGTGAGCAAAAACTTTTGGGAGTGTGATTTTCGTTTCCATTCTCTCTGAAAAAAAACTGAACAGAAAAAAAACAGTCCGTGTCTAATTTAGCCATGCCACGACCTGCGCGTGCTCAATGATTCGTTAATCTAAAGCAGCCAGGCTTCCGTACGTACGTAGTTTTTTTGGTGGCGGACAAGGATCACAAAGTGTGGAAAAAGCTTATTACTGCTAATGTGTGTCTCCCTTGGTGATGGACTGATGGTCGAGTAAAGCTCACTCTTGCAGTCCGCTTTGTGGCGATGCTGTCGGTATGGCGTTCTCCAGCTACGGGACAGGATCAGACGCAAATGACGATGGTGAAGCTGTAGTGGACTGACTGACCGGCCGGCCGAGAACTACGCGCACTACGTGCATTAAGGCCGTCGTGGGGCCACAGGCAGCGACCCGGCAGGAGAGAATGACGGTCGTACTACTTAATTAGTACGTCGTGGCCTTTCTCAGGCCTCGCTAATTAAGCACCAATGGTACCGTCCCCGCATGCGCCCCAGAGCAACATCATGATCTTTAGAACTGACCCTGTGGCTATGTACGTTAGTCGTTACACCCTCGATCACGGAAGTACATGCATATATATTTAAACAAATCTTCGACGTCCTATTATTAGGGCAGAGTGAGTATAAAAGACCAGTTTACCAAATTTTCACCTAAAGAAAAAAAGTTTACTAGCAAATTTTAAAATCGGAGCTATATACTACTACTTGGTACGGCGTGGTAGATCCGTGGGATGCGGCCGGTGTTCACGCGAAGAGCAAGACCACATCCTACGCATCGCCCTTCTCTTGGGACGTGTACGACGTGGACACGCGGAGAGGCCACCGAGGGCCAGGTGGAGGTGCCTACGCCGACGTGTGTGGATAAGTACAAGCCAGGGAGCTTGTGGCGGAGGAGCCCCAGCAGCTAGCTAGCGCGCCGCCCGGAATCTTTTCGCGCGCGGCGTGGGACTGAAGCCGCCGTGACCGGCCGATCCCTGGCCGCTTATTTGATCGCCCTGCCCTGCCCTACCGGCGGCATGCACGTTCGGCCACACAGGCACGGGAGACGGTACGCATCCAACAACCAACAGTTCTCGCTATGCCGCTGTGGGTGCAACCACGTGATTCTGTCTCCTTCTGTGGCGCCCAGGACAGGAGGTGCACGAGACGATACGATCGCAACGTTACACCCTCCACCGGTCCACCCGTCCGCGGCGGCCAGCTAAGCTGCGCGCGACGGCGATGCGTGAGAGTTTGCGTACACGTACTGCAAAAACAGTCACGGCCGATGGTACGTACGCCGGAGGTGCTTCAATGAACCACGCTGGCATGGCATATGCGTTCTATTTGGAATTCCAGACACGCATGCATGCGTGAATAAGGAAAAAAAAACATTACTAGCGATTCACGTGTCGGACGTACTACGTGTCTGTTGCAATCTTGGCTGCAGCTAAGCTAGGAAACAAACAAAGATGCACTATGTATTAACTGAGTCAAGCTTCATGCACTAACCAACGCAACCAAAAGTCCGAACTGATAAAAAGGCTAGTGCAATCTATTTATACAGTTCAACATTAACCTCGCGTATGGCTATTGCAAGTTAACCCTAGCCGAAAGCCCAGAACCCCCACACAACCCCCAACCCCCAACTCCGCCGCCTCTCCACCATATGCCGCCGCAGAACGAGGCCGCCATTAAGGGCGGCAATGGGTGTCCCAATAAAAATAGATATTTAGGTGGCCCTAGCGTGCTTCGCCTCTGCCGACGCCACGTTCTCTGAATTTTGGCGGCGTTTTCGGCATCTCGTCCACCAGTTTGGCGTGGCGTTGCTTCGCCTTGCAAATCTCCCGCTAGCTGTCCATCCTTCCCCGACTGATCGATGATAATGAGGTCCAAGATCCGCGATTGACCTCACTTTTCCATGTGCTTCTCGTGTTGGTTGCCATGTACATGCCGCGCAATGCCGCCTCCTATGGCCACCGTGATGGTGCTATTGGTTTCTTGTCTTCTTAATTCAGTTGCGGCCATGGCTCCAAGCCTCGAGTGCTACAGCGCCGCCGCCACCACAAGGGCGGAGCCAAGTGATTTGAAGGCTCCGGAAAGAGACGCACCATCAACGGCTATGCTTTGCGTGTGCATGGTCTTTGGTCGCGTGGTATTCATGTCAAAACCATCCGTGTGTGCGGTTGTCCCACTGTGTGTTCGGAATGGATGGGGACAAGAAGACGCTTGTTGCGAAGCTTCAAGAATACTCACTGTAGTTTGGTTGAAGTATGTGTGTCAGACGATCCACGTTTTGCAGCGGTGTGTCCTTGGCAATATTCTTGGTGGCGCTTGAGCTCCGTATCTCAGTTTCCGAGGTGAAAACCCAAGGGTTGACCTTCAATGGTTGTACTTGTTGGGATTATGCCCTAGAGACAATTATGGATGATATTTTTCCAGTGTATTCATAAAGTTAATTAAGTTGTCATTGTTAATTAACGAGTCAAACAGACTAAAAGTAAGCCCAACGTAACGACAACCGACGTGAGATCTATCCAAGATAAGACGTAATGAAACCACATTGGCTAGTGATCGGGGGATCAGTCGTAATAAACCTTTAGATGAGAGGCATCAAGAATTTATATGTTGCTATTAAACTTTGCAAAACCACATACTTAGACATCATATGCACCACGGAAAAGCAAACGATTCCACCAAAAAGAGAAGTCATGAAACCCACTTGTGAATTGGATGATACATAGATCTAATCCATACCGTGAATATGATAGCCGTTCGATAGCACCACGGTACCACGCACAGTATCCATGGAACAAAACAATTATTCCACCGTGGACAATGCAACATCGGAGCCAGATGAGTCACAATCAATCTTCGGAAAAACTTGCTGCATATCCAACTACGTTTGGACCACAAATTAACTGAGCTAGAGAGTGCAGATTTGGCCCCACGAAACCCATTTTCTATGGCCTAAAGTCATAACAATTCAGAAAGAACAAAAAGCAAACTTTTGATCTACGAACTAGGTTAGGAAGATTCTTTACTGGGCCACCATCAGTCCACCACCACGTAAAATTCACATGGAGATTGTTTTGAACAATTATACCGTGATATGGTGCGATGGACCCATTGATGGATGACGACTTGTATAAAATAGCAGTACTACAAAATTGCAAGGTTAAAAAAGTTGCACCTCTGCGTATAGAGGATCAGCTAACCTGAATTTCCTTGACCACTAGCATTGTGCGCACGGAATGCAGGGTGCATGTTTTGCGAGATCAAATGTGTGACCAGTGTTTACCGGATGACATGCACAGTACCTACTATTCCCTCTGTTTTAAAATATAAGGTGTTTTAGCTTTGTGCTCATAAAGCTAAAATATCTTATATTTTAGAACGGAGGGAGTACACAATTTCGATCATAAGTGTGGAAAAATGCAGGACGTACACGAGAATGATACTTTTGGATATTCACAGGTATAACACGTACGATATATATACATCACATATTAACGCGGTCGATCTCACTTGTGTGTGATTCCCGTTCTGAATTTCTTACCGTCATGAATTGGCGGTCGGTCGACCGTGATGGTCAGTTTGTTTTCTTTGACCTTCTCAATTGCTGATAAGAATGACATATGAGAGATGGATAGAAAAAGACAGAGTTAATTAACATGCATATGGTCGGCTGTTCCGATGGACACTTGTTGGACTTTTGGTTTCATCTGATGATTTACAGGCCAATATGGTCTGATAAACAGCTACCATACCATTTGTGATATCAAGCGTCGTGAGTTGTCTCATTACAACAACAACCTAACAGCCTTTGTCCTAATCTTTATTTTGAGAGATCAGCCTGGCTAATTAATCAACTTATATTTCTTATTTGACACAACACCTAAGTAGCTAATATGTATCAATCATTGGATCGTCCGCAACACAGCACCGCATGCCATGCGCGCGGTTGATTATAATCATGTGTACATGCTCCTTTCAGTTTCAGATAGCTGATTGCGCCGCGCTATAAGTATATTAACAAATTAGTTGTCGCCAATCAAGTGTTTCGTTGAACCCGTTCTAGTCTTCTAGAGCTGTTGCACTCCAAGTTTATTGATAGAAGTGTGGGCTCGAGGTGGATGTATAACTAATTTAAGCATGCAGTAGATCGATGCATGCAAATACGACACGGAGACCGTTTCCCAGCTATAGTTTACTTGGCAAAAAATATCTGGTCTCGAAATCCAAAACAAACCATCCTAGATGTATAAACTAAGTACCTATCTACCCATCCTGGACTATAGTAGTTTGGTCCCACAAAGTGAATTTACCAATGATAGAGAAGGCATAATAACAAAAGGGTAAGCAATGACCAGAGCACCAAGAGCAAGAAAAGTATCTCAAAATCCAGTCTACCATATCTAAGATGATAAAAGGAGTAGCTTTCATTAGGTTCCAATCAAATTATGATTACTTTAGACCATCTGGTCATCTCCAGTAGTGGTCGATTATGTAGCCCAGTGTGTTCTGAAAAGGCACATTAGTATTAACTCGTACTACCACCTTATATTTCAGCCTACCAAAACATCTTATTTTTTAGAATGGAGGCAGTAGTACATAACATGCACCAAATATAGCACTGCATTTGAGCAAGCACGGAGCTATATGACCATATATGTAAGTAATCAAGTTTATAAATATGAAAAAAAATCAATATTTACACATCTCAAGGCTAGTAGTTTTTAGATTGTTATTTATTAGAAGCGTTTAAGAGAAATGCGAAAAGATTCACAATAAGCATAGACATAATGCTCCTTCCATTACAGATTCCAACATATGGACTCAAGTATATAGTAACTGGATACTTGGACCAAATGTTTGAAACAAGTCTGGCTTGATGATGTTCTTTAAGCGTTCTTGCTCCTATCAATGTGACCCTGTCGGTGTGGAAAGAGGTATTTGTTTGGATGGATAGAATATACTATTATGTGTTTTTTTTGTGTATGCCAGTCTCGACTCGTGGCTAAGAGATATGCAGGCAATGGCTTGAAGTTCTTGAATGTTCAGATCGTATTCCCAACGTGTGAGAGCCCATACAACTTTGGAAGGTTAAAGTTAGGTCTTTCACAATGGGGTGTATCTTAGCACTTTTTCATAGGAGCAATTAAAACTTAAGAAACAACTATAACAATGGAGTATTTCTTAGTTGGTGTTTCTTAGGAGAGTTGCATTTAATGATTTTAGTCTCATGCAAGAGTATGATTGGATTAGCCAAGTTATTTGCCTATGATAGTATGTAAGGGTTGTATCTTAGCTAAGATACAACAACCCTTTCTCTCTTCAATAAGTGACATGCTACATAAGCAAAGTACCCAGGATATCGCGCTAAGAGACATCCATTATGAAAGGCCTTAGTTACCAGGCCGTTCTCATGGCTAGCTAGCCTCCCCTGATTTAATCCTAAGCCGTGAAACCCGAGTCATCCTTGGGCATGCACTCCTCTATCATGTTCATGCGTATCACATAATGATTTATGCACTTATATGGTTTGAGATGAAAGGCACCAGGTAATTATATGTTGCTATTGATCTTTGCAAAAGCACATATTTAGGCATCATATAGGCACCACGGAAAACTAAATGATTCCACTAAAAGTAAAAGTGAAACCCTCTTATAAATTAGATGACATATGGGTCTAATCCATACCGTGAATGTGGATAACCGTTTGGTGGCACCACAGTACCACACACAATATCCATAGAGTGGAAGCGATTTGTCCACCGTGGACAATAAAACATTGGACGAGTCACGATCGAACTTTGGTAAAACTTGCTGCATATCTAGAATTCTGTTTGGACCACGAATTAACTGAGCTAGTGAGTGTAGACTTGGCTTCACTATTGAAACCCGTTTTTATGGTCTAAAGTCATGGCAATTCGAAAAGAACAGAAGGCAAACTTTTGTTCTATATATGAATATTTTTTATTGGACCACCACCACATAAAATTCGTCCGAGATTGTTTTGAACAATTATACTGTGACATGATGTTTTGTGTGGTGGACCTAGTGATGGAGATGTCGACTCGTATATTGTGCATGTCTTAATTCTTGTTCACATAAAATAGTAGTAGTGTAAAACTTCGAGGTTAAAGAAGTTGCACCTCCGGGTATGGAGGATCAGCTAGCAGCCTGAATTTCCCTGACCACTAGCATTGTGTGCATGGAACGCAGGGTGCATGTTTTGCGAGATCAAATATGTGACCAGTGTCTACCGAATCAGGACATGCACGTTAGGTACCACATGACTTCGATCGTGTGCATGGAAAAATACAGGGCGTACACGAGATAGATACTTTTGGATATTCGCAGGTATAAATTTCTTACGGTAATGAATTGGCGGTCGGTCGACCGTGATGGTCAATTTTTTTTCTTTGGCCTTCTCAACTGTGGATAAGAATGCCAGATGGGAGATGGAGACAAAAGGACAAAGCTATATACACATATCCTACATGATCGATTCACATTACTTAACATGCATGTGGTCTACCGTTCTGATGGATATGTGTTGGACTTTTGGTTTGAACTGATGATTTACAGACCGATAAGTACAGCCATCATACCATTTGTGACATATCATGTGCGTGAGTTGTCTCGTTATAACAACAGCCTAACAGTCTTTGTCCTAATCTTTATTTTGAGAGATCAGCCTGGCAAATTAATCAACTTATATTTCTTATTTGACACAAAACCTAGGTAGCTAATATGTATCAATCATTGGATCGTCCGCAACACAGCGCCGCATGCCATGCGCACAGTTGATTATAATCACGTACGTGCTCCTTTCAGACAGCTAATTGCGCCGCGCTATAAGTAAATTAACAAATTAGTTGTCGTCAATCAAGTGTTTCGTTGCACCTGTTCTAGCTAGTCTTCTAGATCTGTTGCGCCCCAAGTTTTTTGATAGAAATGTGGGCTCAAGGTGGATGTATAACTAATTTAAGCATGCAGTAGATCGATGTAGATACGACATGGATACCGTTGCCCAACTATAGTTTACTCGGCAAAAAAATCTGGTCTCCAAATCCAAAACAAACCATCCTAAATGTATAAACTAATTAGGTATCTACCCATCTTAGATTGTAGTAGTTTGGTCCCACAAAGTGAATTTACTAATGATAGAGAAGACATAAACAAGTGACCAGAGCCCCAAGAACAAGAAAAGTATCTCAAAATCCAGTCTACCATATCTAAGATGATAAAAGGACTAACTTTCATTAGATGCCAATCACATCATGATTACTACAAAATTGCAAGGTTAAAAAGTGGCACCTCTAGCTATGAGGATCACCTTGTGTGAATTCCCTTGACCACTAGCATTATGTGCACGAAACGCATGGTGCATGTTTTGCGAGATCAAATGCGTGGCTAGTGCCTACCAGATCAGAACATGCATGTTATGTACCACACGACTTCAATCATGTGCATTGACAAATGCAGGATGTACACAAGAAAGATATTTTTGGCCTTTTGGGTATCAGAGGTATAACAGAGGTATAACACGTATGATATATATACGCATCAGATGTTTACGTGATCGATCACTTGTGTGATTCCCGTTTTGAATATTTTACGGTCATGAATTGGCGGTCGGTCAAACCGCGATGGTCAATTGTTTTTATGGCCTTCTCAACTATTGATAAGAATGACATGTGGGAGATGGAGAGAAAAATACAGAGCTATACATATCCTAGATGATCGATTCACCTTAATTAACATGCTTGTGGTCGACTTTTCAGATGGACATGTGTTAGAATTTTGGTTTCAACTGATGATTTACATACTATATGATCCGATGACTTTTCTGATGGACATTTGTGACATATCATGCGTGAGTTGTCTCGGTACAACAACACCCTATATAACAATAATAATATCGAGCATTTGTCCTAATCTTTATTTTGAGAGATAAGCTTGGCTAATTAATCAACTTACATTTCTTATTTGACACAACATCTAAGTAGTAATATGTATCAATCATTGGATCGTCTGCAACACAGCGCCGCATGCCCCGCGGGGAGTTGATTATAATCACATACATGCTCCTTTCAGACAAATGATTGCGCCAAACGATAAGTAAACTAACAAATTAGTTGTCGCCAATCAAGTGTTTCGTTGGACCCATTCTAGTCTTCCAGAGCTGTTGCACCCCAAGTTTTTTGATAAAAGTGTGGGCTCGAGGTAGATGTATAACTAATTAAAGCATGGAGTAGATCGATGCAGATATGACATGGAGACCGTTGCCCAACTATAGTTTACTCGCCAAAAAATCTGGTCTCCAAATCCAAAACAACACACCCTAAACGTATAGACTAAATATATGTATCTATCCATCCTGGATTAGTTTGGTTCCACAAAGTGAATTTACTAATGATAGAGAAGATATAAACAAAAGGGTAAATAGTGACCAAAGCCCCAAGAACAAGAAAAGTATCTCAAAATATAGTCTACCATATCTAAGTTTTTTTTTGAATTATATATTTTCATATATGAAGGTAGGGTGTACCATATCTAAGATGATAAAACGAGTAGCTTTCATTAGGTGCCAATCACATTATGATTACTTTGGCCCATCTAGATTCCAGTAGTGGTTGCTTATGCAACACAGTGTGTTCTGAAAAGACACATTAGTATTAACTGATGTTACAACGGTTTAAACATATAAGATGTTTTGCTGGGATAAACTAGCCTATCAAAATGTCTTATATTTTGGAACGAAGGTAGTAGTACATAACATGCACCAAAGGTAGCACTCCAATTGACCAAGCACAGAGTTAAGATGACCATATGTAAGTAACCAAGTGTAATACTATGCAAAAATACAATATTTACACATCTCAAAGATAGTTTTTTAGATTATTATTTGTTAGAAGCATTCAAAGAGAAGTGTGAAAAGATTCACAACGTACAAACAAAACGTTCCTTCCTCGACAGATTCCAACATATATACATAAGCATCTACTAGTAACTAGAGACCTGGACCAATATTCGAAACAAGTCTGGCTTGATGATGAGTTTTAAGCGTTCTTGCACCTATGAATATGACCTTGTTGGTGTGGAAGGAGGTATTTGCTTGGATGACCGCAATATACTGTTATGTACTTTTTGTGTATGCCAGTGTCTCGATTTGTGGTTACGCAGTGTGCCGAAAATGGGTCAAAGTTCTTGCATCTTCAAATCGTCTTCCCAACATGTGGAAGCCCATACAACTTTGGCAGGTTAGTTACCCGACTATTTGCATCGCTATCTAGCTTCCCCTGATTTAATCCTAAGACCTGAAACCCGGGTCACCCTTGGGCATGAACTCCTCTATCGTGTTCATACCTATCACGGAATGATTTATGCACTTATATGGTTTTAGATGAAAGGCACCAGGTAGTGCTATTAAACTTTGCAAAACCATATATTTAGGCATGATATAGGCACCACGGAAAAGCAAAAGATTCCACTAAAGGTAAAAATAAAACCCTCTTATAAATTGGAGACATATATATGGATCTAATTCATATCATGAATGTGGATAGTCGTTTGGTGGCACCATAGTACCACAAACAATATCCATGGAGTGGAAACGAGTTGTCCACCGTGGACAATAAAACATTGGCGCCGGATGAGTCACAATCGGTCTGTGGCAAAACTTGCTGCATATCTAGAATTCTGTTTGGACTATGAATTAACTGAGCTAGCGTGTGCAGACTTGGCCCCACGACAGAAACTCGTTTTCTATGGCCTAAAGTCGTGATAATTCAAAAAGAACAAAAATAATTTTTTGATCTATATATGAAGATCCTTTACTGGACCACCACCACCACATAAAATTCGCTTGGAGATTGTTTTGAACAATTATGCTGTGATATGATGTTTGGTGTGATGTACCTATACTGAAGGATATCAACTTGTATATTGTGCATGTCTTAGTTCTCGTTCACCAAAAAAATAGCACGAAATTATAAGGTTAGTTGCACCTCTACTCTAGCTATGGATCTTATAAGGTTAGTTGCACCTCTAGCTATATGGATCAACGTGAATTTTCTAGGCCACTAGCTTTGTGTGCACGGAACGTGCGGTGCATGTTTTATGAGATCAAATGCGCCACTGCATAGCCGATCAGGACAGGCATGTTACGCGCCACACGACTTCGCGTGCACAGACAAATGCAGGACGTGCAGGTGACTGATTCTTTTGGACAGTCAGACGTGTATAACACGTACGATACACATACACTCCCTCCGTCCCGTCCAAAGATCTAGGTAAAGTCAAACCTTAGTAACTTTAACCAAATATTTACACCAACAGAAAGTATATTTTGCAGTAAATCTATTGATATTAAATTATTATTGTATTTTTTATATTTTTGTGTATAGATTTGGTTAAATTTTAAAAATGTTGACTTTTTCTAATTCTTAGGCGTTGGGACGGAGGGAGTACATCACATATTCATGCGATCGATCACTTATGTGGTTCCCATTGTGAATTTCTTACTGTCAGCAGTCAGCCGATTGTGATGGTCAATTGTTTTTTTATGGACCTTCTCAACTACCGATAAGAATGACAGATGGGAGATAGAGAGAAAAAGACAGAGCTATACATATCTTATATGATCGATTTATGTCTAATTAACCTGTGATCGACTGTTCCGATATAAATGGACATGTGTTATTGGACTTTTGGTTTCATCTGATGATTTACAAACCGATATGATATACACTTATATAACCACTATATAATTTATGACACATCATCGTGAGTTGTCTCTCATGCATGAGTCCACCGGCTGGTCTGTCCCTTTACAACAGCAACCTAACAGTAGTCGCGCCTTTGTCCTATATTTTTTTCTTGAGAGATCAGTCGTCTCCCTAATTGATTAACTTATTTCTTATTTAACGTAACACCTAAGAGCAAGTTTAATAGTGAGGTATTGCCACATCATCTATAGTCAGTCATATAGCTAACATGTACAAATAGTTTGATCGTAAATTTGGTCAACAATATATGAATTATATGTCATAAAAATTATATCATTAAAAGCGTATTTCAAATACGAATTTAATGGTATATTTTTTGTTAAATATAATTTGTATTTTATTGATTAAATTTATGGTTAAACTATTTTCTCGAAGTACCTTGAAACAGGCTATTCGCCCCGTTTTATAAATAAATCAAAATCCAGGTACCAACCAGTCATACAACACAGCAGACGCTAACTGCACCAAAAGGAAAAATAAAAAGGTGGCAACGCCGGGGCAACAACACAATGAAGCCCAACAGAAGGAAAAACAAAAAAAGAGACTAGGCCAGAGCGAGGCAAAGACACTGCCGCGCCGAGGTCGACACCAACGCCCTCAAGGAGATGGGGCCGCGAAGAGGCCCGCCTGACTATGAAGAGCCTGGAGAATGCCGGCGAGGTGCTACTTGTCCTTCCGCCTAACAAGCGGGGACCATTGCTGAAGAAAACCAAGAAAAGAGAAAATCGAGTCAGATGCCCGGCGCGGGAACACGTGCTCAATCACCATCTTGTTGTGAATATTCCACAGCGCCCAGGTCATGGCCGCAAACACTAGCCAGAAGAGGCGACGCCTGCCTATAGCACGGTTTGCTTCTGTTTCCAGGAACTCCCCCAGGTCGACGGCATGCCACGAAGGCCCCAAGGCGTCCCGGATGAATGTAACACCCTCAGAATCGGCCCTATGCAAGTTTTAGCGAAACCCGCCAAACCCGCATAGAAACGATTCAAAGGTGCCCACCAGGCACTTTCGTGCGGGTGGAAAACGAAGTAATAACATTACACAACAGTCCTCGATGGGACCCACGGAACAGATATATATACAACACGACTCCATGAGTCAAGAATACAGATATACAGAACAAAGATCCAAATCACCTTGAAAACGATAGAGCGTCCAACTACGTACAATATGCAAATGGGGCTAAGAGCCCTGAAGAATAACCAATGGCGTCCATAACCCTGCCCAGGCCAAGCCGGAAGGGTAACCCTGCTAACGACGTCGATCTCAAAACCTGCTTAAACAAAAGGGGTGCCGACAAAGGGCAAAGGCAAAGGAGAGAGGTCAAGATCGAGGCCAAGACACGGCGAGGCTAGAATTGGCGTCCTCGCCTACATAGGTATGGTGGATCAAGCGGCGCGCAAAGATGCACTAAACAACCTATAGAGACTCGATATAACCGCTTGCCATCGAGAGGGATAAGAAAGACCTATTCGGTACCAACTGATACTACCACCAAACATACCCATCCTGGTATTTCTCGAGACCAAACGAGGAAGTCAACCGAGGAACTCACACGGTTGGCGTTTTATTTATTCGATTATCGTTGCAGCAATTACTAGTCAAATATAGATAGTCATCCCGATAAAATAAGCAAGGCACTTTTATTTAACCATTCCGTTGTAGATGCAACACTTACTAGTCAAATACAATTAGCATGCGATATCCCAAAACCCAAAGTTGTTGGTACTTTTATTTAGCCATTCCGCTGTAGTGAAGTGATTACTAGTCATATCGGATACAAGTCAAATTATAGCAAGAAACTTTAGTTATAGTTGTCTATGATCGAGACCTGTGCTCCAAGTCGTCCATAACCGCGACACGGCTTCGAAAGATTTAACCGCAGGGTGCACCAAAGTTCCACACGCACTTCACCCTTTTGCCGATCAATTAACATACACCCATCGGTATGTCGGGGCCTAAGTCATGACGCTTCCTGCACCCAAAGCAAGCACGGGGCCACCCCACTAAGTACACCAAGAAAAGTCGGGTCTCGAGACGGACTCGGTTTGAGTGACGGTCAGAACGATCGGGAACCCGAAAAGATGATGGGCTTGTCGACATAAAACGTGTCCCGATCCTAAACAGCAAAGAGACATCGCACAATTTAAATAAAGCAAGAAGCATGACATAAGTACAGAATAGTAATAAAGCCCCAAACTACTTGTGGCCCCCAAAGACAAGACTTTGAAATCGGTACTAAATCGATAGGGTGCCCATGCATCCCACATGTGGTTAGCGCTCGATCTCTAACAGTGTCAAGAACTCGGGTCCCACGGACACCAGGAGCGGTCGGAAACCAAATATTATCTATCACCCACCGGTGTCTCTGCATTTACCTACTTCAATTTTAGTGATTAAACAATAATTAAAGTTATGATCATCTCCAACATTAAACATGCGGCAATACTCCAACAACTGTGGTACTTGATGACACGCAACAGCACTTGAGCAAGCGACTACGACGCACAAGTCCAACTATCTACCAAACAACAGATAATAGGATGTGTCCAAGGCAATATAAGGCTGCAAGGGATATCGCGGGTACGAAAACTAGAGCACCGCAACACAGATAGCAATAGATCAACATGAGGGAATAAATACTATAAAAGTAAGATAGGTAGAAAGGGGGGAGATGCTCGCCTGAAAACATTGCTGAAGGTTCATCCAAGATCGGGTCGACACTCGCATCAACTCATCGGCCTAATCCGTGAAGAAGCAGAGCACTAGCAGAAACACCGGATGCAATATTTAATACTACGACAAAAGATCGGGCATGATGCATGTCTGATGTATGACATGGCAAGGATGCGATGCAATTAGGCAATATTAAACGGAACCGGGGTCCCGATAGTTACTTAATAGGTTCGAGTTGTTTAGATACCCCACAATTTAAATGTTGTCTTAACATGGCAAAATATATCACCGGTTCGATGCACGAATTTAAATGGGGCCGATATTAGACTAGATTTGCCCGCATATGGGCCCCATATTTAATTAGGTAAATCGGCATAAGGCCCCCAAACCCACATGATATGTGTGCAAATATGAACATTTTAATATGCAATAAGTTTATATATTATTATAAAATAGGGCTCGGGAAGGGAATCACACATTAGAGGGGTCGGAGATCTTGGTTCCGGGGGTTCGGGGTTCGGTCTGAGGGTTTAGGGTTCGACGGGATCGGTCTTCGAAGGTCGGATACAAGATGAAGAGCTTGGCGTTCCGGGAAGAAGGACTTGGTGTGGCGTCGGGGGCGCATCGGACTCGCCCGGGTCGGTGTCGATCTTGTCGGGCCCGCGATCGTCGGTCTTGGCGTTCGATGAAGAACTTGGCGTCGCTGTGTCCTTACCTTCCGGGTTCTCGAGCATCGCATCCGGGAAGAAGTACTTGTCGCTCCGGGGTCTCGGTGTCCTCGGATCCGAGAGGAAGAACTTGTCGTGCCGGGTTCGGTCTTCGGGGTCCGGTAGAATCAGCCTTCGAGATCCGGGAAGGCGATCTTGGTGTGGTGTCCTTTAGTTCCATGTCAACGGTCGAACTTAGGTCCATGCCAAAGGTCTTCGGGTCCAGGTAGAAGTGCTTGATGATCCGTGAGGGAGATCTTGGATGCTAGCATGTCAGAGTTGGATCCGCATCGATGCGGTCTTGTTGACGAGAAGGTCTTGCCGTAAATCCCATCAAACATGTCCATCGTGTGGGTCTCTGAGATGTATTTGTGGGAGCACCAGAACGGGGCACGGTCGCTAGGCAGGGTTCGACGGGGGTAGCCTCGCGGGTTGCTGGCAAACGAGCCGAGATACGGGAGGACGCGGTGGCCTCGAGGCAAGTGCTAAGGCGCTGCACGGGGAACGACGGCGTGGCAGCCGACAGGAGAGGTTGACGAGCTCGGCGGCAAGGCACGCATGCGGCGGGTCGACGGGTGAGGAGGCGGCCAGGGGCGGTGCCAGTGCAGACGAGGTCGGTGGTGGAGCAGGCGGCTGGACGGCGGCGAGGTCGACGGGGGCCATGAAATGGATGCGCGGAGGCCTCGGACGACGAGGGTGTGGCGGGAGATGAGGGAGCCAGCGGCGAGCTGGCGAAGCTTTTGCCGAGAGGCGCCACAGGAGGAGGAAGAAGAGGCGGGCGGGACCATGGCGGCGCGGCTCAGATGGAGGGCGGGCCGACGAGGGAGGGAGGCAGAGGCGTGCAGCGGACGGCACGGGAGGAGCTCAGGCTCAAGGCCTGTGGCCGAGGTCGAGGGGCGCGAGGCGGACCGGGCGAGGAAGGAGGCGCCCAAGGTGCGAGGAGGGCTGGCACAGGGCAGAGCGAGGGAAGAGGAAGGAGAGGCGCAGGGCAGCGGGTCGGGAGGCTCAAGGGCGCTGAGAGGAGGCGAGCAAGCGGCCAGCGAGGCGGAAGGAGCGAGGCAGGCGGAGAGAGGAGCAAGGTCGGGGGTGGGGAAGAGGAATTCCGGGGGAGGGAGAGGAGCGGGACCCGCAGGGTGGGGTCCACAGGACGGACGGTGTGGGTCGGGTCAAGCGTGCGTGTGTGGGGCCAGGGGTGAGTGGGAGTGGGGTGAGAGGAGGTGGGGTGTGGTGGGTGCGGCTGGGTGTGTGCGTGTAGGCAGGGCTAGCCAGGTGGCGAGATGTGAGTGGGTGGGGGATTGGCCAAGGGTGATGTGGCGTGCACCGATTGGTGCAGGTGAGGTGGAGGGGGCTGGGTAGAATTAGGATAGGTAGGAAAAGAATTTAGGTGGCCCGATTTTGTACTGGGGGTGGCCGACTGAGTCGGATCGGCCTGGTACGGCTGCCCCCTAAAATTAATATAAAATTTTATGTATTGTTTAAAAGACTTGTGCAATTTATTTTTAGACAAATAAAATATCCGGAAGGGTCCGGGGATTATTTTGAAATAGAGAGGGATCTTTGTAGAAAATAAAAGTAGGTTTTAACAAAATAGTTTTAGTCAATGAGATGCATGATGATGTCATGATGATGCACAAAACAAAAATACCAAGCGATTTTCTAGTAGTGGTAATTGCGGGATGCCACAATTCGACACCACTAACAATGGATCTCGTCCTCGAGATCCGCCTCATGGTAACGGGAGGAAGGGCGGCGATCTGAATCTTCTCGCATCGTGTAGATCTTCGCGACACCACTAACAAGGGCCGTTGTCCGTGATCGTCGAGAGAACACTCCGGGAACAAAAGGTCGAAGGCAGAGGTAACAACAAATAAAGTCACCTCTAACTTCGATAGAAAGAGAGAACCGATGCATTCTCATCCACTTCAATGTACACAAGCGAATAGAGTGAGTAGTCGGCATGGGGGCCAATCCATCACGCACCCAAACTATTACCCTGCACAATCAGTAGAAAAGCGTGCAACCATTCTCGAATCGGGATCAAGATCTCGACAATCGAGGTTCAGAAACAAAGGAGTGATGCAGACTCTGCATCGGATCTGGCGTAGATGATGTCGTCGCGTCGTAAAACACCGGAAGGCACGAGAAGGAATGAAGAGAAGTCCACCAGATGAAGGATTCCTCGGATAGCATGAAGACCGGATGTAGCAACACCGTTTCCAAAGGAGGAAGCGAAACCCTGAAGGTACGATGGAACCCAACCACGAGAAATCCTGGACTCGAAGAGAGAGAAGAGAGCGGATTCAAAACACGCAGAGGTGAGAGGAGAGCAGCAGAGGGGTAAGGAGTAAAATCAGACCTAATCAGAACTATCCAACCGATTTTCAAAAAATAGTTTTGACACTCTACTTCGGCCGTTAGCTAGGTCATCCTACAGGCTGGACTTGTGGGGTATCGCAACTGCTGAGCTCTGATACCACTCTGTAACACCCTCAGAATCGGCCCTATGCGGGTTTGGCGAACTATTACCCTGCACAATCAGTAGAAAAGCGTGCAACCATTCTCTGAATCAGACTGAAGATCTCGACAATCGAGGTTCAGAAACAAAGGAGTGATGCAGACTCTGCATCGGATCTGGCGTAGATGATGTCGTCGCGTCGGAAAACACCGGAAGGCACGAGAAGGAACGAAGAGAAGTCCACCAGATGAAGGATTCCTCGGATAGCATGAAGACCGGATGTAGCAACACCGTTTCCAAAGGAGGAAGCGAAACCCTGAAGGTACGATGGAACCCAACCACGAGAAATCCGGACTCAAGAGAGAGAAGAGAGCGGATTCAAAACACGCAGAGGTGAGAGGAGAGCAAGAGAGGGTAAGGAGTAAAATCAGACCTAATCGTAACTATCCAACCGATTTTGCAAAATAGTTTTGACACTCTACTTGCCGTTAGCTAGGTTATCCCACAGTGGACTTGTGGGGTATCGCAACCGCCGAGCTCGATACCACTCAGAACACTCGAATCGCCCTATGCAAGTTTTAGCGAAACCCGCCAAACCCGCATAGAAACGATTCAAAGGTGCCCACCAGCACTTTCGTGGGTGGAAAACGGCAATAACATTACACAACAGTCCTCGATGGGACCCACGGACAGATATATATACAACACGACTCCATGAGTCAAGAATACGATATACGTAACAAAGATCCAAATCACCTTGAAAACGATAGAGCGTCCAACTACGTACAATATGCAAATGGGGCTAAGAGCCTCAAGAATAACCAATGGCCCATAACCCTGCCTGTGCCAAGCCGGAAGGGTAACCTCGCTAACGACGCCGATCTCAAAACCTTAAACAAAAGGGTGCCGACAAAGGGCAAAGGCAAAGAGAGAGCGGTCGATCGAGGCCAAGACACGCCGAGGCTAGAATTGGCGTCCTCGCCACATAGGTATGGTGGATCAAGCGCAGCACAAAGATGCACTAAACAACCTATAGAGACTCGATATAACCGGCCATCGAGAGGGATAAGAAAGACCTATTCGTACCAACTGATACTACCACCAAACATACCCATCCCGGTATTTCCTCGAGACCAAACGAGGAAGTCAACCGAGGAACTCACACAGTTGGCAGTTTTATTTATTCAGTTATCGTTGCAGCAATTACTAGTCAAATATAGATAGTCATCCTGATAAAATAAGCAGTGGGCACTTTTATTTAACCATTCCGTTGTAGATGCAACACTTACTAGTCAAATACAATTAGCATGCGATATTCCAAAACCCAGCAGTTGTTGGTACTTTTATTTAGCCATTCTGTTGTAGTGAAGCTGATTACTAGTCATATCGGATACAAGTCAAATTATAGCAGTAAACTTTAGTTATAGTTGTCTATGATCGAGACCTGTGCTCCAAGTCGTCCATAATCGCGGACACGGCTTCTCGAAAAGATTTAACCTAGGGTGCACCAAAGTTCCACACGCATCGACCCTTTTGCCGATCAATTAACATACACCCATCGGTGTATGGGCCTAAGTCATGACGCTTCCTGCACCCAAAGCAAGCATGGGGCCACCCCACTAAGTACACCCATAACAAAGTCGGCCGGTCTCCGAGACGGACTCGTGGTTTGGGTGGACGGTCAGAACGATCGGGAACCCTAAAGATGATCGGGCTTGTCGACACAAAAACGTGTCCCGATCCTAAACAAGACAAAGAAGACATCGCACAATTTAAATAAAGCAGTAAAGCATGACATAAGTACAGAATAGTAATAAAGCCCCAAACTACTTGTGGCCCCCAGTACAGTACTTTGAAATCAGGTACTAAATCGATAGGGTGCCCATGCATCCCACATGTGGTTAGCGCCGATCTCTAACATTGTCAAGAACTCGGGGTCCTACGGGACACCAGTGAGCGGTCGGAAACCAAATATTATCTATCACCCACCGGTGCCTCTGCATTTACCTACTTCAATTTTAGTGATTAAACAATAATTAAAGTTATGATCATCTCCAACATTAAACATGCGGCAATACTCCAACAACTGTGGTACTTGACGACACGCAACAGCACTTGAGCAAGCGACTACGACGCACAAGTCCAACTATCTACCAAACAATGTAATAGGATGTGTCCAAGGCAATATAAGGCTGCAAGGGATATCGCTGGTACGAAAACTAGAGCATCGCAACGTATAGCAATAGATCAACATGAGGGAATAAATACTATAAAAGTAAGATAGGTAGAAAGGGGGAGATGCTCGCCTGAAAACACTGCTGAAGGTTCATCCAAGATCGGGTTGACACTCGCATCAACTCATCGGCCTAATCCGTGAAGAAGCAAAGCACTAGCAGAAACACCGGATGCAATATTTAATACTACGGCAAAAGATCGGGCATGATGCATGTATGATGTATGACATGGCAAGGATGCGATGCAATTAGGCAATATTAAACGGAACCGGGGTCCCGACAGTTACTTAATAGGTTCGAGTTGTTTAGATACCCCACAATTTAAATGTTGTCTTAACATGGCAAAATATATCACCGGTTCGATGCACGAATTTAAATTGGGCCGATATTAGACTAGATTTGCCCGCATATGGGCCCCATATTTAATTAGGTGAATCGGCATAAGGCCCCCAAACCCACATGATATGTGTGCAAATATGAACATTTTAATATGCAATAAGTTTATATATTATTATAAAATAGGGCTCGGGAAGGGAATCACACATTAGAGGGGTCGAAGATCTTGGTTCCGGGGGTTCGGGGTTCGGTCTCAGGGTTCAGGGTTCGACGAGATTGGTCTTCGAAGGTCGGATACAAGATGAAGAGCTTGGCGTTCCGGGAAGAAGGACTTGGTGTGGGCGATCGGACTCGCCGGTCGGTGTCGATCTTGTCGGGCGCAGACGTCGGTCTTGGCGTCGATGAAGAACTTGGCGCTCGCGTGGTGTCCTTACCGTCCGGTTCTCGAGCATCGCATCCGGAAGAAGTACTTGTCGCCCGGTCTCGGTCTCCTCGGATCCGAGAGGAAGAACTTGTCGTCCGGGTTCGGGTTCGGGTCCCAGAATCAGCCTTCGAGATCCGGGAAGGCGATCTTGGTGTGGTGTCCTTTAGTTCCATGTCGACGGTCGAACTTAGGTCCATGCCAAAGGTCTTCGGGTCTAGGTAGAAGTGCTTGATGATCCGTGAGGGAGATCTTGGATGCTAGCATGTCAGAGTTGGATCCGCATCGATGCGGTCTTGTTGACGAGAAGGTCTTGCCGTAAATCCCATCAAACATGTCCATCGTGTGGGTCTCTGAGATGTATTTGTGGGAGCACCAGAACGGGGCACGGTCGCTAGGCAGGGTTCGACGGGGGTAGCCTCGCGGGTTGCTGGCAAACGAGCCGAGATACGGGAGGACGCGGTGGCCTCGAGGCAAGTGCTAAGGCGCTGCACGGGGAACGACGGCGTGGCAGCCGACAGGAGAGGTGGACGAGCTCGGCGGCACGCATCGCGGTCGACGGGTGAGGCTGCAGGCGCGAGTGCACGAGGTCGGTGGTGGAGCAGGCGGCTGGACGGCGGCGAGGTCGACGGGGGTCGGCCGCGAGCTGGATGCGGTGGAGGCCTCGATGACGGAGGGTGTGGCCGGGGAGATGAGGGAGCCTGGCGGCGAGCGCGGGGCTCGGGGCGAGCTTTTGCCGGCCAGAGGGCGCCACAGGAGGAGGGAGAAGAGGCGGGGCGGGGACCCGCGGCGGCGCGGCCTGCAGATGGAGGGCGGGGCCGACGAGGAGCGGAGGGTGGCGGAGGCTGAGGCCGTGAGGCAAATGGACGGCACCGGGAGGAGCTGGGCGGCCTCATTGCTCGACGGGCCGAGGTCGAGGACGCGACGGAGGCTGGGCGGCGAGAAGGAGGCGCCCAAGTGCGAGGAGGCCAAGGCCGCGAGTAGAGCGGAGGGAAGAGGAAGGAGAGGCGCAGGGCGAGCGGGGTCGGGGAGGCTCAAGGGGCGCTGTCGAGGGGAGGCGAGCACCGCAGCAGCGGGCGAGCGCTGCGAGGCGGAAGGAGCGAGGCGGGCGGAGAGAGGAGCAGGGTCGGGGGTGGGGGAAGAGGAATTCCGGGGGAGGGAGAGGAGCGGAACCCGCAGGGTGGTGTCCACACGGGACGGACGGTGTGGGTCGGTCAAGCGTCATGTGGTGGGCAAGGGCAAGGCAGGGGAGTGGGGGTGAGAGAGGTGGGCAGTGGGGTGTGGTGGGTGGGTGTGTGCGTGTAGGGTGGCTAGCTGTGGCGAGATGAGGGTGGGGGATTGGCCAAGGGTGATGTGGCGTGCACCGATTGGTGCAGGTGAGGTGGAGGGGGCTGGGTAGAATTAGGATAGGTAGGAAAATAATTTAGGTGGCCCGATTTTGTACTGGGGGTGGCAGACTGAGTCGGATCGGCCCGGTACGGCTGCCCCCTAAAATTAATATAAAATTTTATGTATTGTTTAAAAGACTTGTGCAATTTATTTTTAGACAAATAAAATATCCGGAAGGGTCCGGGGATTATTTTGAAATAGAGAGGGATCTTTGTAGAAAGCAAAAGTAGGTTTTAACAAAATAGTTTTAGTCAATGAGATGCATGATGATGCACAAAACAAAAATACCAAGCGATTTTCTAGTAGTGGTAATTGCGGGATGCCACAATGAAGCTCCAAAGAAATTGGGCAGCAGGGCACGAAAACATAATATGCGTACAGGTTTCTGGCGTCCCACGTAGGGGACAAAGCCCATTGCCTGGACCGTTTCTCTTGGCTACCTCCACCCCAGACGGGAGTCGGTCACGGAGAAGCTGCCAAACAAAAATCTTTTGACTAAGAGGGCAGGGCGCTTTCCAAAGTGGCGCGGTCCACCCCAGCTCCGGTCCCTGAAATAGGGACCGATAGGCCGAGCCCACGGAAAACCTTCCTTGGGGGGAGGGTTTCAGAAACAGTGTCCCTTCCCTCGAGAGAGGGGAGAGAGCCTCAGAATCGGAAAACTCAGGGGCTTCAGCCGCACTAAAGGGTCTCCGGAAAGGAATGACCCAGTTCCCGCCTGTCGGCATTTCCTCCACGAGCCCCAGAGGGAAGGCGCAAATGGCAAACAGGGAAGAGAAGGACGTGGATAGGGAGTGTCGCTGCCGTGGGTCCAGCCAAAAGAGCACTCCACGGTGCCGCCCACCGAGAAGGAGACCCCCGGATGCCATGTTTGATGCCCCGATGGCACGCTGCACTGGGAGCCCTCCCTGCGTTCACAGCAAGAAGGGGCGGCCTCAGACATACTTGGCCTTGATGAGTTGCAACCACGGCCCCATCATCCTTGAGAATGCGCCACACCCATTTCAACATGAGGGCAATGTTGAAGCGGGAGTCAAGGATGCCAATGCCCCAAGAGACTTGGGGTGCAAAGTCTGCCCATTTCAACATATGGTATTTTGGTGACCATCCCTAGCCGCCCAAAAGAACCTCGATAACTCCTGAGCAAAGTTAGCGTGGATTCCTTCGGGTAGTAGGTATAGCCCCATCTGGTACATGGGCGGACTAGACAGACATGCATTGATCAAAGTTGTCTTACTACCCTTAGTCGTGAGGCGGGCCCACCAGGGTTCCGCCTTCGACTGAACCCGTGCGACCAGGGGAGCGAGATCCTTGATCAAGATCCTAGTATCACGCACCGGCATCCCTAGGTAGGAGAAGGGAAAATCAGTCAGGCGACAGTTGAGATTGGCTGCGATACGAGGGCGATCCTCCTCCGAGTAACCAAGAATCATCACCTCGCTCTTGTCGAAGTTGATCCTAAGCCCCGACAACGATTCAAAGCACATGAGAAGGAATTTCAGGCGAGCAATGTCATTCTCCGAGCCCTGAACCATGATCATGGTGTCATCCGCATATTGGAGGTGGGTCACCCCCCCTCCGGGGATAAGATGTCCTACCACTCCAGAGATATGGCCACAGTTCTTGGCTCTATCCAAGATCTCTGCAAGGACATCTACAGCTGAGTTAAACAGGAGAGGTGATATGGGATCACCCTGTCTAACCCCGCAGGTGGGTCTGAAATAAGGCCCCACCTCCCCATTAATATTGATGGAAGTGCTACCACTCATCACAAATTGCATGATCCAACCAATCAGACGAGGATCAAACCCCCTCCTCTCCAGTGACATACGAAGGAATGGCCAGTCCAGTCGATCATAGGCCTTCTGGAAGTCCAGCTTGAGGAACACCCCTTTCTGACGACGGGTCTTGACCTCATGAATAATTTCATGTAAGGCCAGGACACCATCGTGAATGAAGCGACCCTTCAAGAAGGCAAACTGGAGAGGATGAGTAAGGCGCTCCAGCACCGGTGCCAGTCTAATGGCACACACCTTCGAGAAGATCCTCTGAATAACATTGATGACTGTGATCGGCCGAAATTGGCGGATATCCATGGCGCCCGCAACTTTAGGGATCAGAGTAATCACCCCAAAGTTCAGCCTAGACATAACCAAAGTTCCAGTGTAGAACTCCTGGAACATAGCCATGATGGCCGGCTAAAGCTGGTCGCAAAAAGTCTGAAATAAGGTCACTGGGAGACCATCCGGGCCGGGGGCAGAGTTGGACTTCATGGACATAATCGCGGCAGCTACCTCCTCCTAGGAAAATGGATGTGTGAGATCCAGATTCTCAGAGGGGGTGGCCAACGCGCCCCCGGTCCAAAATTCGGGTGCCAGAGATACCCCCGAACCGGGGGTCGCCGAGAAAAGGTCCTTGTAGAAGGAGTAAATAAGGGAGGATATCTCCTATGGATCCTCTAGAAGAGAGCCCTCCTCCCAGAGGCAGGAAATCGAACACCGCCTCCGTCTGCCATTGGCAATGGCGTGGAAGTAGGCGGTGTTCGCTTCCCCTGGATAGTCTAGTTTTGGCGGCTGCGTTGCCGCCAAAAAGCCTCCTCTCCCTTGTAGATCTCCATAAGGGAGGTCCCAAGAGAGTATCTAAGGGCCCAAGCTTCCACCGATAGGCCCACCTGATCCGCCACCTGGTCCAGGTCATGAATCTCGCGGAGAAGCGCCTCCTTCTGACGCCTCCTAGCCAACCCCAGGTCCGCGCCCCATCCACGCATGAATTGGCGCGTGAGTTTGACACAGTGGTTCCAAACATCCACCGCACAAAACACCCGCAGGGGAAGCCGCGCCCAACCACCGCGGCGCGACCGCCCACAAAGCCAGCTGGTGTAACCAAGGACTCAAGTGCAAGCGATTCGAAGCGGTGGTGGCCCTTCTCCGAGGAGAGAAGGAGAGGTATGGTAAGAGCCAATCCGGTGACGGCACGGGAGCACAAGGGGAACGCCAGTTCACTCCACGAGACGAACACCGATCCAACACGCCACGTATGGGAGCGAGTTTGTTGGTCCAGTGTATCTAGCGCCAACACGCGATCTCCCGAGGGAGAGGTCCGCGATGCAATCGTTAAACAAACGCATCCTATGGAGGTCCACGTCACGAGCTCTTGTCCTCGATCGAGCGGATGAGATTGAAGTCGCCACCACAACCACCGGGATATCCGTCCGCTCAACCTTGGTCCCGAGCTCGGCGTAAACTCGAGTACCTCCTATGGTCCGCGGGGTCAGACCACGATCACCTCCCACTTGAGGTTCAAGCGCCTATGGGTGAGAGACATGCTCACAAAGAAGTCCCTCAGTCCATATCATCCACCACAAAGGTATCCTCCTTAACCCCTAGGAGGATGCCCCGAGTGACCCGGAAAGCCAGGTCCAGGTGAAGCGGTGATGGGAAAGGCCTTCCAGCTCAGCAATGGTGAAGTCTTGTCGAATCGTCTCCTGGATCCCCACAATGTGAACGTCCTCCTGCCGAAGGTAATCCTTCAGCTGGCGACGACGCCCATCCTGGCCAAACCCCCTAATGTTCCAAATGAGCGCTCTGATTGCTCGGAGAGTGTCCATAGGAACGAGGACTAAAGGGGGCCCTCTGTGGGTGAAGGGTCAGACAGGGCGGGCTGCTGGGCGCTAGGCCCAGCCTTGGGAGGTCTCCCACTGCGCTCTCCCTGAGGGGAGAGCCCTGGCAGAGTCCTCCCGGCCACCAGGCCTGAGAGGAGGGGCTGAGCTAGGTCCCGGGTCGATGGACCGAGGTCCTGTCAGCAACTGGGCCCTCGCCTCTCCCGCGCATCTCGTGCGTGGGCAGCAGCGATGGCCCCCTCGTAAATCTCTCTAGCCTGAATGGACTCTAGCTGCTAAAGACGCGGACCTCTCTCGCCGCGGAACACAATAACACAATCCTCCGCAACCGCGCCCAAGTGATCCAAGGGAAAAGAGCCCAGAACCGAAAATATAGGATCACTCGGGATGGAACTAGGGGGCGGAACCGTACCTGGTAACTCGTCGCGAGCCGCGGCACGCTGGGAGGCCTGCTCGGCGATCGTCGAAACCAGGCCCTGGATGCCCGCTCGAGCCCCAGCTAGGCGGACACTATGGCGGGAGGGGGGAGGTGGTGGCTGGCGAGGGCCCCGGGTGCGACGGGCCTTGGAGTCTGGCACAGTAAGGTCGAAGAAGTACGTGTCCGTGTCCAGGGCCCCAGGGTCGGGGGTGTCCGGGGCCAGGGAGTATCACACCACCCCGGGAGAGCGGGGGGAGTCAGTGGGGAAGACCTCCAATCCCACACTCCCAGAGGACTGCAGCGAGGGAGACAAAGCGGGGGCCAGAGGGGGTCGCTCCCTCCCAGAATCCCTCAGACCCGGGGGACAAGGACCGACGCCGAGGTAGGAACCGTACTGGGAGATGGCGAACTCAATGGGCACAGGCGGGTCGGGGCGGTAGCACCGGGGAATGTCCACAGGCATGAGCTTTGCTGGCACACTGCGGGAAAGGGGCCTCCTCCCCGGGGGGAACGGGCCAGCCTCAGCCTGGGAAAGCGTAGGGCCTCCCCCGCCCACAACAGGCTGGGGAGAAGGGGGAGCATTCGCCCAGGACGGCGACCTCTCACCCTCCTCCTCCTCGTCCTCTGAGAGCTTGTCGTCCTGGGCTCCGCCCCCGGATCCCAGACCACCCCCCTCCGTCGGAAGTAAGAGGGAAGGCGACCGAAAACTGGGGTCCGGAACCAGCTCGTCAAGCTCCACGAGCAGGTCCCTCCCCTCCAGGTCGAAGTAGATGCGTGGGAGGGACACCGGAAACACCGACGGGTTCGGGCAGAGGAGCCGCAGGCGAGCTGCCCCGTGACCTGGGAGCGAGCTGAGGTCGACCTCCTAGAGCTTGCCCACCGCCTGGGCGATGAGAGACAAGACCGGCACAGTCTTGGCCTCAGAGAACCCCACGACCCGCACCTGCATCAAGACAAGGTGGACACGGGCCCCTGGTCGGCCGCGGAGGGACGGATGGAAACCTTCAGCTGGTGGACCGGCAATGTGAACTCAGACCCGCAAGCGCACATGCGGGGGATGGAGAACGATGGGAATGAGACCGCGAACTCTAATGGGGAGATCCTCCGGACCAGCCACTCGTGACCCGGGAGAACCTCGCACAGCTCCGAGTGAATCAGGTCCTCCGAGATCTCCAACTCCGAGGGGAGGGCCTGGTCCGGGAGGACAGTCACCACCTCCAGCGTCTCCGGCACGGTCATCGTGACCCCGCCCATGCTGATGAAGTAAAATCCTCCATCAACACCGTGACCATAGAACTCAAGAAACTCCTTTCCATGTTGGGGAATGGAATCGGTCGAGGTCCTGGGAGGGACCGCCACGGTAGCGGGCTGGCCCGCAGTGGTGCCAACTAAGGACGCCTTCTTCTTCTTTTTTCCCTCGTTCTTCTTCTTCTTAGCTGCCGCAGCAGCCGGGGCCGCACCATCCGGACGCGGAATGGGGGGCGGAGCCTCCCTAGCTGGCCCCTACCCCTCCCGCCAGGAGGCATCATTGGCGCGACCAGCACCGGGCGAAGCGACCGCCATGTCCCTCGGATCGCAAACGCTGCGCGCAGTCACCTCCCGCGAGCCGCAGAGACAGCGGGAACGCCGTGGTGCTTCGGTAGGCGCCTGCCCTGGCCACACGCAGGTTGGGGATGCCGCAGAGGAGAAACGGGGCGGCGGGGAGAGGCGTCGCGAGGCGGGGGCGACGGGCTCCGAGGTCGCTTCGACATCAGGGCATCGAGGTACGAACGGGGGGACGGCGGCTGAGAGAGCAGAAAGGTGGCGGGGGAACCAGGAGCGATGGGGGACGCGAGGGTTGGGGACAGGGCACCCGTAAGGGTTTGTTGTGGTTGGGTGACCCCGGGCCCCTGCACACGCCCCAGCGCTAGCTGGGCCGGACCGGCAACAACCCACCCCAGCCCAGCAACTGCCCGCCCCAGCTCCACACCCAGAATCCCCTCGCGGGAAATCGGGAGGATCCACTGGCGGCGCCGCCGTCAGGCCGAGGGCACCGTCCCCAGCAGGCTTGCCCAGAGAGGCTCACCGAGCAGTTCCCATAGGTTCCGGGCGCCTGTCCCTGCGAAACCGACCCCGTCGGGGCCCCGGCGCTGCGCGAAGGCCGAGCCCGAGTCAAGGAGGTGGGGGAAGCAACGCGGCTCGTCGGAGCCCTCCGCCGCCGCGCCGGCCTAGACAAGAGGAGAAATTCCCCAAGGGAAGTGTGGCGCAAGGCAGAAGGTTCCCGGCCCGTCGCGACGCCCTCCTCCCGTACATCAGCCTCATCCTCAGACCGCGAGGCGACGTCACTAGCGGGATGCACTGAGGGACCCGGCGGCGGAGGAGACTTCTCGTCCTCAACGTCGGCCCAGGCAAGGCCCTGTAAGTCGGCGATGGCGGCCAGCTCCCCGTCCGACAGCGGGGGCAGGTAGGAGGTGCTCGGAGCGACCAACGGCGGGGAGGATCCTTGGACAGGAGGCAGAAAAGTCGACGTATTGGGTCCCGACGGTGCTCCCGTGGTGGCAAGGACCCGGAGAAGGAAGCCCGGGAGCCGCACCCTCCCCCCCCCCACGCGAATCACCTCACCACGACGCAGCGGATGGGCGTCGAGGACGAACTCCCAGTGGTCCAGGAGAACGAGGCGACGCGCCGTCGGCCGGAGGATGAGGAGGGCTGGGGATTCCCCATCGCCACTGCCCCGGAAGGAAGGCACGGCTACCACCCTCCATCGCAGCGGGGGGCAACAGCGCGAGGGTGTCCAGGCATGGCGGAACGGCGGTGGCGAGGAGCAGCGCAGCACGGATGGCGAGGCCGCCGCTCACCGGCGCAGGCGCCGACGCGAATTCAACCAGTCGACCCTAGATATGCTTGCCTCTCGAAGTACCTTATAAACCGGAATGGAGGTAGTACTACCTCATTAAAGTGTGACTCACCTTTTACTCTCACAAAGCATCTAGAAGCACGTGCTAGAGTTGGCTCTTAACTTACAACCGGCTTATCTTCTCTCTTCTATCCTCTCTCTTCCAACTCAGCATGAATACTATATTTTACTTCTTATAAACAGCTGACATGGCTCTATTATACTCGCTCTACGTAGTTTAGCTAATATCAATCATTGGATCCTCCGTAACAGAGCGCTCCATGCCATGCACGTGCAGTTCATTATAGGCCCAGTTCTTTTTTAGGCTTCTTCAAGAAACCGCCCTTCCCTCAGCTTTCTGGAGAAACCGATTCAAAAAAATTGTGAGCCTTTCAGGCTAAACAAATTTGAAAGCCTCACAATTTTTTTGAACCGACTTTCCTAAGAAGCTGAGGGTAGGACAACTTCTGGGAAAAGCCGTTAAAAGAACTGGGCCATAATCACTTTTTTTGAACGGCGGAGAGCCCCAGAAGGGACTAGAACCATGTATTAATACAGCAGTGGAGGGGTACAAAGATTACAAAGGGCCTCATGAAATAAGAAAATAACACATAGGTCCTTAGCATATGTAGAAAGGATCTTGCTAAAAGATTGGGAATTACATTCTAGTCCTTCCTCTTCTCCACTGTGGAGCAGCGAGCTTAGCATGTTGTAGCCATGGACAGAGGCGGGGACGCCACCACTTGTCCCTGGCCCGGCGAAGCCCTCAACAGCTGCGGCCGAAAAGGGCCTCTCGATGGAGGTTGAAGTCTTGTCGGAGCTCACCGGCATAAAAAAGGCCATCTTGGACAAGGATTTCGGCCTCTTGAAAGAAGCAGAGAAGATGCTCTGAAGAAGAATGGTTATAGAACTCCAGCACCACCCCAGCCCGCCCACTGGCTTCTTCATCCACCACTGCCTTGGCGCTTGAAGAGAAGAAGGGAAACGAATCCAACAGAAGGACCAAAGTAGCAGAGGCGCACCCACATCACAGCAAGAAAAATGGCTCACCGTCAGATCCAGAGCTCCTGCCACGGGCTTGGAGAGGCGAGCGAAGATGATAGCGATGAAGGCATGCTGGGCAGAACCGCTTATTGAAGGGGGTTTCACCAGATCCGCATCAGGCGCCTAGCCACCACCTCGATGGCTTGACCCAGGGCATTTCCTGCGACCGCCTGACGCCACGAAGAAGCGTCAGAACGGGCGGCCTCCGAGAAGAGGGGAAGACGACCTTTATTGGTGGAGATGCCATGCTCCGAGCTTCCTCCGCGCCGCCACTCTTGCTACCAAAGAAGAGCGTTGAGGAAGATGAAGCAAAGGATGTACCGGACCCGACGGATGGAGCCCGACGACCTACTCCCAGACGGCACTATGGCACAAAACCTACAACATCTAAACTTACCATCTACTCTACTTAGGACGGCTCCTCTCATTCGCCTCCGCCGGCCGGCGAAGCTGTCGACGGGAGCTTCAGATCGGGCCAGGTGACTAGAGTCGACTCTCAAGGGAAGGGGTTGGTGGAAGAGACGAGAAAGGTCGGGTGCGGGGGGCCATAATAACATACATGCTCTTTTCACACGGATACTTGCGTCACATGATAAATAAATTAATAAATTAGTTGTCGTTGCACCTGTTTTAGTCTTCTAGAGCTTTGCACCCTAGGATTTTTTTTAAAGTGTGGGCTCGAGGTGGATCTATAACTTATTTAAGCATGTAGTAGATGCACATACGACATGGAGACCAAGTTGTCCAGATACAGTTTACTCGGCAAAAAAATCTGGTCTCCAAATCCAAAACAAGCCGCCCTAAATGTATAAACTGGATCCCACACTTGATGAACATAATTATGTAGCACAAACTGGCACTCATCTTGATGAACATAATTATGTAGCACAAACTGGCACTCGTCTTGATGAACATAATTATGTAGCACATGATACATGGCAAGGAGTGTATCATGTTGATCTACACCTACAAAATGTAATATCAAGTATGTTACTGATAACACTTGAAAACATAATAAATGTGCTCCAGTGGTAAAGAAGTATCCTGAATTCCTGATTAGTGCTAGTATTATTATATGCCAAAGTTCATGTTGTATGTTAAAGATTTTGTGGCGACCAAACTGTCTACTGCACTTGTAGCGGCATGTAGTAGGAAATTGGACATGCTAACGAGGAAATTATGTGTCAAACAAACCAAAGTTCTTTCACTTGCAAAAAAAACATGTGCCTCGCAATTGGAGCAGTCGGTCAAAGGGGTCAACTAAGTCTTCACGGTGGAGTGTACGGTATAAGATTATGGTGGGACCCATGCGGCAATGAAACAATATTTCCCACATTTTGTCTCCCAAATCTAAGATAATCCGTCTTTTTCAATAAAGTACCATCTTCATAGTAGTTCTCTAAAAGAGAAAGGGAGAGTGGGCGTCTTGCATCATCTGTAGTGAAAATGAGATATTTGGTGTTCGCTCTTGGTGTGCTGGCATGAAGAGATCTCCAATCTATGCAAGCACTCACATAGCGGATCGCTGACATATGACAAGATTATGATACTTTTGTGCTTTTGACCATAGGAGCCTATACTTGTCCACTAACTAGTTGAAGATGTCTCCGTTAGCAACATCCTCTTCTTGCTTGAGTTCGGTGTTGCTCCACTTTCTTGGGAAAAGTCCACTTGTTGAACAACTAGGCCTTCACCGATCAAGCATCGCCCAAAAGTTGACATACATTATTTATGAGCTCGGGAGGTATGATACATCCCTCGGGGTATATGACATGACATACAAATAGAGGGGTGTTCTAATGAATCCATACAATAAGACCAGCAAGCATCAACCAAGGGTCACAGAACCCGATCCACTTAGCGGCAACCCCATTAGGCCATGGGCGATACATGAAAGGTATGAGCTTTGTTATAGTTTCCTAGTACACTAAAAGATCCTAACAACATAATATTATTAAAAATAAAGTTAATGGTTACACAATGCTTGTATATGTCAAGTATACAATGAATACATTAGATAGTGTTTTCAATTTCAGAACTATATCTAATTTCTTATGCATATTTACTAAAGTTGGTTATTATCTTTTAATACTTTTTCCTTTTTATTTAACCTTGCACACCTTAATCCGAGGAACAAAGAAGAAGCTGCATTAATTCATATAATAATTTGTGTTACCCAAGCAAACCATAGTGTATATGTACTATGATATGGTCCATTCTAGTATCATTAAATATCTTTACAAAGGGCTCTAAAGTGTATACTCTAATAAATGTTGAGATGGAAATAAAGTGATCCTGGCTCACTTATTTGGAAGACTAGATGTACAATCTCAGTACCTAGGTTTAAGTGCTTGCATAAATGAATATGAGTCCCTCTGCATTGTTAGACTTCCTTTACTATTTTCCTAAAACAACTTTGATATAGGTTATAATGTACTTGTTTATATAATAATGTAAGTCAGTCAAAATTCTAGAGTATGTGCATCACAGCGAATCGTTTTGCTTCTCTATTTTATCAACTAATGTGCATCACGCTAGACATCTCGGTTACCTTTGATCCATTTAACTGATCACCTCAAGAAAAAGATCAAACAATCAAAACATTATGCTTATCACAGTGCAACGCTTGTGTATTTTCTGGAAAAATCTCTTTCCAAACACAACAACAACAAAATCCATCCATTTAAAGCATACATAAGATTGGGTATTACAACTTGTTCCATCAATTTCGTACATTCAACAGTTCAAGTACAAGTACAGATTGGTGATTGCAGTTTGTTCCATCACTAACAAAAATTAAAATGAACCTACGCATAGATCGGGGAGAAGTGCATGCTCAGAGAATGAATTTGGTCAACTCTGCAGGCAGAGTCCTTCTGGGTCAGCAGCGAGCCCCTAGTGCAGGAAGACGGGCTACGACGATGATTCCCTGGTGCTGTACTCGGGGATTAGACTGGAGGTAGTAGTGGTTTGTTCCTGTGACGGGTCGAACTCCGGGAGGGAAACAGAGGGGTGTAGAGGAGAAGGGCGGGTGTCTATGCATGAAGGCGAGCAGGAGGGATGGTGCGGGGGACAAGAAGGAAGGCTCAGTGGTCAACAGAGCATCTCTAGACGGAAGGGGTCTCGCCAGTGAAGGTGAAGGCGGTGTGCCCTAGTCGCTTGGACATCACTAGTCAGGGGAGAAGAAGAGATTCAAGTAGAGAAGGGAAAAAATGGTTCGTCCTGGGTGGCATTGGTGGGTAAATTATCTCCAACTCTTGGGGCATATAGGTATTAGGGGTCCATGGGAAATGAAGTGAAGCGGGTGAAGAACCTATGGCGGGGGCGTCAGCTTCACTCCGCCTGATATGTGGGGCGCATGCTTTTGGGGCAGCTTCACATGCTTCAATCATGAATTGGTGGAGTGAAGTTGTCCCAAACATATCCTAAATAGAAAGTTCTTAGTTGTACAAGGTGTCTAGTGTGTATATTTTGCAATATTCATCATCATTTCTTCATGTATCTATTGCGTCGCAGAAAAGGAAGAATGATTGAAAAAAAGGGTAAAAGGAAAGTGCATGCATAAGTCACATGACATTGTAAAAATAGGATTATCATGGTGTGAACAATAGTAGGTATGCGGTATATAATGTCCTATATTGCGACTAAGCACTTCAAAACAAACATGTTGATTGGAGCACTTAAATGTCCTACTAAACTTTGTGAAACCACATGTTTAGGCATCATTGGTGGATTACAAAATGGTCCAGACGGCCCGCGGGTACTAAAACCCCAAGCTAGCATTTCGCTTTGGATTCATACTGAACTTTTTTTTGTCAAAGAAACTTCCACGTAGGATGACATATGGATAGAATCCATTTTGTGAGTAGTTAGACATTTGTGTGCCAAACACAATATCCATGGAGTGAAAATGAGTCCTCCATGTGGACAATGAAACATCGGTACCAAATCAGTCATGGCGGATCTTGGGCAAAACTTTTTGTGTGTTCGAATTCGTGTGGACCAAGCATTAACTGGCCTAGCCTAGTGCAATCTTGGCCCCATTATAGATCTAAACCCATTTTTTGTGGCCCAAAAGCCTTACCAGTTTGAAAAGAACTAAATTTTTTTTGTTAATCTACATAAACAATCACCATGAAAAATTCGTTTGGAGATTGCTTTGAACAATGGCCTAATATTTGGTGTCATGGATGTACTTGACTGATCGATGTGTACTGCCAAATAATAAAAGCATTAACTAAAAAATTTCAAGGTGAAGAAAAGTTGCACCTCTCTCTATGGATCTACTCTGGATAGCCCGAATTTCCTTGACCATTAGAATTTTGTGAGCCGTGCATGTTTTGCAGGACCAAATATGTGGCTAGTGCATACCGGATTAAGCCATGCATCGATAACCATTACCGGCAACACTCTAAGAGGGTTAGGACTATCATTATCTACAACATTGTTGGTCAACCATCAACTCCGAGTGTTTTATTGGTCCAGTTGCTTAACCCAACTTGATCATCTAAATCCAAGTGGGTCTAGTGTCGTAGACAAGGTATGCACAAATAAAGTTTGTTCTATTATTCTCTGTAGCCAAATAAAAGTTGTTCTTTTATTCTTATTTGTAGCTTAAAATTATTCAAAACTTGTTCATGGTCAAACCAAAAAAGAAAGATGGCAAGCTGGGCAAAGCTTTCACTTTGTTCCATTGTTATGTCATTTTTGAGAATGAAGGGAAATGGAAGAACCACCCCTCCAACAAAATTCCGAACAAAAGGAAGACACTAACTACCTCGGTTGGAGACGGTTTGGTTCGAAAACTATGATGAAGGCTCAGTAGCCCACTCTTCTTTCTCCAAATACTACAAAGAGACTCGGCGCTAGAAAGAAAGCAAAAGATATGAGGGTAAAGGGTGGTGACAATATGATCATGGAGTCTTTGGACAACATGATGGCAATGAGGAAGGAACTCGTCAACCAAAGGAGGGAGTTGATGCACAAAGATATTGAAGAAAGGAGGGAGGGCGAGGAGAGGAAGGTGGCAAATGATGAAATGGTCAAGAGGATGGGGCATGAGCACAATCATGGCTATTGATCGAAGTGGTCTAGATGAGAAGGCCCGAGCTTACTTCGAGTTTTTCCGTGTCAAAATCTTGATGTCAATAGGGTATGTGGGAGGAAATGGTGGGAACAATGGTGGAAGCGGTGGTGGGTATGGTGGCAACAGTGTTATTTGAGTGTTGTTCTATGCACAGATGAACTATTTATTTGGTGTTGATTATGCACTTTGCTACTGCTTTTATGATTTGTAGTGTTGTTCTATGCAGCCATGAACTTTTTATGTTGACGATGCACTTTGATACTACTACTTCTGTGATTGGTGAATGAATGATGTGCTTTACAAATTTATGATGAGTGTTTTTATCTTATGTAAAAATGTTGTGTTTATAATTCGGTTGATATATGTTATATCTGTGAGGATAGTAGAGAGAAGAAAATTATACAAAGTAGTTTTGGGTAAGCACCATATGGGTAAGCATACCCACTTTGCTTACCTAAAAGATAGGTAAGATGTTGGAGTTTCTCTTAGTACGCAAGGTAATGTGGCCTTGCCACACCCGGACGATCTCACAATCTATGGCTCAGAAAGCAGGTTTCTGGTTTCTGTTCGGTGTGTCGTGAAGGGAATATGCCCTGAGAGGAAATAATAAAGTGTTTATTATGTGTATTCCAAGTATATGATAATTGTTTATTTTGCATGCTATAATTGTATTAATACGGAAACGTTAATACATGTGTGTTTAATAAACAAACAGAAAGTTCCTAGTTATGCCTCTTTCATAAACTAGCTCGTTGATTAACAAGATGATCAAGGTTTCCTGATCATGGACATTGGATGTTGTTAATAACGGGATCACAACATTAGTGTAATAGTGTGATGAACATTCATCCGAAGTATAGCATTACGATCAAAGTCATTGAGTTTATATTGCTATAACAACTTAAGTGATCCTAATCCTTAGACCATGAGATCATGTCAATCACTAACACCTAAGAGTTTCTTGATAACATCAAACGCCACACCGTAATGTGGTGATTATAAAGATGGATTCGTAACTAATAAAGTGTTATGTTGAGGCTCATAGATCGAGAGTGGAATTTGTTCATCCCGATGACCATAGATATACTGGGCCCTCTCGGTGATATCACATTGATTAGCTTGCAAGCAAGTGATTTGATCACTAGAATGTTATATCACGTAAACGAGAAAAGAGTGCATGTCGACGAGATCAAACTAGGTATGGAGATACCGATGATCGAATCTCGGACATGTAATATATCGTGAAACAAAGGGATTAAGATACTAGCGTAAAAGGTTCCGACGATCACAAGAAAGTCATCGTTGAATGTGTGGGAGTCAGTATGGGTCTGAAGATCCCGCTTCTGATTATTGATCCGAGAGGGGTCTCGATCATGTCCGCATTATTCACGAACCGTAGGGTGACGCACTTAAGAGACACCGACATCCAATTGGAGCAAATGTTTCATGCCGAAAGAATGAACAAGCGCAAGAATTTATTTCACTAAATACCGAAACAGGTTTTCGGGTGAAATTGCATAAAGTGGTTATGCATGTGAAATGGAATTCTAGCAAGGGGTTATTTGTGAATGTTTTTCATTAAAGTAATTGACAAAATTCTGAATAAAATAAAAGAGTTTTATTTAATGAGAGTTTGCATTAAATTTTATGGAAATTTAATGGGAATTTGAGTGGACTTTTGAGTGGAGGGATTTTAAAGGGCATTTTGTGAGTGGAGTGTCCACCCACATGAATGAAGGAGGGGAGGGGGCAGCCCCATGGCCGGCGGCCACCCCCTTGGGTGCCCCCCCTCCTCCTATAAAAGGAGCCCCCCTCCTCACTTGTCTCTCACACCTCCTCGTGAAGGATCTCTCTCCTCCTCTAGAATTTATCCCCCATGGTCTCGGACTAGCGAGATACATGTTCCCGGTGGCTATTCGGCAAGAAAGAGTGCTTCTGCATCGCTGGAGCGAGGAGGCGGAGGTTGCTCGGTGCCTCGAACGCGTGTGCGAGCACGGATGCGCTGATTTGCGCGCTTAGGACTTCCTCTCGATCTTGAGATCGGCAAGAGATCGTTTACATCAACCACGAGTTGAACTCGTTAAGCTTTGTCGGTCTTCAAGGGTATGTTCTCACGGATATACATCCGCCTGTTGTTTGTATCTAGTAGATAGATCTTGGTATATAGTTCACATCGTAGGAAAATTTTTGTTTTCTATGCGAACCCTAAAGGGTATCGAGCCGGATCTATGCGTAGATACTTTACACGCGTAGTACACATATGAGTATGTGGCGATGATGATCATGTTGTTGCTCCTTTGTTGTAATTTTGGATATTGGTGGCATAGTGGGATGAAGCGGCCCGGACAAACTTTATATGTCCTCGCACATGAGACCTGTTCCACGCTTGACATGCAACTAGTTTGCATAAGTGGCTAGCGGTGTCTGCCTCTCCTACTATAGTCAATATCTATTTTGCAAGAGTTGTTAACAATTTGATTATCCTTGTTGTGGTTCATGTTCGTAGGTAAGAACGGTTCTATCTCGAAAGCCCTAAGCCACGTAAAACTTGCAATGGATAAATTATAGGCGTCTAGTTTAGATGGTTGCGGGGCTAGTGTTATGATATGGTAGTGTTGTAAGTAGAAGTATGAGATGATACTCTTACAACACACATAGCGTAAAATCCATAGACCTTGGATTTACACATATATGTATGATAGTGATCATACCACGATGTACATGATAGAGATCATCTGCGGGAACCATATAATTTCACTAATAAACATATGATGTTTGATAGCATCTTATATTGCTTGTTTAGCGCTTTGTTAGAATAATAAGATGATCCTCATTTAAATATCAAGATAAGAATGTGTTCTTCCTTTAGTATGCACCGATTATGTTTTCGCCGCCCAAGACATCACGTGATGATCGGGTGTTCTTGGATCCACGACCATATTTCGGGTGTAAAAAGCATTACACGAATATTAAGGTTCTAACTTGGCGAGCCTAGCATGTACAGACATGGCCTCGGAACACGGACCGAAAGGTTAAGCATGAGTCATATAGTTGATATGATGCCCATTTGATGCTCGCCTTTGAAGCTATACCGACTCACGTGATGATCGGACTTGGTGTAGTGGATTTGGTTCATGTAATCCCAAAAAGGCACGAGGGATGTCGTTTTTGAGCGGGAGATCATTCATAATATGGATTATTTGAACTCAATCTATCATACACTTAGTCTAAACTTTACAAATTCTGTTGTAGATGGCACCACCTGCTTTTAATTTCAATGTGTTCATGGAGAAAGAGAAACTAGCAACGAACGGTAGCAACTTTACCGAATGGGCCATGAATTTGAGGATTCTCTCTCACTGCACAAAAGCAATATGTGCTAGAAGCGCCCCCATCTTTTGATGATGCCCTGACGAGGAGAAGAATGTCTATCGACTCGTCAGAGGACCACAACTTAGTTCATTGCGGCATATTGTATGGGCTAGAGCGAACTTCAAAGCGTTTTCAAACGGCAATGCATTTGATACAATGGGTGAGTTGAAAATGATTTTCGACACACATGTCAGAGAGAGATACAACGCCGTAAAAGTTCTTTAGTCGATGATGGAAGAGCACAGCTCCGTTAGTGAGCATGTACTCAAGATGTCGGGTTACGCCGATAAGCTTGTGTCCTTGGGAATATCGATTCCCATTGACTTAGGCATCCATCGTGTTCTCAGCAACGCCACCTAGCTATAAGAGCTTCGTGATGAACTATAATATGCAAGGCATGAAGAAGTCTCTCCCGAGCTCGACAATGCTTAAAACTGCAGTGGAGATCAAAAAGGAACATCAAGTGTTGATGATCAATAGGAACACTGGTTTCAAGAAAGACAAGAAGGGAAAACGGAAGGAAGTAAGGGCGGCAAGCCCGCTGTCATACCGAAAAGAAACCCCGAGTTGGACCTAAGTCTGATTCGAGTACTACTATTGTAAGGGATCGCCATCGAAGCGAATCGCCCAAGTATCTCGCGATAAGAAGGCCGACAAGGAAAACAAAGGTATATATGATATACATGTTATTGATGTGTACTTGACTAGTGCTCGTAGTAGCACCGGTATTTGATACCGTTCGCTAATATTTGTAACTCGAATCGTGGGTCATGAATGCGACCGCTAGCAAGGGGTGAGGTCAAGATGCGGTTTCAATGGATCAAGCGTTGATGTGATCGCCGCTTAACGCCGCCTCTCCACTTACTATCGGGATTAGTTATAAACTTGAATAAATGTTATCCGGTGCCCGTGACCGAGCATGAACATTGTATCCGGATCGTGTTTGATGCGGCGGTTATTCATTTAAACCGAGAACAATGGTTGTTCCATTTATATGAATGAAATCTTTTATGGTCATGCACCGATGATGAATGGTTTATTTCTATTAGATCTCAATGATAATGTTACACATATTCATAATGTTGATGCTAAAAGGATTAAACTTAATGATGATATATCCGCATATATGTGGTAATCGCCGCCTAGGTCATATTGGCGTTAAACGATGAAGAAGCTCCATTCGATGGACTTTTGGAATCACTTGATTATGAATCATTTGATACATGTGAGCCATGCCTTATGGACAAGATGACTAGAACGCTTTTCCGTTCAATGGAACGCATGATGATTTATTGGAAATCATACATTCGATGTATGTGGTCCAATGAGTGTGTCGGCGAGGTGGATATCGTTATTTTGTTACTTACGGATGATTTGAGTAGATACGGTTATATCTACTTGATGAAACACAAGTCTGAAACCTTGAAAAGTTCAAGGAATTTCGTAATGAAGTGGAAAATCATCGTAATAGAAAGATCAAATTTCTACGGTCCGACCGTGGAGGTGAGTATCTAAGTTACGAGTTTAGCACTCACATGAAAGAGTGTGGAATTGTTTCACAACTCACACTGCCGGAACACCACAACGAAATGGTGTGTCGAACGTCAGAATCGTACTTTATTAGATATGGTTCGATCTATGATGTCTCCGACGGACTTGCCGTTGTCATTTTGGGGTTATGCACTAGAAACCGCTGCATTCACTTTAAATCGGCACCATCTAAATCCGCTGAAAAGACACAGATGAATTGTGGTTTGGAAACAAACCTAAGTCGCTATTTCTAAAGTTTGGGGATGCGATGTTTATGTGAAGAAACTTCAACCGGATAAACTCGAACCCAAAGCGGAAAAATGCGCCTTCATAGGATACCCTAAAGAAACTATTGGGTATTCCTTCTATCACAGATCCAAGGGCAAGGTTTTTGTTAAGAATGGATCCTTTCTAGAGAAAGAGTTTCATGAAAGGTGTGAGTAGCTCAAGGTAGAACTCAAGAGGTTGTGGAACCTTCTCTTCAAAGTATGGCGAGTAGCGCAATACCGAAGTTGTTCCGGAGTTGGCTCCACCTGTTGAAGAGGGAACTAATGATAATGATCATGAAACTCCGAAAGAGAGTACTACCGAACCTCGCAGGTCAAACAGGACGCGTGCAGCTCCCGAGCTGTACGGAAATCCTGTCATGAATTTCATGGTTGATGAAAATGATGACCCCGCGACGTATGAAGAAGCGATGATGAGCCCGGATTCCAACAAATGGTTAGAAGCCATGAAATCCGAGATGGAATCCATGTATGAAAATCAAGTTTGGAACTTGGTGGAATTACCTCACGACCGAAAGGCCGTGGAGAACAAATGGATTTTCAAAAGGAAAACTGATGCTGATGGTAATGTGACCGTTTATAAAGCTCGACTTGTCGCAAAGGGGTTTCGACAAATTCAAGGAGTTGACTACGATGAGACTTTCTCTCCCGTAGCGATGCTAAAGTCAGTTAGGATTATGTTAGCAATTGCTGCATATTTCGATTATGAGATATGGCGATGGATGTCAAAACCGCTTTCTCAATGGTAATATTGAAGAAGAATTGTATATGATACAACCAAAGGGTTTTGTCGATCCTAAGGATGCTAACAAGGTGTGCAAGCTTCACGATCCATCTATGGATTGAAGCAAGCATCACGGTTGGAATCTCCGCTTTGATGAGGTGATCAAAGAGTTTGGATTTGTCCAAGCTTATGGAGAAGCTTGTATTTACAAGAAAGTGAGTGAGCAATGTGGAATTTCGATATTATATGTGGATGACATATTATTGATCGGAAATGATATAGATCTTTTAAACAAAGGTTAAAAGTTATCTAAACAAAGAAATTTTCAATGAAGGACCTAGGTGAAGCGTCATACATATTAGGCATAAAGATATATAGAGATAGATCTAGGTGCCTAATAGGGATATCGCAAAGTACATACCTTGATAAGATTTTAAAGAAGTTTAAAATGGACGGAAGTAAGAAGGGGTTCTTACCTATGTTGCAAGGCAAGACATTGAGTAAGACTCAAAGTCCGCTTCAGCGGAAGGAAGAGAGATAATGGACAAAGTCCCCTATGCTTCAGCCATAGGCTCTATAATGTACGCCATGCTATGTACAAGACCGGATGTGGCACATACTATTAGTTTGACTAGTAGGTACCAATCGGATCCAGGTTCGGAACACTGGATAGCAATCAAGAATATCCTTAAGTACTTACGAAGAACTAAGGATATGTTTCTTGTATACAGAGGTGAAGAAGAGCTCGTCGCTAAGTGTTATGTTGACGCTAGCTTTGACACCGATCCGGATGACTCTAAGTCTCAATCCGGATACGTATTTCTCATGAATGGCGGAGCGGTTAGTTGGAGGAGCTACAAACAACCTGTGGTAGCGGGATCAACAACGGAGGCCGAATATGTTCTTTGCTCAAGAGGCTCGTGAAGCGTGAGTTCATATCCGAACTAGGAGTGGTGGCAAACGCTGGACCCAATGGTGATCTATTGTGACAACAATGGTGCCATTGCCAATGCCAAAGAGCCAAGGTCTCACAAGCATTCCAAGCATATTAAGCGCTGTTTCACTCCATCCGCGAGCATGTCAAGGATGGAGATATAAAGATTTAGAAGTACATACGGATCTCAATGTAGCAGATCCGCTGACTAAAACTCTCCCTAGAGAAAAACATGATCAACACCGTAACTCAATGGGTGTTAGATTTATCACTATGTAACTAGATTATTGTCTCTAGTGCAAGTAGGAGATCAGGGAATATGCCCCGAGAGGCAATAATAAAGTGTTTATTATGTGTATTCCAAGTATATGATAGATGTTTATTTTGCATGTCAGAATTGTATTAATATGGAAACGTTAATACATGTGTGTTTAATAAACAAACAGAAAGTTCCTAGTTATGCCTCTCTCATAAACTAGCTCGTTGATTAACAAGATGATCAAGGTTTCGATCATGGACATTGGATGTTGTTAATAACGGGATCACAACATTAGTGTAATGGTGTGATGAACATTCATCCAAGTATAGCATTACGATCAAAGTCATTGAGTTTATATTGCTATAACAACTTACGGTGATCCTAATCCTTAGACCATGAGATCATGTCAATCACTAACACCTAAGAGTTTCTTGATAACATCAAACGTCACACCGTAACAGGTGATTATAAAGATGGATTCGAACTAATAAAGTGTTATGTTGAGGCTCATAGATCGAGAGTGGAATTTGTTCATCCCGATGACGGATAGATATACTCTGGGCCTCTCGGTGATATCACATTGATTAGCTTGCAAGCAAGTGATTTGATCACTAGAATGTTATATCACAGAACGAGAAAAGAGTGCATGTCGTAGCAGATCAAACTAGGTATGTAGATACCGATGATCGAATCTCGGACATGTAATATATCGTGAAACAAAGGGATTAAGATACTAGCGTAAAAGGTTCCGCGATTACAAGAAAGTCATCGTTGAATGTGGGAGTCGATGGGTCAAGATCCCGCTTCGATTATTGATCCGAGAGGGTCTCGATCATGTCCGCATTATTCACGAACCGTATGGTGACACACTTAAGAGACACCGACATCCAATTGGAGCAAATGTTTCATGCCGAAAGAATGAACAAGCGCAAGAATTTATTTCACTAGATACCGAAACAGGTTTTCGGGTGAAATTGCATAAAGTGGTTATGCATGTGAAATGGAATTCTAGCAAGGGGTTATTTGTGAATGTTTGTCATTAAAGTAATTGACAAAATTCTGAATAAAATAAAAGAGTTTTATTTAATGAGAGTTTGCATTAAATTTTATGGAAATTTAATGGGAATTTGAGTGGACTTTTGAGTGGAGGGATTTTAAAGGGCATTTTGTGAGTGGAGTGTCCACCCACATGAATGAAGGAGGGGAGGGGGAAGCCCCTTGGCCGGCGGCCACCCCCTTGGGTGCCCCCCCTCCTCCTATAAAAGGAGCCCCCCTCCTCACTTGTCTCTCACACCTCCTCGTGAAGGATCTCTCTCCTCCTCTAGAATTTATCCCCCATGGTCTCGGACTAGCGAGATACATGTTCCCGGTGGCTATTCGGCAAGAAAGAGTTGTGCTTCCACGCATCACTGGAGCGAGGAGGCGGAGGTTGATCGGCTCGAACGTGTGTGCAACGGATGCGCCTGATTTGCGGCGCTAGGACTTCCTCTCGATCTTGAGATCGGCAAGAGATCGTCTACATCAACCACGAGTTGAACTCGTTAAGCTTTGTCGGTCTTCAAGGGTATGTTCTCTACGGATACACATCCGCCCGTTATTTGTATCTAGTAGATAGATCTTGGTATATAGTTCACATCGTAGGAAAATTTTTGTTTTCTATGCTGCGAACCCTACATGTCGCTAGGTACCAGTGAGCTTTTTTTGAAAAACAAATAAAAAACGTATTTCCAGGACTCCAAAATATCTGAAAACTTAAATGCATAACCATTTACACTTTTGAAGGTATTGTAGAAATGTTGAAAAAAATACATTGTACATTGGAAAATACAAAAAAGATAATTTCCTAACAGAAAATGCGAGCTTTTTACTCCTATATATAGCTAGAAAATTTTTCTATAGAAAAAAATGTTGGAATTTGGTGTATATTGGGTTGTTGGCCCGTAAGACAAATTCTGAAATTCTCTTTGGCCCACTTATGCATGGCAGCATATGGCTGTGCTAGTGGTGCTAAAGTTTAGTCCCACATTGCTAGTTGAAGGGGAGTTGGACCACCTTATATAGTAAAGTGTTGCACCACTCACTAAGGTGTGACAAGAAGAGTAGCCCTCGCGCACTCCTCCTCCGACGCTGCCCGCCTCGTCTCGCCACGCCACGCCTCGCCTCGTCACGACGCGCGCGCGCCGCAGGTTGCGGGTTGTGGTTTGCGGTTTGCGGGAATCTCGCCGAGATTTATTTTGCTTGTTGGGAAAACTGATTATGAGTCATTAACTGTAACACCCTCAGAATCGGACCTATGCAAGTTTGGGCAAAATTCACCAAACCCGCATAGAAACGATTCGAAGGTGCCCACCAAGCACTTTCGTGCGGGTGGAAAACGAAGTAATAACATCACACAACCCCTCGATGGGACCCACAAATAGATATATATAACAATGACTCAAAGAGTCAAGAATACATATACGGTACAAAGATCCAAATCACCTTGAAAACGATGAAGCGTCCGACTACGGACAAGATGCAAATGGGGCTAAGAGCCTCAAGAATAACCAATGGCGTCCATAACCCTGCCTGTGCCAAGCCGGAAGGGTAACCCCGCTAACGCGTCGATCTCAAAACCTGCTTAACACAAGGTGCCGACAAAGGCAAAACAGAAACAAAGAAGGAGCGTCAAGATCGAGGCCAAGACACTCGAGGCTAGAATTCGGCGGTCCTCGCCTACATAGGTATGGTGGATCAGCGCAGCGCAAAGATGCACTAAACAACCTATAGAGACTCGATACAACCGGGCGGCTATCGAGAGGGTAAGAAAGACCTATTCGGATCCAACCTAATACTAGCATCAAACAAACCCATCTGGCGTTTCCTCGAGACCAAACGAGGAAGTCAACCGAGGAACGCATACGGTTGGCGCTTTACTTATTCATTATCGTGCAATTACTAGTCAGGTTTAGATAATCGTCCTGATAAAGCAAGCGGTGGGCACTTTTAGTTAGTCATTCCGTTATAGTGGCATCACTTACTAGTCAGATACAATTATCATGAGATAACCCCAAAACCCAGCAGTTGTTGATACTTTTATTTAGCCATTCCGTTGTAGTGAAGCTGATTACTAATCATATCGAAACAAGTCATTTTAAACAAGAACTTTAGTTATAGTTGTCTATGATCGACACATGCTCCAAGTCGTCCATAACCGCGACACGGCTTCTCGAAAAGATTAAACCTGCAGGGTGCACCAAAGTATCCACAGCACTTCACCCTTTTGCCGATCAATTAACATACACCCATCGGTATGTCGGGGGCCTAAGTCACGACGCTCCTGCACCAAAGCAAGCAGGGGCCACCCCACTAAGTACACCCGCAACGGTCGGGTCTCGAGACGGACTCGGTTTGCGCTAATGGTCATGAACGACAAAGGTCCCCAATCGGGATCCGACACCGCTAAAACATTCCGCTCGAACAGATAAAGGTGCGTACTCGCACAATCGTAAATAAAGCGTAAAGCATGGCATAAGTACAGGATAGTAATAAAGCCCCAAACTACTGGCCCCAAGACAATACTTTGAAATCGGTAATTATCAATGGGGCCCATATCTCCCTTTGTGGTTAGCGCTCGATCTCGGACAGTGTCAAGAACTCGGTCCCACGGACACAAGTGGTGCTCGGAAACCAAATCTTACCTATCACCCACCGATGCCTCTGCTTAATTCAATTTTAGTTGTTAAACCGAATTTAAAGTGAAACAATAAGTAAACCATGATCATCTTCAACGTCAACATGCGGCAATTCCTCCAACAAAGGTGGTACTTGACAAGCAAAACACTTGAGCAAGCGACTACGACGCAGGTCCACTATCTACCAAGCAACAGGTAATAGGAGGTGTCCAAGGCTATATATGGTCATGGGATATCACGGGTACGAAATCTAGAGCAACGCAACACAGATAGCAATAGATCAACAGGAGGGAAGTAAATACTATAAAAGTAAGATAGGTAGAAAGGGGGAGATGCTCGCCTGAAAACATTGTCGAAGGGTTCATCCGAAGATCGGGGCGAAGCTCACATCAACTCAACGGCCTTATCCGCGAAGAACCAAAACACTAGAAGAAACACCGGATGCAATATTTAATACACGGCAGAAGATCGGCATGATGCATGTATGATGGATGGCATGGCAAAATGCGATGCAATTAGGTCAAGATTAAGCGGAACCGGGGTCCCGACAATTAATTAGATGGTTCAAGTTATTTAGAACCCCGCAATTTAAATGTTGTTTCAACAAGGCAAGATAAGATAACGGTTCGCTACACAAGTTTAAATGAGGCCGATATGAGACTAGATTTGCCCGCATATGGGCCCCATATTTAATTATTAGGTGAATCGGCATAAGGCCCCCAAACCACATGATATGCATGCGAGATGAACAATTAAATATGCATCAATTGTTAATTCATTTATAAAATAGGGCTCGGAAAAAGGGGTTCACACATTTTAGGTTCGGGATCTCGTTAGGTTCGACGACCTTGGGGCTCAGGGGTCCGGGGTAGGTCTTGGCGCAACCGGGTGCGGGATTTGGGGTCATGGCGACGCTCCTGGCGTCCTAGATGGAGAACTCAGGGTTCCGGTTCGCGGTTTCTTGTCGACGGTCTTGTGGGGCAATCTTAGATGCCGGTGTCTAGCTCGGGTGTCGTTGATGATCTTGGTTTCAGCGAACGGTCTTGATGCACTTGACGTTCTATGAAGTGGAGCTCGACCTTCGCTCGGGAGAACATGGAGTTCCGGGACGTGGTCTTGACGTTCAGCGGCGCTTCGTCGTTCGAGTGAGTGACCTTGGCGAGGTGAACTGGGGTTCCGGTTCTTTGGAGACCTTGGCGCGGCAGGAACGGATCTTGGCTTCCATGACGGAGGTCTGGCGTCCGGGGATCGGCTGGTGCGGTCGAGGACCGACATCGTGAAGGAGACCTTGTCGATCTAGTGCCATCACCTCCGCTCCGGTTGGGGTTCTTGTCGTCCCTCTTTAGACAATGGCGAACTTGGATCCACGCTGCGTACACGACGCCAACAAGAGCACGCCGAACAGGTGCAACTTGGCGTGCGAAGCCTCTGGCGGCCATGTGGTTCGCAGGTATCGCGACGCCGAGGACGGAGGGCGTTGAGGGCGAGCGCGAGGCGACGAGGGGACTCGGTCGGCGGAGCGGTCTGGCCGCGCGGCGCCTCAAGGGAAGAGGTCTGGGTGGAGCTCGCCTTGGGTCGGGGCCGACATGGACTGCGGCAGTGGGGACGCGGGCTGGGCGGCGGCCGGGCGGTTCTGGGCGAGGGCGGCGGGCGTGGAGGTTGAGGCGGGCGCAAGGCTGGGGTGGAGCGAGGCCTTGAGGGGAAAGGGAGAAGGAGCGAGCGGCGGTGCGGCGGCAAGGGCCTTGTGGTGGTTGCAGGCGGCGGAGCGAGGAAGACCGGCGGCGAGGTGCTGGGAGAGCGGGTTGGGCGGGGCGCGAGGCGAGCGGGCGAATGGGCTTGGCGGCGAGGGTAAGGCCTGTGAGAAGTGGAGGCGAGTAGGGCGGCCCGGGGAGGAGGCCTGAGGCGAGTGGTGGCGGGAAGCGAGGCGGGGAGAGAAGGGGCGCCGAGGCGACGAGGAGAGGGCGGCGGGCAAGGAGAGGCGGCCGGAGGGAAGCAAGGGCGAGGGAGGTCGGCGAGACGAGGTGTTCGGAGACGGCACGGGCGAGGCGATGGAGGTGGGTACCGCGGCGGGCGTTAGCGCCGTGGCCAGGCGGCGGGGGCTGAGCGCGAGGTTGGTGGAAGCGGTAGGTGCGGGGTTAGGGAGAGGAGGGAGAAGAAGATGAACAGGTGGGCGCTGGTGGTGGGGTCCATGGCGGGTCGGGCGCGCGGTGCTGGCGGGCGGCAGGGCCCAGGCAGGGCCCAGGAGCGAGGCGTCTTGTGTCTTGTGGTGTGAGGCCGGGAGGCCGTGGTGGGGGACCAGTGGGACGGGTCGGGGAGGCTGGGCCAGGGAGTACACGGAGGGGCGTGGCGTGTAGTGCGTGTTGTAAGCGTGTGTGTGTGTGCATCGTGGTGTGGGTGTGTCTAGGTGGCAGGGTAGGACTGGATGAGGGAGAGGGAGTGCTGAGGTGGCGTGCAGGGATAGGAGGGAGTGATGTGGCCAAGGGGGGTGGGTAGGAATTCTGGGTAGCTATAGGATTAGCAGGGTGGTTGGGGTGGACCGATTTGATTTCTGGGGCGGTCGTTCGGGCTAAATCGGCCCGTTCGACTGCCCCGCTAAAAATTAATTAAAGGTTTTATTTAATTAATCGGACCGTTTGCAAAACAATTTTAATCAAAACAAAATATTCCGCGACCGGTTTCGTTGAGTCAAGAGGGGCCGTTTTAGAAAACAACACGGGCTTGCAAACATAGTTTTGGCAAACAATGCATGATGATGACGATGCAATGCACAAATTCAACGCGATTTTCTAGTAGTGGTTTTGCGGGATGCCACAATTCGACACCACTAACAATGGATCTCGCCCTCGAGATCCGCCTCATGGTACCGGAAGGAAAGGTCGGCGATCTGAATCTTCGCGCTTCAGGTAGATCCTCGCGACACCACTAACAAGAGGTCGTCGTCCCTGTTCGTCAAGAGAACACTCCGGATAAACAACGGGCGAAGTTAAAGGTAAGGGCACCTCTAACTTCCATGGACGGGGTAAAATTGCATCGACCCACCATTCAATGTACATAAGCGAATGATAAGAGTAGTGGTATGGTCGCGACTCCATCCCGCACTCAAAGCATTACTATGTACACGAATAGACAGATTATGCAACCAACCCTCGGATTCAGATCAAGATCTCGAAGCGAGGTTCGAAACAAAGGAGTGATGTCGCTCGCATCGGATCTGCGTAGAGGATGTCGTCAGCGGAAAAACACCGGAAGGCACAAACAAAGAACAAGGAATGGTAACACCGTAGGTGGATTCCTCAAGCAACGTGAACACCGGATGGAAGAGCACCGTTATCCAAGAAGGAAGCGAAACCCTGAAGGTACGACGGATCCCATCCACGAGAAATCCTGGACTCGAAGAAAAGATAAGAGAGCGATTCAAAACACGCCGAGGTAAGAGGAGAACAAAGAGGGGTAAGGAGTAAAATCGACCTAACCGTAACTATCCAACCGGTTTTGCAAAATAGTTTTGACACTCTACTTGGCCGTTAGCTAGGTTATCCTACAGTGGACTTGTGGGTATCGCAACCGCTGGGCTCGATACCACTCAGAACACCCTCGAATCGGACCTATGCAAGTTTGGGCAAAATTCACCAAACCCGCATAGAAACGATTCAAGGTGCTCACCAAGCACTTTCGGGTGGAAAACGGTAATAACATCACACAACAGTCCTCGATGGGACCCACATGTATATATATATATAAATGACTCAAAGAGTCAAGAATACATATACGGTACAAAGATCCAAATCACCTTGAAAACGATGGGGCGTCCGACTACGGACAAGATGCAAATGGGGCTAAGAGCCCCAAGAATAACCAATGGCGCCCATAACCCCGCCTGTGCCAAGCCGGAAGGGTAACCCTGCTAACGGCGGCGATCTCAAAACCTGCTTAACACAAGGGGTGCCGACAAAGGGCAAAACAGAAAACAAAGAAGGAGCGTCGATCGAGGCCAAGACACGAGGCTAGAATTCGGCGGTCCTCGCCTACATAGGTATGGTGGACTGAAGCGGCAGCGGCAGCATGCACTAAACAACCTATAGATACTCGATACAACTGGCGGCTATCAGAGAGGGGTAAGAAAGACCTATTCGGATACAACCTAATACTAGCATCAAACAAACCCATCCTGGCGTTTCCCCCTCGAGACCAAACGAGGAAGTCAACCGAGAAACGCACACAGTTGGCAGTTTTACTTATTCAGTTATCGTTGCAGCAATTACTAGTCAGGTTTAGATAATCTTCCTGATAAAGCAAGCGGTGGGCACTTTTAGTTAGTCATTCCGTTATAGTGGCATCACTTACTAGTCAGATACAATTATCATGAGATAACCCCAAAACCCAGCAGTTGTTGATACTTTTATTTAGCCATTCCGTTGTAGTGAAGCTGATTACTAATCATATCGGAAACAAGTCATTTTAAAACAAGAACTTTAGTTATAGTTGTCTATGATCGAACATGCTCCAAGTCCCATAACCGCGACACGGCTTCTCGAAAAGATTAAACCCTGGGTGCACCAAAGTATCCACGAGCACTTGACCCTTTTGCCGATCAATTAACATACACCCATCGGTATGTCGGCGGGGCCTAAGTCACGACGTTCCAGACCAAGCAAGCACCTGGGGCCACCCCACTAAGTACACCCAAGAAGTCGGCCGGTCTCGAGACGGACTCGGGGTTTCGCGTCAATGGTCGAACGACAGCAGGTCCCCAATCGGGACCGACACCGCAAAACATTCCGCTTCAACAAAGATGCAGCAAGACCTCGCAATCGTAAATAAAGCAGAAAGCATGGCATAAGTACAGGATAGTAATAAAGCCCCAAACTACTTGTGGCCCCAAGACAATACTTTGAAAGGTAATTATCAATGGGGCCCATATCTCCCCTTTGTGGTTAGCGCTCGATCTCTAACAGTGTCAAGAACTCGGGTCCTACGGGACACAAGTGGGCGGTCGGAAACCAAATCTTACCTATCACCCACCGATGCCTCTGCTTAATTCAATTTTAGTTGTTAAACCGAATTTAAAGTGAAACAATAAGTAAACCATGATCATCTTCAACGTCAACATGCGGCAATTCCTCCAACAAAGGTGGTACTTGACGACAAGCAAACACTTGAGCAAGCGATCACGACGCAGTCCGACTATCTACCAAGCAAGGTAATAGGAGGTGTCCAAGGCTATATATGGCTGCGAGGGATATCACGGTACGAAATCTAGAGCGCAACACGTATAGCAATAGATCAACAGGAGGAAGTAAATACTATAAAAGTAAGATAGGTAGAAAGGGGAGATGCTCGCTGAAAACATTGTCGAAGGTTCATCCAAGATCGGGTAAGCTCACATCAACTCAACGGCCTTATCCGCGAAGAACCAAAACACTAGAAGAAACACCGGATGCAATATTTAATACACGGCAGAAGATCGGCATGATGCATGTATGATGGATGGCATGGCAAAGTGCGATGCAATTAGGTCAAGATTAAGCGGAACCGGGGTCCCGACAATTAATTAGATGGTTCAAGTTATTTAGAACCCCGCAATTTAAATGTTGTTTTAGCAAGGCAAGATAAGATACCGGTTCCCTACACAAGTTTAAATGAGGCCGATATGAGACTAGATCTGCCGCATATGGGCCCCATATTTAGTTATTAGGTGAATCGGCATAAGGCCCCCAAACCACATGATATGCATGCGAGATGAACAATTAAATATGCATCAATTGTTAATTCATTTATAAAATAGGGCTCGGAAAAAGGGGTTCACACATTTTAGGGTTCGGCAGATCTCGTTAGGTTCGACGAACTTGGGGTTCCGGGGTCCGGGGTAGGTCTTGGCGCAACCGGGTGCGGGACTTGGGGTCATGGCGACGATCCTGGCGTCCTAGATGGAGAACTCAGGGTTCCGGTTCGCGGTTTCTTGTCGACGGTCTTGTGGGGCAATCTTAGATGCCGGTGTCTAGCTCGGGTGTCGTTGATGATCTTGGGGTTTCAGCGGAACGGTCTTCGGTGCACTTGACGTTCTATGAAGTGGAGCTCCGGACCTTCGGCTCCGGGGGGAGAACATGGAGTTCGGGGACGGTCTTGACGTTCGCGACGAGCGCTTCGTTCGAAAGTGAGTGACCTTGGCGAGGTGAACTTGGGGTTCGGGGTTCTTTGGAGACCTTGGCGCGGAAGCGGATCTTGCGGCTTCCATGACGGAGGTCTGGCGTCCGGTGGGATCGGGCTTGGTGCGAGGTCGAGGACGACATCCGTGAAGGAGACCTTGTCGATCTAGTGCCATCACCTCCGGCCTCGGTTGGGGTTCTTAATGTCCCTCTTTTAGACAATGGCGAACTTGGATCCACGCTGCGTACACGCCGCCCAATGTAGCACGCCGAATGAGCAGTGCGACTTGGCGTGGCGAAGCCTCCTGCGGCAATGGTGGTTCCGCAGTCTTGGCGGCAAGGCCGGGCGGGCGTTGAGGGCGAACGAGGGGACCGGACGAGGCGGCCAGTGCAGGCGGCATGGCCTTCATGAGAGGTCCAAGCTGAGCTTCGCTCATTGCGGGGCCGGGAAGCAGGCGGCGGCGCTGGGGCGAAGGCGGGCGGCGTGGAGCGTTGGTGGAGGGCTACAGGTGGAAGCGGCGCAGTGAGAAAGGGAAGGAAAGCGGCGGTGTAGCGGCTGTGATAATTCTGTTGCGGGGAGGAGGAAGACCGGCGGCGAGGGAGTCTTGGGAGGCCTTGGGTTGGCGGCGAAGCAATGAGGGCTTGGCGGAAGGTGCTGCAGAGGCGTGGAGGCGGTGGAGTCGCAGGGCGGCGGCGGCTCGGGGAGGAGGCAGCGGCGGCAGTGGTGGCGGGAAGCGAGGCGGGGAGAGAAGCGCAATGAGGCGGACGAGGCAGCCGGTGTGGCGGAGGCGTGAGGCGGAGGGAGGTCGGCGAGACGAGGTGTTCGGAGGCACGGGCAGGCGGCGATGGAGGTGGGTACCGGGCGGGTTAAGCCGGCCACGGGCGGTGGGTCTTTGGGGCGGGGGAGGTTGGTGGAGCCTTGGTGAGTGCGGGGTTAGGGAGAGGAGGAGAGAAGAAGATGAACAGGGGGGTGGGCGGGTGGTGGGGTCCAGGGCGTCGCGTGCGTGCAGTGGCCGGGCGGGCAGGGCGGGCCAGTGGCGGAGCAGCGTCGTCTTTGTGTCTGTGTAGTGTGTCTTGGGGAGGCGTGGTGGGGGACCAGGTGGGGACGGGGTCAGGGGAGGCTGGGCCTGGGGGAGGAGTACCTGGGGAGGGGCGTGGCGTGTAGTGCGTGTTGTAGGCGTGTGTGTGTGCATCGTGGTGTGGGTGTGTCTAGGTGGCAGGGTAGGACTGGATGAGGGAGAGGGAGTGCTGAGGTGGCGTGCAGGGATAGGAGGGAGTGATGTGGCCAAGGGGGGTGGGTAGGAATTCTGGGTAGCTATAGGATTAGCAAGGTGGTTGGGGTGGACCGATTTGATTTCTGGGGCGGTCGTTCGGGCTAAATCGGCCCGTTCGACTGCCCCGCTAAAAATTAATTAAAGGTTTTATTTAATTAATCGGACCGTTTGCAAAACAATTTTAATCAAAACAAAATATTCCGGCGACCCGGTTTTCGATGTTGAGTCAAGAGGGGCCGTTTTAGAAAACAACACGGGCTTGCAAACATAGTTTTGGCAAACAATGCATGATGATGAAGATGCAATGCACAAATTCAACGCGATTTTCTAGTAGTGGTTTTGCGGGATGCCACATTAACGGACGCGTTAATTACAACCGTTTTTAGTTTTTATGGACGTGGACTGTTACCGACTCGGACGTGGGCTGAGCCCACGATCCTCCTAACCTATACTATATAAGCGTTCGGGGCTAAACCTAATCGACACGGAATCAATCCACACACGCTCCTACCTCCAGAACCTTGCGCCGCCGCTTTCGTCTTCCTCATCCCGGCTTGCGTGCCAGATCGCAGACGATGAGCCTCGGAACCCGCCTCGTGAACTGTCGGGTGAGGCGATCAGGTTTTGGGGGCGCTCGGCGACTCGGCAACCACGACGTCGTCCGGCGACGAGTTCCCGAACGACGACTTCTTCCCGGACGTCAGCGACCTCTTCGACAACCTCAACATGGGCGACGCTGTTGCAACCTCTGCGACTGCTATTCAGCCTACATCGTATGTGATCTCGATTTCTCTCTTTCGGATTATGCTAGAGTTCTTTGTTCTAGCGTTTGGTATAGATGTGATAGGTTTATCTCCTATAGATTTAATCTGTCCATCTACTTTGTTGATCTGCATAATTGGTTTTAGTACCGCTTGTATGATCATGACTTATCCGTTTATTATTCGGATTAAATCATATGGATTATTGCTTATATTTCCAACAATCCAAAAACCTGATTATAGGCAACTGAATTCCACTAGTGTAGCCGCGGCTACTAGGCCGCCTCCTTTTGATGACATGCACTATAAGAGATGGCACAAGAGAGCAGTTCTCTGGTTTGAAAACCTAAACTGCTATAGCGCCACTCTTGGCAAGCCTGAAGGAGATCTTTCTGCTGAACAGGAAGCAAACTTTAAGAAAACCGATACCATGTTTATGGCAGCTTTGTTCAGTGTTCTTGGGGACAACATTTTTGACCTTTATATGTCATTTGATAATGGCAAGGACGCGTGGGAAGCGCTCGAGGCCAAGTTTGGGGTCTCGGACGCTGGCACTGAGTTGTATCTCATGGAGCAATTCTATGACTACAGGATGGTTGATGAACGCTCCGTCGTTGAGCAAGCTCATGAGATACAATCACTTGCCAAAGAACTTGAGCAGTTCAAGTGTTCCTTACCGGACAAATTTACGGCTGGTGGCATTATTGTCAAGCTTCCTCCTTCGTGGAGGAACTTTGCTACTTCTCTGAAACATAAGAGACAAGAGTTTTCCGTTACGGATCTCATTGAGTCTCTTCATGTAGAAGAGAAGGCGAGAGCAAAGGACAAAACTGCTCGAGGACTTGAGGGAGGTTCTACTGCGAATTTAGTGCAGAGGAAAAACTTCCAATCCCACAAGTTCAAGAATAAGAACAAAACTGAAGGAAATAAAAAGTTCAATGGCAAGAACAAGGCCACGCACTCAACCAACTTCAAGAAGAAAAATGATAAGAGGAAAGGCTCTTGCCACGTCTGTGGTGATCCTGATCATTGGGCTCCTGGCTGACCTAGATGCGATAGGTTTATCTTCTATAGATGTAATCTGTTCATCTACTTTGTTGATCTGCATAATTGGTTTTAGTACCGTTTGTATGATCATAATTTATCAGTTTATTATTCGGATTAAATCATATGGATTATTGCTTATATTTCCAACAAAAAGAGTATTCTACCAAAACTTGCCACAGTTATTCGGAGCATAAATCAAATGTATTCCCCAAATAAATTTTGCATTTTTTGAAACTCAAAAGTACAATTTTTTCTTTCAAAAAACGAGCTGCACTGAGCTCGGGTGCTGCAGATGCAGAGCGCAGCGAATTATCGTACTCAAGCGGCCTATAAACCCCGGTCGCACCACCATTTTCCACCAAAACTACCTGCACCGCCGAAAACCCTAAACCCTCCCTACCGGCCACAACCGCCTCTCGTCATGGCTCTCTTAGCTGCCGCCCGCCGCGCCGCCACCTCCTCCCTTCCCCTCCTCCGCGCCTCTGCCTCGGGCGCTGCCTCGCGCGTTCCCGCCCTGCTCCGCCCCCTGACCGCCGCCGCGGCTCGGCCGATGCCCTTCTCATCGGCATCCGCGCTGAAGCCGAACTCCGACGACGAGCTCCTCCGCGTCATCAAGTCCGAGATCAAATTTGCTGAGGACTGCGACGACCACGACCGGGTACGTATCGCCGAACCCCCCATCCAAATCTTCACAATTATTGATGCTTCGATCTATATCCGGTTTTCATCTGTAAATTTAATCGGATGTTTTCTGAGGTAGCTAATTGGGTAATCTGCCGCCATGAGTTACTTCAGGTATCGATTGGTGTTGTCCTACAGCGGTAGGATTGGAAATGATCATTGGATAATATATTCTCCATCTAAAATGAGGGATTCTCAATTTAGGAATTTGGTTACTCTGGTCATACCCATATTATATTGCTGCAATTGATAGTGTAATTATTTTTTCGGGTAACTGATAGTGTAATTCGAAGTTAGGATTAGTCTCTGGTAGTACAATCTGAAGATTTTCCTTGCTATTTTAGGTTATGTTTGTTTCTTTTTCAGTTCCTTACTGTCAATGTTAACCGCAGTTCATATGCAGTTACTACTATAGCACCGTAGTAATGAATTATTACTCTTTGTGATTCACTATTCAAAAGGGTAGAATTTTTAGGCAATTTAGAATTTCGTTAGTCCTGCCATGCCCATATCTTCCTGCAATTGGTAGTGTAGTTTGAAGTCAAGAGAAGTCTTTTGTAGTAAGATCTGCAGGCTTTAGCTAGCTAATTTATGTTGTTCTTTTTATTTTAGTTCCTCGCCATCCATATTGACCGCAATTCTTATCATGGTCATGCTAGATTTATTATTCAGGGTTTACCCTGCTAATTTAGGTTATATATATTTGTTTCAGTTCCTGCTGCCCTTGTTGGCTGAAATTCTTAGCTCTTTCTCGATAGATTTCACTTTCAGTATCGATGATTCTGCAGTTGCTATCAACTACTGTAGTGGTGAGTGATTAGTTTTGTAGTTCACTTGTCTTGCATAGGATCTCGATCCGCCTTTGCTACCACTTGAACTCTGTACTTAGGTCTTGCAAGTTTCTTTTCTTACTGTAGGTATGCTTCTGTAGCATGACCCTGTTCAAGGTGGGCTTGCTGTTATTTATTTTCTACTTACACTGTATTTCAGCACATTTATGTGATTTGTTTGGCTGGAACGTGATCATTTTTCCCAGTTAAAATATTGTTTTATCTTGTAACTTGTTGCTTGCACGCTTTTCTGTACCAAACAATATACTGTTTTGCTGTTTAAAATGATGTACTGTTAATCCTCTGCATGGTTTTATGTCTTTGTCTGTGTTGACGATGGGTACTGGTTGCTTTCCTGAACTGTGCCACACTTCTACTCCTCACTGAGTTGAGTTTAAGGGGAAACTAATCCGTTTTGAGTATGCACTGATGGTACTTCTTCTTTTATATGTAAATATATTACATCATATTGTTTTGATGTTTTGGTGAACTTAGTGTTGAACATTGAGTTTATGCGGGCTCAGAATTATTGCTCTAGTGACTTCCTGGTCATCCGAGTAAGGTTCCAACATAAACGTGTACATGGTTATGCAGTCATGTTCAACAGCTTAAGGATTTATACCTGGTTTTAGGGAGATTGGAATCTGAACAGATGTAGTTAGTTGCTAACATACCAATTCAACACCTGGAATTGCAAAGATTTACTCATTCCTTAATCCTGCTTGAGAAACTGAGCTTAGTTGTTAACATGTACTCCCTCCGTTTCAAAATATAAGATGTTTAAGGTTTGTGAAGCAAATGTATCTAGACTACTTTTAGTATATAGGTTCACTCATGTTTGGAGTGAATCTACATACTAAAACAAGTCTAGATACATTGTTTTCACAAACCTAAAACATCTTATATTTTGAAACGGAGGGAGTAGGACAGAAAGTAGAGAGTTTGATGTGGTGTAAGATGTAGTAGGACTGTAGGATAGAAGGTGGATGGTCTGATGAGGTGTAAAATGCAATCTTCTCAAAGCTGTAGCATACCAACCAATTTGTTTTCGATTGGTATCTACTACATGAATTGGCATGATTTAGTGTAAATGTTGCATGCACATCATGAGAGGGAAAACGTGAGGGTTAGAAAATAATTGCGTTGCCTTGCCTATTTATTGCACTTTCTTAATTTCAAATTTCTCTGACCAAGTTTCTGCTCATTTTTGGATTGTAGAGTCGTTGTTCAGAATCTCATTTTCCCCCCATCTTAAGCAGGTTGAGGAGATCCCTGAGAACTTCCCTTTCAAAATCAACGACAAGAAGGGGCTCAGCGAAATCAGTCTCACAAGAATGTACCAGAGTGAGAAGATTGAGGTGCTGGTCTCCATGCCCAGCTTAATCACCGGAGACGAGGCAGAGCATGACCAGGACGAGGATGGCAAGGAGAAAGATGATGATCAGGATGACGATGAGAAGGCCCCGAAAACAAACTTCCCCCTCACGGTCAGGGTCTCCAAGAGTGATGGCCCAAGCCTTGAGTTCACCTGCACCGCCTACAGCGACGAGATCGTGATCGACACCCTGTCTGTGAGGCAGCCGGCATCAGATGACGATGAGGAGCTGATTGCGTATGAGGGTCCTGATTTCAAGTAAGAACACAAATCCATATCTTGGCCGTTTTAATTTCCCAGCTAACAACTACTTGCTGATGCTGTAACCATACTCTCCGATTGTTCACAGCATAGCTGATGCTGTACCACTTGCCCTCTGTCTTTACTGTCCTGAGTTACTGAACACACTGATTGATTGAGAACTGCCTTACTGATGCTATACACTTTGTCCCATGCAGTGACCTCGACGAGAACCTGCAGAGGGCATTCCACAAGTACCTGGAGCTGCGTGGGATCACGCCCTCGACCACCAACTTCCTGCACGAGTACATGATCAACAAGGACAGCCGTGAGTACCTCTTTTGGCTAAACAAGCTCGAAGATTTCCTCAAGCAGTAAAAGACTGTTAGAACTATCCCTAGTACAAGATGAGCCAATGAATGTGCTTTGCGCATCCTGTTTTGAGACCTAAGCTGCTCCATGTTTATAGAGAGCGTACATACAGCCAATTTGTGCTTATCAGTTTATCCTAGCGTGATGTTGAGTTTAGAGAACTTAAATTATTGGTGGAGAATACGTTGTTGAGTAGTATGCTATTTTTGAGGAAATAATTGTTCTCCATGAAGAAGACATTTGTCAACTACACTGTTTGCTCTTTTCCAGCGTGTACTTATTTGCTCTGTGTTCATCAATAAAGTGATGTAACATAGGCGTAATATTTCGGTGATGTGGTAAGTGGTAACATATTGAGCAAGCATGGTGTCCAGCTAGGCGAACGTCGCAATGGAACCTGCACTGTGTATGCTTTACCATCTGGAAACTGCTTCAGAGAACAACGGTTGGATTCTGCACTTCAGTGCTAGTAGGGGTGGGAACGTATTCGGATCGCGATAGTGCTCTTCCCACTGTTTTCATATTTTCAAAATAAATACGGATGCAGATATGGATGTTGTTGAAAATAGAGTGGATGTTAATCGAATAAGGATGCAGATTGAATGTTTTCTCAATTCTGAATAGATACGAATAATAATAAAATAATAGGCGTGCTTCTTATAGTGAGTATGTAGGGTACAGTGAAATCACACAATTCATTACTCTCATAAAATTTTCCAAAAAATACACAACAATTTTTTGTAGATTTTGAACGACTTTGTTTTACCCCATGAGTACGATAGAGAGATAATATATTGATATAATACACAATAGTTTCAAGTTTAATAAAAGGAAATCATATGATCACCTTGTTAGTATTTTTAGGCTAGATAATTGGCATATCGGGCTATTTTTTTTTTTAAATAGGCCAACATAATTTTATTTAGACAGGGATATATCCATTTCATATTCACATTTGTTTCAAAATTCAATACCATATTTGTATATATATTTATCGAACGAATCTGGATATTTACCACATCCGTTCCCATGGGATATTACCATGACCATTTTTAATCTCTCCGTTACGAATGTCCGATAATTCGGATATTACCATGACTATTTCTAGTTTCCAAGTTTCCACCCGTAAGTGCTGGGCTCTAATTGATCTTTAGTTTGGCGGTGTGATTCTTATCTAGATCAATGCTTTCGAAGGTAGTCACCTGCCTATCTAGTCTATGACAAAGTTACTTAGAAGTTTGAATGTTCTCGCTTCTCAACTTAGAAATCGCTTAACAATCCTTCGTGAGAAGGTTGTGTTTGCCACATGTACCTAATCTGGAGTACTAGCCAAAGTACAATATTTCACACATCTTAAAGCTAGTTATACAATTCCCCGAAGTAGAGGACCCAAAGCTTCTTATACAATTGTTCGAGTCCCACTACACTTTTTTTAACACACTAATTTTTGTCCGTTAGGAGCATTTTACCAAAAGGTATGTGAAAGGATGTCGAGTTTTTTTTTGTAGCTACTACGTTGTGCTCAATGTTTCTGGAAAACAAGAAAAAAATATTAAGTAGGAGTATTACTGACAAATTAAGAAGATCATGCAGACACATCCGAGTCTCTCTCTACACTGATGAGTGATGATGATCAGCAAGGCATATTTATTTATTTATTTCTTATTTAACACAAAACCTAAGCAGCCAATATCAATCATTTCATCCTCCACGGCACAGCGCCGCATGAATTGATTATTACTATCAGGTAGTCGCTCGCTCTAGGCAGATATTTGCGCCGCGTGATAATTAAATTAACAAATTAGTTGTCACTAATCAAGTGTTACGTTGCACCCGTTCTAGTCTTCTAGAGCTGTTGCGTCTCAAGAATTTTTTTTTATCAAAGTGTGGGCTCGAGGTGGGTTCATTATAATTTCAGCATGCAGTACATGCAGAAACGACATCCAGACCGTTGGGCAAAATATCTGGTATGCAAATCTAAAACCAGCCACCCAAATATATAAATATCCATCTATCCATCTTAGTCCATAGACTATACTTTGGTCCCAGAAAATGAACTTACTCATGATAGAGAAGGCATAAACAAAGAGATAAGCAGCAACCAAAGCCCCAAGGACAAGAAAAAGTAACTGAAAATCCAGTCTACAATATCTAAGAAAATAAAACGAGTAGCTTTCTTTAGGTGGCCATCACAGCATGATTACTTGGGTCCATCTCTTGTAGTGGTTGATTATGCTATGCAGCCCTGGGTCATCTGAAAAGGCACATTAGATTAATAATAACTAGTACTAGCATGCATCAAAGCTAACACTCCGATGTATCCTGTTGACCAAGCACAAAGCTGGATGGCCATATGTACATAATCTAGTGTATTATTATGCAAAGTACAATATTTACACATCTTAAAGCTAGTTAAGTAGTTATGCAATTGTCTAGTTATACAACTGTCCGAGTCCCACTACATATATCTTAAAGGTAGTTATACAACTTTTCTTAATACACAGATTTTTATTTATTAGGAGCATTTTACCGAAAGAAGTGCGAAAGGATTCACAATAAGCAAGTCTATCCTGAATATGGGATTTAACATTACTCCTATGAATATGATATGGATCCTATGGGCGTGAAAGGAGGTACTGCTTGGATGTCCGCAAGAATGCAAGATGCGGTCCGATTTCCCAATGGCTTGGAGCGTACCGGAGGAAACCCTATGACCAGTTCGGGCAACAGCGTCATCGTTGTCGTTTCCTTCTTAGAGGTGTTGTTTGGTACGCGACAAATCCAAGTGCTAGGATCGTGGTGGGACTACTTCAGAGGGCGCAACGGTTGTGAGTCACCTTTGTTTTCGTTGATCCGCTAGGGTCGGCCTTTCTTCTTTTCTTATTTTTCTCCTTTTTTTCTTTGGGCTTGCTTGTGCCGTTTGCCCCAGCAGTGATCTCACTATTGTATCATGTGTTTGCTATATTAATATAGCGGGGCGAAAGCCTGATTCGATGAGTGAGGATGTTGGTAGCTGCAGCGGTCCTCTCGAGGATGAAATTTTCAGTGTAGAAGCAATCGTCCCGGAACCGAAGATTTCAGCATGTCTGGTCAAAGAACCAATGAACCATTCAAGAACTTTCTGCTTGAAGAGGTAAAGTATTGATCTTACATATATAGGTTTTTGCATCACCCCGCTTAGTTCTTTCACGGTACTCAGCTTTCCCATAGTGTTCGACTTTGCTCACGTTTCCCCTCCTCTTTCCAAGTTATTCTCGCAAATTACCAAACTGAGTGTTTCCGCCAATCCATGCCCTTAGACCATTCTGTTAGGAATAGACAACTTGTATTCCTCTGGGGGCCAAAGGTCACAATATATAATACAGGTATATGTGCAAATATGCAGGAAGTCCCCTAACATATGGGGAAACTACAATATACAAATATATACATCTAACATCCCCCTCAAACTCATGGTGGATCCACAACACTGAGTTTAGAGAGTAAAAAATTATGCTGCGCTTTGGTCTGTGCCTTCATAAAGAAATCCGCCAACTGTAAATCTGAAGGCACATACTGAAGCGCAACAACCTGAGTCTGCACCTGAGCACGTGTATAGAAAGCATCAACACCAATATGCTTGGTAAGCTCATGCTTGACCGGATCACGTGCAACACTAATAGCACCTGTACTGTGAGACAAAACCAGAGTGGGTGTGGTAATAGAGACCCCAAAATCTGCAAGTAACCACCGTAACCAGGTCACCTCAGTAGTCAACAAGGCCATAGCACGCAACTCAGCCTCAACACTCGAACGGAAAACCGCTGTCTGTTTCTTCGTCTTCCAAGCAATGAGCGAACCACCAAGAAACACACAGTAAGCAGAAAGTGAACGACAATCCGAAGGATCACTCGCCCACGTAGCATCCGAATAACACTGGAGCTGAAGGGAGCTGGAACGAGGAAAGAAAATGCGACGAGTGATCGTACCACGAAGATAACGAAGAACACGGAGAAGATGACTATAATGAACAGTGGTAGGAGCAGAAACAAACTGACTCAGAATATGAACAGGATAAGAGATGTCAGGACGAGTGACAGCAAGATAAACAAGACTCCCAACAAGATGAGGATAACGCGTCGGATCAGGAAGAGGATCACCATCAATAGGTTGAAGCTTAACATTAAGCTCCATAGGGGTCTCAACAGTGCGCTCATCCCCAAGAGCAACACGAGCAAGAAGATCCTGAATATACTTTTCCTGGGAGATGTAAAAGCCATCAGAGGTGGAGGAAACCTCAATCCCAAGAAAATATCAAAGAGGACCAAGATCAGTCATAAGAAACTGATCACGAAGACGAGCCTTAACAAAGGCTATATACTCAGGATCATCACCAGTAATGATCATATCATCAACATAGAGAAGAAGAAGAGTGCGTCCACGAGGAGAAGTGTGAACAAACAGCGCTGGATCATGAACACTAGGAGAGAAACCAGCAGCAGTCACCACAGAGGCAAAGCGCTCAAACCAGGCACGAGGGGCCTGTTTAAGACCATATAGAGAACGCCCACCCGTCCACCCATGAGTGGGGGAGGGGGGGTGCTCTTAAATCATTGATGGATGCTTGGTTTGAGCGCTAGGAGAAGGTGGAAGAGTAGTGCAAGACCTTTTGTATTTTGATGGACGCGGGCCTGCAATACTGACATGAGTGGGGGGGGGGGGGGGGGGGGGGCTATTAAAGCATTCATGGCATGAATGGGATGCCCGGTAGAGCAGCGGTGAATCTCACCAAAACACATCCATTGATCTATCCAACGGTAACATCCCGATTCCACTTGGCAGACCATTCTCGGTTGATGGGTCATCGCCGCCTTCACTGGACGCGGAAGTATACCCCCCCTTTCACAAGGAACTATCACTAGGAGAAGGTGGAAGAGTAGTGCAAGACCTTTTTTTACAGTTAATGTATAATTCTTTAAGTTTCAAGTTTATGTTTGGCACACAACACGACACACGCTTAAGGCTCTGAGCACAGCGGTGGAGCCACATGAGCGGCCATTTTTAGATAAATCTAAGTTTTTATTATGTAATGGTCCATTTTATGTTTTAATGTATAATTATGTAAGTTTCAAGTTTATGTTTGGCATGGAATAAAATGTTAAACTTGTGTAAAATCTATAAAGGGGCCGCCTTGTGAAACAAGTGCAAGAAATATGGTGCAAAATAGAACCTCTCCACTTCTCTTATGAAATATACATATTGAGGCTTATTACCAAAGATTTGAAATTTCAAGCTTTGCCTGAAAGTAATTCAAAATTGAATTACAAGTGTGCGATAGGTTGTTCCCTCAAAATACAAAAAACATAACAGATCAGGACCACTCAAGTGCTCAACCCAGATCAAAGAGACTTAACATAGAAATTAAAAGCACTGATGGATGCTTGTTTACATCAACAAAGGTAACCTAGTTATTTGTTCTCCAACTACATATCCTAAAGCAGGTAAATCAACCTTACCATTACTTTACAAACATTGACACGTAAAACAGATATTATGCAACTATATCAGAGAAAAGGAGCTCATAGTAGTGGGAGTCTAAGAAAGCTTATTTTTTGAAATCACACAGATTTACAAATGGATATGAAACTTTTCTTCCCAATACTTCACATTTTATTTGTGCCCTTCATTCATCTTCATGTTTTGAGCTTAAGCTTCCTCTCGAAGAAAGTATAATTGCATACTACCGAGTGAATAAATCTTCTCACATGGTAACACACCCTTTGCATCTCTTAGGCACCGGCTTCCTTGCTTAGTTTCTATCTGAGAAGACTCTACTTCTCTCTATTTGAAACCAACTCAAGTAGATGCTTATCCTTTGATAAGTCAGAGGAAACCCACTTTCATGGGTGTGCTGTGAACCAGCCCGCATTGTTTGGCCTGACAGCAACTGAGATATTGGCATGTAAGCAGGAGCCACATACCTGGATGCACAAGAGTTGATCTATGCATCCGACTGCTTTCAAACAGAAGGGAAACAGATCACCGGTCATATCAGAGCTGTCATGGAACATGTGGAGCAAAGGCATTCTGCAACCATTGCCCAGCCATCCAAAACGCCCCCATTGCTTTGATATCACGAAGCGGAAGCACCGCCTCTGTAGTTGCTCACCGATCTCGGAAAGATTCTTCAACTTCAGCCACCTTCGGTCCATCTTGTAGTAGCATATATGTTAAGAGAGAACCAGCACACAACCGACCTCCATCAGCTGCATAGTTTGACCGTGCATGCCACTGTCTGAGCCCAATACTTGAGCCTAGCTTTCACTTCCTCTGGATCATCACCTATAAAAGCCAATACTTGCAGATCAGCCATGAGCAGTAAGTGATTTACAGATTAAATCAATCACAAAGGAAATACAATCTCAGGATTAATCAACATCAAATCAAACAGATATCGACAACATGCTTTGCACTGCTGATGTTTTGCATAAAGAGAACTGGAATAGTCAGGGTAGCAAGATAAGCGCTTCTTTGATATTTTTTGTGTGTGGAGAAATTATATGATGGGGAGAGGAACATGATTTTCAGTGGGGACTATCTGGCTTTGCTTTGTTCTGAAGCTTGTCTTGGCAAAGACAGCTCGTCCTTACTTCAAAAAGTGACATCAACGCACATGTTCAGTTTCTTTTTCAGTTGATTGCCTTATATTTATACACAGCTCCAACACGCACTATCTGTCCACTATCCCCCCCTAACAAAATTATTGTTGCAACTTTGTGAGATCCTAGCGAATAGTACTAGCACATCTAATACATTGAGCAAACTGTTGTTAATAAGCAAACTCCGGATAAGAACACGGATGGTCGAAATCAGAAATTGCTGAAAAATATTTCTTACAAATTTCCCCATTCTGCAATAACCTGGACGAATATTGTTTTGTACAAGTGTTCAACATGAATATCTTATATTTCAAAACTCTTGTGACAACAGTATTACCATTCTATAGTTGATCGACTAAAAAACAATGGTAACGGTGTAACCTACGGGGTTCAACAAGTAAGCTAATGAGCAAAACGAACCTGATATATTATTGCCTCTAATCGTCCCAAATTCAGAGAGTTCAGACCCCCAAAAAGGAAAACCTCCCACCTTGGCGTCATCATCCCAAAACACTCTACCATAATAATAAAAGAAAAAGGACAAGTGTACAAGGAAACAAGTCTTACCAGGGCCGGAGATCTTCCAGTCCGTGATTGGCGCCGCCGCTGCCTCCGCGGGCTCCAGCTGCTGCCCCGCCGGCGCCCTCTGCTCGTCGAGGAACCTCCGCGTCATGGAGTAGCAGAGCTCGAGGCCGGGGAGCGTCCCGCACAGCTCCGGGATCTCGTGGTAGGCGAAGCCGAAGCCGAGGTCGAGGCACCCCTTGAGCTCCTCCAGGTCCTCCTCCGTCAGGCTCCTCGTCCTCCCCACAACCGCTCCGCCGCTAACAGCAGCCTCGAGCATGACGCAGCTCCGTTGCCTCCGCGTCTGCCGGCCGCTGCTTCTGCCGCTGATGGAGGAGGAGGACGGCAGCTGCGGCTGCGAGGAGAAGTAGGAGGTGGAGGTGATGGCCGCCATTTTCTCTTCTCTTCTCTTTTGGGAGTTTGTCTGCTGATGGTTCGGCTCTGTTTTCTGGAGTTTGTTGTTGTGTTGTGCCTGAGGCTGGCTTGGGTTTTGGCACCGTATTTATAGATAGCAGCCGAGTCTTGGCAGCTGTGCTGGTCTATTTCCTGGATTTGTTTTTATATTAGGCGAGTAATTCCTGGATGGATGTCTGCTTGTTTTAGGCGAGTAGAAACTTTTCGGAGTGTGATTTTCGTTTCTGCAAGCTGTCTCTCTCTGAAAAAAAAAACAGCAAGAAAAAACTGTCTGGCTCTATTATAGTAGCCATGCAACCTGCGTTTTCTTCAAAGAGAAGGGCGCGTGCTTAATGATTCGTTAATCCACATCATGATTTGCATAAACGTTGTTACACGGCGCAGGCTTCTCTGTGGTGGACCCCTCCCTCTCCCCACAAAGGCGAATAGGGTTTCGTCGCCTCCTGCTCGGCGTTGTCACCGATCTGTCTCGTTTCTGTGGCTTTCAAGCCACAGTGGTGGGTGGATCTAGGCTCCTGCTGGCGGGAGACTCCGTTTTTCTGTCTTTAGGGTTCAAATTTGTTAGGACGGCGTTCAGGTGGTCGTGGCCCCGCGTTTCTTTAAATAAGGTCTCCCAGGTTTCAGCTCATCCCGAAGACGACTTCGAGGAGCTATAACTTATTATGGTTGTGGGGATGTTTGAATCGTTAAGGAGTTTTATCGACGGTTCATCCTTCTTTGTCTCTGGGACGGTTGCGGTCTTTTTGACCCGTTCGATGACTCCCTGTCCGCAACCAACAATGCTAGGCCTCCACATGAAAGAGCGGCAACAACAGTGCTCTGTCAACATGGTCTGGAGGTTAAAGATGAAGAGTTTCTCAAAGATCTCAATGTAACTTTTCATTTTCATTGAGCTTGCTTTGCACGGCTCGATGTTTCTTTTAATGCCATAGTCCATTTCGCAAAAAAAAAAGCTTAATTTGTCTTATGCTAGCTAGTGGAATAGTATATGTTAGAGCAAGTTCAATAGAACCATGTCAGCTAGCTATAAGAGGTAAAATAATTATACTAATAGAATATTATATCTTTAAATCAAATTATTGTACATACTATCTAAATGATCCACTATAGATGACTTAGCAATGTATTATAGCCACTACTAAACTTTGCTCTTAGTAATGGTCGAGTAAATCTCACTCTTGCTTGCCGCTGCTGTCGGTACTGCGTTCTCCAGCAATGATGGTTGGTGAGGTAGTAATGGACCGACTGACCGACCGGCCGAGAATTACGTGCAAGTGGAAGTGTTCCCTGTGGGTGTGTGTGGATAAGTACAAGCGGGACAAGTTGTGGCGGAGGAGCCACAGAAGCAGCGAGCTGAGCGGCGGCCGCCGGGCGGTGTGTACGACCCCGGCAGGCTTCTCGCGCACGGCACCTTTTCGCGCGCGTGGGGCTGAAGCCTGAAGCCTGAAGCCTGAAGCCTGAAGCTGCCTCACCAATTAGTCCCTGGCCTCCGCTTATTTGATCGCGTCGCGCTGCCCTACGACACGTTCAGCCACAGCCACACCAACTCCGTACCGTACGGTGCAACCACGTAATTAACCAACCACATTTCGCTCGATCTGCCGCTGTGGGAGAAACCACGTGATTTAGCCGCTGTGACCGCAACGTTACACCACGCGACGGTGATGCATGAGAGTGTCTGCGTACACGTACTGCAAAACAACGCGCACCACGGAGGAGGGGTACGCCGGCCGGAGGTGTTTTCACCCGCAGAAAAACCCTAATAGCTGTTATTTTCTTAGTGACGTCCTAAATATAATACACATCACTATTTACAGGCGAAATAGTAATAACGTTAAAATAATTAGGAACGCTATCAGTAAAACGTAGTAGTGACATGCGAGGATAAGTAAACGCCACAAATGGATGGATATCCCTTCACAGCCAGAACAAAGGTTACAGTGGCGTTCTCTCTAAAAGAACGCCACAAATATGAATTCTAGTGGTGGCGTTGGATTCAGGGCAACGCCACGATTACTCACCACCCCTCACGCCGACATCCTTAATTATCGATCTTCTCTCTTCTTCTCCTCATAGCCCGCACACGTCAATCATTCACACAACTCTACCCTCTCTCCCCGTCGCCCAATCGACGCTGGATCTGCCCCATACATGTGGATCGGCCGACCGCGTCATTCGCCGCTTCGCAGACGGACGCCGGATCTCGCCTCGCACCTGCAATTGCGCCCGGCCGCACGAGTCCGCCGCCCCGCACCGGGCGCCCAGATCCTCTCCCAACACCCGTGGCCGCTTCTGACCACACACGTCCGCCGCTAACCCCGGCTGTATTCGATGACACCGCTCAATCTGCCGCCGCTGGTCGCCGCAACCTCCCCCTCCTCGAGCCACCGGTCATCCCAATCTTCTAGTCCGAGCTCCGTCTCCGACCTCGCGGTGAGCGACCCGCCGTGCCTCCCCTTTTTTATAGCAATTCAGAAGTTATAGATGTATATATGGTAGATAATGATCTTACAAATTCTAGATATAGGAATGCTAGATAGTGTTTTAGTGATAGTGTTTAGATACTAAACTTGGACTCAAATTCTAGATATAGGAATGTTAGATAGTGCTTTAGAGATATTAAATTTGGGCTCAATTTATAGATATAGGAGTGTTAGATAGTGATAGTAAAGATCGACATTTCTCTCTACTTGATGTTTATTTTGGTTGTTTTTCATTCCAACGGTCGATGATTATACTATGACACAATCTAATAAGAAAGGGTGCCCATAAGACCTTGTCTTATGTCCATTAATATCTTGCCCATTTGATTTGGTCTTATAGGCACTCTTTTTTTCTTGTGTGTCTTTATATGAGACTGTTCCCTATCACACCTTCGGTTCAGCTGTGACACCTTGTATTTGTAAGATCACTTGTTTGCCTTTATGTTTGAGTTTCCTCAAAAAATAATTTACAACTTTGGATACTTGAACATATTTAATATATTAGATGAACATGCAGCAAACGCATCCCTGCGTCAACTGTGGCCATAAAATTTGTCAGGATAAGAAGTTTATATAGTGCTTCCCAAAGACTTTGAGACTATGGTGGTATGTTTAGCTTAATTATGGTTTCCATCCTTGCATGCATTTTGATCGAAACTAATTAACTATTGTTTGCATATAACTTTTTATCAGACCATCCCTTGATACGCAAAAGAGAACGTTTTTGACCATGTAAATAGACGTGTCAATCACCGGGGACAATTTGAGGTCACCTTGGTGGAAAAGACAATACGTGACAAGAGATACAAGATTCTAGTCGTCAACGAGACAAACTGAACTTATTTTACATGACCACTTTGGACAAATTTGGTAAAAAGTTATGAGATGGATGCCGGGATGATGTTGAGAATCTACCTCGACAAAACTTGTGGATTCATCTTTTTCTCGTACGAGATCCCTGACTCAGAGTCTTCTGATTTTGAAGATCATTCTCTTGGGTAGAACTAGTCTTCTAACTTTAAAACCATGCTCTAGGTAGAACAAGCTAGATAGTCTTCTAAATTAATTGTTATATCGTTGTATTCTAAATGCTATCCAGTATTAATTGTTGTATCTTGTTGTTGTATTTTGAACGATATAGTATTGTTGTATCCTATTATTTGATATTGCTAATATAATCAAGATTATCAATATGATTTTAATTGCCAAATTACGGTTAATGACATTTAGAAAGGCTCAAACGCCACTATAGGTTAACTTACCGGTGGCGTTCAGCAAAACGCCACTAGTAGCTACTTAGTAACATCACTAGCTGCTATCAGTGACGTGAAGTTAGTGGTGTGCGGGTTTAATGCCATGAACCTCTTTTCCTAACGTCCTAGGCGTTTTCCTATTAGTGTTTGAATGAACCACGCTGGTAGTGCCATGGCATACTTCTTGCTAGGTGTGGTGCTCCTACATGGTGACCGACTGTGACGCTTACTCACAGGTCACAGCCATACACATGTATATGCCCCGTTTTTTCCTTTCTTTTTAAAGATCTGTTTAGAATATCAGACTCGCATGTACTCCCTCTGTTCAGAAATATAACATTTTAGCTTTGTAAAACGAATATATCTAGATAGCATTTAGTATATAGGTTTATTCTGAATCTATACACAAAAGTCATCTAGATACATTTATTTCAGAAAGCTAAAATATTTTATATTTCTAGATAGAGAGAGTATAAAGAGAAAACCTTTAGCAATTCATATCTCGTGCCTAGTGCAGCCATGCTCATGAACACAACCTTCATGGTTTTTAGATCCGTTTGGGATACCACCTTAGATCAATTTTGTTCTTTTGAGGAAGTAGACTAGTCGAGAGAGCCAGAAGTACATTAAGACCGTAAGAATAAAATTATTGAAATCGTACACAGCTAAGAACGACACATGTTCAATAGAGCTAACACCATACATGTTATATTAAATGTTAGAATACTTATACGTATATAGGCTAGAGATAGACTACATCTTGTACTCCAAGTCTTCACCTATCTCCGTGTAACTTTATATATAGCCTCCGCGAGAGTGAGATCAAAATACAACAAAATATTAGGGGCTCTATAATTTTCCACACTAAAATCCTATATCAATAAGCATCAATTATGAATCGAAAATCATGCAACGCTAAGCATGAAGCGGTTGCGTATGTCAAGAAAATGACCTATGGCCAAGAAATCATGAACATGCTTACAGATCTAAGCTACAACATCAAGGATTAGAGGTATCTTATATCCTTAGGATTCAGCATAGAGGTCAGCAAGGGGGTGAAGTCGGCAGAACACCGTCGCAACGGTCACCGTGCGAACCCTAAAGGACAAGCGTTGCCGTGTTGGAGGGAGAACCCGACAAGACCACCGTTTCTATGCTCGACAGAGAACCTAATAGGACCACCAGAGGCACAACAACCACCACGGAGGCCAGAGAAGAGGGTGATGCCGTCCGGCGCCGACCGCCGCAACCATGCACATGGGTGTAGCCTCAGATCCAAAAGCTCCCGCCATGGCCATTGATTTCGAAGTGCAGAGGAGCTCGAAGGGGGGAGGGGTTGGGTGGATTTTCAATTTGGCTGTGATGTTGACGCTCCTAAATAGGTGGGGCGATTTTTTCGCGCGCGGTGACCAAAATTCCCCCGCCGCATTTTCCTCATAAGATACGAGCTCGTGCCATCTCCCTCGACTGCATATACAGGAAAGCAGCGTTCTTGATTTTGGCCGCCATGCGGGATTGCTTGCTAGAAATGGCCAAATCGGTGAGCGCTTTCTTGTACTCAAATAATCGGATAAATTCTATTTATGAATCTTGATAGCCATTTGGGATACCACACACAATATCCGTGTGGAGCGAAAACGATTCGTCCACTGTGGACTGGACAATGAAGAATCGAGGCCGAATAGGTCATAATAGATCTTTGGCAGAACTTGCTGTATATCCAAACATCCGTCTGGACCATGCATTAACTGAGCTACCGTGGAAACCTGGTCGCACGACCCAATATTTGTGGTCGTGGCCTATAAAGCCATGCCAGTTTACTTTTTCTTTGCCGGGCAATAAAAACCAAGTCTAGAAGATTCTTTACTGATCCACCACCACATAAAAGCCGTTTGGAGATTGGTTTGAACAGTAATAACGTGATGTTTGGTGTCATTGTCGTACTTGACTGATGGATGTGGACCTGATGTACAGTGCATGTCGTGGTGCAATTGCAAGGTGAAGAAAATTTGCACCTCTCTCTATGGATCTACTCTAGCTAGCGTTTGATCAATGTGCACCACCGGCCGGGTCAGCACATCCACGTGCCACACGACTTTGTGCTTTCTGATTTTGTGCATGCATGGACAAATGCACCAAGTACACACGACACCACGGCACACAGGCTCTTTGCCGTGTGGGCAAAAGACACGGCAGGCTTTGCCGTGTCGTTCATAAGGCAGGCCCTTTGCCGTATGTTTTCTAAATAAGACACGGCAAAGGCTTTGCCGTATTTCTCATGCGTAGACACGGCAAAATAAGTAAGATAACTGTTCCCGCGGAGATGACGGTGTCTATTCTTTGCCGTGTGTCTTCTCGAAAAGTACACGTTAAAGAAGTTGTCTTTGCTGTGTGTCCTTGCAAAGTACACGGCAAAGAAGACAGCTGCTTTGCCGTGTGTCTTTGCAAAGTACACGGCAAAGAAGTTGTCTTTGCCGTGTGTCTCGTGGAAAAAGTACATGGCAAAAAAACTGCATTTAAAAAAAAATAAAAAAATTAATTTTGTTTCAAACTTTTTTGAATATTGTTTACTTGATAATCTCATATAGAATATTTTAACCCTTTGTATGTTAAATATTAGGTCAAATTGCACTTATAATCAAACTTTCCCTGTGGTCATCTAGGCCTAGCACGCTTAACTTCTTCGTTCCTTTCAAATGAGCTACCAAGAAAGAAATCATACCTTGTTGTTAATACTTCCATATCAATGCTATTAACTTTTGGGCCATGATATCACACATGTCAGTTTTAGATTCCAAACAATTATTTAAGTAAACAATAATGAAAATTAATAATAATCTTGAATCCAAATAAAAAAATAAAATGATTTTATTTTATTTCCTTTTTCTATTTAATATGGAATAATTCATATATTTAAATCTGTAAATCGGAATTCGACAAATAAAATGTCTAAATCGATCAGAAAAATGTGAGAAATCCAAATATGACATCCATATAATCTTGTGAAAATGGGGTGGTATCATTTTGAATTATCCATTTAATGGTTGCTTCATAAAACCCCCCGTTTTTTTGTCATAACATTGGTCATTTGACCCGAAAGCCAGTAAACCTCGAATGAGATAGGTCATTTGTGAAGGTTTTTTTAGACATATTCAATATAACAAGTTTGATATTTTTCCTTGCAACCATGTCACATAATATGACACCACGCGAAGGTTCCGCATTGTTTCGATCGTTTTTGAATTTTTTTATGACTCTTTAAAACTATCGACAAACTTTGTCAAACGGTATGGAGATTCTTAGCTCGGCTGAGCCTCTCTGAACTTTCATCGGATCTATGATGAAATAGCATATTGTGAATGATTTTTTAAAAATCATGCCCATCCGATCATGTACCGTAGTTCATATCTAACCCACTTCCTCGATTCTGCAGAATTTATCTTTTCACGAATGGAAAGGTTTGAGATCCCCTGTTGGGACATTGTACATTTAAGGTGGTCTAGTATTTTGAAAAATGGGGTGGTAGAATTTTGAATTAGCCATTTGGTGGTTGTTTCAGAAAATTCCATGTTTTACGCCGTAAAATGGAAAATGGCTTTTTGGTGCGATTTAAAGGAAAACTTCCTCCGCAACATTATTCGCCATTTCATAATGCACATGCATGCACAATATGGGCAGATTATCACAAACTATTCCTTGATTCTAGCCATAACATTGGTCATTTGATCCAAAGCCGGAAACCTCGAATGGGATAGGTCATTTTATGAAGTTTTTTTGAGACATATTCAATATAACAAGTTTGATATTTTCCTTGCAACCATGTCACATAATATGACACCATGAAGGTTTCGCATTGTTTCGATCATTTTGAATTTTTATGACTCTTTTAAACTATCGACAAACTTTGTCGAGCAGCCGGTATGAAGATTCTTAGTTCGAAATGAGCCTCTCTAAAATTTCACCGGATCTCGATGAAATAGCATATTGTGAACCTAAAATGATTTTGTAAAAAATCATGCCCATCGATCATGTACATGTAGTTCATATCGACCCACTTCCTACCGCTTTAAGAAAATTGTCTTTTTCACAGGAGGCGTAAAGGTTTGAGATTCCCCCGTTGGGACATTGTCCATTTAAGGTGGTCTAGTATTTTGGAAAAATAGGGTGGTAGCATTTTAAATTATTCATTTCGTGGTTGCTTCATAAAATCTCTCGTTTTTTTCGCTCAGAAAATGGAAAATGGCTTTTTGGTGTGACGAAAATAAAAACTTCCTCCTGCAACATTGTTCACCATTCCATGAGGCACATGCATGCATAATATGGGCAGATTATCACAAACTATGCCTTGATTCTAGCCATAACATTGGTCATTTGACCCGAAAGCCAGGAAACCTCGAATGAGATAGGTCATTTTATGAAGGGTTTTTTGAGACATATTCAATATAACAAATTTGATATTTTTCTTTGCAACCATGTCACATAATATGACACCACGCGAAGGTTTCGCATGGTTTCGATCGTTTTTGAATTTTTTTATGACTCTTTAAAACTATCGACAAACTTTGTCGAACGACGGGTATGAAGATTCTTAGCTCGGAGCTGAGCCTCTCTAAACTTTCACTGGATCTCTGATGAAATAGCATATTGTGAACCTAAATATTATTTTTATAAAAAATTATGCCCATCCGATTATGTACCTGTAGTTCATATCTGACCCACTTCCTACCGATTCGGCAGGAATTTTTCTTTTTCACCTAGAGTAGATGGAAAGGTTTGAGATCCCCCTGTTGGGACATTGTACATTTAAGGTGGTCTAGTATTTTTGAAAAATGGGGTGGTAGAATTTTGAATTAGCCATTTCGTGGTTGCTTCATAAAATTCCCCGTTTTTTACGCTCGTAAAATGAAAAATGGCTTTTTGGTGCGACGAAAGGAAAACTTCCTCCTGCAACATTATTCGCCATTCCATAATGCACAATATGGATAGATTATCACAAACTATGCCTTGATTCTAGCCATAAAATTGGTCATTTGACCCGAAAGCCAGAAAACCTCGAATGAGATAGGTCATTTTGTGAAGTTTTTTTGAGACATATTCAATATAACAAGTTTGATATTTTTCCTTGCAACCATGTCACATAATATGACACCACACGAAGGTTTCGCATTGTTTCGATCGTTTTTGAATTTTTTATGCATGTTTAAAACTATGGTCAAAACGGCGAGCATGAAGATTCTTATTCAATATAAATATCTATTTTTTGAGTGTACATAGATAGATCTTATTTTTCTGCAAATTTTGATATATTATTTGTATTTTTTTGAATTAGAATGATTTTTTTATGATTTTCCTAAGAGTAATATGATAAAAGGCAAAAAAAATAAAATAAAAAAAAAGACTTTGCCGTGTGTTCTGCGAAATACACACGGCAAAGGCCATTTGCCGTGTGTACTAAGGAATACACACGACAAAGGGCCTTTGCCGTGTATACTGCAGAATACACACGTCAAAGGACCGGCGAGTGCACACGGCAAAGAGACCACCGTCTGCGGCCGTTAGCTCCTCCCGTTAAATGGACTTGTGGGGTCACGGGTCCCACCTTGTTGCCGTTATAACACCTATGCCGTGTGTCGTTGTCAACTTTGCCGAGTGTATTTTCTTTGTCGTGTTCCTTTATGGGTCTTTACCGTGTATATTTCTTTGCCGTATCATTCGAGATTTCAATCGAGACTCTCGGGACAGTCCACCATCGAGACTTATGGGTCTTTACCGTCTAGATTTATGTTCCTTTATGGACTGATTTATGTTCTACCATCGTGTTCCACCATCGTGTTCCTTTATGGGTCTTTACCGCCTAGATTTATGTTCCTTTATGGACTTTTCGTCTCATCCGATGATTTATAGACAGATCTGATCTATATCAACCATATCATTCTTGACATATCATGGGTAAGAGCCTGTGTAAACACGGTTTGCCTGGTTTAATCAGTTTGGGTTAGTTCAGTTTTTTTACTAAATCTAGAGTCTGGATTTCATTCGTAAAGAAAATAAATGAACTAGAGTGCAATTAGCTGGTTTAACTGGTTTGTCCGGTTCCACCTTTTGCACACCCATAATTCATGGGTGAGTTGTCTCATGCATGAGTGGCCGGCTTGTCCCTTTACAACCAACCGCCTAACATTAGAAGTGTTGAGTCTTTTCGTAACCTAATGAAGTTAAAAGATATCACTCCAGTTCATAGATAAGTTCTACACTGATGATGATCAGCGAGGCTAACTAATTAACTAACATATTTCTTATTTAATATAACATAACACCTACTAGTTGTATAAGCACTGCATCCTCCACGGCATGGCGCCGCATGCCATGCGGGTAGCCAGTTATAGTAATACTATAGGTGCTCATTCCAGAAAGATACTTGCGCCGCGCGATAAGTAAATTAACAAGGTGCTCATTCCAGAAAGATACTTGCGCCGCGCGATAAGTAAATTAACAAAATGGTTGTCTGTAATGAAGTGTTCTGTTGCAATTGATCTAGTGTTCTAGAGCTGTTGCATCCCAAGATTTTTTATCGGAGTGGGGGCTCCATGTGGATCTAATCTAAGCATGAAGTACATGCACATACGACATACAAATAGACCGTTAATTGACTAGCGACTATAGTTTACTGGGCAATAAATCTGGTCTCCAAATTCAAAATCAGCCACTTTGGATGTATAAAGTAAATATATATCGTCTATCCTAGATTATACTCCCTCCCTTCTGAAATGTAGGAATTTTTAGTAGTTCAATTTGAACAGCTAGAAACACTTACATTTAGGGAAAAAGGTAGCAGTAGTTTGGTCCCCCAATGTGAATTTACTAATGATAGAGAAGGCATAAACAAAAGGATAAGCAACAACAAGAACCCCAAAACATAGAAAAGTATCAGAAAATCTAGAGTTCTAGACTACTCAAATCTAAGAACAATAAATGATTAGCTTTCATTAGATGCCAATCACATCATGATTACTTTTGGACTAGTTCTATAGGTGTGCCTATACTCTTTCATAGTAGTTAAACTAGCAATAAAATTTAAGCATAGTGTGGGTCATAATATGTATATAGCAGCTCTCTCTCTCTCTCTCTCTCTCTCTCTCTCTCTCTCTCTCTCTCTCTCTCCAAAGGAGATTTTGTTCATATGGGTTGCCATGGGTTGTAATATTTATATAGTAGCTCTTTCTCTCTATGTCAAGTGGAGATTTTGTTCACATGGGTCTCATGGGTCGTAATGTTTTTATGAGATTATATAATATAATTTATATTTTTTAACATAGAGGGATCATTGGAGCTCATGTGCCAGAAGAACTTCTCACTCTCTCGAGCAGTGGTTGGTTATACAATCCCATGGAGTTCTGAAAAGGCACATTAGTATTAATTGGTGTGTAGCTTGCATGAAATTTACCAAATAAAGAGATTCTTTAGAGAAGGGATAATGCTGGCCTCTAAACATCCATGACCAAGCAAAGATCTAGATTATGAGAACCGAACATATGGTATAACATGCTTCGTGCAACCATAAATACATAATCTTGTGTAGTAGAACTATGCAACGCATGCTTAATATATTAAAGCTAGTATGGCAATATTAACAATCATTGCACAAAATTATAACACTTAGAACATGTATTACACAATACACATATATACACTATTAGCTTATGGTAGGGGACACATAGTGCTACAGATTGATTATTTTGTTGCAAACAATGGGATAGCTTATGATGCATTTATTATTTATTCAAAAAGAGTTATGTACAATATATTTATTGAACAAAAAATAAAAATAAAATTACATTTTCATTTATAAGTCTATAAACTTGGGAGTATTTCTTTTTCATTCTACGACCAACTATAACTTGTTCAGATAGATATGTTGCCTTCCAGCTTTGAAAGCTTGGGTTTTGTGCTCCGGGAATTTTGTTGTTCCATGTTATCTGTATGCTCCAGGCTACCAAAATTGTAATATTCATGTAGAATGAAACCTTTATATTATCTTTGCTACCTCAAAGGCTTCTGGCACCACATATTTCTTTTCCTTTGAGGGCATACATAGTCCCAGTAGTTACTAGTTAACGGGTATGTCTAGAACTGTCCTAGGGCACCACATTATGACTCATGTATTTATTACTTGTTGTTTTATAGTTACATGAATGTCCAAGGTGCACATAAAGAACATTGGCATAGATGATGAAACTGACTTGACCAATTGTAGCTTCCTTGCATAAGTTAGGAAGATCCCAATCCCAATTAATCTTATATCCACACTTTGTATCATTCGTAAAAAATATTCTAGGGGATTTTTAGTTGTCCCTATAAGTTCAAACCAAGATATGTGAATGGAAGGGATCCCTTTTTGGATCCGAGAGTTCGTGTGAAGTGATCAACTCTTTCTTCATTGATGTTGATGGGAACTAGACATGATTTTTGATAATTAAATCTGCGTCCAATTGATTTCTCAAAAGTATGGAGAAGAGCTTCGAGACAAACCATTGTGTTGCATTTGCTTGCATAATTACTAAGATATCATCTGCATACTACACAACTGGGAAATCTACATAGGCAGTGTTCTAAATGGACATCTGGAATTGACCTTGATGCATAGATGTACTGATGATGGATTGAAGTAAATATGTACCAAGCACAAACATAAGTGGGGAAAGGGGGTGTCCTTGCCTAACCCCTCTCTTAAGATAATTTTGTTCACATGCATTCCATTGAGAAGGACTGAATATGTTTTTTCTGTAGAATCATGTTTATCCAATTGATGATACAAATGGATATGGAACATTTCTTTCCAAGACTTCACATTATGCTTGTGCCTACAATTAGCTCCATGTTCTGGAGCTAGCCTAAGATTTCTATCGTCAGATAGGAACTTTTTTCACATTCGCCATTTTTAAGGAAAGGAAATCTGCAATTCTCGTCTTAAGCCCCGAGGATTCTACCGTGCACACTATCTAGCGTGTATGTATGGACCTTGGCCAGAGCATGGAGGTTTGGTCAAGGGAATTGGGGCATATCCTTGGAAATGTATTTCATTATCCAACACATCTTATTCTCCTCTCTATACATTTACAAATTAAGGGCATAAAATCAGATAAGTTGTAAAAGAAGGAGAACCGTGATCAGAGTGTACAATGTTTGGAATCTATAGTTCTACCCCTGGCACACATGTACTCATTCTGTCTCCTAGCACAACAACTATACTTGTCTTGCGTTAAATTGAGTAAGGATTTATAGCCCCTGAGCTTGAATGCTCTCTTTGTTTTTAAAACTCGGCAATTACATATTTTAAAAATTGTAAAAATTCCAAGATGTTTTCAATGATATATCTTACAGACATGCAAAATCTCAGTTTGAAATACTTTGAATTTTTAGCTACATAAAAATGGAAAGTATGGATCTAGTATAGTGAACAATGCTCATTTTCAAAATCAAAATTTATCAGATTTTCATTTTTTTTTCGTAGCCCAGAATTTAAAGAATTTAGCATTGTCATTTTGCATGCTAGTAGGATACATCATGCATTGACTACATTTTTTATAGATATTTGTGAAACCTACAGATATAGTTTTTTTAATAATGAGAGCACAAAACCTCGGGAGCCAAAGAGACTTTTTGCATTTAATCTTCATGTGAAAGTTTAAATGACTAATATCTTCTGCAGTGAAATATGGATTTACAATCCATTTGGATAGTTATGTTCATCATGATAACATCTTTAAAATAAGACAAATACTGATTATAATTTTTTATTTTTTATTTTGGAATATGATGGCATTAACATAATCTTGCTAAAATCGTGCAATAAGTATGGTTATGTAAATATGTTGTAGAAACTATGGAACACAATAAATATTCGTAATAGTAGTTTTTACACCGAATTGGATCTTGATAATTTTATGAAACTATTCATAATAGATGATCATATGTTTACATGAGAATATATAATCTTGAGAACAATAATATTATTTTTTTATATTAAGAAGAAAAATGAGTGAGGTTTCTTTCTATTTTTCAAAAATGATTGTGTAAAATAAATCCAAATGAATTATAGCCTAGTACTAGTTAAGAGCCACACAAATTCTAGCCTAATTTCATCTAGATTTGTTGTGCTTTGGATGGTTGTTCCATCAGTTTTTATCACACTACCACTACTTGTTGCATACTACATATATAGCTTCTGCATCACCAAACTCAAGTGACATGAGTAGTGGTGATGTGGAGCCAGAAAAGACCGGCAAGGCAAGTTTGCGGAAGTATACGGTGCAGGTTTGAAGAAGAATGCAGGTCATATGGGTGATGCTATGAGCACCCATGACAATATTGGTGGCTTTTGCTATGGACTGATGGAAGAAAGATGGACAATGGAATGTGCAAGTGATGATTAATACTATACATACTTGTCGACGATGAGGACGGAGAAAAGCCACATGTGAAGGGTGACCATTCGGTTTCTGGAAACTGATACATTGAATAATGGTGGTGCTTTCTTGTGTCGATAACATAATATATTTCATGTCCTAGAGACTCTAGGAAATGATTCTTATGCCCTGCTTTTAGTTCCTGTGATAGCCCCGGTCATGCATTGGCATAAACTTATGCCGAATTAAACTCATTGTCGCAATCAAACCCGGACCTTCTCTCAACCGGCATAGCCGACGATCATAGGAACAATTTGGTTCAGCAGTGAACCTAATTCACACAAGAATACTCCAACTGTTATAAACACGACAAGCAAATAACAAATAACAAAAAAACTAAACATGGAAGGAAACATGATTTTAACGTGGAAAAACCTCTTCAACAAAAATAGGAAAAAACACGGGCGCTAGCGAGAGAAAATTCACTATATGGGGAGTGTTTACACAATGTTGGGGATTTTCTTAGATATAACTTGTCCCAACCGGCAGATTATAAGAGGTATATATAATGGGTGGAAACTTAGGTCATCAACGATCCATGCCGTGGGGGCTTTGTCCACCCCCTCCCCCGCCAAGCTTCCTTGTTGGGCATGTTATGGTATAACGCCTCTTCTTCGCTTTGGCCCAAACCTACCGACAACGGGCCTCGCTTTGTTTCGTCGTTAGCCTTCTTATTGAATTTGGATCACAGTATAACTCCAACAACATAACAAAAATCTAGGATATGCTAAACATGTTCCCAAGAATCAGTCAACATTCATACATATCCACATCGAATACCACAATTCAAGCACAACACTCGATATAACATAGTTCTGAACGAGTTCAAGTTATAACTTCAAATTACATGATACTCAATTCAAATCAACACAGCGGAATAAGTTCACAATGCCATAAGATGGCTAGAAACTAACAACCTTGCAACTCGCCCACTACCAGCCCAATGGACTAAGCTGATGTAGGAAAAACACAAACTACTCATCGAGGTCACACTCAGAATAATTGTCAACCAAAGTTTTCTACTCTGCAAAAAGATTTCAACAAAAAGGGTGAGTACATAAGGTACTCGGCAAGACTTACTTCCATCCATTTTATATTAGTTCCATAACATGCATATTGACCAAGTTTAAGCAAAAGTAAGCAATTGCATATGAGGTCTCCTAGATTGAACAAAATTCAAATCTAAACTCAATTGTGTAGCACCTAAACCACCATGGTTTCCGCTCTAAAATATATCATATTATCAAGTAAAACCATGTACATATCCCATCAATTCTGTGATTTTTGAGAAACAAGAGATACATAAGAAATCGACAATGGCATCAATATGAGAAAAACAAGGCAGAAATCTGCCCTGCTCTCTTGGATGAAAATTCATCAATTAAACCGATCTAAAATCATGGTAAGATCACTCATTCCAGACTCATAATCACTGTATCACAACCCCGGAATAGGAGGATCACTGGATCCACCCACAAGTGACCAAAAACATAATAAGTCCAACAACATATAGAGAGATGGTAAAACATCTATAAGCAATGCATATTATAACCAGGATTATAAGCAATATAATCGAGATCTAATAGTTGACTAGATTACCAAAATAACAATTACATGAATAAAGCATATGAGGGGCTCATCCAAATGTAGCATGAGACCAACAATTGACCATAATGACTTAAATGTCATGTGTTAAATAATCAAACATGTCCATGACCATGGACATGTCTACTCAAATAGATTTTACCATGTAGGGGTGTACAACTTTACCCTCACAAAAGCAATGTGCCATTTGTTCCGGCCCTCTCCTTCATTGGGCAATATGCATGGTGAACCGCTATAAGATCTTTCCAACATGTCTCCCTAACATAGTAGCTTCCCCTAGGTTCACTCCAGGGCGCCTCTAGAAAGCGTTATCTTGGTCCATAGGTTGCAAACACCGAAGTACAGTTATGGTTCCTCGTTTGCGCGGTATGCACCAAATAGCAAAAGTGGGACACAAAACGAGACACCGTGTCCTTTTAACAGGACACCATGTCCAAAATACCAAATCCAACCAAGGAAATACCAAATGAAAAAAACGCCACTATAGTATGTCTCTGTGAACAAGTTATACAAGATCGTCCCACGTCGATCAGTGAGGTAGTATGGGTGTGGCTTGGATCAATGGGCAAGAGTATGTTACTAAATTGACCAAAGTGGGATAAATAACCAAATACCAGGGTACCCACTCAAGTCGATTCACTTTAGTTGCAAATTTTATTTATCATAACCAAAGTCATCACTCTATGATCATGTCATACATCTCAACCAAAAGGTAAGTCACCAAGTCCAATGCAATGCTCAAGTTTCCAAGTCATCCAAGACCCAAAGAGTAAGGATCTACACTTAGAACCCAACAACATAAGTAACCCCACTTAGGATTATATCCAACCCAATATGGCATAAAAACCCCAAGCTACCAAAATCAACTCCTACTCATGCTAATGACCAACATTAACAATAGTAAACAAGCATTTATAAACACAAGGGTAGTGTCTCCAACACAATCATCACATTGCAAAAGCATTGCATATTTCATAATAGTAAAGTTGATAGACCCTAAGGGATGCTTTCCTTTATCACCCTGTTGGAACTCTGGATCGTCGTCCTCACAATCCACACCCTCCTCATCACCAATGGCAAGAAGAACAAAAGATCCAAATAGAGGGCAAATAAGTCACTCATTCAACAATGATTTTGTTCTCTGTAAGGAATTCAATAAAATGCCATGATGATGGTTTCATGATGCATATTACATGATAATATTGAATAAATAATTGTGAGTACATCATGAACAAGTGAATAGGAAGTGCAAAATTGCAAGAAGTCATTTGAATGACCCATCACATACATGCATTTTCAAATATATCTAGCAGTATTAAAGATATCTAATGAATATATCTAGCAGTATATCACATATAAAATATATCTAGCAGTATATCAGAGTGAACATCTGACCCGACTGATAGACCAATAGTTGCTTGTATTCTGGGGACCTGATCTATAGGTAACAATTAGATATAACACAGACCATTCCAGACATAATATATAAGTAGGAAAATTCATGCCAGGAAAACAGACTGATGCTTTTCTGTTAGGCACAAGGAATACTGGATATAAATCATGGGTACTAAAAAAAGGGCCCACCGTGCTATTCTTGTGAGTTTACACCTTAAATCAGAGGTAGATGCTGGTGTATTCAGTGGCATGCCCATATCTCACTTAGACCAGCTACTGAACAACCAGTATTAGCTGGGAAAAAGGTTAAATATAAGCGTTATCGTATTTATCTTTTATATCTTTTATTGCATTGTTCTGAAACATTTAAGTACTAACTGAAAAATTGCATCAATTTGTCAGAAAAGTTAGATGTAGTGATTAATTCATTCCAACAAAATCATTATTTGCAATAATTTAGATCTATAAGAAAACCATGCAAGCCAACCTAAATGGTCCCTGTCAGTTATCTATCTATGCTAAAATTTATTTTTCTAAATAACCAAAAAATAAAACAATCATGAGCATGGAAATAGATCGGTACAGAGAACTAAAAGCTGAGAACCAAAACAGAGCATTTATTCTTCTCTCAAAGCTGCCAAGAAAATATATTCAGCATGGTAACAGAAGGATATACGCTCGGAAGTCGGAACACCAGTTATAAATCCTTCTTTGCATATTTCTGTGAGATGTCTCCAAAAAAGTGGGTATTCATTTTTCTGTATGCCATCACAATCTAAATTTCTGCCTTAAGATGATGATTAAATAGTCGACCATTTAGTGGTCTTCAGATGATTAACACCAAGCAGCATGCATGCACTAAGGGCTACAGAGCATGATAATGAGCAGGGAAAAGAGAAACATGGTCGTGAACTCACCAGGAAGAGAGTGACGCGGTCGGAATGACACGAGAAAGGCAGAGGCTGCAACTCGTCAAGCTTCACGGCAGCTGCGACTCGTCATGGCGGCAGCTCTATGCGAACGAGCATCTGAAGCAACACCGCGAGTCACAAGGTTCTCCATGGTACAGGAATGCTACGGGACACAGTGGTACGGCCAGAGGCTGACCGTAATGGTCGGAAACATCGCCGGAGTGCGGTCGGAGTTGAAGAAGATGACGCCCGATCTCCTCGATTGCTGCAACATAAGAGGGGCGAATCAGGTTCCTGAGGTGCATCAAGGAAAGGGGCACAATGTGACGCAAGAATGTTCCTCGGAGATTGCCTGCAGGGTGCTCGCCGGCGGCAATGGCGTCAATGGCGGCTTGGGCGATTCAGGGTTTCCGGAGATTGGGGAAGAGGGGACAAGGAGAGCTAAGTCAGGGTACAGGCTTATATAGTGCAAGGGAAAGACCAGGATGGCCTGAGAATCGATGAACGTTGAGCACCGCGCCGCTGCACGTTGTTGGTTGCCACGGGAAAGAAGACTGCTGACAGTTACGTTTCTGAATCTGAAAACTGCTAGTATATGTTTTTCTGAAACTGCTCTCTGTTTTCCTTGTATTTGGGGAACCAAACGAACTCAGAAAAAACTGAATTTTATACACAAGCAAGAGATAGCTATTTTTGACATACTGTAAATTTTTTAGCTCAAACGGAGTTGATTTGAATTGTTCAAAAATTGGAGAACAGTGCAGCCAGAATTTTGACAAAACCTGAAAACTGAAAAAAGCTCGCATTTGAATTGGATTCTGGAGCTATAGAAAATACTTTTGAGGTCCTTTGAAGTAAGATAATAATAGGTAAAAAACTGCACAATCTAGAGCACATTCATAAACAGTTACTGAGCTGCAATTGGTAATAAGATCCTAGGGGTTTATGGCATGAGTAAAAATGGCAAATGAGCTCTCAATCCTCTCTGACTTGGCAAAGGACATAGCCTCAACAGATTGCCAAAGTTCAGAGAGAACATTTTGAACAAATTTGAAGGCAATGAGAAAGTTTCCACGTATAGAAGGCGATGAGAAAGTTTTAAACTTCTGATTATTTCCATGAAAATAAAACGATGATAATGCATGATTATGAGAAGCATGATGCATATGAATGTATAGTTAAGCATGCTTAGTCCAACTTAAGTGGTTGGGTCACTACACAGTTCCTCTGTTTTACTACGTACACCTTACAGCATGCATGTCTCACTGGAAGGAAATTTTGTCACCTGGAGACATCCCAATCAGCAACAAAATAAAATAAAAATCTCAACAAGTATAACATGCATGCACTCAAGATGATCATGCATACAACTACTGTGTTTCCCAGTCCCAGCTGAAGCAGCACATGGACCATTCATGCATGTCTCCCATGGAGAAAAGTTCAACAAGAAAGTAAGGTTATCCAAATCAGCAACAAGATAAAATTTGTCTTAACAAGAGATAATCAGGAATGGTCTAGGAGGAGAATATAGTCCAGTATTTCCCCAGTCACATAGTGCTCCAATATAAAGTTGTCTAACAGCACAAATTGTTCATCGGTCAGCTACTCAGCTCTCTTCTCATGGCAGGGTATAAGAGAGTTAACTAAAGTAAAACCACAGAGCACAGATAGACCGAAGGCTACACGCTAGTGAGCTGCGGCTCTATCTCAGACTTGCGGATCAGATAGACCATCATCTTGAGACTCTTGGCGCCGCGGTCTGCCAGTTTGAAGAGACAGATGTCGCCCACCTCCAGGCCGTTCTGCTGGGCGAATTCCTTCCACCCTAACTGAATCCGCCTCACTTTGTTGCTCATAACGCTCAACGTGGTGCTCCACAGCTTCGTCTCCCCCTCCATCTGAAGGAGGAGAGCTTGTTTCCTTCGGGGGAGACACGTCACCGAAACATATTCCGCGCAGAAATCCTATCCAAAAGTTGCACGAGGGTCAGATTCTTGAAATTCAGATCGATGACTCCCAAACTTCTAATTGTAGATAAAATAGTGTAAACTCACCATTTGAAGTGGCTTTTTCATGCCAATGGGACAAACACTTGCAGTGGTCATCACTTTCACATAGATAGGAAGCTCAGATGGAATTGTATGGACCTTCTCCTCAACTTTCCTCTCCATTTGCAGAGGTAGAGTTACCCCCGGGGCTAAAATGTATGGCTGCTGAGAAGGACCCCCAAGATTGTTGGAAGGAGATTCCGAAACCACTCCGAGCTTCGCAGATGCTGGATCATGTGTCTTGTGAGCTTCACATCCTGAAAAACATGCATAATCTCTTTAGTGCGAGGATAGAATGGCCAGAATGTATTTGAAATGTGGTAAAAAGAATGCACAGGTAAAAAAGAATACTATGACCTGGTTTAGTAGAAGGGGAGGATGTTGAAGCCATCTTCTGAGCTTTCGCACAACTGGGTGCCACACGCTTTTTCGCCCTGCAAGATTCTCTCGTGCCTTCTCTCATGATGTCATCCTCATCAGAACTGCTCAAGTCAATAATCTGAGGTGGAGGTGGATCAACAAATTGAACTGAATCATCACACATTTCCTGTGCACTAGAAGACCGATTTTCCATGGCAGAACATGAAGATGTTTTCTCACAACCACTTGGGTCAAGGATGCGAACTTCTAGGCGAGTTGTATCCATCCTTCTGAAAATGAGGAGGTCATTCTCTTGAATGTGGTGAGAAGCTACAAAGGTATTCCACCCAGATTCTAGGACTATTTGATCATAACTGTGCTTGCTTGCTCCCACACATACAGTTCTTTCAGGGCCTTGAAGCTGAATAGTATCCTTAGTTATCTCCTCTTTCAAACTGTCCACAAGTCTCAATGGTATGTACTGCAGGAACGAAAAAAATATAAGAGTGTAAATATGGAATCTTGACCAACAGGAGTAGGTCCTATGAACTTGGGTAGCTAACATAACCAAGAAATAATCTAGGAAAAGATGCAACTTACAACGTAGCAGTTCTTCAAGCCGATATTGCTTTTGCTCATCGCTGCTACATACAGAGGAATTTTAGACCTCATGGTATGCACTATCTTGAGTACTTTCTCATCTTGTGCTTTGGTTAGGCAGCACCCAGGTAACATGGTATAGCCAGAGTCAGTTGAGTTCACATGTCCAGGATTAGGCACCACTTGTTCTGCAAATCAAGTACCTTGTAAAAATCACAAAATCATAGCAAAAGCATCAATAGACTTTAAGATTATGATTCACTTTACCAGTCTTCACAGGAGCGAAGGGAGGAACAGGTCCAGATATCCCAGAAGGTAGTGGAGAACAGGACAAAGACTTTGCATGGCCGGCTGAATTGAATACATGAACCTTAAAGCAGGAGTTACCACGATACACAAACAGAATGGAGTTATTTTCTTCTATGTGATGCGCATTCACAAACTCATTCCATCCTGATCTAAGAACTATAATGTCAAGCTCCCGACTAACTTCAACAGGGTATACGCGGCCATTGGGAGCTTCTAGTTTAACAAGCTCGGATTTAGGGATCATGTTCCTCAAATGGCTTGCAACCTCTGGCCGTATGCGCTGTTGAAAGTCAAGGAAGAAGATACATATTGGTTAGAGCCCTAAGTTCCACCGTTTTTATGCATTATGCATACACAAAATTCAGAACGGATGACTACAAAAGGACGTGGAAAACAAAAGAACAAAAAATCATATGTTCAGAACACACATTCTGGGCTGAACAGGAGCATTTTGGGCTGAAAGTTCATGCCCTATCATCTGAAGAACCATCTGTCGGTCCCTCTTATTTCCAGTAAAATTTTGGTCACCCCAAAACCTTGAGAACGCACATTATGGACTGAACAGAGCAATTTTAGGCTTTGAATGACAGCTACCAGATTATCACTTGGATGAAAAGTAATAGTACACACATGGTAGCATGCCACTAAATTATCACCCCCTTGTATGTTCTGAATCAATTCTTTCCAAGAAAATTATCTTGAAATAAATCAAATTATCATTTTGGCAAACATTAATAGCACATTCATGATAGTACACGAGCAGTGTACTCATTATCTCATATGTATTTTCCCACCAACAAAGTTTTTTCCTGCTACCTCTTTGTATGTTCTGAAGCAAATTCTTTATAAGAAAAATATCCTGAAGCAAATATGTTATCTACGTACCAACCATCCTTGTACGTACTATATCGTGCAACACTGCTAAGAATGAAAGTACCATTGCAATAAGAAACTAAGCACACCCTTTAATCTAATCAAGAAGGCTTGGCTAACAATCTTGGTGCCATAGCATATGAAGCAGCATCTCTCTCTTTTTCCAGTGAAATTCAATCACCCAAAAACCCCCAGAACACACATTATTGTCTGAAGAGGGAAATTTTAGGCTTAAATGACACGAGTAATCAATTACTATCATTTTGGTGAATGTTAATAGCACACAAGCAGTGTTCCAATCATCTGCTTAGAGTTTCATATACATTTTTTTCCTCCAACAAAGTATTTTCCTGGTACATCTGTATGCTCTGAAGAAATTCTGTCTACAAAAAGATATCCTCAATGAAATATGCTATCTTCAATATTATGCCAACTATCATAGACAGATATAATCATATGAGTACTATATCGCACGGCATAGCTAAGACTGAACCTAACGTTGCAGACAAAAAAAAGCACAACCCTTTAATCTAGTCAAGAAGGGTTGGCTAACTATCTTGGTGCTGTACCATCTGAACAAGCATCTCTCTGTTTTCTTCAGTGAAATAAACAGTATTTTTTGGAAGCAGCCTGAATCAAACAATACGGTTAAAAAATGGCCATTCTCTAGGAGCAACGGCAGGGGTTCAGAGAACCTGAATCAACCAATGCGGTTCAAGAATTGCCGATTCGTCACTCACCATGCTGTGCCTGAAATCGCCGGAAGCCACGACGAGGAACTGCTTCTGGTCGTCGCTCATGTGGTTCGAGTAGTAGTGCTCCCACCACAGCGCGCAGCTCTCGCAAGCGCCGCCGCCCATCTCGCAGCAGACGCCGCCGGCGCCTGGTGAAGGGGCCACGAATCGCATCAAGGAAGGACATCTTCGCAAGTGGATTTTTTTCCACAAAAGGAAACATTTTTTCTCCCCAAAACAATACCCAGACCGTAGCAAACCAAGAAGATACCGCTCCCTTGTCCAGGAATCAAGAACGATGGAGGGATTGGTTGTGGTTACCTGGAGTAAACCCGTCCATCCTTCGCCGCCGCGCCGATGCCGTGGAGAGATCGAGAGACCACCACCACTCCGTGCCTTCTTTTCCTCTTTGGTCGTTTTGGGCAAAGGTGGTGGGTAAAGTGTGCTACAGGAGTACAGCAAGCTCCGGAGCCGGAGATGCTCTGCTAGTTTGTGGGGGAAGTGGGTGAATGCCCGACACGTGGGCTCTCATCAAGAAGTTACTAGTACGGTCTCTGTCTCTCTCGTTACTGCTTTCAGAGACTCTCATCAATTATGTTTATACATGGCGTTTTTGTTCACATAAAAAAATAGGTCATAAAAGTCGTATCATTTTAAATATTCAAATGCAAATTCACATAACTCACATTTTAAGCTAGCAACATGCTGCTTCCCCTGTTTTGTTTTGTTTTATTTTGTTTTGAGATCGCTTCCACTGTTGTTTACACAGCCGTTGCGTTGGCTGTGAAAATGCACATTAGTATAAGCTGGTATAGTAGCATGCATCAAAACAAGCACATAGTTGGATGACCATACTATGAAAAGCTAGTTATACGATTGTTCAACTGCAGGTCTTAAAAACTACTGTCCAGACTAACCAGATCTGAAAGCTAGTTAGATAGCTCTGCCATTACAGATAGTTAAGTCACCACAGTAACCTTACCATTGTTGTACAAACTTCGACAACTAAACCGGATATTATGAAATTGTCAAAGATGAAAAGAGTCGAAAAAACCGCCTCGCTCGCTTCGCTCGTCCCCCCCGGGTGACAGAGCGAGCCCTAGCCGCCGGCCCCTTCCAGCTCCTCCCAGCCGCCGAGAAAATCCATGCGGTGCCGGCGGCGGCTCTCTCTTACCCAAACACGGAGGGAGGCGCGGGGTCTCCCGATGGCGGCGGTGCTCCTACGAAGTCGGACTCGGCTTAGTTGGTGCCATGGCGACGCAACGATGTTGGTGGCGTGGACGGCAGGGCGGCAAGTGGCGGTGGCACACGTACTGGTCCGGGTCCTTGCGACGTGGACTTGCAGGCCTAGATCGGGGCCCTTTGGGCCCGATCTGTGTTTGAACTGATCACACCTAAGGCATGATCCGGTGGGTCTCTGCAGGCGGCAGGGACCTGCCTTGTTGTGCTTTGGCTAGGCACCGAATTTGGACCAGGAGGGTCTAAATCGAACAACTACCTAGTAGACCCGGGGTGGCGGCCCCGGAAGGTGGACTGCGCGGGCGGCCCTATGGCAAGCGACGTGGCGGTGGTGGTGGTCTTTATCCTTGATCATGCGGATGGCGTGGAGCAGATGGTGGGTGTTCCCGGTGTTCGCAGCTCTGGTAGCTCTCAGATCGTGGTTCGGAGACCTAACTCGAGGACAGCGGGTGGTTGCGTTCTTGGGAATGGTGTAAGGATTTTTTTGGGCACAAGCTCAGCACCTCAACGCCAACGGTGGTGATGCCTATGGGTGTCGTAACCCTTTTGGGGGCGTCATTGTGGTTATCCTATCCGCGCTATGGCTCCAGGTGAAAACCCTTGATCTTCCCGGTCTCGACGGCGGTAGCGCAGTGCGTCATTACCCTCTTGGGGGTGTCGTCGTGGAGCCCCGGTTCATATCGGTCTCACTTCAATGTTCTCGGTGGCAAGTTTTGGTTTTCCATGTTTTCTTTTGCTTATTTTTGGTCTGCTATGTAAGAGGTTCGCCTCACCACCTTGTATCGGTTCGATCGTTGTGGTTTTATTTATAAAGCAAGGAGAAAGCCTATTTAGAGGAAATTGTCAAAGAAAGAAATCTCACAATACAAACTGTGTAAATAGAAAACAAGCTTATATCTGGGGAGAACTGTTACAATTGCGACAAGTAAATAACGAAGAACGAAAACGAAATCACAGCAAGGGGACACAGATTTAATGTAGAAAAACCTCTCCAACAAAGAGAGGAAAAAATCATGGGCGCCAGCCAGCGAAACTTCACTATATCGAGGAGTGTTTACAAACTCCGGGGATTTCACAGATGCAACTCATCCCAACCGGCGGCTTACAAAGGGTTTATATATCGGTGGAAACCTAGGTATTCGACGATCCGTATCGTACCACGGGGGGGTGTCGCCCCCGCACCCCCCGCACCCCACAGACGTCCTTGTTGGGCACAGAGTGGGTCTCGCTCCACTCGTCAGAAATTGGCCTATACTTTGTAGAATTTGGATCAACATATAACAAGAACTGTATATGAAACTTCTGTTTCCGAGACTTCAGCCGATGTTGGTCTTACAATCTTCCTTGCTTATTTTCTCGTTGAGAAGGTTCTACTACTTCTATCCTATCTAAAACCAACTCCTGTAGATGCTTTATCCTTTGATAGGTCACATGACAACATCTTCTTCACCGTGTGTTGTGAACAAGTCCGCATCGTTTGCGCAATTGCGATATTTTTCACGTAAGTAGGAGCCGCATACCTGAATGCGAAACAATAGGTATGAGCATCCTACTACATTCAAAAGGTCAGCAACAAGATAATCGATAATGTCAAGAGCTATGATGGTCCATGGAAGATGTGGAGGAAAAGGCATTGTGTAACCTTCTCTAGCCATCCAAATGAGACATGATATCTTGCCTGGCAAATGTGTGCCTAATTATATCACAAGATATTTTTGGTTTCCAAGGAGCTTTGTTTCAGGGAACTCCTTGCACTCCCACCTGATTTGATTTATCAGCTCAAGGACTACCACCGGAGTCTGCAAAAAATATAGGACAGTGTGGCAAGACAGCATCAAGAGGAATAGAAACTTGTATTCTAGAGGGGTCAAAGGCCACAATATATAGTACATATACATGTGAAATTATGCAGGAAGCCACATAAATAGTAGGAAAAATACAATATACAAATATCTCTCTAATACCCCCTCCCCCTCCCCTCAAACTAATGGGGGATCCACAACACTGAGTTTGGAGAGAGAAACTATGTTGTGCTCTAGTCTGCGCCTTCGTAAATAAATATACTAACTGTAACACTGAAGGCACATACTGGAGCGCAATAATCTGATCCTGCACACTAGCACAAACAAAAGAAGAATCAACACTAATATGCTTGGTAAGCTCATGCTTTACCGGGTCACGTGCAATACTAATAGCACCTATACTGTCAGACAAGAGAGTAGTTGGTGTCGTAACGGAGACACCAAAATCAGCAAGTAACCACCGCAACCAAGTCACCTCAATAGTCAAAAGAGCCATAGCTTGCAACTCAGCCTCTACACTCAAATGGGAAACTGCAGTTGGTTTCTTCATTTTCCATGCAATAAGAGAACCACCAAGAAATACACAGTAGGAAGAAAGTGAGCGGTGATCTGAAGGATCACCAGCCCACGTAGCATCAGAGTAGGTCTGGAGCTATAAGGAGCTGGAATGAGGGAAGAATAGATGACGTGTGTTTGTGCCACGAAGATAGCGAAGAAAACGAAGGAGGTGACTATAATGAACCTACGTGGGGGCAGATATAGAATGATTCAGAATATGAACATGATAGGAAATATCTGGGCGAGTGACAGCAAGATAGACAAGGCTCCCAACAAGATGACGATAGCGTGTCAGATCAGAGAGAGGATCACCATCAGAAGCGCGGAGCTGGACATTGAGCTCCATAGGAGTCTCAATAGTGCGCTCATCACCAAGAGCAGCATGAGCAAGGAGATCCTGGATATACTTTTTCTGGGAGATATAATATCCATCATAAGTGGAGGAAACCTAAATCCCAAGAAAGTAGTGAAGAGGACCAAGATCATTCATAATAAACTACTCATGAAGATGGGCCTTAACAAAGGCAATATACTCAGAGTCATCGCCAGTGATGATCATGCCGTCAACATAGAGGAGTAGAAGAGTGCGTCCATGAAGAGAAGTGTGAACAAACATTGTGGGATCATGAGCACTAGGGGAGAAACCAGTAGCAGTCACCATAGAGGCGAAATGCTCAAACTAGGAACGAGGAGCCTGTTTTAGGCCATAAAGAGAGTGCCGACGATGACAAACCATGCCATCATAGAGTACCCTCGAGGATGCTGCATGTAAACCTCCTCACGCAACTCACCATTGAAAAAAGCATTCTGAACATCAAGTTGAGACACAGATCTATGGAGAACAGAGGCCACGACAAGAAGAGTACACACAGTGGTCAAATGGGTCACCAGAGAAAAGGTCTCATCATAATCATGGCCCTGCTCCTGCTGGAACCCATGAGCCATGAGACGCGCTTTGTAGCTCTCAAGAGATCCATTAGAGCGAGTCTTAATAAAGTATACCCACTTGCATGTGATGGGACGAACACCGGGAGGAGGAGAGACAAGATCCTAGGTGTCGGTACGCTCAAGCACAGCAATCTCCTCGACCATGGCAAGCTACCACTTAGGATGATGCGTAGCATCCCGAGTCGGCTCAAGGGAAACAGAAAGACCATAGTGACTAGGAGAGTAGCGATCAGGTGGACGACGATGGCGAGCAGGAAGAGGAGGAGTCATATCATCAGAGGAAGAAGGTGCATCAGAAGAAGAAACATCGTAGGAAGCATTGGGAACATGAGAGCGACGAGTATAATGGAAGAGAAAGGGAGACAGCGAAGAGGTGGGTGGAGGGGAAAAAGAGGAATGAGAAGAACTAGGTGGCGAGGAGGGTGGCGATGGGAAGGGGAAGCATCAGCAAGGATGATACATGGAGGAAGATCAATATGAACAAAAGGTGGTGTGTTAGGAAACAATAGAAAATATATGTCCTCCACCGAGAAATACAAGAATGAGGGGCACGGGTAGAAGGGACGCGACTCATCAAAAGTGACATCACGAGAAATGTGCATCCGATGGCCAACTAATCCCAACAGCGATAGCCCTTACGCTCATCACTGTATCCAAGAAAAACATACTCAATAAACTAAGTGGTCAGTTTGGTGCGGGTCACGAGGGGCAAGAAGAACATAGCAAACGCAAGCAAACAAACGAAGCACCAAGTAATTAGGCAGATGACCAGAGAGACACTCGAGAGGAATACCACCCTACAAAGCGGCAAAGGGTTGAATATTGATGAGATATGCCGATGTATAAACAACCTCAGCCTAGAAATGAGAGGGAAGGGAAGCAGCGATCATCATTGCACGAGTAGTCTCAATAAGATGACGATGCTTGCACTCAGCCACGCCATTCTGAGCATGCACACTAGGACAATAGAACTGAGCAAGGGTGCCCTTTTTAGCCAGAACACCATGCGAGTGCTTGGAGATATACTCACGAACGGAGTTAGTATGAAACACATGAATCGGCATAGAGAACCGAGTAAGAACCATGGCTGCAAAATGCTTATATATGGAGATAACCTCACTACGATTAGACATAAAGTACATCCAAGTATAACGAGAAAAATCATCAATAAAAATGATATAATATCGATGGTTGTAGTACCCCGGGTAAAACCACTACTAGAAAATCATTTGTTGTTTTTGTTTTGTGCATCATAATGATTGCATGCTCATGTCATCATGCCACATTGCATTTGAGCATAGTCATGTCATCATGCATATGTTTTCCAAAAACTATTTTTCCAAAAGCTTATATTTGTTTTCTAATTATTTCCCTATGAGACCCTGGCACATGGCTTAATAGGATTGATAGTATACACATACCAGCAAGTTGCAACTTATTTTCTGGAAGCTCATCTAAAAATAACTCTGATGTTAAGTGTGCTTGGCTTAGAGTAATTTGAGGATGGATGACCGACTGGGAAGTGGGTATCACGTGCGGAGTGAGAACAAAGTGCGTAGAAAATACTAGTGTTTGGTCTGTTGGGTTAGTCTAGAGATCCTATTGAGCTGCCAGGAGTGATAGCCGCTGGTTCAGATAGGCCGGGGTGTTACAAGTGGTATCAGAGTCGACCCTCGCGGTTACACGGGCATGTGCGGGTCAGTGGCGGACATGTGGAGCATGGCGTATGTGGACCGAAGTGGACACATCATGGCACATGTGTCGGCACTGGACGCACACAGGTATGCAAAAGAGGGGACGTTTCTTGCAGTGACCCAGCATACCACTGCATGTGTAGTACACTATAGTCGTTGACATGACATCCACAGAACACCGTTCCGTAAATATCATATCCCTCAGAGTGGTACAACAGAAACATTGCGGGTCCATATTAAAAAAGTACACGCATTATTATTATTATAATACTGGAAGTTCAAGACTTACAAAAGATTCAACTTACAAACCAAAATATGAAGTGTTTTAGCGGAATTTAAAAGTAGCAACTCCGACTAGGAGTTGAGCTCAGCAGCTTATTCTATAGAGTTCATGCTGCTCGGCTCCGTTGGTTACTACTAACTAGGGATACTTAGTTGGACTTGTTATCATCAACACCGTAGCGGATTTCGTAATCCACTCCTTCAACACCTCCGGATAGATTGGGTTCCTCGTAAAACCCATCTTCTTGACATTCGGCTGCATACATTGGCACGTCTTCGGGATCCTCAGAGTCTAAGCAAGGGATCAAAGGAAAGAATGAGTAACAGCGTTACCCAACAAGTTCATTATATGCAAGGTCGGAAGTTTGATGCTCTAACTACCACCTCGGATTATAAATCCTTGGCACTATGCAATTTTTGTAAATCTTTCTTCAAAGATTGATTTTATTATGAAAATCTATGACAATCAGCCTTCACAGGTTGACCAGAACTTTCATGGAGTTCCTTTCTGCGCGTCATAGCCTCCTTCCCGAGCAGGGTAACAAGTTACAATTCTTACACTCTCAGAGGTGCGTAACTTTACCCATGAGAGAACAACTCCTTGTTGCACAACCGTGCGTACTTTCCTGTCCACAATTCCATGATGTGGGGCCCAGTAGTTGGTCCAAGCCAATCGCTGCCCCCTTCGCGACCTTGCATGCCTCCTTGGTGTACACCACGCCCACATAATGAATCACGATAATGGTTTGTACAAACCTTTATATGCCAGAACTATCGTGGGATGATGAGGGTTCCCACCCATATGCTGCGTATCTTCTACAAATTACCAATTAATATGCACGCTACAAGGATAACAGCCACGACCTACACATCCGGCTTCATGCGAGAGGAAGAAGATACAGCTGACTTCTCTGTCCCATTCCAAATCTCATGGCTAACGCGTAATATACGGTGCTAGAATCACTGATGTCAGGGGTTATTAAGTCCCTACTTGATCATCATTGTTGCAAATAGAACCCTAAGTTCTATTGCTCCATTATATCACCACTTAGGATGATATCTATGATTTCTTTATTTGTGAAAATAATATTTTCTTTCTTTTATAGCATATATGATAACACACAATTTGCAAATACTTTGATAAAGACTCTTCAAAGGTCATGAGCAAGTGATGAACTTGCCTTGTGATGGCAAGGTAGTGAAGTCTGATGCTTGCACTAGACCTTGAGCTTCTATGTCTACAAAAACATCATTATTGCCCGGTAAGGACAATATTTAAAGAAGCAAAATGAGTATGCAATAATGTAATGCATCATTTAACTTGATATGCATTCACCCTATTATTATACAAAGTTCTTTTTAATAATAAAGGATTTATAAATATTACTTTTTAATATTTATAACATATACTGAATTATTTTATTTTATTTTTCCTTTTATTTTACTTTTATTGATTTAATAATTCTTTTAGGAATTATCAATTAAACATTAAAAAATGTTATTAAATATTTATTTAGTATTTTTCAAAAATACTACAATATTAATATATAATGAAAGTGATTTTTATTTATTTTTATCATCTTTCGATAATTTTGTAAAATTCCATAAGGAATATATAAATTACAAAATTCTTATTAAAATTTAAATGTCTAAAATATTACATCTTAATTTATTTGGATAGTGTGGATCATTGTGAATAAAAAAAAAATTATTTATAATTTTTGGTCTTTTATTTTATTTTCTAGGATTTAATTAAGTTCAAGGGTATTTTGGTCTTTTCCTTTTTATTAGAATAGGCCTTAAAAGATTTCTGGGCTGGCTTAATCTTATTGGGCCCTAGTGGCCCATTAGATATAGTCCAAATAACCACCCCGAAAGGGTCTAGCCCAACTCAGCCCACTCCCCTGCTGCCTCTCTCCCTCGAGCTCATTCCTCTCCTCCTCTAACCTCGACCCCGTGGTTGGTGATGTCGCCACCGACGATTCCCATCGTCGTGGACCGTTCTGGTCGCCGCCGTGGTGCGGTAGGAGGTTGTCGACTACGCCCATCCTTTCTATCCAATTGGATTTGAGTATGGGGCTCTCCTGCGACGGATCGATGTCGTCCCGAACCCTAGGGTTTGGGGGTTGACGTGGATCCTGGTGCTGCCGCTGCCGTCGTGCGTTGTGGTGATACTCCTTACTTCTATGCGTGTTCATGGTCGCCGCCGTGGCTCCGTATGGGTTGCAACGCCCCTCCTGGGGTGCTCCCCGTGCCGCCATGGACGTTGGCCACCTCTGCTTCCTCTTCTAGTCTTCAGCGAGGACCTTTGGTGAGTTCTGTTCTTCTCCCCTAGTGCTCTCTGTGCTCGCTCATCCTGTGCTAGATGTTGGCAGTGACCTCTCTGGTTACTGTCTTGTCCTGATTAAGATGATTTATTCAATTTAGGGTTCTTATCATGTGGTTGATCATATACTGGATGAATTAGATCATGTCTAGATGGTCTGTAAGCATGCTAAATGGTTATTAGCCTGAGGTTTGTTGCTTGAGATGAACTATAATGGTTCTGGTGGCTTATTAGATGATTTTTATGCTTGGTTTGCATATGATTCAGATAGTATAGTTGCTTTGGAATCCATTCTTGGTAAAGTCAGTGGCTTGATAACTTTCCACTATCATTTCTTGGTTTATGATCATGATTGTGGTGTGATGAAACCACTGTCTTAGTGCTGTTGGCTTGAGAATTCATGTGTGGTTTGATCTCAAACAGTGAAGATTAACATAGGAATATCCTAATTATGATTCCTGTATTAACAGGAATATGATTAGTATGTTAATTGATTGAATCTGTGATGATTAAATGTTTATCCTGATTCATGTAGAATTGTTCTCGTGACACCATCTTGGTATGGCACACAAGATTGATTCTAATCCATTGATTGGGTTGATTTAATCTTAAGACAAGCTTAGCTTTAAAAGATAAATGGAAATGTTCTTTTCTGAAATCCCTAAGACCAATGATGTTGGTCTGAGGCTTAGGGGTTTTAGGCCTTAACTAGTGGATTCATATAGATAGACCTGGTAGTGGTACCCGCTATTGTTTCTTGAATCAAAGCTTGGAGAAAAATGATAGTAGGCTTGATCATTATATGGATCCAAAAGATTAGCTTCTAAGGTGCTACCCTTATCTTAGGGATGTGCCTAGAATTTAAATCTTAGCTATATTTGTGCTTGGATTGAAATATATAGCTTGACAACCAGATCAATGATGTTGTTCTGAGTCTTGGTTGGATCCTTGTACTTTGATGTTTGCTTTTAAAGTTTAAAATCTCAATGATGGATTCACCCCACTTGGGTGTTTTCTGAGAGTTTGTTTCATAAAACAACACATGCTTCTGTCTAGATAATATGATTTGATCATGTGTGGGTTTTATGATTCTCACCATAAAAACTGATGATTATGGAGTTGGGTGATGATCTTGATATGGTTTTGCTGAACTCCTATGCTTGACCTTGAGATAGCCTGATCCTCTTAGCTCCTGGACTTGATCTTGATGTCCACCTGATCCTCCCCCCTCCTTATATCACCATCCTGGTGATGAGATCTTGTCTTTGGTTGGTTTGGTTGCTGGCTGTTGTGCATGGTTAGCTGCTGACTGTTCTTGTGTGTAAGCAGTGAAGAGATGCACTAGTGCCTCTCCACGGCTGTGCTGATGGTTTTGTGAGTTTGGGTTGTGTTGTGAAGCTGACAGCACACCACATGCATTTAGTTGCGTGTCCTTCTTGTGTGCTTGTTGTGCACTTGTGGATATGCTTTGGACTTGAAAGTTACTTTGATCAGATTACTTTTACCTGGCTTGTGAACTTGCTCCTCCTTGCTGTCAATTTGACCCCTTCTTGGCTTAAAATTTATGAAAGATAAATCCTTTCATATTGGTGAAACTTGCCCCTTTTATAATTTCTCAATGATGAACTTGTTCAGTGCACCTCACTGACATGTCTGAGAGAAAAACAATTCTAACTATAACATTATTATTGTTTTATTAGTGTTTATCTTGCAGGTACAGATTTGAAGATGAAGATTTTAGTTTAGGTTTTCTTTATAGAATAATTAATGTAATCTTCTTATTATTTTGTAATTTTCATTTTATTATTTTGTAATCTTCATCTTATTCTTCTATAATAAAGATTATATTATTATTATTAATAAAGAAATATTCTTATTCTTTATTTATTTGCTATTGTGAAGTTGTTGAATAATATCAATAAGTTATATTTTTGTAACTTATTTATTGAATGAAAATATGAAATAAGTTTTCATATTCTTAATTTTTTTCTTTAGATTTAGTTTGAGTTAAAATAATTAACTCTTAATTTAATCAAGATTCAAATCTTATTCCCAATTCATTTGAATTGTAATTCAAACACTCAAGTTTAATCCAAAAGATTTTCCAAAACACATAATTCCCGAGAGATCATATCAAAGTCTATAGCAATCATCCTTTAAGACTAAACCTAATCTCAAAGTATGAAAGAAACCTTGATCACTTAAGGTTTTTATTTGGCGAAAATTTTACCCACATTTTCACAGATGAATGCATGCAACATTCCAAATTCCTAAATCTACCCTTCGTTAGTTCCTAAATGCCGGGATGTTACATTTCTGGCTTGTGGTTGATCGACGAGGATGTCGATCTTCTAAGGGTGGGTGTATGTGAGACCCTGGCGCATGGCTTAATAGGATTGATAGTATTGTGTAATTATATTACTTTGTTTTCCACTCGCACACAAGTGTCTGGTAGGCATCTTTGAATCGTTTCTATGCGGGTTTGGCGGGAATCGCTAAAACTTGCATAAGGCCGATTCGAGGGTGTTACAATGGCCCCCTTTTGAAGTGAAAGGATCCGGACCCGAAACATCATAGTGAACTAAACCGAAAGGTCGCTGAGATACAGATTCACTAGTAGGATAGGGTAACTAAAACTGTTTACCTAGTGAAAGGGCATGCATGCCCCCATGTGTGGTTTTGGTAATTAATGACAATCTCTAAAGACTAATGTGTAAATTGAGTTTCACTTGTAGGTTTGTACATTGGCATCGCTTGGGCCATGTGTTGGTCTCAAGGTTGAAAGATGAAGAAATGTCCAAGGGTTTGTGCCATTGGAATCATGAAAAAGAAGGAGCTTGAAGGTTGATCAAGACAAGTGCAAAGAGTTGCATCAAGATGGATCAACCTCAAGAAGGGATGAAGAAGGGCAAGCTCAAGATGCGCCATCTCTAGAAGATCGCATGCTTGAAGGTTGCCATCCTCATGATCATGGATTGATGAAGACAAGTTCAAAGAAGAGGTTTACCCATGGAGTATGGAGGAGCAATTTGCAAGTCTGCATCAGGCAAGAGCAAGACGGTCTATATCAAGTTCAAGTGGAATTCTCAAGGCAAATGTATGATCTTGATAGGGCTTCTCCTTTGCCGGTCTCGTGTTGTTAGTTGGGAATCGGTGTCACATCCCAAGATTTTCCAAATCTTATTATGTGAAAAATAAATCAATAAAATAAAACCTTGTTGATTTTCAGGGTGAGAAGAAACTTTTTGAAATCAAATTGGAAACCTTCAAACCTATTTTGATCAAATAAATCCTAAAGGGATTTAAAAAGATAAACAATTAATAAAGAAAGTTTTAATAATTGGAATCTCTATTTTTGGATCTTTTGATAAAAAGATTTGGGTTTCAAATGAAAAGGTAGAAATTAATAATAAGTATTATTTTATAGAGCCAAATTAAACCTTGGCCAAGCTTTTGAAATAAAATATTTTTGTTTGATTAATGGTGTAAAGGTTTATTTAAATAAAATAATGAGGGTTTATTAATACCCAATTTTAAAGTAAAGGCTTTTCCATTTTAAATAAACACTAAAACTTGATATATTATTTTAAACAAGAATTCTAAGTGTTTTGTATTTTCAAATAAAACCTACTGAAATGGTTTTGATATTATTTAGATTTCAAATGGAGAATTTAAATAAAACAAACCCTATTTAAATTAGTGACTAAGGTCTATTTATTTAATTATTAACGGATCCTAAAATGAATCAAAAATATTATTTTATTTTGGGACTTGGATTTATGTTATTAAACAGAACTAAACTCAATACAAAGTTTGGTGGAAGTTTGAATTGATTTGGGTGTTTGAATGGTTGTTTGAAAATTCAAAACATGAAAATCAAATGGAAAAAGAAAAGATTACAGTATAAAAAAAATGAATCAGACCAAACCCAACCCAACAACCCAGCGAGGCCCAGTCGCACCCCAACTTCTTTTCCCCTCTCTGCGAATCATGTTCCACTGAAAAACCAACCCGCAGAGTCACAGACAGCAGGACCCCACCCCTATTTCCTCTCCCTCGCTGACTGACCGGTCCCACAGCGCCAGCTAGGCGTCATCAACCTCGCGACCTCGTCGCCTCGCGTTCGCAGTAACACCTGCGTTGAATACGTTAATAGCGCGGCCTAATTCCTCCAAAGGACTACGCCCATTTAACCGCCCGTGTCTACTTCATTTCCTCTCGCCTCTTTCCTCGCCACCAGTCGCCGAATTAGCTTTGCACCGCCGCTGCTCCGACGATGTCTCCGACCAATCCCGGCGCCGTCCAGCCTCGCCTCGCCTTCTCGAGCACGCGAGCTTGCTCCTTAGACCAGCGCGCACCTGCCAGTGCCCCCCGTTCGCCCGCGCTCGCCCCAGAGCGTCGGCAAGGACAAGCTCAAACGCGCCGCCGCGTCTGCCACCTCTCCAGCGACCCCTCCCCGTAAGAACTGATCGCCCCTTTCTCTCTGCTTGTAAGCCGCATGTTCAGCGTCTTCACACGCACCTAACCGTGACATACTTTTGCCTTGGCATGGCCTATAGCCTCGCCTCCGACAAGAACCAGACGGACCCGACGGTGAACCCAACTCTGACGAGCGATTACTCCGTCGCCCTCTCCTCCTCGACCACCTTGAGCTTCAGCACCTTCCTTCGAGCACGGTGAGTAACCCGCTTCCTCCTTGCTTCTATAGCCGCGACGCCACTGTTCGATCACACACCGCCGCTAAGCTCGCTTTTGGTCAAGACGTTGTAGTCCGTGGATGTAGATCCAAAGGATAAGATTAGATCTTAACCAAGGTACGCAGCCATCTGATCCATTCGCTTTAAGTTGATCCAACGATCCATAGAGGCCGATCCGCGAACCGGTACCGACCAAGAGAAACACGCCACGGCAATCGACTCGTTTAAAAACAGAAAATGATCTATTAGATATGAAATTTTGTAAAATTCATAACTTTAGTTCTACACGTCCAAATTTTACAAATTTTATATCAATTGAATCAGTGGAACAAGCACTTTGCAACCATGCACTTTGTTTAGTAAAAAGCTTCTGGTAAAATGTTTGTTTTTGCAGAAACTTGTGTATGCTTGTTTAGGATATAAAATTTATTCCAAAATGATTTTGGGGTTGAAATCTATGCAAAATGGTTTGTTGTGAACCTACTGACCTTAGGAACCAACTTATGGATTTAAAAATGTATTTTTTTGAAGTTTAGGATTGAATAATTGAATTAGCTCATTTCTAGTCAAATAAAAACATTGATTTCGATATGGAAATGATTTTTGAGTAAAAACCTTTGGGAAATGATTTGATTCAAACCTTCTGACCCTAAACACCAAGTTTTGTGAATTAACAACTTATTTGATGAACAATATAAAATTGTTGCTTTACCAAAAGCATTTTCAACCACATAAAATAATGATTTAATTTAAAAATGGTTTATAGATAAACTCTTTTGCAAATGGTTTTGCCACTTTAGAAAATGACCACTTTGAACCTTACAATGTTTAGAGCCTAGTAGAAACCACCTTTGCAAATAAAACTATCTTTTGCATACTTGCATGCATGACTTTGTTTCTGTTATTTTATGTGTGATTAATTTGTTTGATTGTTAGTTGGAATGCTAGTTGAAATTGTGTTTGTTTGATTGATTTGTAGTGGAATTAGAAGAGTGTGATATTGGCAAGATCAAGAAGTGAACCAGCAATATCTACTAAAAAGGCAAGTGACACTATCATCCATGTCCTACTATTTTCATTACACTTAGTGGATTTTTGAAACATGCATGATAAGGTTTACTATATTTTTATGCTATGCTAAATCCTAATAGGATACCCTTATATATTCCTTAGTGGAAACAAAGGTAGTTGTAGTATGCTTAGCCCAGCTATATATTTGGGATGGGATACATGTTATGAATTATATGAAGTATTGAAAAGACTTATGTTTTATATAATAAAACAAGTACTCAATGAACCACCTGGGTGGACAAGGATACTCAAGTTTTGGACAAGGTGGCAACAATAGGAACCATGTTTATATGGCCATCTCTTCTTGTTGTGCACTAGAAGAAAACCACCCAGGGACTTAGATATTGAACATGTTTCTCGTACAGTGGCTTCCGTATACAGCCACATGCTAAATGGGAACTGGCTTAGTCAACTACATAGTGGAAGACCCATGCATTGGCCTCTTCAGGTTAACTAGAATGAGGGAACTTGAAACCCTACATTGGTGCCTGGTAGACAAGCTATCATTGTGTATTGGGAGGACTCCTATGGAAAGACTTTGTCACAATCTCAATCTGTCAGTACTCCATCTTGGTGAGTACTTATCCAGCGGCCACTGGTGGCATCAAGATGAGATTGTGTCATGTGGGTAAAGTGTACAACTTCTGCAGAAGATAAAATTCTAAGTACTTAGCCGTGTCCCCGGTTATGGACAATACTGAGCAAATAAGGTCTGAAGCTATGGAAGATCTCGACATTCCAATTTCTAAAAGTAAAACTTGAAAGTGACAACAAGAGACTTGAAGCACTTGGAGTTTTCCAAGGAGTTCAGAAAGATTTGACAAAAGATCAAAACTATTTTGAAAAGATAGGATAAATTATATTGCTTTCTGCAAATGAGCCTAAACCCTACTTAGCCAAATATGCATGTAATGATAGGATCCACATATTTCTACATAGTAGTGAAACTTGCCAATACAATTCAAATGTATTGACCCTTGTGGCTACAACTTATTATGTTGCAGGTTTGTTTGATGATTAGTGAAGTTTATTGATTAGGATTACAAGTCTACAACCAACATGACTGCCTGTGGCACTTTGAAGATGAAGGACCCCATGCTTATAGATATTCTGCTGCAATGTAATGTGATAGCCAAATGAGCTATGTAAGATGTAATGAGTTATTTAATTCCTGGTTAAAAGGTTGTATTATGACCTTTGTTTCTTGATATTACATCTTAACTGTGGATGCTAGCTATTGATCCAGGGACTAGCATTGTAAACATAGGGATCTCTACCTTATTAAAGGTTGGGAACTCTACAATCGGGTTTAGGATAGATTGCCGTACTATCAAGAGGGGCTCTCAAGCGGGTGTCTCGATCGCATTGTTCAGAGAGAGCTCAAACCTCTGCATGCATAGCATCATCTTTCTTGGTTGTTTTTTGGTTCTTGTACATGAGATGACCTAGATCTTGTGGTCATCATCATAACAAGCTCTAGTTCATCATATAAGGATTTCACTTGCATATCTTATTGCAGTTTTTGATCTTGCGAGTTTTCCGGCTCCACACCTTGGGAGATACATCACATATATATTCATGGCATTTTCTCCCTAGGTGATACCCAATATTTCCAACAAATCTGGTTTCATCTCGTTTGGAGTTCGGATGCGAAAGTTATTGCAGTTTTGGTTTCTGGAATTTCCCTGACCGGAAGTTCCTTCCTATGATTGTTGCATCTTTTTGAGGGATTTGAGAGAGGATATCTAGATCTACAATCCCCCAAGCCAAATCCCTTCTTTATGAAGAAATCATTGGGATCTAGATCTTGGAGAGTTTTGTGTTCTCCTCTTGTGTTCTTCCTCCCTTATTCCCCCAATAGATTTTGTAGCTTTGTTGGAATTTGGGAGAGAAGGACTTGCCCTTGCATTTGTTGCATAGGTTTGAGTTCTCCTCGGTGATTCGATGAGTTCAAGCTTGCGGGTTTGTTTCTCTTGGGTTCTTGGAACCCTAGACGGTTGTGTGGTTGGGTTGTTGACTTCGTGTGACCTTTTGTGGTCTTGTAGCCTTTTGTGTCTTTGTTGGCCTTTTGTGGCATTGTAGCCTTTTGTGGCTTTGTTGTTGGGAGCCTCCAATTGAGTTGTGGAGATAGCCCCAATCTCGTATGGGTTTTGGTGAGAGCCCTCAAGTGTCCCTTAGTGGATCGTGAGTAGGCCTTTGTGGCGAGCTCAAGGGAGAATAGGGTGAGACTTTTGTGGCGCCGGTGAGTTGCGTGCCTTCGCATTTGGGGTGAGGCCTTGTGTGGCGTTCGGTGAGCATCGATCCACCACACCCCGAGGTGAGCCATTTGTGGCGTTCGGAGAGCATTGCGCCATCGCACCTCTCCAACGGAGACGTAGCTTCTTTGGAAGTGAACTTCGCGATAAAAATCTTTGTCTCCGTGTCCATCGGTTATCTCTCAACCGAGCCCTTTACGTATGCACTTTACTTTGTGATAGCCATCGTGCTTGAAGTATTTATATCTTTCTATCATATTGTTGCTTGTTTTTGTTAGCATAGACTGTTGGTGCACTTAAGTGAACCTAGTGGTTAGGTTTTGTCCTCAATAAATTAAACGTTAGTTTTATTCCGCATTTATTTGAGCCTAAACCGTAATATTTTTAAAAGCCTATTCACCCCTTCTAGGCGACGTCCATTTCACTTTCACCTAGCCTACAACCCTGACACTATAATGATACATCTCCTAAGACATACCCTAGTGTTGGGGTTCGGTGCAGAAAATCAAAAAATTTACTATGCAGCAACCCCGGAAGCCCAAGATCTATCTACTAGTAATGCAGTAATGGGAAGGAGATATTCATACCTTTGAAGACCGAATGCAGTTAACGTACCGTGAGGAACATGGATGAAGAATACACCTCGACGCTGACCTCAAGGTCACGATGTCCTTTTTGCTCCAGGACAACTCCTAGCACCAAAATCACAGTGTCGCCAGAGGGAGTCACACACGTACGGTTCTTGACACCGACCCTCGATTCTCCCTAATTCAGCCGAGATTGCTGAAGTAGATCTCCCGGCTCCGAATCCCGCAAAGCGACAACGCTCCATGGTGAAGAACTCCTTGCTTGCACAACCCTGACAAGGGGGCCACGGTTGCAAGAGAGAGAGGAGAGAGAGGAAACACAAGCCTTTTATTTATTTCCAGGTGGAAATTGGTGTGTTTTAATCCTCCCATGGGCACCTCTTTATATAGGCGGAGGGAGGGGTCCCTCCACCTTTAGGTCCCAATGTGGGACTAAAAACAATAGGAAAAGAGGGTCAAAACACAGCCAGCCGGGTAGGCCAACTTCCCACCCGCGCCTGGCCCAGTCGTCCAAGCGGCAGCGACAGGCAGTGTCTCAAGAGGCATGGGAAGCAGCCAACATCGGGGGGGGCGTCGGTGGGTCAGCGCTGCCCACCGCTGTGGCACGTGGCATCCTGCTCCGCGCTGGGTGGCCGTGGCAGACCACGATGACAGTGGGCGTGCCGCTTCCCAGCAGTACTAAGTATCACCGCCATTTTGGGTGGGTCAAACCGCCCTTTTCTCGCATTCTTTTGTCTTTTTCGCCCGTTTCTTTTTAGGTAAAATCCATACAGGATTTTGCCTAACTTTTAAGATGCCTTTTATAAATATTTATTTAAACATTCTTTTACAATATATTAATCCATAATTAATATATAATATATTTATATAACCATTTATCTGAAATCCCCTTTCCGGTCATTTTTCTTAGTCTTTCTTCGGACGACTTCAGATCTCCCCAGTAATTTTCTGGTTTCTCTCTTCTCACTTCTTCAGTGATTCAAACTAGCCATTAATGATTGATGGCTCAGATATGTAGAGGTCGTTGGGAACCCCGAGAGGAAGGTATGATGAGCACAGCAGCAAGTTTCCCTCAATTATGAAACCAAGGTTATCGAACTAGTAGGAGTAAGGAAACAACTCCAAGGTGTTGCTAGCAACTTGGAACCTGCACAACACAATCCACAATACTTTGCTCCAACTTACAGTGAGGTTGTCAATCTCACCGGTTTGCTGAAAACAAAGGATTAAATGTATAGTGTGGAAGATAATGATTGCTTGTAGAAAGTAAATGGTAATGGTAAACAGTGGATGGTATATCAATGATAAAGAAGGGTCAGGGGTCCACAGTTCACTAGAGGTGTTCTCCATATGATAGATAGCATGTTGAGTGAACAAATTACAGTGGGGCAATTGACAGATTGAGAAAGCATAACAATGCATATACTAGACATCTTGACTCCTATGAGATTTGATTGGGCATTACAACATAATACATAGACCTAATCCAACTACATCTATGACTAATAATCCAAGAGGAGTTGGATTAAGATACCTAATTAGGTGAAGGAAATAAAGACGAGACCCCAAATTAAGGAGTTTATAACAAGGACATATCCCTAGAGGGGGAATAGTAAAAGTAACTTTTGAGTATTGAAGACAACAAGTTGGAGATTACCAAGAATGATAAGAATTCAAGGAAAAATATCTGGATATGGGATACTACAATTATTCCCATTGAGGTTACCATGGAGTTGAGACCTATCGTAATCAATGCAAGACAATTCCTTACTCCGAAACATGAGAGTATACGAACTTCGAGGACGAAGTTTATTTTAAGGGGGAGAGTCTGTAACATCCCAGCATTAGAGTTTAGAAATAAGCTGAACACAGATGTGTGCATTGCATTCATGCATAGAAAATCCGAATAATTTTCGCACTTTTAAATAAAAACTTGTCAAAGAGATTGAAGCTTCTCTTAACTTGATGGAATTGAAGTAGATCATCAAGTTGACTGCGATAAGTTTCAGTATGACCTTTGCTAAAACCTTATTTTGGGTAAGGGAGATTTGATCTAAGGGTAGATCAAATGTAATAAAAGTTAAAAACCTAATACATTACTTAATGGTTATATTTGATCCTTAAGTAATCAGACCCTAGTATTCATTATATACTCATGAATACCAAGTTATAAATATAACTTAAGTAATAGGAATGGAACAACTAAATCTTGATCTATCTTAATCTCATCTGCTTATACCATGAGTATCATGGTAATACCTAACCCTACTTCTTTAGTGAGATTAAGTAGGAAGGAAAGCAATTCAAGACCATTCACCACATATCCTTCTTTCCATATCAATCCTTATGGAATCCTATCTCAATATCTATTGTTCATCAATATTGAGTAATCAACTATTGATTCACCAATTCTTAGCTTATTAACTATTGATCTATTAACTCATGTTCTTATCATAACATTCACTTTAAATCCTTTGGAGAAGGAAGTAAGAAGAGGTCAATAGTAATATCCTTAGATATCATCTATAGGATACTTGATGGAGTTAACTCACTCCTGAATGGATAGAAGGGTTATTTGAAATAAAGATATATGTGGTAACAAAGAGGATTCCGAGGATGAATACTGAAGATAGTTACCATGAGTAGTCCTATTGGATCAAGTAGGTATAGTCAATGAATTAAATCTCTTAATCCAATAGAGCTAAACAAAAGATAATTATAATACAACTATAATGTTGTATGGATGAAAGCCTTGATTAGCCAACTAGACCTAAGCCATATATGATCAAAGGATTATAATGATCATGCTTTACTCACCAAGATTGAATGCTTAGATCATGTATAAGTGACATTGGTGAATAGAACATGATTGAACCCTAGTATAGATATATTATCCTAGATTAGCCATGACAAGTCACATTAATATAATGTGCGGTTGGAGTATAAGATACTAGAGTAAAGTGAATAAAAGATAGTATGATTATGATGATGTTAGAGCAACATTGGATTAAAGAAGTAGTATTTTCCTCTTTGGAAATACTAAGCACTTGAGGTGAAGTAGGATTTGATGTATACGTCTATTGAAATAATATTAGTGAGGGATGATAAGGGAAGAGCATGAATTGAAGTATCTGTAAAACAATTGTTAGATTGGAGGTTATCAGCAGTAGAGTGGTTGTTATAACCAAGTATGGATATAAGAAGATTATGAAAGCTTCAGTGTCAAGCTCATTGGATTTACAAGGTGGATAAGAATATTTTTGTAAAGTAAAGCTCATCATGTTAGCACACGATGAAGGATATAAATAAGTAATATATCTAGGAAAGGAATTCCTTAATTAGCAGCCCAAGATTGTGAATTATGGAAGATAGGAATTCTTGGTAAACATTAAAACCCTAAATTTTTAACCAAACATAAAATCCATTTTATCTGAGTGATTTATCATCCTATTTCCACAATGTCTTATAGGAATAATTTCATATAGCAAATCACTCAAGTATATCTTTTACACTTTCAAACCTTTAAATCATGTGTAGCACATAATTGGAAATTACTATAAACCATTATGTCCAATATTATATCCATATATTAATCACACTTAAGCAAGTAGTGAATAACTAGTTCCAAGTAAAGAATTATGCATATTAAAAATAAGAAAGGTGGTTAGGGTTCACCTGTTGTTAGATTTTGAATAATAGAATTCACCATATAAATATTTCCTTAATATTATGAGTTAATGAAAATAAAATCTCATTAGTTAATAGTAAGGCATTCTATAATAATTTTGTGGATATTATCTCAATTAAATTCATATCAAAGGCCCTCACAAATAATAATAGGAAAAGTATATAGATAAAGAAAGTGAATAAAATATAATAATACATAATAAAAGTTCACAAATTGATTCATAATAACTTTATTGTTGCTGCAAGTATTCAGCAAATAAATTCCATAAAGAAAAGTTCAAATCAAATATTAAAATACAAATCTAGAAACAAAAACCTAAAACCCTAATTTTTATTTATTCCATTCAATAAATAATTTTTGATATAATTGTGAGCATTGAAAAATATCAACATGATTAGAGTAATCAATCAGTATAGTTATCTTTGGAATATTTAAAATGTTATACAAAAATTATGGTATTTAAAACCTTGAAGAAATTTGAATTGAAAAGAAAACAAAAAATAGACAAAGAAAAGGAACAAGGAAAAAACAAAAGGAAATTATTTCTGGCCGTGGCCCATTTCCTTCTCCTTATCTGTTACTCATGCGCAGCTCGTAGCAGCCCACTACGGCCCACACAGCCCACACAATAGCTCACCTGAGACTGACAGATGGGACCAGTGAGGGGGATCGCGGGTTGAGTTTGAATTGTTGCTAGGGGGTTTTCTGCGAAATGTCCATCGTCGTCTTCCTCGTGCGTCACAAGCACCTCGCTGGAGGGTCCGCCGCTGCCCGATGTTGTCGCCATCGTCAGTCGTGCGTCGTGATGCCCGCCACCGTACCAGAGGAGGATAAGAAGACCACCACGACGTCCCTGCTCTTCCCTATCTCCATTTCTTCCTCTTCCGCTCTGTCTCCTCTCAGATGCCAAACCCTAGCTCGCCAAAGCCGCTTATCGCCACCGCTAGAGAGCACCCCTTTTCCATCTGAGCTTACTAGTGAACTCGCCATGCTGGACTCGTTCATCTCCCCATAGGAATCGAAGCCGTTCGGTCTAAACCGAGCTCGCCATCACCGATGTTCCGTCGCCAGTCGACGCCATTCCCGTCGATTCCGGTTGAGCCTCGACTCACCAACACCTCTGCTAGCTTCCTAGTAAGATTCTGCTTCCGATGGTCATCTCCGATTCGTTGTCCGCTCGCTGTAGCCGTCTGTCCGTGTTGATACCGACCGCATCGCCACCAGAGCTCGTCGCCGATGAGGTTCTAACGACCATTTCTTGGCAGCGCCACCACACTAGGGTTCAGCACATCGTGCTTATTCGATCTAGGTTGGTCACGTTGGCTGGGGTGCCATCGATCGTCGCCGGCGACCTCATTCTAGTGGTGGAGACTAGGCTGGCGTCATGCTGACGTCATGCCTGCGTCGGTTGACCAGTCCATGCACATGTGGCATGTGACCCCACTAGTTAGTGACCTAGGTTAGGTCCTGGTTCAGTGTAAAAAGTTATTGTCTGTTTAATAAATAGATAAAACATTATAAATTCCAAATAAAATATTTCAGAAATTTAATAAAATGATTAAAACTTGTTAAATCAATAACTTTAGTTTGGTATTTCAGAAAAATACATGTAATATATGAAAATTTCTAGAAAAATAAAATCTATAACTTAAAACCATTATCAAACCTTATTATGTTAACAATTTAAATAATTATTATTTAATAAAGGTTTTATAAGTAATAAAACTTTGATAATTCATATTTTAATAATGGTAAATGTTAAAAAATATAAATAAAATACCAAAAATCTTAGAAAAATAAGAACTATAATTTAAAACTATAATCATGCATTATTATTTCACTTAGTTAAATATTTATTATCTATTAATTATTTATAAAGTAATAAACCTTGTAAAAATCATATCTTATTATTTATAAGTCACAAAAATAAATGTAATATACCAAAATGATCATAAAAATAATACCGACATGTTAAAAAAATATAATATCCCACCTTTGAGTTAAATAAAAATTTAAACACTTTAATAACTTGAATTTAAACCTATTTCTTTAGTTAATAATTCATATAATGTCAAATAAAATTTGTTAATATTTCTTAAATTAACTAATTAAAGTCTAATAAATAATATTAGTCTTGAATATTAATATTATGAAGTCATAATGGTTCAAAACTTTATAAATTCTATTTTATTGAATTATCTTTCAACCATAAGTGTAGATTATTTTCCAAAAGAATCCTTATCCTATATAAAATATCCAAGAATAATTTGTAATGAGATAAAACCCATTCCTTCACTTTAACCACAAGTTTATAAACAAATCAAAACACTATAGTGAGTTCATAAGTAGTAAATAATATTGTTTACTTATTCACAACCCTCAACCACACCCTTATTGGGAGATAAATCCCTTTATACATTTATAATGTAAAGAAACCACTACCAAATAAAAGTAATACTATTCTTAAGTAACTTTAAAGAAACAATATGAAGTGAACAAGGTATAAGTATAATAAGCATTACACCTAAAGTCCATCTATGTTTTAAAGTTAACTTTAGTCTACCAGAATTTAAGTATAATACTAAAAACTTTATTATATACTTTATAGTTAACTTTGGTCTGTTATAATTAAGTTATAAAGCATCTCAAATCCAAGCTATTCAAGTAAGAACAAACAACCTTGGCCACATTTGATTAACCACAAAGATTGCTTAGACCTTAGAAAAGAAATCTTTTCTTCAAATGTTATTCTTTTTTCCACTTCAAACATCAAATGACAATTAATAATAATCACATTAAATTAATATTTACTTATATATTTAGGATTATTAAAACTTAAGTTACTTATAAATGCCATTACTGGCAAAGTAAAACTTGAAGATAAGATAATTCTCATATAAGCAGTCCTTGAGTAGCACATCTCATTAGTATGTCTTATTGTTGTATGCCATTATGTTTACATGTTGTTTCACACATACTCACAAGCCTTAATAAGAAGCACAAGTATGGACCTTATCTAAAAGGACAACACATTCTAAAGTGACCATTTCCAGTTTCCAAACGCTAGATTAATGTTATACCCGGGATTCGCGTTCATAAAGTGCATTACATTACTTATGCATAAAAGCATTTTGCTTCTTTAAACATTAGTCCTTACCGCACCAATGATGCTGATTTCAGATATTGGATCTTTTATATTGTCTCGAAGACCGTGAGTGCATAATCTTGCAATCACAAAAGGGCAAGTTCACACTTGCTCATGTCCTTTGATTATTTTCTGTAAAGTATTTTGCAAATCCAGTGTTGTCATCACCTGCATTTGAAAAAGGACAGAAAACACTATTTTCATAATAATGTGATTATAGGTAATTTACCATGAGGTAATAACCTACTATAAGAGTTCCAGTGGTAAAGGAACGTATTATCTAGGACTTAACAACCAATGTCGCCAGTGATTCTTGCGCTGTATATTACGAGTTGACCATGAGATTTGGAATGGGACGGTGAATTCAGCTGTATCTTTTCCCTCTCTCATGGAGCCGGATGTGCGGGTCATGGCTGTTATCAATCATAGCATGCATATTATAAGGTAATTCGTAGAGGATATGCAGCAGATGGGTGGGAGCACTCAACGTCCCACGATAGTTTCGGCATCTGAACGGTCTGTACTGCCAATTGCCGTAATTCAATATGTGGGCTGGCGTACACCAAGGAGACATGCGGGGTCGCGGAGAGGCAGTGATTGGCTTGGATCTTAGTCTGGGCCTCACACCAAGGAAGTGTGAACGAACCTGCAATTCGGATGTGCAACAAAGTTAAGATCTCTCATGGGTAAAGTGACACACCTCTGCAGAGTGTAAGAACTGTAACTTGTTACTCCCTGTTCCGGGAAGGAGCTGCGAACATGGTGGGAAAGTGTCACATCCCAAAATTTTCCAAATGTTGAAATGTGAAAAATAAATAAACAAAATAAATAATTGTTGAAATTTAGGGTGAGAAGAAACTTTTTGAATTCCAAATGGAAACATCAAAACCTATTTTGATCAAATAAAATCCTAAAGGGATTTAAAAAGGTAAACAAATAATAAATAAAGTTTTAATAGTTGGAATCACTATTTTTGGGTCTTTAAATAAAAATATATGGTTTTGATAAGCAAAGGTAGAATTATAAATAAGGACTATTTTTAAAGAGCCAAATTAATCATGTTTATATGGGTGGAATGAGGATACTCAATTTTGGACAAGGTGGCAACAAAGGGAACCATGTTTATATGGCTATCTTTTTGTATGCACTAGAAGGAAACCACCCAGGGACTTAGAGATTGAACATGTTTCTCGTACAGTGGCTTCCGTGTACAGCCACATGCTAAATGGGCTCTGGCTTAGTCAACTACATAGTGGAAGACCCTTGCATTGGCATCTTCAGGTTAACTAGAATTGTGTATTGAAAATATATCCTTACATTGGTGCCTGGTAGACAAGCTAGCATTGTGTATTGGGAGGACTTCTATGGAAAGACTTTGTCACATTCTCGATCTGCCGGTATTCTATTCGGTGAGTACTTATCCATCGGCCACTGGTGGCATCAAGATGAGATTGTGTCATGTGGGTAAAGTGTACAACTTCTGCAGAAGATCAAATTCTAAGTACTTAGCCGTGTCCTCGGTTATGGACAACTCTGAGCAACTAAGGCCTGAAGCTATGGAAGATCTCGACATTCAAATTTCTCAAAGTAAAACTTGATGGTGACAACCAGGGATTAGAAGCACTTGGAGTTTTCCAAGGAGTTCAGAAAGATTGTCAAAATATCAAAACTATTTTGAAAAGATAGGATAAAACTATATTGCTTTCTGCAAATGAGCCTAAACCCTACTTAGCCAAATATGCATGTATTGATAGGATCCACTTATTTCTACATAGTAGTGAAACTTGCCAATACAATTCAAATGTATTGACCCTTGTGGCTGCAACTTATTATGTTACAGGGTTGTTTGATGTTAGTGAAGTGTGTTGAATAGGATTACAAGTCTACAACCAACATGATTGCCTGTGGCACTTTGAAGATGAAGGACTCCATGCTATATAGATATTTTGCTGCATTGTAATGTGATAGCCAAATGAGCTATGTAAGATGTAATGAATTATTTTATTCCTGGTTATAAAGTTGTACTATGACCTTTGTTTCTTGATATTACATCTTAACTATGGATGCTAGCTATTGATCCAGGGACTAGCATTGTAAACACAGGGATCTCTACCTTATTAAAGGTTTGGACCGCTACAGATGGTATCAGAGCATTGTGTTGCCTGTAGGATTGTAACCCCAGGATTGGACAAAACCCCTTAGAAAAATAGGAGTTGTGTTTGTTCCAAAAAAAACTTATTTACAAACAATCTTGTAAACTCTTTCCTCAACCTTTTGGTTTTGATTCTACATCTCTTCCTTTTCAACTTGATGGACAAAGCCTTCACCATGACTAATGACTTCCACTTTAGTTCCACCAAAGATTTCAACTTAGACATCACTAAGGACTACAAGTGAAAACCAAGAGACATTAGATTGTCTACCAAAACATTGATATCATGTTAGTGTATGGATCATATTGACTTATGAGGTATGACTATACTAAGTTAATTATTTTAAGAAAACTTGTTGTTTCCTTCAACTCATGAGTTAAGCTCATAAGTTGTTAAGTGGATAGTTGCTTGTTGATTGATTGATTGTTTGATTGAACTTGGATGTTTTGAGTTATGTGTTAGAACTTCTTAAAAACCTATCCATCATTACTTATCCCTATCAAACCAACAGATGCCTCCCCGTCGTGCCAACCCCAACCAAAACAACAACAACATCACTCCCGAGATGCAACAGTTGATGACAGGCCAAACTCATCTGATGCTGATGATGACCACGCTCATACAGAATCAGAACAACAAAACAACAACAACAATCAGAATAATCCTCCAGCTCATGACATGCTCACCAGTTTTCTGAAACTTAGGCCTGCAAGGTTCTCTGGAACAACTGATCCAATGGAAGCAAATGATTGGTTACGTTCGGTGAATAAAGACTTAGTGACTGTTGGCTGCACCGATGAAGAAAAAGTTAGGTTTGCAGCATTTCTGCTTGAAGGACCAGCAACAACATGGTGGGACAACTTTCAGATCACCACTCCCCTTGAAGATGTAACTTGGGCTATTTTTGAGGATGGTTTCCGTACAGCTCACATCTCATCTGGAGTGATGCACTTGAAGAAAAAGGAATTCCACAATCTGAAATAGCGTCACCTCAGTGTGGCTAAGTATATTGAAGAATTCAACAATCTGGCACGCTATGCACCAGATGAAGTTGATACAGATGCTAAGAGAAAGGAGAAATTCCTTGAAGGACTTAATGATGAATTGAACCTGCAGCTAGCTGTTGCCTATGTCCCAACATATCAATCACTCTGTGAGAAAGCCACTATACTGGAAAACAAGATGAATCAAGTTGAGAACAGAAAGAGTAAGCATAAAATCAAGTATCACTCAGGATCATCACAAAAGAAGCATTCATTCAAAAAGAGCAATGAAGATTCTGAACCACATCAGTATCACCACCACAACAATGGAAGTGATAATAATGGAAATGATAACAATGGAGATGACCTTGGTCAGAACCAACAAGACACTTTCAGGAAGAAAGATATTAGCCAGTTGCAGTGCTATAATTGTAAGGAGCTTGGACACTATGCATCAGACTGTCCTGAGAAGAAAAAGAAAAAGGATGCTAGAAGAGCCAATGGAAATGACTCTAATGTGACCCAGAAAGGACATGTGAACCACATTGACATGGATGGAAACTTTGAAGAGATAGAAGAACTGGATGTCAGGAATTAGTTGACTCAGTTGAGTCAAATAAGGATTCCTTGTCTGGATATCAAGTGTTGAACCCATAGTCTAGTGAACCATCAATGTAACCCTATGAGACTTTCTTTTAAGGGTGGTAGTACCCTAGTTGCTAAGCCAACTTGTAACCCTAGCCTTCCCAAATCTCGGGACGAGATTTCTTTTAAGGGTGGTAGCCTGTCACATCCCAAAATTTTCCAAATTTTGAAATGTGAAAAATAAATAAACAAAATAAATAATTGTTGAAATTTAGGGTGAGAAGAAACTTTTTGAATTCCAAATGGAAACATCAAAACCTATTTTGATCAAATAAAATCCTAAAGGGATTTAAAAATATAAACCAATAATAAATAAAGTTTTAATAGTTGGAATCACTATTTTTGGGTCTTTAAATAAAAAGATATGGTTTTGATAAGCAAAGGTAGAATTATAAATAAGGACTATTTTTAAAGAGCCAAATTAATCATGTTTATATGGGTGGAATGAGGATACTCAATTTTGGACAAGGTGGCAACAAAGGGAACCATGTTTATATGGCTATCTTTTTGTATGCACTAGAAGGAAACCACCCAGGGACTTAGAGATTGAACATGTTTCTCGTACAGTGGCTTCCGTGTACAGCCACATGCTAAATGGGCTCTGGCTTAGTCAACTACATAGTGGAAGACCCTTGCATTGGCATCTTCAGGTTAACTAGAATTGTGTATTGGAAATATATCCTTACATTGGTGCCTGGTAGAAAAGCTAGCATTGTGTATTGGGAGGACTTCTATGGAAAGACTTTGTGACATTCTCGATCTGTCGGTACTCCATTTGGTGGGTACTTATCCAGCGGCCACTGGTGGCGTCAAGACGAGATTGTGTCATGTGGGTAAAGTGTACAACTTCTGCAGAAGATCAAATTCTAAGTACTTAGCCGTGTCCCCGGTTATGGACAACTCTGAGCAACTAAGGCCTGAAGCTATGGAAGATCTCGACATTCAAATTTCTCAAAGTAAAACTTGATGGTCACAACAAGGGATTAGAAGCACTTGGAGTTTTCCAAGGAGTTCAGAAAGATTGTCAAAATATCAAAACTATTTTGAAAAGATAGGATAAAACTATATTGCTTTCTACAAATGATCATAAACCCTACTTAGCCAAATATGCATGTATTGATAGGATCCGCTTATTTCTACATAGTAGTGAAACTTGCCAATACAATTCAAATGTATTGACCCTTATGGCTGCAACTTATTATGTTGCAGGTTTGTTTGATGTTAGTGAAGTGTGTTGAATAGGATTACAAGTCTACAACCAACATGATTTCCTGTGGCACTTTGAAGATGAAGGACTCCATGCTATATAGATATTCTACTGCATTGTAATGTGATAGCCAAATGAGCTATGTAAGATGTAATGAATTATTTTATTCCTGGTTATAAAGTTGTACTATGACCTTTGTTTCTTGATATTACATCTTAACTGTGGATGCTAGCTATTGATCCAGGGACTAGCATTATAAACACATGTATCTCTACCTTATTAAAGGTTGGGACCGCTACAGAAAGGAACTCCATGAAAGTTCTGGTAAACCCGACCTTTGAAGAAATGTTTATGAAAACTTGCATTGCCTACGACCTATGGTCTGTGGCTGTAGATATAGTGCATCAAACACTCCTTTTCTAGTGGACTTGCTGAGTATGCTCGTACTCAAAGTATCTTCTTAACCCTTGCTAGGTTCTAAAGCCAGTACAAACGACGTCTACATCAAGTTATGCTCCAGAATCATCACCAGAAGCTAAAGTTCTTCAATAAAGTCAAGAAAGTCAACATATACATCAACTCAAGTGAAGACGAAGTTACTAATTAGATAGGAATATAATCTCTAGCCATAAAACCTATTTCTGTAGTGTATTGCCATAGCAGCAATGCTAGACCATTAGTTAAAATACTAGTCCTATTAATATGATAGTTTTTGAATTGTTTATTCCTGATTCTTCTTTGTAAGAAGTTTCTTTCTCTCTTTTTAACCTAGAGTGTTCTCTGGATCTTATGTAAAGAGTTGAGTTGTAACCTATAGTCATGTCTTGGACCTGCTGTGTTTCTGTTGTACCACTTTGAGGGATGTAATACTAGTGAACGGTGTTTTATTGGTGTTATGTCAATGACTATAGTGTACTACATCATGTAGTGGTATGCTGGGTCACCGCAGGTATGAAGAAGTAGTTTATATAGGAAAGGAATTCCTTAGTTAAAAGTCAAGAATTGTGAAGTATTGAAGATAGGAGTTCTTGGTAAACACTCAACTTTAAATCTTTAATGAAACATAATATCCATTCTATATGACTGATCTATCATCTTATTTCCAAAATGGCTTATAGGAACATTTTCCTATAGAAAAACACTTAGGCACATCTTTGTCCTTCCCAACTATCATCATCATATATGCTTAGGAGTTATATTTATCAATTCCTTTCCATAAGACATTCCAGAAAATAACTTTCTATTTTAAAGGGTGATATCATTAAAGATCACAAACATAACTACAATATGTTTTAGTCATTAATATTTATTCACATCAACAAAAGAATATAATTATACTAAGTACCCTAAAACCTAGTGTGAATATTTACAATTCCAAATCCTAACTTCTATGCAAGTTATAACAAAATATACACCTTGATATCACCTAAGCCCATGGGAATAATATTAACCATATTAATTCCTTAGAACTTCATGTATCATATAATAATGAAGGATCACCATATAAAAGTTTCTTTAATACTATAAGTTAATAAGAATCAAATCTCATGAAATAATAGTAATACATCCTTTAATAAGTTTAAGGTATGATATGTAAATTAAATTCATAAAAAAGGTAATTACAAAATATTAAAAAGAAATGGACTTATATAAAGAAAATAAAGAAACTATAACATTATATAATAAAAGCTCACAAAATGATACTAAATACATTACAGTATTGCTACAACTACTTAGCAAATAAAATTATATAAGGAATATTCAAAACAATTGTTTAAATGCAAAAGCTAGAAAAGAAAACAGAATTAGAAAAGAAAGAAATCAAAGAAACTACCCAGCCTAGAATATGGCCCGAGGCCCATTACCTCACCTCTCTATCTGCTACTCACGTGCATCACACAACATCCCAGTAATGGCCCAACAACCAGTCCGGCTAGCTTTCCTCTTTGGCTGACAGGTGGGACCCTGCCAGAGACCGCGGGTTTGTTTCGAAGAAGCTCAAGGGGTTTTATGCAAAACTGTTGTCGTCATCCTCACGCGCACAGGCACCTACTTGCGTACCGACGATGCCGTCCGCCGTTGTCATCAAAATCCGACCGCCGTGATGCTCGCCACCGACCCTGAGAGGTGTAGATAAGACCGTCGCGTCCTCCTCTATCCTCTCATACTATCTCATCTTCTCTCGTGCCCTCTAGACCTACCTATCTTCCTCACCCGAAACCCTAGCTCACCGGTGTTCATCGTTTCGGCCATGTTCGACCACCCCTTGACTCGCCGAAGGCACCATTGGAAGCTCCGTCGTGTCCTTGTTTGCCTAGGACCAAGCATGGAAGCTGGCGCGCCGTGTATCGGGCGGAATCGAGCATCATCTTCTGTCGGCCATCATGGCCACTGTCATTGATTCGCCATCGTCACGCCTCCCCACGCCTCCTCGACCTCTCCATCGTCATCAGGGTGAGCTCATGGATCTTCTAGTACTCTCCAATTGCTTTATATCGCCATAATATCCGCCGCACCATGCACCACAGTCGGCCACCGCAGTAGGTCATCGCCAGAGCAACTCCGATGACCATTCCCGAGCGGCGCAACCACTATGAGGCTCCACGTTGAGCACCGAGTCGAACACGACCAACCCCGCGTGCTCGCGCGCTCTCAATCCGAAGATCGAATCATGATCTGAGGATCATCCATGGATGATGTCAGCATGACATCACGTTGATGTCATATTTCTATTTTTTATCATTTTAGAAATCGTATTAATGTTTTCTGTAATAAATAAAAACCTTAGATATGACGTGGCATAGGCCCCACTAGTCAGTGACTGGGGTAAGAATAGACCTGGTAAGAAAAACCTTTCACCTCATGCTGACATCACCAGTGACACAGGAAAACATTTTGTTATTCTATTTTAATAATTTAGAAAATGATTAAATCTTGTTAAATCAATAACTTTTGTTTTACAATTCAGAAAAATATGTTTAATATATGAAAAGGTTCAGAAAAATAAAATCTATAATTTAACTTTATTATCAAACATTATTATGTTAACTATTTAAATAATTAATATCTAATAAACATTTTATAAGTAATAAAAGTTTGATAATTCATATTTTAATAATGGTAATTAATAAAAATATAAACAATATATCAATAGTCTTAGAAAAATGAGAACTATAATTTAATGCTATAATCATGTATTATTATTTCACTTAATTAAATATCTATTATTTATTAAGTGTTTATAAAGTAATAAATCTTATAAAAATCACATCTTATTATTTAAAAATCAGAAAATACATTTAATATACCAAAGTGATCACAACAAAATCAAGTATACACATTAAAAATATGATATTTCCCTTTTGAAATAAAATAAAATGTGGATATTTAATAAACCATATTCCTTTGTTTGAATTCAATAAAGGTATGTAATAAAAAGTTGGTAGTTAGTATTTTAATGCAAGAAAAATAGAGGAGTTAGTCGTAGTGTAATTCAAATCTGATTGTGTTTATGAATGTAAGCTAGTAGTACTAGTGCATGTTCCTATAGAGATAAATAGTACTAGTATGCAGTGGATTCAAAAGTAGAGTGGTAGCTAGCTAAGCTAGTAGCACCATACAACCATCCATAAGCGCATCGAGCTTAGTAGATATTTTTGCATGAGACTGCAACATGGCTGGTTTCTAGATGAATTTAAGATGTCCTGGCGATGGTGTATGTCAGCAAGGGTGCTGCGTGTGCTCTTGGCCTCTTGCATGTTGGACAGAGGGTACTAGATTTAGTTAAGCGACAGGATATTTCAGGTTGTACCGATGTCCAACTCCTATAAATACCTACCGCTGTTGTACTTTGCACACCACTCGATCGATTAATTAGGTAAGGGAGTGATAGCCAGAAACGAGCGAGCTTCCATTGTTGCATTGAGAGAATTTGGATGAGCGTGAGAGATCGCATCTACAGTACCATGCATATGCATACATGTCGGGAGTATATGAAGGTGCTGCTGGTCTATCGTAGAAGAGAGGCAAGCAGAGTATTGGCGTTTATACTGCTATGGATTTCTTTCGATTGCGGGAGTTGTCGATCTGCATATATTATTGATTTGAGTGTATATTTCTATTGCAGGCAAGTTGATCTATACTCTCTCACATATTTTGTAATTTAGTTTCTTTAAAAAAAATTGAAGATGCACTATTTATGTGATATATGTATATATTCCTTGATAATTATAGTTAGTAATAAAACTTAAAAGTATAAACTTCATGTTTAGAAACTTTTACCTAGTTCAGTAAGATTTTTCTTTAAAGTTATTCTTTTAAGATACATTATAAAGCAAGACATAAGCATTTCTATGAAAGCTCTAAATGATAAACCATCTTCATATAAGGAGTATTTTGATACCATTCCACAATTGAATATTCTATTTTTACGTGTACTTTATTATACTTACATATTGTTCACACACACTCACAAACCTTAATAAGAAGCAAAAGTGTGAAGCTTATCTAAAAGGACAACACATCCTAAATGGACCATATCCAATTCCCAAAACCTATATCAACGCTTATTCCAGGGATTCGAGTTTAACAAATTGCATTACATTACTTATGTATAATAGCATCTTGCTTCTTTAAACATTAGACCTTACCGAACCAATGATGCTGATTTCAGATATTGGATCTTATATTGTCTCGAAGACCATGAGTGCATAATCTTGCAATCACAAAAGGCAAGTTCACACTTGCTTATGTCTTTTGATTATTTTTTGTAAAATATTTTGCAAATCTAGTGTTGTCATCACCTGCATTTTAAAAAGGTCAGGAAACACTATTTTCATAATAATGTGATTATAGGTTATTTACCATGAGGTAATAACCTACTATGAAAGTTTCGGTGGTAAAGGAACATATTATCTAGGACTTAATAACCAATTTCACCAGTGATTCTTGCGTCGTATATCACGCGTTAACCATGAGATTTGGAATGGGACAGAGAAGTCAGTTGTATCTTATTCCTCTCGCATGTAGCCGGATGTGCAGGTCATGGTTATTATCCTGGTAGCGTGCATTTAATTGGTAATTCATAGAGGATATGTAGCATATGGGTGAGAGCCCTCAATCCCACGATAGTTCTGGCATCTAACGGTCTGTACAAACCATTGTTGTAATTCAATGGGTGGGCATGGTGTACACCAAGAAGACATGCGAGGTCGCGAAGGGGGCAGTGATTGGCTTGAATCTTAGACTGGGCCCCATACAAAGGAAGTATGGACAAGGTCATGTCTTGGTTGTGCAACAAGGCTAAGGTCTCTTATGGGTAAAGTAACGCACCTCTGCAGAGTGTAAGAACTATAACTTGTTACTCCCTGTTCCGGGAAGGATCTACGAACGCGACGGGAAAGAACTCCATAAAAGTTCTGATAAACCCGTGAAGGCTGACGGACATAGCTTTTCAGAATAAAAGCAACCTTTAAAGAAATGTTTACCAAAACCTGCATTGCCTACGACCTACGGTCTGTGGCTGTAGCTATAGTGCATCAAATACTCCTTTTCTAGTGAACTTGCTGAGTACGCTCGTACTCAACGTATCTTCGTAACCCTTGCTAGATTCTGAAGCCAATACAGACGACGTATGCATCAACTTATGCTCTAGGAATCATCATCAAAAGCTAAAGCCCTTCAATAAAGTCAAAAAAGTCAACATTTACATCAATTCAAGTGAAGACGAAGATGCTGATTAGATAAGAATATAATCTCTAGCCTTAGAACCTAATTTTGTAGAGTGTTGCAATAGCAGTAATGCAAGCCCAGTAGTTCAGATACTAGTCTTATAAGTATGATAGATTTGAGTTGAATATTTCTGATTCTTCTCTGTAAAGAAGTTTATTTCTCTCTCTTTAACCTAGAATGTTCTCTGGATCTTGTGTAAAGAGTTGAGTTGTAATTAACCTATAGTCATGTCTTGGACCTGCTGTGTTTCTGTTGTACCACTCGGAGGGATGTAATACTAGTGAACGGTATTTCATTAGTGTTATGTCAACGACTATAGTATACTACATCATGAAGTGGTATGCTGGGTCACCGCACCACACCATGGGGCGGCGCGCCCTAGGGGGTGGCCGCACCAGCCCTAGGTGTGGCCACCTCTTGGCCCCACTTCAGCTGCCCTTTGGACTCTGTCTTTCCTCTGGTAAAATATTGACTTTGGCTTTTTTTCCGTCCAATTACGAGAATATTTTTTTACTAACTTTTCTGAAACCAAAAACAGTAGAAAACATGTAACTTGCACTACGACATATTGGCAATAGGTTAGTTCCGGAAAATGTATAAAAATACCTCAAAGTGTAGACAAAATATAAAAAAGTGGATACAAAACAAGCATGGAGCATAAAAATTATAGATACGTTTACGACGCAATCATCTCCAAGCTTCATCAATCCCTTAAGCGTGCTAGCCAATAGTTCGTGAATACTATAGACATGGCCAAGACTCCTCTATGACCAATGATCAACATCGGGATCTGAATATCCTTGTTGACCACCTGTGTACTCAACGATATTTGTCGTTCAACCGTAAACACTGTGTCTTTTCCTTTTGTCTTTACGATACTATATTGTCTGAGGTTTTGATCAAGTGATATTCTTATGTTAGTGTTCAACCTTTTTACCAACAATACCTTCTTTACTTGTTTCGATAAGTAATATCCCCGTGACCTAGTCACACGCTGCGCAGCTTATGGACATAACTTATCCGAGTGGGCCTAGAGTATCTTACGCCACGCGGATGGACAAATCCCACTCTTGACTTAGTCTCCTCAACATGTTCCTCCGGATACCCAACGTCACCTTTATAATCACCATTTCACTGAGTGACATTGTGTGTCATTAAAAGCATCCTAGGGTAACATTGATTTGATGTGGTCTCACAGTCTAAGGAAAAAGCCATTATGTTTCGTAAACATCATAACCTGAACTTTGTGACATAATCGTGATACGATGCTATAGATAGGGTATGGTTCACCATCTCATTCCCTAATGAAATTATCTCATTGTCAATTAGGAGCTGAGGCACCTTCATGATCAGGAAACGTTTGATCATTAGTTGACCTATGAAACGGTGACTAGAGTTTCACCAGGAACTACTTTTTGTTTGTCTATCACACGTGTATCGATGTTTCCTATCAATACAGTTATAGCATGATACAAAACTTAATCATAAACTTTATGAAATATGCCATCTAATATTTGACTCTAGGGCATATTCCCTCCAGTCTCCCACTTGCATTAGAGTACAAATAAACTTTCTTCATTTTTTATCCAATCATTAGTACCATACTCCTTGGTTCTTATGATTATTCTTGCTCATGGAAGAGTTCTAAGTATGAGAAATGAACACTTCATTCCTTATGTATCCTTTGCGACTTATTAATGTCATCCTGCATGACATTAATACCTTTATCATCTCTATGATAAAAAGTTGTGCATGTTTAATGTTTCAGCAACAGAATGGGGTTATTCAAGTTTCAGATACCGGTAGTGACTTTAGATAGTTCTCTAGGACTTTCTCACGGACACTAAGTATTTGGAACACATTCTGTGGGAATTTGATTCTCAAAGCTTCAACATTTGTACAACACATGACAATATTCTCATACTATTTTATTAAATGTATATTTCCTAATTCAAAGATGCACCCTGTGCAATTTCGAATATTCAGCCATCACGCTTCAACCGTGCCTAAAGGTAACCTCTAATGCAGAGATTTCCGATCTTTATAAATCCAACATGTATCCTTTCTAGTATAACACTTCATACTTCTAAGTATGTTGTCTTTATAGATCCAAAAACGTGTCTACGGATCTCTCCAGATACTGTAGACAATCCTAACTCATCGTTAAATGATTCACCAATCATTTCTGAACTTGTTCTTTCAAATAAGAACATGGATAAAATTATGTTGAGTGTTTGTCCTGATTTCAATTCGGAATCCTATGTCACAACATAGTGGATGTTCAAACATCCTATTCTTTAAATCATGGACTCTTACACTTAATGATCTTTCCTAAACCCCTTATTGAATTATTTAAGGAATCTTCTTAAATCAATTCATATTCTGAACTATTCAGAATATGTTAGGAATTCATTCCAACATAATTACATAGGAAATATCCTAGATTTATATGTTGTATGTTCTATAAATCATAATTTATTCATTTATTGGCCTTCTAGTCTTTTATTCACAATGTGACATTCACACATATGAATCTTATTAAGATCCCACTCAAAATATGTCAGCTACATATGTGAGCTTAAACTTAATAATACTTCCTCACAAATATGTCATCCACATATTATTTCAGGAAAACACCCTAGCTCCCCCTTAGCTTTATGCATTTTGCATAACATTCTCGAAATTTTGAACAATTTGAAATACCTTGATCAATCATCAATTTAAGACCTTACTCATTTTACAAGATTCTAAAATTCATTAGACATTCAGCACTCTGAATCAAATTCATTCAAATTCACTCAAGACCCTTCTTGACGAATTGCGCTTTGTCTTTATAAGGCTCCCACTTATTTCTTATAACCTTGCGGTCCTTTAAAAATATCAAGTAACTCCTTACTTGTCGAGATTCAGTAACGTTTTACTTTCTAATCTCAAGTGAAGTTTTAATTTCAGGATTTCTCGTAACCTTAGTTTACCATCATCTTCCTTGTTGTCCGTAGGTATGTCTTGTTCTAGTAACTCGACAATCAATTCATATTTATATCTACATCATATGTATTAAAAGTTTATGAATCCTACTACTTTATGTAAAAGCATAATCGGAAACTACAATGATCAAATCATTGACTCCTTTTTTATTATAATATGAAGAGTCGCGTTCTGGAACACTTTCCACTTGCGCTTCTCAATCATTTCGATGCATGGTCACAAACCTTCATCACGCTCCTACTTTCATTTCCTGAACACCATTGTCGAGAAACGCATTTTCTTTGAAAATGCACCAACTTTTTAGCAATACTAGCTTTGCCTTCTTTGGTTCTAGTTATGAAATTTATCTTACAACTTTCCAAGGATTTATTCGTTAATGCTTTTGTTTTATCTCATAGAGCCAAAAGCTTCCATGAATTTTAGATTGTTTTACTTTATTCCAGGTGAGTGTTTGCTATTTACAATTGATGGTTTGTTATTAACGCCACTATGAACTATTTGGTTTATTTCCAGATGTATTTCCCACATTATGCCGACTAGGCACTTTATAAATTTTCATCTCTTATCAATTAGTTTCCTTAATTCAAACAATTCAAACATAATCTAAAATAACATATGAACATAAATACAAATCACTCATAAAAGCAGAACAACTGACTTGTTAGAAACTTGTATGAATAATCGTCTCACAAAACGTATGACACACTATAAAAGGTTCATATTCCGCGATTACAATAATTATTCAAAAACTGTAAACTATATGATAAATCTTGAGGGAGAGTGCCATCGGCCATCATCATCATGCTTTCCATCAACACGCAACGTCACCTTCTCTCTTGTAGCCATCTCTCATGCAGAAGGACATGTTTTCATAAAATAGAATAAGTATCAGATACTTCGCTACTGCAATAAATTTTTGCAAGATTATAACATTTATAAACTTTTGTATATCACATATACCTTCGCTGTCGATGACTTCTCCAGCAATGGGATCAACCTTAACACTTCTCAAGCATGATATGAAGTCATGGAAATTATAAGTTTCCACTTCACCTCTCTTGATACACCCCTTGGCATACTCCTGGTAGTTGAGGGGTAGCGATCGTATAAGTACCTCATTGGCAAAATAATCATCCATCCAATGATCCACAAAGAAAACCATCCTCATATAGGCATCATGCAAGCGTATCAGGTGGCTCTCCAAGCAGGTATTATCCCCATCTATATGTGATGTCTATGCACGCTTCTATTCTTGTAGACAGTGTTGGGCCTCCAAGTATAGAGGTTTGTAGAATAGCAGCAAGTTTCCCTTTAGTGGATCACCCAAGGTTTATCGAACTCAGAGAGGAAGAGGTCAAAGGTATCCCTCTCAAGCAACCCTGCAATCAAGATACAAGAAGTCTCTTGTGTCCCCAACACGCCTAATACACTTGTCAGGTGTATAAGTGCACTAGTTTGGCGAAGAGATAGTGAAATACAAGTAATATGGATGATTATAAGTGGTAATTGCAATCTGAAATAAAAATGGAAGTAATCAAACATGTAACGGGACTAATTGTAAACAGTGTTTAAATGCTTAAAGACAAGGCCTAGGGATCATACTTTCACTAGTGGACACTCTCAATAACGATAATATCTTCTCTTCACTATGCTACCCTGGACTACTCTCCGGCTGGAACACTAATTCATGGTGTAGGGCTACAAGAGCTCTCCTTAAAGTCCGCATTCCCCATCTAGGTAACCCCCAATTGTCACCTTGAGCGCTAGATGGTTCCAACAAACACCACAATTTCATAGGAACATCCAACTCAAATTATAACTCATGATAACTATTTCTATAACCTTTAGCCTAAGTGCCACACACGGTGTGTGATACGTCTAATTTGCATCACCATTTTATATCATAATTTGCCTCTATTCATTGACATATTTCTTATTATGAGGTGTTACTTATGTCTTTTCCTCTGTTTTTGCATGTTGGATGATTCTTGGAGGATGGACTGCCAGAGTCAGGTTTCTGATGGAAAAAAGAGGTGTTTTGATGCAATTTGGCAAAGATCATAAAAATGCCAGAAAAATATTGGAAAATTATATTTTCCTAGAAGACGAAGGAAGTCAGAAGGGGAGGCGTAGCTGGGCCATAGGGGGCCCACACCCCCTAGGCGCGGGTCCCCCTAGGTCGCGCCTAGGGCAGGTGTGGCCCACCTGGCCGGCCTCTGACTCCTCCCTCTCGCCTATATCTTCCTCTCGGAACCCTAATACCAAGGGAGGGACCATAGAAAGATTTCCGCCGCCTCTGCGGGGCAGAAAACACCGAGAGAGAAAGAGCTATCCGGCAGACAGATTTCTGCCGGGGAAATTCCTTCCTGGAGAGGGGAGATCATCGCCATCAACACCAGGCTTCATCGGGATCATCATCATCATCCACACCATCATCTCCACCAGCACCATCATCACCACTCCATCCCACTGTAACAATTGTGTTGGATCATGCATTAGTTCTTAGGGGAAACTTTCCCGGTGTTAATTACTATTGTTATTGATGCTTGTGAGTGGAACCATTGGATTATTTTTTATGTCCAGATTGTTATCCATCACCATATCATCCTTGATCTAGATCCATATGATGTCTTGTGATTAGTTCGTTTAGTTCTTGAGGACATGGGAGAAGTCATGTTGTTAGTGGTGGATTTGTGTTGAGTTATTATTCAGTGGTTTAGCATTTAAGGTGTGGTGTTATTCTTCTAGTGGTGTCATGTGAACGTCGACTACATGATACTCAAGGGAATATGCCCTGAGAGGCAATAATAAAGTGTTTATTATGTGTATTCCAAGTATATGATAGATGTTTATTTTGCATGCTATAATTGTATTAATACAGAAACGTTAATACATGTGTGTTTAATAAACAAACAGAAAGTTCCTAGTTATGCCTCTCTCATAAACTAGCTCGTTGATTAACAAGATGATCAAAGTTTCCTGATCATAGACATTGGATGTTGTTAATAATGAGGTCACAACATTAGTGTAATGATGTGATGAACATTCATCCAAAGTATAGCATTACGATCAAATTCATTGAGTTTATATTGCTATAACAACTTACGAAGTGATCCTAATCCTTAGACCATGAGATCATGTCAATCACTAACACCGGAAGAGTTTCTTGATGACATCAAACGTCACACCGTAACTGGGTGATTATAAAGATGGCTTCAGAACTACTAAAGTGTTATGTTGAGGCTCATGGATCGAGAGTGGAATTTGTTCATCCCGATTACGGATAGATATACTCTGGGCCCTCTCGGTGATATCACATTAATTAGCTTGCAAGCAAGTGATTTGATCACTAGAATGTTATATCACGGGAACGAGAAAAGAGTGCATGTCAGTAACGAGATCAAACTAGGTATGGAGATACCGATGATCGAATCTCGGACATGTAATATATCGTGAAACAAAGGGATTAAGATACTAGCATAAAAGGTTCCGTCGATCACAGGAAAGTCACCGTTGAATCTGTGGGAGTCAGTATGGATCTCCAGGTCCCGCTTCTGATTATTGATCGGAGAAGGGTCTCGATCATGTCCGCATTATTCGCGAACCATAGGGTGGCACACTTAAGGGACACTGACAACCAATTGGAGCAAAAGTTTCATGCCTAAAAGAATAACAAGCACAGGAATTTATTTCACTAGATACCAAAACAGGTTTTTGGGTGAAATTGCAGAAAGTGTTTTTGCATGTGAAATGGAATACTAGCAAGGGGTTATATGTGAATGTTTGTCATTAAAGTAATTGACAAAATTCTGAATAAATAAAAGGAGTTTTATTTAATGAGAGTTTGCATTAAATTTGGTGGAAATTTAATAGCAATTTTGAGTGGGATTTTGAGTGGAGGGAATTGAAGAGATTTTTGTGAGTGGAGTGTCCACCCACATGAATGAAGGAGGGGAGGGACAACCCCAATGGCCGGCGGCCACCCCCTTGGGTGCCCCCCTCCTCCTATAAAAGGCACCCCCTCTCCTCTCTCTCACTCACACCTCCTCGTGAAGGATCTCTCTCCCCCTCTAGAATTTATTCCCCATGGTCTCGGACTAGAGAGATACATGTTCCCGGTGGCTATTCGGCAAGAAAGAGTTGTGCTTCCGCTGCATCACTGGAGCGAGGAGGCGGAGGTTGCTCGGTTTCTTGTACATGTGTGCGAGCACGGATGCGCTGCTATTTTGCGGCGCTAGGACTTCCTCTTGATCTTGAGATCGGCAAGAGATCGTCTACATCAACCACGAGTTTAACTAGTTAAGCTTTGTCGGTCTTCAAGGGTATGTTCTCTACGGATATACATCCTCCCGTTGTTTGTATCTAGTAGATAGATCTTGGTACATAGTTCCCATTGTAGGAATTTTTTTTGTTTTCTATGCTGCGAACCCTACAGTGGTATCAGAGCCGGTTCTATGCGTAGATGCTTTACACGGGTAGTACACATATGAGTATGTGGGCGATGATGATCATGTTGTTGCTTCTTATTTGTAATTTTGGATATTGGTGGCATAGTGGGATGAAGCGGCCTGGACAAACTTTACATGTCCTCGCACATGAGACATGTTCCACGCTTGACATGCAACTAGTTTGCATAAGTGGCTAGCGGGTGTCTGTCTCTCCTACTATAGTCAATATTTATTTTGCAACGAGTTGTCAACAATTTGGTTATCCTTGTTGTGGTTCATGTTCGTAGATATGAACGGTTCTATCTTCGAAAGCCCTAAGTCACGTAAAACTTGCAATGGACAAATTAGAGGTGTCTAGTTTAGATTGTTGCTGGGCTAGAGTTATGATATGGTAATGTTGTAAGTAGAAGTATGAGATGATACTCTTACAACACATATAACGTGTAAGATCCATAGACCTTGGCCTTACACATAGAGGTATGATAATGATCATATCACTGTGCACATGATGGAGATCATGTGCGGAAACCATATCATTCCACTTATAAACATGTGATGTTTGATATCATCTTATATTGCTTGTTTGGCGTTTTATTAGCTTAATAAGATGATCCCTCATTTAAATATCAAGATAAGAATGTGTTATTCCTTTAGTGTGCACCGATTATGTTTTCGTCGCTCCAAGGCATCACGTGATGATCGGGTGTTCTTGGATCCATGACCATATTTCGGGTGTAAGACAGTTACACACGTGAATACTAAGGTTCTAACTTGGCGAGGCTAGCATGTACATACATGGCCTCGGAACACGGACCAAAAGGTTAAGCATGAGTCATATAGTAGATATGATGCCCATTTGATGCTCGCCTTTGAAGCTACTCCGACTCACGTGATGATCAGACTTGGTGTAGTGGATTTGGTTCATGTAATCACCAAAAAGGCACGAGGGATGTCGTTTTTGAGTGGGAGTTCATCATAATGTGGATTAGTTGAACTCAATCTATCATAAACTTAGTATAAACTTTACAAATTCTGTTGTAGATGGCACCACCTGCTTTTAATTTCAATGTGTTCATGGAGAAAGAGAAACTTGCAACTAACGGTAGAAACTTTACCGAATGGGCCATGAATTTGAGGATTCTCCTCTCTGCTGCACAAAAGCAATATGTGCTAGAAGCGTTGCTAAGCCCCCCACCTTTCGATGATGCCCCTGACGAGGAGAATAATGTCTATCAGGCTCGTCAGGAGGACCACAACTTAGTTCATTGCGGCATATTGTATGGGCTAGAGCCGGAACTTCGAAAGCATTTCAAAAACGGAAATGCATTTGATACAATGGGTGAGTTGAAAATGATTTTCGACACACATGCTGCCGTAGAGAGATACAATGCTTCAGAAAAGTTCTTTAGCTGCATGATGGAAGAGCATAGCTCCATAAGTGAGCATGTACTCAAGATGTCGGGTTACGCCGATAATCTTGTGTCCTTGGGAATAACGATTCCCATTGACTTAGGCATCCATCGTGTTCTACAATCTCTGCCACCTAGCTATAAGAGCTTCGGGATGAACTATAATATGCAAGGCATGAAGAAGTCTCTCCCCGAGCTTCTGTCAATGCTTAAAACTGCAGAAGTGGAGATCAAGAAGGAAAATAAAGTGTTGATGATCAATAAGAACACTGGTTTCAAGAAAGACAAGAAGGGAACACGGAAGGGAAGTAAGGGCGGCAAGTCGGTTGCCGTGCCTGAATAGAAACCCCAAGTTGGACCTAAGTCTGATACCGAGTGCTACTATTGTAAGGGGACTGGCCATTGGAAGCGCAACTGCCCCAAGTATTTGGCAGACAAGAAGGCCGGCAAGGCAAACAAAGGTACATATGATACACATGTTATTGATGTGTACTTGACTAGTGCTTGCAGTAGCACTTGGGTATTTGATACCGGTTCAGTTGCTAATATTTGTAACTCGAATCAGGGGCTGCGGAACAAGCGACCGCTAGCAAGGGGTGAGGTCAATATGCGTGTCGGCAATGGATCAAGCGTTGATGTGATCGCCGTCGGAACGTTGCCTCTCCACTTTCCTTCGGGATTAGTAATAAACTTAAATAATTTTTATCTGGTGCCAGCACTGATCATGAACATTGTATCTGGATCGTGTTTGATGCGAAGTGGTTATTCATTTAAATCCGAGAATAATGGTTGTTCTATTTATATGAATGAAATCTTTTATGGTCATGCACCGATGATGAATGGTTTATTTCTATTGGATTTCGATAATAGTGTTACAAATATTCATAATGTTGATGCTAAAAGGATTAAACTTAATGATGATATATCCGCATATATGTGGCACTGCCGTCTAGGTCATATTGGCGTTAAACGCATGAAGAAGCTCCATTCAGATGGACTTTTGGAATCACTTAATTTTGAATCATTTGATACATGTGAGCCATGCCTTATGGGGAAGATGACTACAACGCCGTTTTCCGGTTCAATGGAACGGGTGATAGATTTATTGGAAATCATACATTCTGATGTATGTGGTCCAATGAGTGTGTCTACGCGAGGTGGATATCATTATTTTGTTACTTTCACGGATGATTTAAGTAGATACGGTTATATCTACTTGATGAAACACAAGTTTGGAACCTTTAAAAAGTTCAAGGAATTTCAGAATGAAGTGAAAAATCGTCGTAATAGAAAGATTAAATTTCTACGTCCTGACCGTGGAGGTGAGTATCTAAGTTACGAGTTTAGCACTCACATGAAAGAGTGTGGAATTGTTTCAAAACTCACACCTGCCGGAACACCACAGCGAAATGGTGTGTCGGAATGTCGTAATCATACTTTATTGGATATGGTTCGATCTATGATGTCTCTGACAGACTTGCCGTTGTCATTTTGGGGTTATGCACTAGAAACTGCTGCATTCACTTTAAATCGGGCACCATCTAAATCCGTTGAAAAGACACCGTATGAATTGTGGTTTGGACACAAACTTAAGATGTCATTTCTTAAAGTTTGGGGATGCGATGTTTATGTGAAGAAACTTCAATCGGATAAACTCGAACCCAAAGTGGAAAAATGCATCTTCATAGGATACCCTAAGGAAACTATTGGGTATTCCTTCTATCACAGATCCGAGGGCAAGGTTTTTGTTGCCAAGAATGGATTTCTAGAGAAAGAGTTTCTCGCGAAAGGTGTGAGTACTCGGAAGGTAGAACTCGAAGAGGTTATTGAACCTTCTCTTCAAAGTATGGCGAGTAGCGCAGCGCCGAAAGTTGTTCCGGAGTTAGCTTCACCAGTTGAAGAAGGAACTAATGATAATGATCATGAAACTCCAAAAGAGAGTACTACCAAACCTCGCAGGTCTAGCAGGACGCGTGCAGCTCCCAAGCTGTACGGAAATCCTATCATGAATTTCATGGTTGATGAAAATGATGACCCTGCGACGTATGAAGAAGCAATGATGAGCCCGGATTCCAATAAATGGTTAGAATCCATGAAATCCGAGATGGAATCCATGTATGAAAATCAAGTTTGGAACTTGGTGGACTTACCTCACGACCGAAAGGCCATGAAGAATAAATGGATTTTCAAAAGAAAAACTGATGCTGATGGTAATGTGACCATCTATAAAGCTCGAATTGTCGCAAAGGGGTTTCGACAAATTCAAGGAGTTGACTACGATGAGACATTCTCTCCGGTAGCGATGCTAAAATCAGTTAGGATTATATTAGCAATTGCTGCATATTTCGATTATGAGATATGGCAGATGGATGTCAAAACCGCGTTTCTCAATGGTAATATTGAATAAGAGTTGTATATGATACAACAAAGGGTTTTGTCAATCCTATGGATGCTAACAAGGTGTGCAAGCTTCAGCGATCCATCTATGGATTGAAGCAAGCATCACAAAGTTGGAATCTCCGCTTTGATGAGTGATCAAAGAGTTTGGATTTGTCCAAACTTATGGAGAAGCTTGTATTTACAAGAAAGTGACTGGGAGCAATGTGGCATTTCTGATATTATATGTGGATGACATATTATTGATCAGAAATGATATAGATCTTTTAAACAGTGTTAAAAGTTATCTAAACAGCAAATTTTCAATGAAGGACCTAGGTGAAGCGTCATACATATTAGGCATAAAGATCTACAGAGATAGATCTAGGCGCCTAATAGGGCTATCGCAAAGTACATACCATGATAAGATTTTAAAGAAGTTTAAAATGGACGAAAGTAAGAAGGGGTTCTTACCTATGTTGCAAGGCATGACATTGAGTAAGACTCAAAGTCCCACGGAAGAAAGAGAGATAATGGACAAAGTCCCCTATGCTTCAGCCATAGGCTCTATAATGTATGCCATGCTATGTACAAGACCGGATGTGGCACATGCTATTAGTTTGACTAGTAGGTACCAATCGGATCCAGGTTTAGAACACTGGAAAGCGGTCAAGAATATCCTTAAGTACTTGCGAAGAACTAAGGATATGTTTCCTGTATACGAAGGTGAAGAAGAGATCGTCGCTAAGTGTTATGTTGACGCTAGCTTTGACACCGATCCGGATGACTCTAAGTCTCAATACGGATACGTATTTCTCATGAATGGCGGAGCGGTTAGTTGGAGGAGATCCAAACAACCTATGGTGGCGGCATCAACAATGGAGGCCGAATATGTTGCTGCTTTGGAAGCAGTTTGGATGAAGGAGTTCATATCCGAACTAGGTGTGGTTGCAAGCGCATTGGACCCAATGGTGATCTATTGTGACAACAATGGTGCCATTGCCAATGCCAAAGAACCAAGGTCTCACAAGTATTCCAAGCATATTAAGCGCTGGTTTCACTCCATCCGTGAACATGTCAAGGATGGAGATATAAAGATTTGTAAAGTACATACAGATCTCAATGTAGCAGATATGTTGACTAAAACTCTCCCTAGAGCAAAACATGATCAACACCAGAACTCTATGGGTGTTAGATACATCACTATGTAACTAGATTATTGTCTCTAGTGCAAGTGGGAGACTAAAGGGAATATGCCCAGAGAGGCAATAATAAAGTGTTTATTATGTGTATTCCAATTATATGATAGATGTTTATTTTGCATGCTATAATTGTATTAATATAGAAACGTTAATACATGTGTGTTTAATAAACAAACAGAAAGTTCCTAGTTATGCCTCTCTCATAAACTAGCTCGTTGATTAACAAGATGATCAAAGTTTCCTGATCATAGACATTGGATGTTGTTAATAACGAGGTCACAACATTAGTGTAATTATGTGATGAACATTCATCCAAAGTATAGCATTACGATCAAAGTCATTGAGTTTATATTGCTATAACAACTTACGAAGTGATCCTAATCCTTAGACCATGAGATCATGTCAATCACTAACACCGGAAGAGTTTCTTGATGACATCAAACGTCACACAGTAAGTGGGTGATTATAAAGATGGCTTCAGAACTACTAAAGTGTTATGTTGAGGCTCATGGATCGAGAGTGGAATGTGTTCATCCCGATGACGGATAGATATACTCTGGGCCCTCCCGGTGATATCACATTGATTAGCTTGCAAGCAAGTGACTTGATCACTAGAATGTTATATCACGGGAACGAGAAAAGAGTGCATGTCAGTAACGAGATCAAACTAAGTATGGAGATACTGATGATCGAATCTCGGACATGTAATATATCGTGAAACAAAGGGATTAAGATACTAGCATAAAAGGTTCCGACGATCACAGGAAAGTCACCGTTGAATGTGTGGGAGTCAGTATGGATCTCTAGGTCCCGCTTCTGTTTATTGATCGGAGAAGGGTCTCGATCATGTCCGCATTATTTGCGAACCGTAGGGTCGCACACTGATGGGACACTGACATCTAATTGGAGCAAACGTTTCATGCCAAAATGAATAACAAGTGCAGGAATTTATTTCACTAGATACCGAAACAGGTTTTCGGGTGAAATTGCAGAAAGTGTTTTTGCATGTGATTTGGAATACTAGCAAGGGGTTATATGTGAATGTTTGTCATTAAAGTAATTTACAAAATTCTGAATAAATAAAAGGAGTTTTATTTTATGAGAGTTTGCATTAAATTTGGTGGAAATTTAATAGCAATTTTGAGTGGGATTTTGAGTGGAGGGAATTGAAGAGATTTTTGTGAGTGGAATGTCCACCCACATGAATGAAGGAGGGGAGGGGGCAGCCCCCATGGTTGTTGGCCACCCCCTTGGGTGCCCCCCTCCTCCTATAAAAGGCACCCCTCTCCTCTCTCTCGCTCACACCTCCTCGTGAAGGATCTCTCTCCCCCTCTAGAATTTATTCCCCATGGTCTCGGACTAGCGAGATACATGTTCCCGGTGGCTATTCGGCAAGAAAGAGTTGTGCTTCCGCTGCATCGCTGGAGCGAGGAGGCGGAGGTTGCTCGGTGTCTTTTACGTGTGTGCGAGCACGGATGCGCTGCTGTTTTGCGGCGCTAGGACTTCCTCTCGATCTTGAGATCGGCAAGAGATCGTCTACATCAACCATGAGTTTAACTCGTTAAGCTTTGTCGGTCTTCAAGGGTATGTTCTCTAAGGATATACATCCGCCCGTTGTTTGTACCTAGTAGATAGATCTTGGTACATAGTTCCCATCGTAGGAATTTTTTTGTTTTCTATGCTGCGAACCCTACAGATACTTCACCACTTATGGGCCTAGGGGAATGCATTGTGTATTTTGCTACTAATTGTGGGGTTGCCAGAGTGACAGAAACCTGAACCCCCGTTAGGGACACCTTTGCACAAGAGAGTGTAGGATCTCAGAGTTTAAGGCCGTGGTTAGGTTTATATCTTAATTTCTTTCCTGTAGTTGCGGATGCTTGCAGGGGGTTTAATCACAAGTATCTATTAGTCCAAGTAAGGTCGGTATATTAGCACAGGTTCACCCACACAACACTTACAACACCAAAGAAGAGTACTCAGCTATTTAAAGCGAAAGCACTTGACAGAATTCCCATGTGTCCTCGAGAACGTTTGGTCCTTATAAGTATTTCCACCGGCTTGTCCTTTTCTAAGAAAGGATTGGGACACTTGTTGCAGTTGTTCGTTGTCTTTATTACTTGCACTTTGTTTTGTTGCTTTGTCAGAAAACCCCTAAAAATCCGTTTGCTAAGTATTTACAGAGATTTCCTGCTCCATACAACTAGTCAACACCTTCGGCTCCTCGTTGGGATCGACACGCCCATTTATCAAAAGTACTACGATACACCCCCTATACTTGTGGGTCATCAGTGTGCACACTGTCAACTTCACACACGTGGGGATAAGTGGATATTACATTAATTAAAGCACTTGAGTAGCAGAGTATCATCTACTTATTCAACTAGATTACAAAGGTCATGACCATAATAAGATCACACATAGAGAGAGAGATGAGCAAATAGCTACCGGTAGATCCCTTAGCCTCGAGGGAGAACTACTCCCTCCTCATCATGGGAGTCAGCAATGGCGATGGAGATGGCGGTGGAATCGATGGAGATGGCTCCCGGGCCTATCCCGACAGGGTGCTGGAACAGAGACCTCTGTCCCCCGAATCATGTCTTCGGTGGCGGCGGCGCTGCGGAACTTTTCGTGGATTTCTAATCTAGTACTTAGGGTTTTTCCCTCGGAGGGAATATATAGGCGAAGGGGCAAGGTCGGTGGAGGCCCGAGGGGCCCACACCATAGGACGGCGAGGCCAGGGGGCCGCTGGGCACCAGGTGTGGCTGCCTCGTGGAACCTCTTCTTCTCTCCTTCAAACTTCGTGTCGTGTCGGGAAAAATAGGAACTTTGGCTTTTGTTTCGTCCAATTCCGAGGATATCTCTTTACTAACTTTTCTGAAACCAAAAACAGCAGAAAATAGGCAACTGGCTCTGTGACACTTGTTAATAGGTCAGTTCCAGAAAATGTATAAAAATGCCTCAAAGTGTAGACAAAACATAAGATAAGTGGTACAAAACAAGCATGGAGTATCAAAAATTATAGATACTTTTACGACATATCAAGCATCCCCAACCTTAACTCCTACTCGTCCTCGAGTAGGTAAGTGATAAAAAAGAATAATTTTTTAGGTGGCATGCACCATCACAATCTTGATCAAGGTATTGTAAAGCATTGATAGATGGGATCAAAGTACTCTAACCAAAGCATGAAAGATATATTTCTAACAATAAGACATAGAAATTATGTTGCAACATGAAAGGCACACAAACAAAAGGTCATGAATAATTCTTTGAAAGACATTTGTTTGTTTCACATATAGAAAATATAGCAAGTGGTATTCAGCTTGTCCTTCATGGAATAGAAAAACATAAATCTGTAGGACACATTCAAAGTTCATAAGGGTGACTAGATACAAATAATTTAAGAACAAGCAATACCAAAATTATGAATCAATCAACAAGTTTTGGGACAAATGCACATTGAACTAAGAATGACAACTATGCTCTCTTAGCTGGTGCATTAAGGTAGAATATGGAGACTCAACATAAAAGTAAAAAAGAAAGGCCCTTCGCAGAGGGAAGTAGGGATTAAATGGTTTCATAAAGCTTCCAAAAATTATGGTACTTATTAGCTTTGAGCTCTCATTGCCCCTATCATAAGCATCTTGAAGTAGTTAAGGTTAAAGTGAGTGCAAATATGAGTATATGCTTGACAAATCACAAGTTGAAAATTGCATGCCCCTTGCGTACGAGTACAGAACCTCATGCTACTCAACTTTGGTCACAAGCAAGTTCTTGTCAATGTAAGTATATGTGTATCATAGAGAACCGCCAACGGGGTACCCCTTACCCCATGACACATGAGCTATCCCATATCAAACTGACAAGGAAATAGACAGTGAGCATCTCAGAGATCTTTTTATTTGCTATTTGCATAGGTTTTTATTGAGGATGCTTCATAGAATGCCACTATGGTTTCGCTACAAGTTTCCACCATGATTAGGCATGGCTTAGGCTAGCCAATCAGGAGTTTCTCTAACACATATACAAACTCCATGGACTTATAATCTCCCATTTTATTTCACACCGTCGGGATCCATAAGCAAAAGATCATGATATCAACTAAATAGAATAAGTGCAATGTCGAAAGCGTTCTCCATGACAGCATGGTTCTGCTAATTCACAACTTATAACTTGCAAGCATAAAAGCATATAATACAGTCACAATGGTTCAAGTTTATTAAGTGCAAGAAATAAAATGTGCCTTCAAGTTCGTGAGATCTTTAAGCACTAATTTTCACATAACAAAAAATTAATTTGGAAGATATTAAAAACATGAATATACCTGGAATGGTATAACACCATGCATAGGAGTTTATAGTGGACTCTTTTGGAATAACTTGGTTTCTTGGGAGTTGGATGCACAAGTAGAGCTCATACTCAGTACAGGTGGAGGCTAGCAAAAGACTGGGAGGGACCAACTAAGAGAGCAATAATGGCCATAATCATGCAGAGCGACAAAACATTGTTAATCAAAGCATAAAGTGATATCACAAGTCAAAAACTAAATGATCATAGAGGCTAAGGTGACTGGTTCATAGTCATAACATGGTATAAGTATGTGCCAAGTCAACCCAAATAAAGCATCAAAGGAGAATACCACAATATTATGCTTTTGTATGCTAAAACAACGCATGATTCTTTCATGGCACATTAATCAATCTCAATTGTTTGAAACAAGTCATGCTACAATAATAATCACTAAGCATATGGTCAAAGCAACATCTAACATGACATGATAAAGTCTAAATCACAGTCAAAACAAGCTTCTTTTTGTACCACCATAAGCATGAAACATTCTTCTCTTTTCCAACACCAATCGACTTATTTGAAACAACTCAAAAAGATAATAATTGATAAAGACCAGTGATCTTGTCTCACCTAACTACAAAGAAGAACTAAAAAGTTCTAAGCGAAAAGAAGAAGAAAACTAAAGCTAAATGCAGTGCTAGCAAAAGGGAACACTCACAGAACAATAAGAGTGAAAACTAGAGTGTTCTAAGCAATGAAGAACGTCTCCAAAAGAAGTGTGCTGGGATCAACCAACTTATGGAAGCAAACAAAACAAAGTAAAACTAAAAACAAAAATAAAGACACTCCAAGAACAACACATAGTGCATGAAGCAAAAAAATATAGTGTCTTGAAAGAAGACCTGAGATTTTTGTTGATGAAGAAGGAGATGCATTGGGCATCCCCAAGCTTTGACACTTGTACCTCTTGAATATTTCTTGGGGTGACACGGGTGGCATACCCAAGCTTGAGATTTTGTCCATACTTCATCTCATCACATCATTCTCTCCCTACACTTGGAAACTTCCTTCATACAAAACTTCACACAATCTTCATTAGCAACATTAGTGTATGCAAGATAATAAACCTTTGGGTTTAGTTTCAACTCAAGTAAATCATCCATTAAAACATAAGCTACTGTAGAAATTCCTTTTAAAAGCTCAAGTGATCAAACAAACTCAAAAATAAATCGATTAAGAGCCAAATGCAAATAGTGGTAGAAATCTGTCAAAACAGAACATCAGGTAAATATTGATTTTTTAGAAAATCTTCTGTTGCTCAAATCGAAAAGTGCAAAACTATAGAAACTTATATAATAACCTGGGGCATGCGCACAAAAAATTGCAGATAAATACGATGTTCTGGGACTTTTCACGATTTTTTACAGTGAAGCACAGAAATTTGCTTCGGGACAACAACTTCCCAAATCTTACTTCCCTCTCATTAGAGGCTATTCTTGGCACAAAAAACAAACAAAAAGGATAAGGATATGTTATTACAGAGGCAATAACTTCCAAGACTCAAACAAACAAAAATAAACTAAAAGCAAAAAATATAATGGGTTGTCTCCCAAAAGCTCTTTCTTTATAGGCATGATAATTTTGATGATGCTCACATAAGAAATATGAATTGAAGTAAAAGAGAGGATCAAAAAGCAAATATAAACAAATTTAAGTCTAAACCACTTACTATGAAAAATAATATTGTAAAGAAACAAGTCATGAAAGCACAAAGCAACAAGCATAGGAAAGCAAAACAAGTGCAACTTCAAATTTTCAACATAAAGAGGGGAAACTTAATATTGTTGAGATACATAAAACCATGTTTCCCTCTCTCATAATAACTTTCAGTAGCATCATTAATAAAATTAACAATATAACTATCACATAAAACATTCTTATCATGAGCCACATGCATATAATAATTATTACTCTCCACATAAGCATAGTCATTCTTATTAATTGGAGTGGGAGCAAATTGAACAAAATAGCTATCATTATTATTCTCATCACCATAGTCATCAAATATAGGAGGCATATTGTAATCATAATTAATTTTCTCCTCAATAGTAGGTGGACTGAATATATCATATTCATCATTGTAATCATCATATATTGGAGGTATAGTATCATCATAGCAACATTTCCCCTCTAAAGCTGATGGACTGAGAATAACATATTCATCATAGTAATCATCATATATTGGAGGTATAGTATCATCATAACAAATTTTCTCCTCTAAAGTTGGGGAACTAAAAGATCATTTTCATAAAAACTAGCTTCCCCAAGCTTAGACTTTTCCATAGCATTAGCAATAATGGTGTTCAAAGAATTCATACTAATAACATTGCTATTAGCATGCAAATAAAGTTCCATAGGTTTTTTAATTTTCTATTCAAACACTTCATGTCCTAACTCAGGAAAAATACTATAAAGATCTCCAATTTTGTTGTTGTTTTTCATTAAGCCTAACTAGTGGAAATAAAAACAAGAAACAAAAAGATATAACTACAGAATCTAAAGGAAATAACTTCGAGCACTCACACACCAGCAACAGTACTATAAGATAGCTTAGTATCCATAGGATGTGAGTACCTTTTACCTTACCTCCCCGGTAGGCGCCAGAAAAGATCTTGATGTCTACACACGCTTCTATTCTTGTAGACAATGTTGGGCCTCCAAGTGCAGAGGTTTGTAGAACAACATGAAGTTTCCCTTAAGTGGATCATCCAAGGTTTATCGAACTCAGGGAGGAAGAGGTCAAATGTATCCCTCTCAAGCAACCCTGCAATCAAGATACAAGTAGTCTCTTATGTCCCCAACACACCCAATACACTTGTTAGGTATATATGTGCACTAGTTTGGCGAAGATATAGTGAAATACAAGTAATATGGATGATTATAAGTGGTAATTGCAATCTGAAATAAAAATGGCAGCAAGCAAACATGTAGCAGGACTGATTGTAAACGGTGTTTCAATGCTTAGAAACAAGGCCTTGGGATCATACATTCCCTAGTGGACACTCTCAATAACGATAATACCTTCTCTTCACTATGCTACTCTAAACTACTCTCCGGTTGGAACACTAATTCACGGTGTAGGGCTACAAGAGCACTCCTTAAAGTCCGCATTCCCCATCTAGGTAACCCCTAACTGTCACCTTCAGAGCTAGATGGTTCCAACAAACACCACAATTTCATAGGGTCATCCAACTCAAATTATAACTCATGATAAGTATTTATGTAACCTTTAGCCTAAGTGCCACACACGGTGTGCACACTGTCAACTTCACACACGTGGGGATAAGCGGTGATTACATTAATTAAAGCACTTGAGTAGCAGAGTAGCATCTACTTATTCAACTAGATTACAAAGATCATGACCATAATAAGATCACGCATAGAGAGAGAGAGAGAGAGAGAGAGAGAGAGAGATGAACACATAGCTACCGGTAGATCCCTTAGCCTCGAGGGAGAACTACTCCCTCCTCATCATGGGAGTCAGCAACGATGATGGAGATGGTGGTGGAGTCGATGGAGATGGATCTGGAGGTAGTTCCCCATCCCGGCAGGGTGCCGGAACAGAGATTTCTGTCCCCCGAATGTCGTCTTCGGTGGCGGCGGCGCTGCGGAACTTTTCGTGGATTTCTGATCTGGTACTTAGGGTTTTTGCCTCGGGGGGAATATATAGGCGAAGGGGCAAGGTCGGTGGAGGCCCGAGGGGCCCACACCATAGGAAGGCGCGGCCAGGGGGCCCCGCGCGGCCACCAGGTGTGGCTGCCTCATGGAACCTCTTCATCTCTCCTTCGGACTTCGTGTCGTGTTGGAAAAAATAAAAACTTTGGCTTTTGTTTCGTCCAATTCCGAGAATATTTCTTTACTAACTTTTCTGAAACCAAAAACATCAGAAAATAGGCAACTGGCTCTGTGGCACTTGTTAATAGGTTAGTTCTAGAAAATGTATAAAAATGCCTCAAAGTGTAGACAAAACATAAGATAAGTGGTACACAAGCATGGAGCATCAAAAATTATAGATACGTTTACGATGTATCAGTATGGCAAGAAGATACGGTATTCATACCTTTGAAGACCGAACATGGTTAATGTACCGTGAGGAACATGGATGAAGAAGACGCCCCAATGCTAACCTCGAGGTCACGATGTCCTTGTGGCTCCACGACAACTCCTAGAACCGAAAGCACGGTGCCGCCAGTCGGTCACAACGTATGGTGCTTGAACCAACCCCCACTTCTCCCCGATCTAGCCGAGATTGCGGAATTAGATTTCCCGACTATGAATCCTGTAGAGAGATGGTACTCCGCGGTGAAGAACTCCTTGCTTGCATAGCCCTGACAAGGGGGCACGGTTGCACAAGAGAGAGAGGAGAGGCAACACATGCCTTTTATTTATTTCCAGGTGGAAATTGGTGTGTTTTAATCCTCCCATTGGACCTCTTTATATATGCGGAGGGAGGGGGTCCCTCCACCTTTAGGTCCCAATGTGGGACTAAAATCAATAGGGAAAAGGGGGCAAAACATAGCCAGCCGGCCAAGTGGCGGCGGCAGTGTGGCATCCCGCAAAACCACTACTAGAAAATCGCGTTGAATTTGTGCATTGCATCGTCATCATCATGCATTGTTTGCCTAAAACTATTTTCGCAAAGCCTGTTTTGTTTTCTAAAATGCCCCGTCTTGTTTTCAAATTCAAACCCGGGTCGCCGGAATATTTTGTTGTCTACTATTGGTTTGCAAACGGTGCACTTAGCATTAATTAAAATTATTATATTATTTTAGTGGGGCAGTCGAACGGGCCGAATGACCCGAACGACCACCCCCAGGAAAATTAAATCGGTCCACCTAACCCGCCCTTCTAAATCCTACAGCTACCCACCTATCTACCCACACCCCCCCTCCACATCACCCCTCAATAGCAACCTGCCACCTCACCCTCTCCCTCTCCTCAACCAATCCTATCCTGCCACCTAATCCCTCCCCTCTCTCTCCTCTCTCTCCCTCTCAGCACACCAAGCGCCAGCCCACCCCCACCTTTTCCCCTGGCCCACCTGCCAAAGACCTCTCCTGTGGCCCCACGCTCTCCTGGCCCACCCCCCTGGCCCCACCTGTCCCGCCCTCATCCTCTTCCTCCCATCTCTCTCACCAACCCGTCGCGAGCCCCCCAAGCCCCAGCGCCGCCGTCCCTCCTCTCCCTCCGCCGCTCCACCCGCCTCTCCCTGCCCCGGCCGCATGATCCTTCCCGGCTTCTCTCGCGCGCCAGCGACCCTCTCCCTCCCAGCTGCCGGCCTCCGTCCTCGGCGCTCCGCCCGCGCCTCAGGCCGAGTTCCCGCCTCCGGCCACCTGCTTCACCTCCGCGCCCGCTCGGCGGCGCAGCTCGCCCCGCCACGCCATGCATCACCGCCGCCTGCAGCGTCGCGCTCCTCCTCCTCCCTAGCGCCTTGCGCCTCCCTCTGGTGCTCGCCCGGCGCCGTTCCCTCGTCCTCCGCCCGCCTTACGCTGCTCCTCCTCTGCGCGCCGCAGTCGCGTCGCCCTCCGCTCAGCCGGGCGCCGCCCGTCTGCCGCGCCTCGCCTCAGCCGCCCGCTCGCCGGACCCTCCGCCGGTGCCGCGAGCACCCGCGCCCTCCCGAGCCTGTCCGCCTCCTCCGCCGTCTGCCGGATCCGCCTCCGCGTCGAGCTCCTCGCCGGTCGCCCTCCGCGCGTCGCGAGTCACGCCGTCCCCGTCGGCTCCGCCCAACCGCCGCGCCGCCGATCCTCGCCTTGGGGGCCACCGCGACCTGGCAGAACTGCTCCACCCTCCGGCCGTCGCAAGATCAGTCGTCCACGGGCCAGTCCGATCGCCGGCGAGCCTCGCCCCTGGCGCCCTCGAGCCCTCTGACGGCCAGCTTCTGTGAAGCAGCGTGCTAGTCCATGTGCTACTATTTTTGGTGCCATGTTGGGCTTGTATGTGTCGGCCAGGTCCTCTTCATACAGGGGGCTCTGCGTCTTACAAGATCTACCGAGGCCGAGACCCCATACCCGAAGGTCGATCCTCGGCTTGGACCAGCAAGTCCTCCTTCACGGACGACAAGTACTCTTCAAGGGAACGCCAAAAACGTCCACGTGGAATCCGAAGGCCACTTCAAGACCGCCACATGGAAAACCCAAAGAACCCGAAGACGGCGATGTCCACCCCCAAGATCTTCTTCTCGGACCCCGGTGACCCCATGATCTTCGCCACAGAACAACAAGGCCGATGGAGTGGAATCGACATGAACTTCCGCTCCGCAACGACAAGTACTCCTTCCCCCGGACGCCGAGCCCGGACCCGACGACCGCCAAGATCGCCACGAGAACGACAAGTACTTCATCCTGAATGCCAAGACCGACTCGATTGCGCGGGCCCGACAAGACCCTCGCAACGGCAAGATCGACCCTGTGGGACCCGACAAGATCGGCGCGACAATAAGAACGGCACCGACCCGGAAGAATCCGATGCGCCCCGACACGAACCAAGTACTCCTTTCCGAACGCCGAGCCCGCCGAGAACCCGGATGCGCCAAGACCTACCCCCGCTGTCCGAGAGCGATCCGTCGAACCCTAGACCCTGAGACCGAACCCCGGACCCCGGAACCCCAAGTTCGTCGAGACCCCCTAATGTGTGACCCTTATCCGAACCCCTATTTTTATAAATGCTAAACATAAATTGTTGCACATTAAATTGTCATCTCGAATGCATATCATTTGTTTGGGGGCCTTGTGCCGATTCACCTCATAATTAAATATGGGGCCCATATGCGGGCAAATCTAGTCTCATATTGGCCTCATTTAAACTTGTGTAGCGAACCGGTGCTATCTTTTGTCTTGATAAACAACATTTAAATTGCGGGTTAGCTAAACAACTTGAACCATCTAACTAAATGTCGGGACCCCGGTTCCACTTAATATTGACCTAATTGCATTGCACCTTTGCCATGCCATGCATCATACATGCATCATGCCGATCTTCTGCCGTTCTATTAAATATAGCATCCGGTGTTTCTTCTAGTGTTTTGCTTCTTTGCGGATAAGGCCGTTGAGTTGATGCGAGTGTCGACCTGATCTTCGGTTGAACCTTCGACAATGTTTTCAGGCGAGCATCTCCCCCTTTCTACCTATCTTACTTTTATAGTATTTACTTCCCTCCTGTTGATCTATTGCTATCTGTGTTGCGATGCTCTAGTTTCCGTGCCCGTATATCCCTTGCAGCCCTATATTGCCTTGGACACACCCTATTACCTATTGTTGGGTAGATAGTTGGACTTGCGCGTCGTAGTCGCTTGCTCAAGTGTTGTTGCGTGTAAATCGATTACCCGATTGTTGATGTATTGCCGCATGTTGTTGTTGGAGATGATCATAGTTTTACTTATCGTTCACTTTAATTCCTGTTTAACAACTAAAATTGAAATAAGCAGAGGCATCGGTGGGTGATAGATAATATTTGGTTTCGAGCCCACTTGTGTCCCGTAGGACCCAGTACTTGATACATGTTCCTTGATTTATCGCGCTATCCACATCCGGAGGTATATGGGACCCCCAGGCGAGCTTGATTCATCTTATTTCTTGGGGCCACAAACTAGTTTGAGGTTTTATTTACTATCCTACTTATGCCATGCTATACGTATTTAAATTGTGCGAGATAGCACACTTGTCGTTGAGGAATTGTGACCCGTTTACGGTATCGATAAGCCCGTTTGGGTTCCCGATTCTACCGGCCCACAAACCTTGAGTCCGTCTCGAGCTAGCTTACGTTGCTTGGTAGACTACAAGGGTGGCCCCTGAAATATTTCTGAATCCTGTGATTGTTCAGTCGTGAAAGCCTCGTTGGGATTTGTTTTGGTTTTTCCGAGGTTGATCGAGCGTGTGTTGCTATTGGTGCACCCCGGCCGGGTAAAACTTTCTGAAAGCCGTGTCCGCGGATATGGACGACTTGGAGCACAGTATCTCGACCATAGACAAGCATAACTAAAGTTTATCGCTATAAATTTGACTTATAATGACTAGTAATCAGCTTCACTATAACGGAATGGCTAAATAATACTGCCCACAATTGCTTGTTTGGAGTGTCGCTTGCGACCATTGTACCTGACTAGTAAGTATTGCAACTACAACGGAATGGCTAAACAAAGGTACCAACAACTGCTGGGTTTTGGGTTTATCTCATGCTAGCTGTATCTGATTAGTAATTGTTGCAACTACAACGGAATGGTTAACTGAAAGTGCCCACTGCTTATTTTATCAGGATGATTATCTAAACCTGACTAGTAATTGCCGCAACGATAACCGAATAAGTAAAACTGCCAACGGTGTGAGTTCCTCGGTTGACTTCCTCGTTTGGTCTCGAGGGGGGAAACGCCAGGATGGGTTTGTTTGATGGTAGCATCAGGTTGGTTTCAAATAGGTATCTCTTATCCCTCTCTGATAGCCGCCAGTTGTATCGAGTCTCTATAGGTTGTTTAGTGCATGCTGCCGCTGCCGCTTCAGTCCACCATACCTTTGTAGGCGAGGACCGCCGAATTCTAGTCTCGCCGTGTCTTGGCCTCGATCTTGGCCTCCTCTTTTTCCTTTGCCCTTTGTCGGCACCCTTTTGTTTAAGCGGTTTTGAGATCGGCGTCGTTAGCGGGGTTACCCTTCCGGCTTGGCACGGCAGTTATGGGCGCCATTGGTTATTCTGCAGGCTCTTAGCCCCATTTGCATCTTGTCCGTGGCGGGCCTCTATCGTTTTCAAGGTGATTTGGATCTTTGTATATTATATCTGCATTCTTGACTCATCGAGTCATTTGTATATATATCTCTGTCGTGGGTCCCATCGAGGATGTTGTGTAATGTTATTACTTCGTTTTCCACCACGAAAGTGCTGGTGCACCTTTGAATGGTTTCTATGCGGGTTTGGCGGGTTTCGCTAAAACTTGCATAGGTCCGATCTGAGGTGTTCTGAGCGGCGTCCCAAGAGGCTGGCGACAACCAGCAGACAAGGGGTGGGCTTCACCTCGTCTGGTAGCGGCCACCGTGTGGCATCCATAAAACCACTACTAGAAAATCGCGTTGAATTTGTGCATTGCATCGTCATCATCATGCATTGTTTGCCAAAACTATGTTTGCAAAGCCCGTTTGTTTTCTAAAGCGCCCGACAATTATTCAACGCCAAACCCGGTTGTTAGGATATTTTGTTTGCCAAAATTAGTTCTGAGAGGATAATTAAGAATAAATAAAATTATTAATTATTTTAGTAGGCGATCGAGCAGGCCAACTCGAAACGACCGCCCCGTTTTAAACGGTCCACCCCAACCTGCCCATCTAAATCCTAAACTACCTAGTTCTCTACCCACACATCCGCCACATCACTCCCCAATCGAGAATGCCTCCTCTCAACCTTCCACCTCAACCAATCAAAACCCCACGTCACCCAAGCCCCCAACACCTCTCTCTCTCCTCACCTCTCTCTCTCAGCCCCCTGCCCCTAGCACCACGCCTACTGTGCCAGCCACTCACCTTGACCTTTCACAGGCCCCCACGCCTCGGCTCCCAGACCCCTCCCACGACCCACCCTGTCTGTGGGACCACAGCCAGCCCGCCTCGATCCTCACCCACCAACCCCGAACCACACCTGCCGGCCGGTCCCACAGCCCACCGTGTGCCCCTCCCTGCTTCTTCCCAAAGCTCCACCCGTTACCCCCAGCATGGCCTCCCATCAACCTCCCTCGCCCGGCCGCCCCCTCCCCTCCGCCTCGGCGCCTCAACCGCCTGCGCCTGCAGCCCCGCCAGCGCCTCCTCGTTCCTCACCACCCCAGGAGCCGCCCGCCATCAACCTCCCTCGCCCGCTTCGCCGGCGCGTCTTGCCGCGCCTTCAGCGACCTCGCGCCCGCCAGCCCTTCTGTCGACCTACTCTCTGCGTCCACGCGCCCGGATCCTCCCGAGCAGCCGCGCGCGACCGCCCGCCCGTCCGGTGCCTTCCCGCCTCGCGCCTCACCTCCCTCCCTCGCGGCCCCTCGCCGCCGACCCTCCTTCCCCGAGCCGCGGGCCGTCGCGACCTGCGCCCGCAGCCCTCCCTGCGCCCAAGCCCGGCCCGCCGCGCGCCATCCCCCCCTGCGGCGCGCCGCCAGCCCGCCGCCTCGCAACCCGCCGCCCGGCAGCGAACACGCTGCCGCGCCCGCAACCTCCTCCTCCGCAACGGCGCTCCTCCGCCGCTCGCCTCTCGCCACCGCAGCGTCCGCGCCCGGCCTTGCCTCTCCCTCCGCCGGCGCCCCATCCGCCCTCCGTCGCTGGCCGCCCCTGCTTTCGCCCGCGCCGCCGGCGCTTCGCCCGCCATCCTCGTCCCGGGCCAGCCCTGCCCATCTCCGGCGGTGCTCCTCCTTCGCCGCAGTTCCAGCGTCCTCGCCCGCGCTGCTCGAGCCGCGTCGCCGCGAGCTCCGCCGCTCGCTTGCCGCCCGCGCCCGCTACTGCGCGCGCCCGGCGCGCTGGTTCGCCCTCGCGCGACCGCCATCGCCCGCGACCGCAGCCCGCCTTCCTCCTCGCCGGTGCGACGAACCTCTGCCCCGCCGCCGCCGGAGTTCCACGCCGACCGAGCCCTGGGCCCGCGAGCCTCTGCCGCTTCTCTGTCGACGTCCGCGTGCCTCCCCGTGGTCGCCCTTTTCCGTCACTCGCGCGTCGCCACGTTGGCTCCTTGTTGTTCTAGCGTCGCCGATGGTGAAGCCTTGGGAGTACCGTGTGTGACCAGGAACTTCGAGCTGTTTTGTTAAAGTGTGGCCTTGCTCCTCCACAACATCTTCTGGGGCAAACCCTTCTTGGTGTCGCCAAGATCTTCCGAGGGCGCTCAACAAATCTCCGGCGACATCTTGGCGGGGCCAAGATCTCTGTAGGACCCGAAGGCGGATCCGAGGTCCCAAACTCCGAAACCCGAAGTCGACCCGGCGCCCGGAACGAGAACCCGACAAGGACCACGTCATGGATCGCCGAGTTCGCCATCGAGGAGACCAAGGTCGTCGACATGGAACGGTGGGCCAAGTACTCCTTCCGGAGTTGATGCGAGAACACGGCGCCAAGACCGACCACGAAGATCGCCGAGAACAAGATCTTCACCGACACCGAGTCCCCGCGACAAGTGCCTCGTCGACGCCATGACCGACAACATGCCCCGAGACCGCGAATGCGACAAGAACGACACCGAGACCGCGAATGCGCCAGCTCTACCCCGATGTCCGAGATCTGATCCCCGTCGAACCCTGGACCCTGACCCCGAACCCCGGAATCCCAAGATCGTCGAGCCCCCTCTAATGTGTGAACCCCTCTTTTCCTCGATACCCTATTTTATAATATGATAACAACTTGTTGCACATTTAATTGTCATCTCGCATGCATCTCATTGGTTTGGGGGCCTTATGCCGATTCACCTAATAATTAAATATGGGGCCCATATGCGGGCAAATCTAGCCTTATATTGGCCTCATTTAAACATCGTGTGAGCAGTTCCATCTGTCGACTTGCTAAACAATATTTAATATGCGGGGTTTAAACAACTCGAATCATATATTAATTGTCGGGACCCGGTTCCTTAACATGACCTAATTGCATCGCACCTTTGCCATGTCATCCATCATACATGCATCATGCCGATCTTACGCGTTTTATTAAATATTGCATCCGGTGTTTCTTCCGGTGTTTTGCTTCTTGCGGATAAGGCCGTTGAGTTGATGTGAGCTTCGCCCGATCTTGAGAAAACCTTCGACAATGTTTTCGGAGCATCTCCCTCTTTCTACCTATCTTACTTTTATAGTATTTACTTCCCTCCTGTTGATCTATTGCTATACGTGTTGCGATGCTTTAGTTTACGTGCATGATATACCGTGCCCCTATATTGCCTTGGACACATCCTATTACATTGTTTGGTAGATAGTTGGACTTGCGCGTCGTAGTTGCTTGCTCAAGTCTTGATGTGTGTCGCCATATGCCACGATTCTTTGATGTATTGCCGCATGATGTTGTTGGAGATGATTCTAGCTTTACTTATCGTCACTTTAATTTCTGTTTAACAACTAAAATTGAATAAGCGGAGGCATCGGTGGGTGATAGATAATATTTGGTTTTCGAGCCCACTTGTGTCCGTAAGACCCCGAGTACTTGATACTGTTCCTTGATTTGCGCTATCCACATCCGGAGGTATATGGGACCCCCAGGCGAGCTTGATTCATCTTATTTCTTGGGGCCACAACTAGTTTGAGGTTTTATTTACGATCTGTACTTATGCCATGTTTCTTTGCTTTATTTATGATTGTCGAGGTACCTTTGTCTTTTGTTAGGTTCGAATGTTTACGCGGTATCGACAAGCCCAGCCACACTTTCGGGTTCCCGATCGCTTGACCATTATGTAACTTGAGGCCGCCTCGGAGCTTGCTTACTCCGTTGGATTCTACTCAAAGGGTGGCCCCCTGAAATAATTCTGAATCCTGTGATTGTTCGATTGAAAGCCTCGTTGGGTTTTGATTTGGTTTTCGAGGTTGATCGGCGTGTGTTGCTATTGGTGCACCCGGCGGGTAAAACTTTCTGAAAGCCGTGTCGCGGATATGGGCGACTTGGAGCAGTTTCTTGATCATAGACAAGCATAACTAAAGTTTATTGCTATAAATTTGACTTATAATGACTAGTAATCAGCTCCACTATAACGGAATGACTAAATAATACTGCCCACAATTGCTTGTTTTGTGTAAGCTTGCGACCATTGTACCTGACTAGTAAGTACTGCAACTTCTGAAATGGCTGAATAAAAGTACCAAAAACTGCTGGGTTTTGGGTTTATCTCATGCTAAGCATGTCGATTAGTAATTGTTGCAACTTCTAGCGGAATGGTTAACTAAAAGTGCCCTTTGTTTACTTTATCGGGATGATCATCTAAACGACTAGTAAAGTGCCACTATATTTGAATAAGTAAAAGCGCCAGCGGTGTGAGTTCCTCGGTTGACTTCCTCGTTTGGTCTCGAGGAAACACCGATGGGTTTGTTTGGTGTTAGCCGGGTTGGATCCGGATAGGTCATTCTCACCTCCCTCGATATCCGATTGAATCGAGTCTCTATAGGTTGTTTAGTGCATCTTTGCCGCTTTGATCCACCATACCTATGTGGCGAGGACCGAATTCTAGCCTCGCCGTGTCTTGGCCTCGATCTTGGCCTCCTTCTTTTCCTTTGCCCTTTGTCGGCACCTTTTGTTTAAGCAGGTCTTGAGATCGGCGTCGTTAGCGAGGTTACCCTTCCGGCTTGGCTGGGCAGTTATGGCGCCATTGGTTATTCTTGAGCTCTTAGCCCCATTTGCATCTTGTCCGTAGGGCGCTCTATCGTTTTAAGGTGATTTGGATCTTTGTATATTATATCTGTATTCTTGACTCTTTGAGTCATTTGTATATATATCTGTACATGGGTCCCATCGAGGACTGTTGTGTAATATTATTACCGTTTTCCACCCTTGCGAAAGTGCTGGTGAGCACCTTTGAATCGTTTCTATCGGGTTTGGTGAATTTTGCCCAAACTTGCATAGGTCCGATCTGAGGGTGTTCTGAGTGGTATCGAGCTCGGCGGTTGCGATACCTAAGTCCGACTGTAGGATAACCTAGCTATGACGCGATGAGTGTCAAAACTATTTTTGAAAATCGGTTGGATAGTTCTGATTAGGTCTGATTTTACTCCTTACCCCTCTGCTGATCCCCTCTTATCTCGACGTGTTTTGAATCTGCTCTCTTATCTTTTCTTCGAGTCCAGGATTTCTCGTGGTTGGGTATCCGTCGTACCTTTAGGGTTTCGCTTTCTCCCTTTTGTTACGGAGGTGCTACGATCATCAATCTGCAACTTGTCTGTTGTACCCTTCCTCCAATCTTTTGACCTTGAGCTCTTTATCCCAGATGTGTTCCTTGCCGGATATCGGTGTCGTTGAAAAACATATGAGAAGGACGAGCTTTGGTGAAGTTGGAGTCGACCTTGAGCATGTGTTGTTCAGGCCAATGGAACCATCGCGAAACCTAATCAGTGTGTCTTTCATACGATTTCCGCTGGCAACATTCCTTTGTTCCGGATACCGCCTATGAAGATCTTCAGTCTAAATCTCGAGAGTTGAGTTGCCTGATTCTCCTACCCATGTATGGAGTTGATAGTTGGGTCCGGGATGGACTGATCACCCGACTCTTCTTACGCTCTGTACATCGAACTGGTGGATCAATGTAACTTCTCCCTCATCTAATGGAAGTTAGGGGTGGCCTTATCGTTGATGCCTCTATCTTCGTCCTTTGTTCCTCCGGTGTGCTCTCTCGACGATCAGGAACAACGACCCTTTGTTGGTGGTGTCGCCAATTTCAAGATGGAGGATGAACCCTTGTTAGTGGTGTCGCAAGGATCTACACGAAGCGCGAAGGATCAGACCGTCGACCTTCTTTCCGGTACCATGAGGCGGATCTCGAGGGCGAGATCCATCGTTAGTGGTGTCGGTGTGGCATCCCATAAAACCACTACTAGAAAATCGCGTTGAATTTGTGCATTGCATCGTCATCATCATGCATTGTTTGCCAAAACTATGTTTGCAAAGCCGTTTTGTTTTCTAAGCGCCCGACAATTATTCAAGCGCCAAACCGGTTGTTAGGATATTTTGTTTGCCAAAAATTAATTCTGAGAGGATAATTAAGAATAAATAAAATTATTAATTATTTTAGTAGGGAATCGAGCAGGCCAGCGACCCGAGCAACCGCCCGATTTTAAACGGTCACCCAACCTGCCCATCTAAATCCTAAAACTACCTAGTTCTCTACCCACACATCCTGGCCACATCACTCCCCCCAATCAGAACATGCCACCTCCTCTCAACCTTCCACCTCAACCAATCAAAACCCGCCACGTCACCCAAGCCCCCAACACCCCTCTCTCTCTTCCCTCACCTCTCTCTCTCAGCCCCCACCACCCCTACAGCCCACCCCACTCCACCCAGCCTTTCCCTGGGCCCCACACACGCCCTCAGCTCCCCAGACCCCTCCTGACCCACACCCCTGTGGGACCACAGCCGCCTGGCCCGCCTCGATCCTCACCCCACCAACCCCACACCTGGCCGGTCCCACAGCCCCACCCAGAGCCCTCCCTGTGCTTCTTCCCCAGCTCCACTGGGCCCCAACGCAGCCTCCCATCAACCTCACTCGCCCGCCGCCCCGCCTCCCTGCAGCCCGCCTCGCGCCCTCCAGCCCCGCCGCGCCTCCTCGTTCCCTCCACGATCGAGCCGCCCGCCATCAACCTCCCTCGCCCGCTTCGACCTCGCGCCCGCCCTACCTGTCGACCTACTCTCGCCGTCCCACGCCGAGATCCTCCCAGCGGCCAGCGCTGGAACCGCCCGCCCGTCGCGGTGCCTTCCCGCCTCCGCCTCACCCTCCCCTCGCGGCCCTCGCGCCGCCCGCGCGACCTCCCTTCCCAGCCCGCCGGGCCGTCGCGACCTCGCGCCTTGGCGCGCTCCGCCGCTGCGCCCGCGGCCCGCGCCATCCCCCCCCGCGGCCGCGCCGCCCGCCGCCTACGCCCGGCCGCGAAACGCCCGGCCGCGCCCACCAACCTCCTCCCTCCGCGCCGGCGCTCCTCCGCCGCCGCTCCGCCTCTCCTCGCCACCGCGCCAAGCCTCTCCCTCAGCGCGCCCCATCCCGCCCTCCGTCGCTGGCCCCTGCTGCCCGCGCCCGCGGCTTTCGCCCGCCATCCTCCGTCCCGGCCGCGAGCCCTGCCCATCTCGGCCGGTGCTCCCTCCTTCACCGCGTTCCAGCGTCCTCGCCGCGCTGCTCGAGCCGCCGTCGCCCGAGCTCCCGCCGCTCGCTTGCCGCCCGCGCCGCCGATGCGCCGCCGTGGTTCGCCCTCATGCGACGCCGCCATCGCGACCGCAGCCCGCCTTCCTCGCCGGTCGGCGAACCTCTGCCCGCCGGAGTTCCGCCGACCGAGCCACAGGCCCGAGCCTCTGCGCTTCTCTGTCGGCGTCCGCGTGCCTCCCGTGGTCGCCCTTTTCCGTCCGCTTCGCGTCGCCAACGTTGGCTCCTTGTTGTTCTAGCGTCGCCGATGGTGAAGCCTTGGGAGTCGTGTGTGACCAGGAACTTGAGCTGTTTTGTTAAAGTGTGGCCTTGCTCCTCCACAACATCTTAGGGCAAACCTTCTTGGTGTCGCCAAGATCTTAGGGCGCTCAACAAATCTCCGGCGACATCTTGGCGGGCCAAGATCTCTGTAGGACCCGAAGACGGATCCGAGGTCCCAAACTCGAAACCCGAAGTCGACCCGGCGCCGGGCAAGAACCCGACAAGGACCACGTCATGGATATGCCGAGTTCGCCATCGAGGAGACCAAGGTCGTCGACATGGAACGGTGGGCCAAGTACTCCTTCCGGAGTTGATGCGAGAACCTGGCGCCAAGACCCGACCACGAAGATCGCGAGAACGCCAAGATCTTCACCACACCGAGTCCCCGCGACAAGTGCCTCGTCCCGAACGCCATGACCGACAACATGCCCGAGACGCGAATGCGACAAACGACACGAGACCGCGAATCGCCAGCTCTACCCGATGTCGAGATCGATCCCGTCGAACCACGGACCTGACCCCGAACCCGGAATCCCAAGATCGAGCCCTCTAATGTGTGAACCCTCTTTTCCTCGATACCCTATTTTATAATATGATAACAACTTGTTGCACATTTAATTGTCATCTCGCATGCATCTCATTGGTTTGGGGGCCTTATGCGATTCACCTAATAATTAAATATGGGGCCCATATGCGGGCAAATCTAGCCTTATATTGGCCTCATTTAAACATGCGTGTGAACAGTTCCATCATCGACTTGCTAAACAATATTTAATATGCGGGGTTTAAACAACTCGAATCATATATTAATTGTCGGGACCCGGTTCCATAACATGACCTAATTGCATCGCACCTTTGCCATGTCATCCATCATACATGCATCATGCCGATCTTCTGCCGTTTTATTAAATATTGCATCCGGTGTTTCTTCCAGTGTTTTGCTTCTTCGCGGATAAGGCCGTTGAGTTGATGTGAGCTTCGCCCCGATCTTCGGGGAAAACCTTCGACAATGTTTTCAGGCGAGCATCTCCCTCTTTCTACCTATCTTACTTTTATAGTATTTACTTCCCTCCTGTTGATCTATTGCTATCTGTGTTGCGATGCTTTAGTTTCCGTACACCGATATACCGTGCAGCCCTATATTGCCTTGGACACATCCTATTACATTGTTTGGTAGATAGTTGGACTTGCGTCGTAGTTGCTTGCTCAAGTCTTGATGTGTGTCGCCATATGCCACGATTCTTGATGTATTGCCGCATGATGTTGTTGGAGATGATTCTAGCTTTACTTATCGTCACTTTAATTTCTGTTTAACAACTAAAATTGAATAAGCGAGGCATCGGTGGGTGATAGATAATATTTGGTTTCGAGCCCACTTGTGTCCGTAAGACCCCGAGTACTTGATACTGTTCCTTGATTTGCGCTATCCACATCCGGAGGTATATGGGACCCCCAGCGAGCTTGATTCATCTTATTTCTTGGGGCCACAACTAGTTTGAGGTTTTATTTACGATCTGTACTTATGCCATGTTTTCTTGCTTTATTTATGATTGTGCGAGTCTTTGCATTGTCTTTGTTAGGTTCGAATGTTACGCGGTATCGACAAGCCCAGCCACACTTTCGGGTTCCCAGTCGCTTACAGCCATTGTCGCAACCTTGAGGCCGCCTCGGAGCTTGCTTACTCCGTTGCGGATTCTACTCAAAGGGGTGGCCCCCTAAAATAATTCTGAATCCTGTGATTGTTCAGTCGTGAAAGCCTCGTTGGGTTTTGATTTGGTTTTCGAGGTTGATCGGCGTGTGTTGCTATTGGTGCACCCGGGTAAAACTTCGGCCGTGTCGCGGATATGGACGACTTGGAGCAGTTTCTTGATCATAGACAAGCATAACTAAAGTTTATTGCTATAAATTTGACTTATAATGACTAGTAATCAGCTCCACTATAACGGAATGACTAAATAATACTGCCCACAATTGCTTGTTTGTGTGTCGCGACCATTGTACTGACTAGTAAGTCTTGCAACTAGCGAAATGGCTGAATAAAAGTACCAAAAACTGCTGGGTTTTGGGTTTATCTCATGCTAACTGTATCTGATTAGTAATTGTTGCAACTACAACGGAATGGTTAACTAAAAGTGCCCACTGTTTACTTTATCAGGATGATCATCTAAACGACTAGTAAAGTGCCACTATAAGCGAATAAGTAAAAGCCCAGGTGTGAGTTCCTCGGTTGACTTCCTCGTTTGGTCTCGAGGAAACACCGGGATGGGTTTGTTTGGTGTTAGCTTGAGTTGGATCCGGATAGGTCATTCTCACCTCCCTCGATATCCGATTGAATCGAGTCTCTATAGGTTGTTTAGTGCATCTTTGCCGCTTGATCCACCATACCTATGTAGGCGAGACCGCCGATTCTAGCCTCGCTGTCTTGGCCTCGATCTTGGCGCTCCTTCTTTTCCTTTGCCCTTTGTCGGCACCCTTTTGTTTAAGCGGTCTTGAGATCGGCGTCGTTAGCGAGGTTACCCTTCCGGCTTGGCACAGGCAGGTTATGGGCGCCATTGGTTATTCTTGAGGCTCTTAGCCCCATTTGCATCTTGTCCGTGGGACGCTCTATCGTTTTAAGGTGATTTGGATCTTTGTATATTATATCTGTATTCTTGACTCTTTGAGTCGTTGTTATATATATCTCTTACATGGGTCCCATCGAGGACTGTTGTGTAATGTTATTACCGTTTCCACCCATGCGAAAGTGCTGGTGGGCACCTTTGAATCGTTTCTGCGGGTTTGGTGAATTTTGCCCAAACTTGCATAGGTCCGATCGAGGTGTTCTGAGTGGTATCAGAGCTCAGCAGTTGCGATACCCCACAAGTCCAGCCTGTAGGATAACCTAGCTAACGGCCGCAGTAGAGAGTCAAAACTATTTTTGAAAATCGGTTGGATAGTTCTGATTAGGTCTGATTTTACTCCTTACCCCTCTGCTGATCCCCTCTTATCTCGACGTGTTTTGAATCTGCTCTCTTATCTTTTCTTCGAGTCCAGGATTTCTCGTGGTTGGGTATCCGTCGTACCTTTAGGGTTTCGCTTTCTCCCTTTTGTTACGGAGGTGCTACGATCATCAATCTGCAACTTGTCTGTTGTACCCTTCCTCCAATCTTTTGACCTTGAGCTCTTTATCCCAGATGTGTTCCTTGCCGGATATCGGTGTCGTTGAAAAACATATGAGAAGGACGAGCTTTGGTGAAGTTGGAGTCGACCTTGAGCATGTGTTGTTCAGGCCAATGGAACCATCGCGAAACCTAATCAGTGTGTCTTTCATACGATTTTCGCTGGCAACATTCCTTTGTTCCGGATACCGCCTATGAAGATCTTCAGTCTAAATCTCGAGAGTTGAGTTGTCTGATTCTCCTACCCATGTATGGAGTTAATAGTTGGGTCCGGGATGGACTGATCACCCTACCCGACTCTTACTGTTCGCTCTTTACATCGAACTGGTGGATCAATGTAACTTCTCCCTCATCTAATGGAAGTTAGGGGTGGCCTTATCGTTGATGCCTCTATCTTCGTCCTTTGTTCCTCGGTGCTCTCTCGACGATCGGGAACAACGACCCTTTGTTGGTGGTGTCGCCAATTTCAAGATGGAGGATGAACCCTTGTTAGTGGTGTCGAGATCTACCAGCGAAGGATCGCCGTCGACCTTCTTTCCGGTACCATGAGGCGGATCTCGAGGGCGAGATCCATCGTTAGTGGTGTCGAATTGTGGCATCCCGCAAAACCACTACTAGAAAATCGCGTTGAATTTGTGCATTGCATCGTCATCATCATGCATTGTTTGCCAAAACTATGTTTGCAAAGCCCGTTTTGTTTTCTAAAACGCCCCGACAATTATTCAAACGCCAAACCCCGGTTGTTCCGGATATTTTGTTTGCCAAAAATTAGTTACAGAGGATAATTAAGAATAAATAAAATTATTAATTATTTTAGTAGGGGCAGTCGAACGGGCCAACTCGACCCGAACGACCGCCCCAGTTTTTAAAACGGTCCACCCCAACCTGCCCATCTAAATCCTAAAACTACCTAGTTCTCTACCCACACATCCTGGCCACATCACTCCCCCCAATCAGAACATGCCACCTCCTCTCAACCTTCCACCTCAACCAATCAAAACCCGCCACGTCACCCAAGCCCCCAACACCCCTCTCTCTCTTCCCTCACCTCTCTCTCACCCCACGCCCCCTTGCACCCTGCCACCCCCACTCCGCCAGCCTTTTCCCTGGCCCCCACACGCCCTCGGCTCCCAGACCCTCCACCCACACCCCTGTCTGTGGGACCACAGCCGCCCCGCCTCCCGATCCTCACCCCAACCCCAGCCACACCACGGGCCGGTCCCACTGCCCACCAGCAGCCCCCTCCCCTGCTTCTTCCCCAAAGCTCCACACCTGCGTTACCCCCAACGCCTCCCTCAACCTCCCTCGCCCGGCCCGCCTCCCTGCGCGCCTCGCGCCTCCAGTCCCGCCTCGCCTGCAGCCCAGATCAGCGCCTCCTCAGTTCCCTCACCACCCCGGTCGCCGAGCCCGCCATCAACCTCCTCGCCCGCTCGCCGGCCCAGCGTCTTGCGCCAGCCAGCGACCTCGCCATTGTCGACCTACTCTCTGTCCCGCCGCCCGGATCCTCCCGAGCAGCGCTGAAGCTTCGCCCGTCGCGGTGCCTTCCCTCGCCTCGCCTCCTCCCGCGCGCCCGCGACGACCTCCCTTCCCGAGCCCGGAGCCGTCCGACCTCGCCCAGCCTCCGCCCTGCGCCCAAGCCCGGCCCGGCTCGCGCGCCATCCCCTGCGGCGCGCCAGAACCGCGCCGCCCGCTTACGCCCGGCCGCCGGCCGCGCCACAACCTCCTCCCTCCAGGCAACGGCTCCTCCGCCCGCTTCCTCTCTCCTCGCCGCGTCGCGCGCGGCTGCCTCTCCCCTCCGCCCGCGCCCCATCCTCTCATTGGCCCGCCCTCGCTGCAGCCGGCCTCGCCCGCCATCCTCCGTCCCGCGCGAACCTGCCCATCTCGGCCGCGGTGCTCCCCTCGCCGCGGTTCCAGCGTCCTCGCGCTTTGCTCGAGCCGCGTCGCTCCCCGCGCTCGCTTGCCGCCCGCCGCCGCGCGCGCCCGGCGCGCCGTGATCGCCCTCCAGCGACCGCCATCGCCCAGCGACCAGCCCCGCCTTCCTCCTCGCCCGGTCACGAACCTCTGCCGCGCCGGAGTTCCACGACCGAGCCACAGGCCCGCGAGCCTCTGCGCTTCTGCGCCGGCGTCCAGCGTGCCTCCCGTGGTCGCCCTTTTTCCGCTTCGCCCGCGTCGCCATTGGCTCCTTGTTGTTCTAAGCGTCGCCGATGGTGAAGCCTTGGGAGTACCGTGTGTGACCGGAACTTGAGCTGTTTTGTTAAAGTGTGGCCTTGCTCCTCCACAACATCTTCGGGCAAACCCCTTCTTGGTGTCGCCAAGATCTTCCGAGGAGCTCAACAAATCTCCGGCGACATCTTGGCGGGGCCAAGATCTACCGTGAGACCCAAGACGGATCCGAGGTCCCAAACTCCGAAACCCGAAGTGACCCGGTGCGGGCGAGAACCCGACAAGGACCACGTCATGGATACGCCGAGTTCGCCATCGAGGAGACCAAGGTCGTCGACATGGAACCGGTGGACGCCAAGTACTCCTTCCGGAGTTGATGCCGAGAACACGGCGCCAAGACCCGACCACGAAGATCGCCGAAACGCCAAGATCTTCACCGACACCGAGTCCCGCGACAAGTGCCTCGTCGACGCCATGACCGACAACATGCCCCGAGACGCGAATGCGACAAGAACGACACCGAGACCGCGATCGCCAGCTCTACCCGATGTCGAGATCGATCCGTCGAACACGGACCTGACCCGAACCCCGGAATCCCAAGATCGTCGAGCCCCCTCTAATGTGTGAACCCCTCTTTTCCTCGATACCCTATTTTATAATATGATAACAACTTGTTGCACATTTAATTGTCATCTCGCATGCATCTCATTGGTTTGGGGGCCTTATGCCGATTCACCTAATAATTAAATATGGGGCCCATATGCGGGCAAATCTAGCCTTATATTGGCCTCATTTAAACATGCGTAGCGAACCGGTTCCATCTGTCGACTTGCTAAACAACATTTAATATGCGGGGGTTTAAACAACTCGAATCATATATTAATTGTCGGGACCCCGGTTCCACTTAACATGACCTAATTGCATCGCACCTTTGCCATGTCATCCATCATACATGCATCATGCCGATCTTCTGCCGTTTTATTAAATATTGCATCCGGTGTTTCTTCCAGTGTTTTGCTTCTTCGCGGATAAGGCCGTTGAGTTGATGTGAGCTTACGATCTTGAGAAAACCTTCGACAATGTTTTCAGCAGCATCTCCTCTTTCTACCTATCTTACTTTTATAGTATTTACTTCCCTCTGTTGATCTATTGCTATACGTATTTGCGATGCTTTAGTTTCGTATGTGATATATCGTGCAGCCCTATATTGCCTTGGACACATCCTATTACCTGTTGTTTGGTAGATAGTTGGACTTGCCGTCGTAGTTGCTTGCTCAAGTCTTGATGTGTGCCATATGCCGATTCTTGATGTATTGCCGCATGATGTTGTTGGAGATGATTCTAGCTTTACTTATCGTCACTTTAATTTCTGTTTAACAACTAAAATTGAATAAGCGAGGCATCGGTGGGTGATAGATAATATTTGGTTTTGAACGCCCACTTGTGTCCGTAAGACCCCGAGTACTTGATACTGTTCCTTGATTTTGCGCTATCCACATCCGGAGGTATATGGGACCCCGAGCGAGCTTGATTCAGTCTTATTTCTTGGGGCCACAACTAGTTTGAGGTTTTATTTACGATCCTGTACTTATGCCATGTTTCTTGCTTTATTTACGATTGTGCGAGTCTTTGCTTTGTCTTGTTAGGTTCGGAATGTTTACGCGGTATTGACAAGCCCAGCCACACTTTGGGTTCCCGATCGCTTCTGACCATTGTCGCAACCTTGAGAGGCCTCGGAGCTTGATTACTCGTTCGGATTCTACTCAAAGGGTGGCCCCAAATAATTCTGAATCCTGTGATTGTTCGATCGTGAAAGCCTCGTTGGGTTTTGATTTGGTTTTCGAGGTTGATCGGCGTGTGTTGCTATTGGTGCACCCGGTAAAACTTTACGGCCGTGTCGCGGATATGGACGACTTGGAGCACAGTTTCTTGATCATAGACAAGCATAACTAAAGTTTATTGCTATAAATTTGACTTATAATGACTAGTAATCAGCTCCACTATAACGGAATGACTAAATAATACTGCCCACAATTGCTTGTTACGTGTCGCCATGCGACCATTATACGACTAGTAAGTATTAACTTCTAACGAAATGGCTGAATAAAAGTACCAAAAACTGCTGGGTTTTGGGTTTATCTCATGCTAACTGTATCTGATTAGTAATTGTTGCAACTACAACGGAATGGTTAACTAAAAGTGCCCACTGTTTACTTTATCAGGATGATCATCTAAACCTGACTAGTAAAGTGCCGCCACTATAACTGAATAAGTAAAACTGCCAACGGTGTGAGTTCCTCGGTTGACTTCCTCGTTTGGTCTCGAGGGGGAAACACCAGGATGGGTTTGTTTGGTGTTAGCTTCAGGTTGGATCCGGATAGGTCATTCTCACCTCCCTCTGATATCCGCCAGTTGAATCGAGTCTCTATAGGTTGTTTAGTGCATCTTTGCCGCCTTGATCCACCATACCTATGTAGGCGAGGACCGCCGATTCTAGCCTCGCTGTCTTGGCCTCGATCTTGACTCCTTCTTTTCCTTTGCCCTTTCGGCACCCTTTTGTTTAAGCAGGTCTTGAGATCGGCGTCGTTAGCGGGGTTACCCTTCCGGCTTGGCACGGCAGTTATGGGCGCCATTGGTTATTCTTCGGGCTCTTAGCCCCATTTGCATCTTGTCCGTAGCGGACGCTCTATCGCTTTTAAGGTGATTTGGATCTTTGTATATTATATCGTATTCTTGACTCTTTGAGTCGCTGTTATATATATATTACGTGGGTCCCATCGAGGACTGTTGTGTAATGTTATTACTTCGTTTTCCACCCGCACGAAAGTGCCTGGTGGGCACCTTTGAATCGTTTCTATGCGGGTTTGGTGAATTTTGCCCAAACTTGCATAGGTCCGATTCTGAGGGTGTTACACACCGCGACAGCCAGCTCCCGCGCCTGGGTGGGCCGTGGCCAGGCAGACCACGATGACAGTGGGCAGCAGCCGCTTCCCCGCGCGGTACTAAGTATCCGCCGCCCATTTTGGGCTGGGTCAAAACCGGCCCTTTTTCTGCTGCATTCTTTTGTCTTTTTCGCCCGTTTCTTTTTAGGTAAAATCCATACAGGATTTTTCCTAACTTTTAAGATGCCTTTTATAAATCTTTATTTAAACATTCTTTTACAATATATTAAGTCATAATTAATATATAATAATCATATTTAAATAACCATTTATCCGAAAACCCTTTCCCGGTCCTTTTCCTTATTCTTTAACCGAACGACTTCGGATCTCCCTAGAACTTTTCTGGTTTCTCTCTTATCACTTCTTTAATGATTCAATCTAGCCATTAACAATCTCCAGGCTTCGTCAAGCACTTAGGCGTGCTACCCAACAGTTCTTGAATACTAAAGACATGGTCAAGACTCCTCTATGACCAATGATCAACATAGGGATCTGGATATCCTTGTTGACCACATGTGTACCCAACAATATTTATCGTTGAATCGTAAAAATTGTATCTTATTGCTTTTGTATTTATTATATTATATTTTTTGAGGTCTTGATCAAGTGACATCCTTATGTTAGTGTTCAACCTCGTTACCGACAATACCTTCTTTACTCATTTCGATAAGTAATATCCCCGTGACCTAGTCACACGCTGCGTGGCTTATGTACATAACTTATCTGAGTGGGCCCAGAGTATCTTCCGCCACGCGGATGGACAGATCCTGCTCTTGACTCAGTCTCCTCAACATGTTCCTCCGTATACCCAACATCACCTTTATAATCACCATTTCATTGAGTGACGTTGTGTGCCGTTAAAAGCATCCTCGGGTAACATTGATTTGATGTGGTCTCATAGTCTAAGGAAAAGTCACTATGTTTCCTAAAAATCATAACCTGAACTTCGTGACATGATCGTGATACGATGCTATAAATAGGGTATGTTCACCATCTCATTCCCTAATTAAATGCTCTCATTGTTAATTAGGAGCCGAGGCACCTTCATGATCAGGAAACCTTTGAAATATCCCTAATTAAATGCTCTAATTAAATGCTCTCATTGTATATCACATGTGTATCGATGTTTCCTATTAATACAATTATAGCATGATACAAAACTTAATTATAAACTTTATGAAATATTCCATCTAATATTTGACTCTAGGGCATATTCCCTTCACCTATAAGAGCACTAACGATGATAGCCGAGAGCAAAAAAGATGACCAAGACGATGAGGCCACTGTTGAAAATATCCAGTAGCAGAGGAGAAATAGCAGGAGAACTAGAAAAAGACGTAGTAGTGGAAGTAACACGAAGCCAGTATAACTCCCAAAGCCCCTGAGAATCACAGTGGCAAGGGCCAGCCCCCCAACCAGAGCCTGTGTGCGATGATCCTAAACAGAACAAGAATCAGCTTCAAGAATGACGCGACAACCAGAGTCAGTAAGCTGGCTAGAAGAAAATAGGTTCATGGTAAGTCAAGGAACATGAGAAATATCAGGAACAAAAAAGAAGAAGTGGAAATAGTGCCCCGACTAGATACTGAAAGAGGACTACCATCAACGGTGAGAACACTAAGAGGATAATCAAGAGGCCAAATAGAGGACATAGTGGAAGAATCAGAATTCATATGAAGAGAAGTTCTAGAACCCAGAACCCACGACGACGTACCTGGCTATGTGGATGGTGGTGGTCTCGCAATGCCAAAATAATCAGTCATAGAGCCAGCAGTACCTGCCAAAGAAGAGCGTGTAGAAGCGAGCATCCTCTTGAGCCGCAGAATGTCCTGGTTAGTTAACTCAACCGTATAGGAGCCAGAGGAACCAGAAGGAGCACGAGGTATGGGAGAAGCGGACGTCATTTGCTGACACATATCTCGCTCCTTCGCATATCAGCGAGACTCAGAGTGGCCATACGTGTAACAGTAGGTGTAGTGATAGCATGGACGGCCCTGTCCATGACCCTGGCCCTAACTCTGGGGAGTGGGTAGCAGTGGAGAAGTGGAGCGCGACGGAATCGGGGGAGCGGGTGACTATGGGGGACCTCGAGAAGCAAGCACAAAAAGAACCTCAAGAAAACGAGCAACACACAAGTGAGTCTCCTTGGCACGAAGCTCAGACAACACGTCAGTGATAGGGATACAACCATGGGAAAGGAGGTTATCACGCCGGGGCTCGAACTCCTTGCAGAGCCGAGACAAGAACTCGAAGGCGCGATGAAACTCCAAGTCAAAATGCACCGTCTCACAACATGGGCAGGTTTCACAAACAGAAGTGCGGAGAGAATCCAGATGATGCCATATAGCAGCACTCTAAGTATAGAACTGGTCAATAGTAGAGTCACCCTGCTTGAGCTCATGTTCCTGGCGAACCACATGCAGATAGAGAACATACCCCGATGGCTGATAACGCTGACAAAGGTGAGCCCACATGGCAGCAATAGTACCAAGACTCATAAATCCAGATGCAAACTGCGGGAGAACGCTGCAAGTGAGAACAACTGCAGCACGAGCATTATCATATATCTACTGAGTGCGGTCAGATCTAGATGGTAGGCTGCTAGAGCGTCAGAATACTCCCGAGTCTGCCGAGCATATGTGGCAACAACATCATCATCCGCCTTCTTGGCAGCATCCTTGACAGACTGAGGAGCATCTGCAACAACAGTTGGTGGAGTCGGCAGAGTAGGTGACATGGATATACCCTACGGGTGCATAACATTGCTATACCTAGTCCATCCCAAGGAAGGCCCATGTGGAGAACTGCAGCCCAGGGAGATTTCGGGTGGCCCAAGCCCATGGCGAGTTCGATTCTTTGGAGGACAAGTCTAGATTAGATAGAATTTCAAAGGGTTAACCCTAATCTGTAACCGACTCGACCTATACCGGGACCTAGCCTATATATATAAAGGCCATGAGGGCATGGCGAGAAGGATCTCAACACCTCATACACACACCACCACGCCAGATTGCATCTACGCACCCCTGTAACCTTCGGTTCCGCCGTAATCAAGAACAGGCAAGCAGGAGTAGGGTTTTCCCTCCCGGGGAAAGAACCTGGGTAAACCTCGTATCCCCGTGTTGCTTTCTTGTTAACCGTCTCGCAACTTCCAGGATCCCCATCTTCTCCAAAAACCAAGTCCATAATAATGGGCATTGATGAGTCGAACCCTCGTCAATTGGAATTGTCTGTCGGAAACAGGGATGCTAATCGTGCGGTCGTGACAGTCCCATCCGGAGCGATCTACGATTCCTCAGCTACGGAGATTCACCTCCTCTTCGGCGCCTTCAACTTCGCCCACTCGCCGGCCACCCTCAAAGATTTCGAGTCCGTAGGAGACGGAATCGAGATGTTGTTCGGGAGCTTATGCTTCCAGGTGGGGCAGACCGGCACCCTCAGCCTCCCAGAGCGGGTGCCAATTCCCTCAATCAGGCCCGCTTCATGGGTCCCTCCCATCGATTCCTTACATACGTCGACACTAATGGACGATTCGAACGACAGCAACAGCTGCAACTTTGATTTGTGTGATCCCCCTTCGGATGAAGGAACGTACGATTCCGGATCTGAGAGCCGCGGCAGAAGCGACACACTCCGTGAGCGCTACCTATGCGCCGTCATCCATGGTGGCAACATCAACAACAAAGCAGATCCACCACTGGGTTCGACACCCAACCGCCCTCTCAATCCCCCTCCCAACCCTCAGGTTGAGAATGAGGGAAACAGGGTGAACCCGCCTAACAGGGCGGCTAGAGCCACTGAGGGTGTCAATCGCACCCACAACCAGATCAACCTCAACGAGGAAGGCTGGGAGATTGCACGTGAAGCCGTGCGGAGCAATCACATCCTACATGTGGATGCCTCTTGTGATTTGCTGATGGCCTATCACTGGCTCCTGATTGATGAGCACAATCGATAGGTCAAGCTACATGGCGACCTTGAAAAGCACAAGCGAGCAGCCGATGAGTCAAGCATGCGGCGAGATGCGCTCTTCGCTGGCGGCTACTCTTCACACGGGAACAACACCAACAAATACCGCTCTCGCCTGGAGTGCATGGACCCTGCCGCACGGCGCGAGGTCACCAAGGCACTCGACACGTCCTTCATGACAATGGACTCACAAGGCAATATCATGCCAAAAACGTCACAGGCCGCAATCATGAAGGCCACCACCTATCTCGCGTCCAACCAGCCACCAGCAGGAGACCCAAAGAACGCGATCCACAAGTATGTGCTAACAGGCCTCAGACTCGTTGGAGCTGTGCTCCACGATGAAGCCCCAACGGAGCCGAAGAAAAAGGCCGCGGTCAAGTTCACTCGAAGCCGCATGCCCTGATCCAGGGAGGAGGATCATGACCTACCTCGACGCTGTTGGAGCCCGCAGCACCACAGCAGCAAGGACGACACTCGTAGCAATCTCACACAGCGTAAGATCGACAAATCACGCGCTAAGCGCGCGTGCTCAACTGAGTGCGAGGAGGAGGACGACGAAGAACTGTGCGGAACCAGATGCTTCAGTAGATCCGTTTGGCAATCACGGATTCCGAGAAACTCCAAGCTCCCTTCGAACAACCCGAAGTTCGATGGCATGCAGGAGCCAAAAACCTGGCTTGATGACCATCTGTCGTTAGTCAAGCTCAACGGCGGGAACAAGAACATCGCCCTACAAGGTTTTCTGGCAGAAGCCGAGCGCTGGCTCGCTCAAGAGCCTCCCCTTCGGCTCCATACGAAGCTGGGAAGAACTAGCATACATCTTCATCCGCAACTTCAAGGGTACCACCAAGAGGACAGCTTCAATCGAAGAGCTGCGTGCCGGCACCCAACGGAGCAACGAGTCCATCCGCTTGTACAAACTCTGCTGGTCCACCATCAAGAACTCCGCCACAAACATCTCCGAGGAGAGGGAAATCGACACCTTCAAGGATGGCATCAAACGCCGCGAATTCAAGGAGGATCTCGGGCGCGTCAAGCCCAAAACCCTTGATCACCTCATGGACATCGCCAACCGCTAGGCCGATGGCGAGGATTCCGTCAATCGAACACATTCGGATGACGAATATGACTTCGGCCGCAGGCGCGATCGCCGCAGCAAGAGAAGGTCACACATCTACAACGATCGCGAGGAAGTCAACATGTTGCGGCCGGCTACGCTGATCGCCACAACAATGGCAACGGCAACAACGGATACCGCAGCAGCAATTACCGTGACGGCGGACAGCCCACCCAAACATGGCAACATCGTAACTGCGACGACGAACCTTCAACATATGACAAGCTATTAGGTCCCTACACCATCCACTTCTACATCGACAAGCAGGATGGTAAGAAGAAGGCCAACCACATGCTCAAGGACTGCAGGGAGTTCCAGAAGCTCAGCGAGGGCTTCACCCATATGCGACGACAAGTGGTGAACCCAGGATTCGCACCGGCCCTAGGGTCCGACGCCCACGGAGCTCCTCCACCACCACCTGGAGGACCGTTGTAGCCACCGGCTGCACCAGCACCGAATAACGGTGCAGACGGGTACCTGCCACCGATAGGTTCCATGATGATCCAGAAGGGGCGCCCAACCAACAAGGTGCAGAAAAAGATCACCCGCCAAATCAATCTGGTCGTGACCTCTCCACCAACCATACCTGAGTACCTCAGTGGCTCGGAATCCTGCATCACGTTCGACTGTTCGGATCACCCGCGTCAGATACCTCGCCCAGGCCACTCTGCCCTGGTGCTCGAGGCCCAGATCGGACGGTTCGAGATGAGCCGCATATTTATGGATGGTGGCATCGGCATCAACCTGATGTTCGCTAGCACACTTGCAGCCATGCAGATCCCGCTCTGTAGCCTAGAGCCACCGGAAACGATGTTCCACGGCATCGTCCCAGGGAAGGGCGTATACACCTTGGGCAAGATATGGCTCGACATCATCTTCGGCAAGCCCAAAACTTTAGGCGTGAATGGCTGGAGTTTGAAGTGGTGGACTGGCCATCACAGTACCATGCCATCCTCGGGCACGTGGCATTCGCAAGATTCCTGGTAGTACCGCACTATGCGTACCTCCTACTAAAGATGCCAGGACCTAGGGGCATCATCATCGTCCCAAGAAGCTTCACCAGGTCAGACAACTGCGATAGAGACTTCAACAGAATCTGTCAGTCGTTCAGTATGCAGGAGGAGCTCACGAGGCTCAAGGAGGTGAAAGACAACAGGTCACCCCCAGTCACCAGGCAAAACTCACCTGATATGTCGTTCGACTCCACAGTCAACACAAATAAGGTGCAGGTCCACCCTATGAACGCCTCCAAGACGGTGTTGATCGCCAACAACCTGAGTCCCGCATAGGAAAGCGCGCTTGTTGAATTCCTCCATGAGCGCTGGGAAATTTCTGCCTGGTGTCCTGCGGACATGCCAGTAGTTCCCAGGGAATTCACCGAGCATGCACTCAATGTGTTTCTAGATGCAAAGCCAGTCAAGCAAACAAGTTGTTGGTGTCAAAGTCAACGGACTCCTCGACGCCAACTTCATTAGGGAGATCAAGGAAAGCGAGTGGCTGGCCAACCCTGTGCTGGTCCCCAAGAAGGACATGGACATCTTGCGGATGTGCGTGGACTTCACATCGCTTAACAAGCATTGTCCCAAGGACCACTTTCCTCTCCCACGGATCGATCAAATCATCGACTCCACTGCAGGATGCGAGAAGCTCTCCTTCCTCGACGCCTACTCAGGCTACAACCAGATTCGACTGAAGGACGAGGATCAAGAGAAGACGGCGGTCATCACGCCGTTCGGGGTGTTCTTCCACAATATAATGCCCTTTGGGTGATGAACGTGTGGCATCCCGCAAAACCACTACCAGAAAATCGCGTTGAATTTGTGCATTGCATCGTCATCATCATGCATTGTTTGCATAAAACTATTTCGCAAAGCCCGTTTTGTTTTCTAAAACGCCCCATCTTTATTCAAATATCAAAACCAGGTCACCGGTTTATTTTTGTTGTCCGCTATCGCTTTGCAAACGGTGTTAATAAAACAAATAAAAATTATATTATTTTTAGTGGGGGCAGTCGAACGGGCCAACCCGACCCGAACGACCGCCCCCATTTCTAAATCGGTCCGCCCCAACAATTCCTAAAACTACCAACTAACCTACCCACACCAACCCCTCTACCTCACCCTGCCCAATGGCCTGCTGCCACCTCACCTCTCTCTTCCCTCCACCCATTCCTAAGCTGCCACCTAGCCTACCCCACTCCCTATCTCTCTCAACCACCCCCCAGCACACCGTCCCGCACGCACACACCCGCAGCTCCCCCTGCCGCTGACCCCTGGCCCCACAGATCCCCGGCCCCACTCCCTCACGTTCGCCGAACCGCCCCTGGCCACTCGTTTGGTCCACCCCCCTGGCCGCGGGTCCCGCCTGGGACCCACCAACCTCCTGCCCGTGGCCGCCCTGCCCATCTTCTTCCTCACCACCCGAGGCCGCCGCCGCTCTCCCCAACCTCCCAGCAACCTCGCGCCACCGCCGTCGCTCACCACCATCTCCGGTCGCGCTTCCTCGGCCACACACACCCGCCGCCGAGCTCATGCCTCCGGCCTGTCTGCGCGTGAGCGCCTCCTGCTCCGACCTCGGCCTCGCCGCCTCGCTCGCTCTGGCCCGCTCGCCCCCGCCACCGCCTGCCCGGCTGCCCCTCCGCCCTTCGCGTCGGCGCTGCTCTCCGCCAAGGCTGCCGCCCTGCCTCAGGCTCGCCTCGAGCACTGCAGCCCACCGCTGCTCGAGCTCGCTCCTCCGCTGAGCCTGCCGGCACCGTGGTCGCCTGGTCCGCCGCCCATAAGCACCGCTGAGATCATCTCCGGGCCGACTCGCTCCGCGCCTCCCGCTGCCTGGCTCTCCTCCGCGCCTGCCTCGGCCCTCCGGCCCCGGCCTCCACCACCTCACCCCGAGGCAGAGTCTGCCCCGACGACCCCGCTTCGCCTAGCCGCCCCGCCACCGCTTGGCGCCTCTCCGGCGCGTGGTAGCGCCCCGCCGGCGAACCTCACCCCTCGCGTCGCCGTCCTGCCCCTCACCTCCGCGGGCACCACACCAGCGGCATGTTGCAGAGGATGTGTTCCGTGTTGCTAGCCCAAGTACCACAATATCCTTTTGGAGATGTACCCGAGAGTTTCAAGAAAAACCGACGATGACTCCACATAGTTTTCGGATGCGACAAGAATCCCTCGGAACCGCCAACATCGTCATCGGAACCACAAGACCGTTGCAGTGGACTCGACAAGATCTACACATGTAGACCGTACCGAACCGGTGACCCTCGACGGACCTCCGGCAAGAACTTCGACACGGAGCACCAAGATCGCCTTCACGGAACACCGAGTTCTCCGTCGAGGACGCCATGGCCATCGGCACGGCCCGACGACCGCAGATGCGACAGGATCATCCCCAGGACAACAAGACCTACCCCCGCTATCCGAGAACGCTCCGTCGAACCCTGGACCCTGAGACGACCCCGAACCTCGGAACCCCAAGTTCGTCGAGACCCCTCAATGTGTGAACCCCTCCCCGAAACCTTATTTTATCATATATAACAACTTGTTGCATATTAACTGCCATACTTGCATGCATAATCATGTGGTTTGGGGGCCTTATGCCGATTCACCTTATAATTAAATATGGGGCCCATATGCGGGCAAATCTAGTCTCATATTGGCCTCATTTAAATTGATGTAGCGAACCGGTACTATATCTTGGCCATGTTAATACAACATTTAATTGCGGGGGTTCTAAATAACTTGAACCTTTTAATTAAGAGTCGGGACCCCGGTTCCGCTTAATATGACCTGGTTGCATCGCACCTTGCCATGCCATGCATCATACATGCATCATGCCGATCTTCGGCCGTTGTATTAAATACTGCATCCGGTGTTTATTCTAGTGTTTTGCTTCTTCGCGGATAAGGCCGTTGAGTGGATGTGAGCTTCGCCCCGATCGTCGGTTGAACCTTCGACAATGTTTTCAGGCGAGCATCTTCCCCTTTCTACCTATCTTACTATTCTAGTATTTATTCCCTCCTGTTGATCTTTGCTATCTGTGTTGCGATGCTCTAGCTTCGTACCCGTGATATCCCCTGCAGCCATATATAGCCTTGGTCACATCCTATTACCTGTTGTTTGGTAGATAGTGGGACCCGCGTGTCGTAGTCGCTTGCTCAAGTGTTTTGCTTGTCGTCAAGTACCACCATTGTTGGAGGATTGCCGCATGTTGATGTTGGAGACGATCATGTCGTTAATTATTGTTCACTTTAATTCCTGTTTAACAACTAAAATTGAATTAAGCAGAGGCATCGGTGGGTGATAGGTAAGATTGGTTTCCGAACGCCCACTTGTGTCCCGTAGGACCCGAGTTCTTGACACCTGTTCCGAGATCGAGCGCGCTAACCACAGGTGGGGAGATATGGGCCCCCCATTGATTATTACCTGATTTCAAAGTATTGTACTGGGGGCCACAACTAGTTTGAGTATTTATTTACTATCCTGTACCTATGCCATTCTTTACCGCTTTATTTACGATTGTGTGAGGAGCACGCTGTACTGTTTAGGAAGCGGAATGTTTTCGCGGTATCGACAGTCCCCGATTGGGGATCTGCCGCTGTCGTACCATTGTCGCAAACCCTAAGTCCGTCTCGGAGACCGGCCGACTTTGTTGCGGGTAGACTTAGTGGGGTGGCCCCCCGTGCTTGCTTTGGGTCTGGGAACATCATGACTTAGGCCCCGCCGACATACCGATGGGTGTATGTTAACTGATCTGGCAAAAAGGGTCGAAGTGCTTGTGGATACTTTGGTGCACCCCTGCAGGGTTAAATCTTTTCGAGAAGCCGTGTCCGCGGTTATGGGCGACTTGGATCACAGTGCTTGATCATAGACAACTATAACTAAAGTTTACTGTTATAAACTGCCTTGTATCCGATTTGACTAGTAATCAGCTTCACCACAACGGAAAGGCTAATTAAAAGTACCAACAACTGCTGGGTTTTGGGGTTATCTCATGCTAATTGTATCTGACTAGTAAGTGTTGCCACTATAACGGAATGGTTAACTAAAAGTGCCCACTGCTTACTTTATCAGGATGATTCTCTAAACCTGACTAGTAAATTCCCGCAACTATAACTGAAAAAGTAAAATTGCCAACTGTGTGAGTTCCTCGGTTGACTTCCTCGTTTGGTCTCGAGGGGGAAACGCCAGGATGGGTTTGTTTGATGCTAGCATCAGGTTGGATCCGAATAGGTCTTTCTCACCCTCTCTCGATAGCCATTGTATCGAGTCTCTATAGGTTGTTTAGTGCATGCCGCCGCTCACCACCATACCTATGTAGGCGAGGACCGCCAATTCTAGCCTCGCTGTCATCGCCTCAAGATCTTGACGCCTCTCTTTTCCCTTTGCCCTTTGTCGGCACCCTTTGTTTGAGCAGGTTTTGAGATCGACGTCGTTAGGTGGTTACCCTTCCGGCTTGGCCAGGTGGTTATGGACGCCATTGGTTATTCTTCAGGGCTCTTAGCCCCATTTGCATCTTGTCCGTAGTCGGACGCTGTATCATTTTCAAGGTGATTTGGATCTTTGTACATTATATCGGTATTCTTGACTCTTTGATTCGCTGTTGTATATATATCTGTTCTGTGGGTCCCATCGAGGACTGTTGTGTAATGTTATTACTTCGTTTTCTACCCGCACGCAAGTGCCTGGTGGGCACCTTCGAATCGTTTCTATGCGGGTCTGGCGGGTTTCGCTAAAACTTGCATAGGGCCGATTCTGAGGGTGTTACAGAACGCAGGCGCCACTTACCAGAGATGCATGCAGGCATGTCGACCAGATTGGTCGCAACGTCCAGGTCTATGTCGACGACATAGTGATCTAGACCAAGGAGGCCAGGACACTCATCGACGATCTCCGCGAGACGTTCAACAACCTTGATCGTTACAAGATCAAGCTGAATCCAGACAAGTGCGCCTTCGGTGTCCCGTCTGGCCAGTTACTCGGGTACATCATCTACCAACGTGGCATCAAGGCAAACCCTAAGAAAATCAGGGCAATAGTATCCATGGAGAAGCCGAAGAAGCTCAAAGGGGTCCAGCAGCTGGCTAAGCGAATCGCGGAGCTCAACAGGTTCATCAGTCGCATGGGTGAGAAGGCACTCCCCTTTTATCAGCTGCTGCGCAAGGCTGACAAATTCGAGTGGATGCCCGAAGCATACAATGCGTTCGAGGACCTCAAGCGACTGCTCTCCACATCACCTATCCTGATCACGCCGAAGGAGAGGGAGCCTTTGGTGCTATACATAGCAGCCACGCATCAGGTGGTCAACACCGCACTCGTGGTCGAACGACCCGAAGATGGCAAGACCCACGGGGTCTAGCGCCCAATCTACTACCTCAGTGAGGTATTGACCCCAACAAAGCAGAGGTACCCTCATTACCAAAAGCTCGGCTACGGCGTATTCATGACGGCGCGTCGGCTGAGCCACTACTTCCGGGAGCATCAGATCGTGGTCGTCAACGACGCCCCGCTGTCGAACATCCTGAACAACCCCGAAGCCACAGGGCATGTAACCCTATGGGGCATCGAGTTGTCTCCTCGAGACATCATCTACAAGCGATGCACCGCCATCAAGTCTCAGGTCCTCCCTGACTTCCTCATCCACTGGATGGAGCTCCAGATGCTGGATACTCCGGACATGTTGCAATCCTGGATGATGCACTTCGACGGCTCCAAGCACGAAGCTGGAGCAGGGGCCAGTGTCATACTAACGTCCCCTCAAGGCGAAAAGATGAAGTATGTCCTTCAGATGAAATTCTGCGCCTCCAATAACTAGGCCGAATATGAGGCCCTCATCCATGGCATGAGGATTTCCAAGGTGTGCGGCACATCATGCCTTGTCAGTTTAGGTGACTCGAACCTCGTCATCCAGCAGACGATGAACGAGTGTGATGCCCATAATGTCAACAAGATCGCATACCGTGCGCTCTACAACTCACTCGAAGGGGACTTCGACAGCTACGAACTTCGGCATGTTGGCAGGGAGAGCAATGAGGAGGCCGACAAGCTCGCCAACATCGGCTATACCTCTGCTCGGGTGACACCAGGAGTGTTCCTCGAGAAAATATGGGTACCCTCCATCAAGCGAAAATTCTCAAAGGGATCAACCGAAGAAGCAAAACACTCGGGGGCTGCGCCACCTGAAGGAAAAGAAGGACCTAAAAATCTTGACACGGAGGTCGAGCTAGTAAGCCTTATGCAGGTCATGGCGGTTGAGGAAACATGGACACAACCGTACCTCTGCTACCTGATAAACAAGCAGCTGCCTGAGGACCCGGCAGATGCCCGGCGCATATCTCGCTGATCAAAGGCCTTCACCATCACCAATGGAGAGTTGTACAAGCGCAGCATTTCGGGTGTGCTTCAACGATGCGTTACCATCGCTGACGGCAAAAACTCCTCCTAGACATCCATGAGGGTATCTGCGGCCATCACTCAGGCAACCGCGCACTGGTCGCCAAAGCTCTACGAGATGGTTTTGTTGGAGATATGCCCTAGAGGCAATAATAAATGTAGTTATTATTATATCTTTGTGTTTATGATAAATGTTTACATTCATGCTATAACAGTATTAACCAGAAACATTAATACTTGTGTGATTTGTAAACTAAATTAGAGTCCCTAGTAAAGGCTCTTCATAATACTATCTTGTTGATTAATAGATGATCATGGTTTCTTGATCATGAACATTTGAGATGTTGTTAATAACAAGATCATATCATTAGGATAATGGTATGGTGGACATACTCCTATAGATAAGCGTAGCATAAAGATCAAGTCATTTTAAATAGTTCAATTGCTATAAGCTTTCTGATACATAGTAACCTAATTCCTTCGACCATGAGATCATGCTTATCACCATCACCGGAAGGATGCTTTGATGACATCAAACACCACACCGTAACTGGGTGGCTATAAAGGTGGCATTGAGTGTTCGGAAAGTACGGGTTGAGACACATGAATCAAGAGTGGGATTTGTCCATCCATATGACGGATAGATATATTCTAGGCCCTCTCGGTGGAATGTCATCCAATTAGCTTGTAATCATGTGACTGGGTCACAAGGGATCACATACCACGGGAACGAGAAAAGAGTACTTATCGGTAACGAGGTTGAACTAGGTATGCAGAGATACCGACGATCAAAACCTCGGATAAGTAAACTACCGTGAGACAAAGGGAAATTGGTATCATATGTAAGTGGTTCATTCGATCACAAAGTAATCGTAGAAATATGTGGGAGCCATATGAATTTCCAGATTCCTCTATTGGATATTGTTCGGAGAAGTGTCTCGATCATGTCCGCATAATTCACGAACCATAGGGAGACACACTTAAGGATTCGATGTTGTTGAGTAGTTATGGAATGATGAGTAAGAGACCGAATGTTGTTCGGAGTCTCGGATGGGATCCGAGATATCACGAGGATATCCGTAATGGTCCAGAGAATAAGATTCATATAAGGAAAGTCCTGTTTCGGAGTTGGGGAATGATTTCGGTGTTTTCATCGGGAATGTTCTAGAAGGTTCCGGCACTCCGGAGGGGAAGGGTACATGAATGTTTCATAACAATGTGGAATGGTTGCATCATGTACTAGGTATCATGGCTGGGCAAAATAAAGGGAGAAATCAAATCCTAGTTTGAAAAGTCAAACGCCAATTTGAAAAGTCAAACGGCAGTTTTGCTTGGTGGAGGGAGAGTAGGAAACCTACTTGGGGAGGAGTTCCTCTCCCTCCACCCGCCGGCCAAGGAGGCCGACTTGGGAGATTACTCCCTCCCCCTTGTCCACGCCCTCCCACCTATAAAAGGAGGGGCAGGGCTGCCCCTCTTCCCTACACCCAATACCACCAAAACCCTAACCCTAGCCGCCGGCCTCCTACAAGTCGCCGCCGCCCTAGGGTTTCTCCTAGCCGCCAAGTTGGGGCTCTCCCCAAGCCCTAGCCACCGGCCAAGCTTCCTCCCTTGGTGCCTCTAAACCCTATATCGCCAAGGCCTCTCTCATAGTCCACCATACTCGCTCCGGCTTAAGGCGAAGCCCTGCGAGATCTCCCCTCTACTTCCAAAGACACGCCACAGTCGCCGAATCGCGAGGAGAGTGATACAACCTCCATCATGGAACAAGGAGAGGAAGGTCTTCATCGAGTACCGAACGTGTGACCGATCATGGAAGCGCCGCCGAATGCAAGACCGAAGGATCGCTCACGATCTTGAGATCGGCAAGAGTACGACTACATCACCCACGAGAATCGCTCTCGCTAACCGCTGGAATATTCGAGGGTGAGTTCCTCTATCGACTGCTACAATCTAGTAGATAGATCTTGGCTTGTTTGTTTCCATGCGTAGAAATTTTTGTTTTCCATGCTACGAACCCCTACAAAGGGTATCGAGCCGTGTCTATATGTAGATCTGTTGCACGAGTAGAACACAATGGTCATTGTGGGCGGTGGTGCTTTTATTATCAATTGCTTCTTGTGTACTTTGCATCTTGCGATATGATGGGATGAAGCGGCCTGGGCTAACCTTACATGACATCGTTCATGAGACTTGCTCCACGCTCAACATGCAACTTGTATTGCATAAGTGGCTTTGCGGGTGCCTGTCTCTACCATCATAGTATAGATCCAATTTACAACGGGCACTTGATAGTTCAAGCATCAACGTTGTGGTTCTTGTTCGTAAGTTAGAGCGACACTTATTGAAAGCCCCAAACCACGTAAAATATGTAAAGAAAATTAGAGGCGTCTAACTTTGTTTTGTAGGGGTGTGTTGTGATGTGATATGGCCATGATTGTGATTATATTTGATGTATGCAATGTTCCTTATTGTAAGTTGGCAACCGGCAGGAGCCATATGGTTGTCTTTTAATTCTGTTAAGACCCGCGTGTCTATTCAAAGTAGTTGTAATATTTGGAGCTGGTGGACGATAACCATGAAACGGCGCCATTAACCTTGACGCTATGCCGGTGATGATGGAGATCATGTTTGTGCTTGAAGATGGAGATCGGAAGCGCAAGAAGAAAGGCCATATCATATCACATATTATGAATTGCATGTGATGTTAATCCTTTATGCATCTTGTATTGCTTAGTTAACGATGGTAGCATTATAAGATGAGCCCTCATGCACATAAATTTCAAGTTTTAAAGTGTTCATCCTTAGTAAGCACCGTTGCTAAAGCTTGTTGTTTCGAAGCACCACGTGATGATCGGGTGTGTTAGATTCTGCAAGTGTATACAACGTGAGCAAGCCAGATTTGCTCATGCGGAAGCTAAGGTTTGATCTTGACGAGCCTAGCATGTACATACATGGTCTCGGAACACGGATCACCGAAAGGTAAAGCATGAGTCATATAGTAGATATGATGAACATGTCGATTGTTCGCCATTGAAGCTACATCAACTCTCGTGATGATCGGTTTTGATGTGGTGGATTTGGTTCGTGTGATCACTAAAACAATGTGAGGGATATTGATTTGAGTGGGAGTTCACCTAGATTAATTTAACTATTAATTAGAACTCAATTTGTCATAAACTTAGTCTAAACTATTGCAAATATGTTGTAGATCAATGGCGGCCCCTACCATCAATTTTAATGTGTTCCTAGAGAAAGAAAAGTTGAAAAACAATAGAAGCAACTTCGCGGATTGGTTCCGCAATTTGAGGATTGTCCTCAATGCTAGTATTTGACCTATGTGCTTGATGCACCGCTGGGTGACCCGCCTGCAGCTGATGCTACCGATGAAGTAAAGAACGTTTACCTCACTCGGAAGAAGCAGTACTCCATAGTTCAGTGTGCTATCTTGTATGGTTTGGAATCGGAGCTTCAGAAAAGGTTTGAGAACTGTAAGATCCCTCCTTTATAAAGGAAAAGGATCCCTGTGATTGCAATGCTAGTCCCTGGATCAATAGCTAGCATCCACAGTTAAGATGTAATATCAAGAAACATAGGTCATAATACAACTTTATAACCAGGAATAAAATAATTTATTACATCTTACATAGCTCATTTGGCTATCTCATTACAATGCAGTAGAATACAACAATAGCATGGGGTCCTTCATCTTCAAAGTGCCACAGGCAGACATGTTGGTTGTAGACTTGTAATCCTACTTCACTAATATCAAACAAACCTGCAACATAACAAGTTACATCCACAAGGGTCAATACATTTGAATTGTATTGGGAAGTGATACTATGGGAGTATAGTAGAGTCTATCATCTATAAGCATTTGGCTAAGTGGAGCTTAGGCTTGCTTTGCTCAAAATAGATTTTCCTTATCCTTTGAAAACACTAAGTTTTTGCTTGACAAAAATCACCCAAGGAACCACCAATAGAAATTGGTGAACCTTAAACCCTTGTTCAACCACAAGATTTTAACTTAGAAATTGGGATGAGGAGATTCTTGATAGCTTCCATGTCTTGATGCTCAAATTGTCCTTTGCCAGGGACATGGCTAAGTACTTAGATTTTACACTCTGCAGAGGTGGTGCACTTTCCCCACAAGACTTGGTTTCACCAAGACAAGATCTTTCAGAAGCCTTCCCTTAGATCAAAATGGACGCGTTCCAACCTATCAAACCCCTACCACCAACTGTCCATTTGGCTAAGTTATTGCAACCTATATGATCCAGGCAGAGCCCATAATGCCAAGTGACTGCACTTGAAGCTTCTCAACATTTGACATCTCAAATCTCTTTGTTCCTGGGTGGCCATCCACAAGTGAGATACACAAGGTTAACCATATAAATGGGCCTTGTGAACCACTCAACACAAACCATTCCTTCCATTCCACCCAGGTGATTCATTCACTTAGTTGTTTTATTAACAAAACACAAGTCCACAAACTTAGAAATATTTCATAGCATGAATATATATTCCACCCTTGTTTTCTACTAGCTAAGCTAAGCAATGATAGTAGTAGGAATCTTAACATAGGAAATTTTACTAAGGTTTCATCTACTAGGATTTCCCATGGCATAGTTTACACTTAGCAAAATTCTATGCAAGTCCTACTTAGAAATATCACTAATGCATAGTGAAAATAATGGGACAAAAGTATGAAGCATCACTTGCCTTTTTGGTAGAGAGTATAGGTTCACTCCTTGATCTTGCAATATTCACTCACTTCAAATCACTACAATTCAATCAAGCAAACAATATTTCAAACTACCATTCAAGCAATTCATCACATAAAATCATAGTAACAAAACAATGCATGCAAGCATGCTAAAGATTGTTTTATTTGTAAAAGTGGTTTCTAATGGTTCATATACATTTTAAAACATATAATGGTCATTTTATAAATTGGCAAAATCATTTGTATAAGATTTTACTTCATAAACCATTTTTAGATCAAGTCATTATTTTATGTGGTGAAGAAATGCTTTTAATAAGGCAAAATTCTATAGGTTTCACAAGATATGTTTTCAAACCATATAACCTTGTGTTTAGGGTCAGAGATTTTATTTCCAAAACATTTCCCAAAGGTTTTCCTCCAAAATCATTTTTAACAATTAAACCATATTTTTATTTGACTAGAAATGGTTTAAATCAAAGATTTATTCTTTTGCTTCACCAAATACATTTTTGAAACCACCAATTGATTTCTAGGGTCAGTAGGTTCAAAAAAAATCATTTGACAAAGATTTTATCCTCAAAATCATTTTAGAACAATTTCTATATTCTAAACATGCATACATAAGTTTCTGTAAAAATAAACAATTTAACAGAAGCAATTTTCTAAACAAAGTGCATGGTTGGCTAGGGCTTGTTTTTCTGAATCCATTGATTAAAAGTTATAGATTTTACAAAATCTAGCATCTAATAGATCAAATCTGTTTTAATTCAAACGAACAGAGCCACGTGGAGTGTTCTAATTCGTCGGTACCGGTTCACGTGGATCAGCAACGTGAGGTGTTGGATCAAGTTACATCGCACGGCACAGATTGTGTACCCCTTCGGCGTTAAGTGATTCTATCGCATCCATTAGATCATCATCTAATAGCCATTATCACCCTGACCATGTTCTGGCGGCGCTCGACGGCTGCGCGCGGCGGCGACGCTAGGCTAGCGACGGAGCTGGCGCTAGAGGAAGCCAGGAAGAGTAAGGAGATGCTCACCAGGTTCAGGAGATCACGGCGAAGCTCAAGGTACTCGCGGGAAGGCAAGGGGCGCACGAGGTTGCTGTCAATATCTCACCGGAGTAGCTTGCGGGCTCGGGCACGCACTGTCATCGTCGGGGACGTCGTTGTAGAGCACGGGAGAGGGAAAAGAGGATGCTATTAGATGCGTGGGAAAGTAGGGGGCACGGGAGCATCAAAGAGAGAGGGCGGCGCGGTCAGAACGTTACCAGGGGAGTCGCCGGAGAAGAAAGCAGACGGTGGCGGCACTAGGTGTCGTCGTTGTCGAGGCTCTGGGCACGCGCGAGCGAGCTAATGCCACTGGGAGATGCGCCAGGGCATGGGGGTCACGTCCGTGTGCTCTAGGAGGCGCGGGGCGACGAGGGGCTGCCGGAATCGCTGCCGGAGACCGTCGGAACAGAGGATGGTGCATGGGAAAATTTGGCAGCCTGGGGACGCGCTAGGGTGAGGTGACGGAGGGGAAAGGGAGAAGAGATGCTGGCGCTTAAGAAGGCGTGGTCGCAGGGCCGTTACATGGCACGGTTAACGCGTATTCACGCCGGCAATACATCGGCAGTAATGGTGCGCGCGGTCAGCGGCGGGTGAGGAAGAAAGGAGCTGGCGGTGGGGCTGTGTCGTCAGTGATGGAGAGAGAGGAGAGGGGGGTCCATCTGTCGGTGACTCTGCGGGTGAAAGGTTGAGTGGAAAAATGATTCGGCAGAGGGGGTGTAGGTGGGCTGCGAGTTGGGCTTAGTGGGTCAGGCTGGCTGGGCTGCACCTTTTCATTTTTTTGTTCTGTTTGTTTTTCTTTTTCTCATTTGATTTTTCTGTTTTGATTTTGAATAAGCAATTCAAACATTCATTTGAATTCAACCTTTGCCAAAATTTATGTAGGTTTAAATACTATTAATAAAACATTCTGATATCATTTTTAGAATAATTTATTTATTCTTTTTAAGGTCTTTTAATTATTCAAAATAGGCTCTAGTTTTAAATCAAATAAGATTTAATAATATTATCAAACACCATTTAAATTCTTTAAAATTTCCAAAACCTTTTAGTAGGTTTTTATTTGTTTATTTGGGTTTAAATAATTCATCTTGAATTATTTGGAAAGTATTTAATATGATTCATAAATCATTTGAATTGGGTTTTCATTTAAATTCCAATGGAGTTAAATATAGTTTTAATTCCCTAATTTTTATTTGGAGGTTTTATTTAATCTTAACTAGGTTGAATTAAACAACTTTGGTTTCACTTGGGTAAATCCCGAAATACTATTTTCTCATGCATTTTATAATTACTCTTATTAAAGATTTGTCTTTATTAAAATAGGGATAGAATGGTTAATGCCATTTTATTTTATTTTGGAAATTCTTTATGATTTTATTTTATTTGATTTGGTTTACATTCTTTCCATTTGCTTAATGGATTAGGCCAAGATTTATTTGGTCTTTCAAATATTCTTTATTTTAATATTTCTTTCTTCATCTTATAAAATCCATATCTTTTTATTTAGAGATCCAAAACTTGGTGATTCCAATTTATAAAACTGATGGGGATATGCCTACTGGGGTATACCCAGCAGGACGTTTTCGACTGACCCATGAGCTGGCGAGTGGGCCTGCATAACGGCGAGTGGATTAAAGCCCAGCAAGGCACCGAGCGATCGAAGTCAAGGCCCAAAGTAGTAGATAGGCCCAATGGATTAGGTTAAACGACTCACGAAGCTTTAATCGAATCGGTTGAGATATGTAAACCCTAGGGAGGTGAGCCTATATAAACCTCCCTATAGGGCGAGTAGAGATACGCTCCATCATACACCCAAGCGACTCGCCCAGCCGCCGAGCTCGCCCATTGTAACACCTCCATAATAAAATCTAGCAGAGTAGGTCTTTACCCTGGGCCGAACCTGGTAAAACCTCGTCTTTGCCCTCATCTCGCACCGCAGATGGCCGCCTTGCCCCTCGTTCTACTACTCGTTGTCGCAAAGATTCGCCGTGACTATTCCCACGGCTGGCGCCCACCGTGGCCTGGCCGGTCCGCCGGTGTTCGGGCGAGATCCAATCGCACATCAACGAGACGGCCGCCACCGCCGCATGATAGCGATCGGCGAGATGCTCCAAATCCCGCCGAGCATTACGCCCGCGGCGCGACCATCCACGCACAGCGGATCCCGCCGATCGGCACGATCAGCTCTTCATCGGTCTCACCGACGCCATCGCTCGTAGGATTCGCCGATCCGCTGAAGTCGCCGCCGATCGGCTCTCCAAGAGCCGGATCCGCACGATCCATCGCCGCCCGAGTACAACTCGCCCACAACGCGCTGGAATTCAGCCGCAGAGGATGCAGCTCACCGACGACGCCGACTGGGCGACCCAAGGCCACTCGCCGGATCCATCACCGCGGCTTCGTCCGCGGGCTCCATCGCCCAGGTCTCCAACGCGGGAGACTTCGAGGATCCCTCCATCCTCGGGATCTTCGAGTTCGACTCCGGATCGGAGAACTCCGGCGACCCCCGCGACGGAACCGGTCGCCACACCGTGACCTACATGGCGACCGGCACCGATCCGCCGGAGGACCCGTTCTCCACCCCAATCCCTCCTAACGCCACGGCAACGGAGGTCGAGGAACTCCGCCTGAAACTGGCGGAGGCGGTACGCAAAGAGCAAGCCGAGCACGAATTTTTTTGCCTCGAGCAGGTGACGGCGCAGGAGCTGTCACGCTACCACCACCAGCGGATCAGGTCATGCCTGAACCCCACCGTTCAGGGGCGCGCCCTGAACTTCGACGACGAAAACGACCCGGCCCGCGTGGCCGAGCGCGCGATCTGCGAGAACGCGCCACCAGGAGGAAGCGCCCGGCCCCCGCCAGGATCAACGGCGAGGGGCGCCCAAAATCCACCCAACCACACCCCTCCCAGGGACCAACCGCGGATAGTAGTCTCCTCACGGGAGCGAGACGCAAACGGCCTCCCACTGTTCTCCACCCCAATGGACAACCTCGTGGCAGGCCGAGCAGCAGCGACAAAGATCACAGCCCACCGCGACGGCGCCTCAGATCCAATACGCCGTGGCCTCGCTCAAGGCCGCCGAAAGCAAAGAGCGGCGCCGACTCGGCAGGTCGAGTATACTGCTCTCGAAGCGTAGCAGCCCAACAGCCGCGCCAAGCGTAAACACCCTCAACTGCCCGCCACCGAGCCACCGCAGCTCCATACCGACCGCGAACGCCGCACTCTCCACCAACGACCCTGTGCCGGCAACCAACCTTGTCGCCGCCAACGGGCAACCCATCGACGCCCGCACCACATCATCAACAACCAAAGCGCGCGACGCCAGCCCGACGACCGCGACATACCCTAACCAATCGCGACGGCGAGCCCATGGGGTCGCCAATGACTGGCCCAAGTGCTTCGGACCAATGATCCGAGGCGCAGAAGTATCCGCCAAACTTCAAGGTTCCAAAAGAAATAGAAAAGTACGACTCAGACGACCCCGCCGTATGGCTCGACATACCTCATGGCGATGGGGATCGCGGCCACACTCGACTTTCGCCGCTACCTCGATGATGGAGGAACGCGCATAATGGATCAACACCTCCCCAGTGACGATCGACTCGGAGGAAATGCGCGACGCCTTCTTCAGGCACTTCGAGTGCTCCTACACCCGCGCCACCACTATCGGGACCGAGCGGTGCGTGGACCCGCGAGTCGACCCGCAATCGGGTCCAACGGTGGCAAGAGCTTTGGTACAACGCGGTCGGCATCCACCCGACACCGCGATCCATTGCTTCAAGACCTCGCCGCCACGAGCCCCTAGTCGCCAAGCTCAAGCGACACTCCCACACTCGACAACATCCCCCTCCTCGAGATCGCCAAACGGACGCCGAGGAAGATCCAAACCAGGAAACCGACGACGAAGTCGAGGTCAACGCCGACGAGCGGCAACGACGGCGGACGCCGATCCGACACTACAGCGGCATCGCCACCGCAAGTGCCGCAGGATTTGGCGAGTCGACTTTGTCGGCAACGCCGGGCACGCGCAGCGCGAGCCCAAGAGCTTCCGCCGCGACGAAAGACAACGCCGCGACAGCGGCAACTACAAGAACAAACCGAGGTTCGACCCCGCGGCCCTCCTTAACCAACCATGTGTGTTCCATAGCAGGGAAGGGAAGCCTGCAACGCACACCACCGCCGACTGCCACACCCTCAGGGAAATCGAGAAGGCAAGCGCGGAGGACCTCGACAACGACCCGCCAAACAGCGGAAAATTCGAAAAGTAGCCGCTCGCCCACACCTTCACAGCTTCAACATCGCCGAGAAGAAGGTCATCGCCATGCTGCCGCCGCCAACGCTGTGGCCCAGATAGACGCCCCCGCCCTAAACTGGTCTTTGAGCTGGTGCCCATCGACAAATTTCTACCATCGCTGCCTGGGCGCCAGCGTCGCCAAATTTATGGCAGCGCCCCACTACGCGTATAACGCGATGAAGCTCCCCGGGCCGTGCGGCGTCATCACCATCCACGACGACCCCGACATGGCCGCCGAGTGCGAGGCCAAAGGTGCCGAGCTCGCTGACGCCGTCATCACGGCAGAGACCAACCACGCCGACGAGCTCGCCAAGTACGCGAGCAGGGTCAACAACGACGACCCCACCATACTCAAAAAGCCCAACTCAGAAGGCGCAAACACCTCAACCTTTGAGGCCACGACGCACACCCGCACCATCGAGCTGGTCCCAGGCGACTCCAGCCAGACGGTGACGATCGGGACGGGCATGAGCCCAAAGATAGGAAGGCGCTACCATCGAAGTTTCTCCGTGAGAACAGGGATATCTTCGCATGGAAACCCTCCGACATGCCCGGTGTCCCTAGGGATCTCACGAGCACAAGCTAAACGCCGACCCCAAAGTGTGACCTGTCAGCGGCCGCGCCCTTCAATGAAGAACGCTGCCGAGCAATCGCCGAGGAAGTGCGCTTACCGCCCGGCTTCATCCGCCAATCAAGTACTCAAGTGGTCGGCAAACCCAGTCCTGGTCGAGAAGAAAACGGACATGGAGAATGTGTATCGACTACACAAACTGAATACAAGGCTCAAAAGAGCAGTCTCCCGCGGATCGACCAGATAATCGATTCAACCGCGGGCTCGGAGTCGCTATGTTTCCTCGACGCCTACTCTGGGTACAACTAGATCAAAATGGCTGTCGAAGACGAGGAGAAGACGGTGTTCATCACGCCATTCGGAGCTTTCTGCTACACCGCCATGACCTTCGGCCTCAAGAACGCCGGGGCGACCTACCAGCGGTGCATGCAAGAATGCCTCGCGAGCCAAATTGGCCGCAACATCCACGTTTACATCGACGACGCGGGTCGGAAATCCGCCGCCAAGGCGACCTACTCGCCGACCGGCGGAAACATTCGCCAACTTGGCGAGGTATAATATAAAGCTCAACCCAGTAAATGCACCTTCGTGTACCCGCGGACAACCATCGGGTACATCGCTCCAAACGGGATTGAGGCGAACCCCACGAAGATCGACACGATCGCCCGCCGGCAAACCCGAGTGCTCGCGCGACGCTCGTGGCTGGCCGGGCGAGTAGCGGCTCGGGCCGCTTCATTCCCGCCGGGCAAAAGGCGATGCCCATATACCGCCTGATGCGAAGAACCCCACCTTCCAGTGGGACAAGGAGGCGGACGACGCGGCCCGCGACCTCAAAAGGTGCTACCGCCTACCGACAAAGAACCCATGTTGGTTTACGTCATAAGGCCCGAGCACGCCGTCATTGCCGTGATGGTCGCCGAGCCACCGAGGAAGGAAAGGAGCGCCCGGTCCAGCCGCCGTGTACTACATCAGCGAGGTCCTCACCGAAGTCGCCCAGCCGTACCCACAGCAAAAGCTAGTATACGCGGGTTCAGAGCTCAGCGGCGCCGCCAGACTACTTCCGTGAGCACCCGATCACGGTCGCCTCTCAAAGACCACCGCAAGACATCATCCGCAATCGCGAGGCGACCGGGCGGGTCACCAAGTGGGCCATCGAGATCGGGCGCCCACAACATCAAACACGAGCCACGAAGGCGATCAAGTCACGCACCGCGACTTCATCGCCGATCGAGGAGGCCCAAGAACCAGAGAAGCCGCCAGATTCCATTATCGAGCTCGACTTCGACGGCTCCAAGAACGCGGACGGTAGGCGCAGGATAGTGCTAACTTCACCAAAGGGCGACAAGCTCGCTACATCCTCCGCCGACTTCACGCCCGCACCAACAACATGGCTGAGTACGAGGCCCTACCACGGCATGCGAGCCGCCAAGGAGATGAACGCCAATCGCCTCCCGCTGCTACGGAGATTCCGACCTTGTCGCGGGCAAATCGCCGCACCGCGATGTTGTCTCCCTACCATGGCGGCGCATCGCCAAGCGGGACAAGTTGGGCGCCACTTCACCGCTACTCACGAGTGGATCGACAGCGGAAAACGAGGAGGCCGACGACTCTCTCGCATCGGGTCGGCTCGACCGCACCACCAGCCGCCTTCCTCGACACGATCACTGCCATCGCCTCCCCGAGGGAGATCGACATCGAGTCCCACTCCAACCGTAGGCAGCCTTGGTCGCACTCGCCAACGAGCTGCACGACCGACCAAGTCCTACATCGCTTACCGAGGCCGCACCGCCGCAGACGAGACAGACGCCGAATGATCGCCGTCGATGCAAGTCCTACACCATCGTAGACGGCGAGCCCGCAAGTGCAGCGTCACCGCGTGTTCCAACGCTGCGGTCCAACCGTATGAAGGACGCAAAATCCTCCACGACATTCACTCCGTGATCGCGCCACCACGCCGCCGCCGCTCCCTCGGTCGCCAAGGCTATGCGACATGGCTTCATCGCCCACCGCCCACGCCGACGCTGCCGATATCGCCCAGCGATGCGCCGGGTGCCGAAGCACGCCAATCGACGCACGCATCGAGCTCGCGCCAAAACAATCCCCATCACTTGGCCATTCGTGTGGGGCATGGACATGGTAGGCCCTTCAAGAAGGCCCCTCCGCTACACCCACCGCTAGTCGCCACGACAAATTCACGGCGGGTGGAGGCCAAGTCCGAAATGCGACGGAAGACCGCCACTAAATTCCTACGCGAGCTCATATATCGCTACGGGTTCCCAAACAGATCATCACGGACAACGGCACCAACTTCGCCAAGGGAGCCATGGCCGACCTCTAAGAGCATCATATCCGCTCGACCGCCACGCCCACCCGAATCCAACGGCCAGCGGAACGGGCCAACCAGCATCCTCCACGCTCAAGCCGTGACCTGGCACCACTCGAGCGCACGGGTGCCGGGTCGAGGAGCTGCCCTCATCATCCGGGGATCCGCACCACCAATGATCGACAGGATTCACTCCTTCTTCATGGTCTATAGTGCCGGGCGCCATGCCCACCGACCTCGAACACGACTCGCCGCTGGTCGCCCACTATACGGAGGCTGCAACAAGCTTGCCCGCCAAGACGGATCGACCAAATAGATGAAGCACGCGACCTCGCCGGTCACGCACCGCCATCTACCAGAAGGACTCCGCCGCTACCAGCCATGGTGAAAGTCGCACCTTCCGTGAAGGCGACCGTGTTACGCCTCATCCAGACAAGAAGGGCATGCACAAGCTCTCCTCCATGGAAGGCCCATTCGCTATCGGGCGCCAGACCGCAACGACGCTTACCTCATCGACGTCAATGGGACGAACTCGACGACAAGCGACCATGGAATGTAAACCTCCGGAAGTTCTACTCCTAGAACCCCACACATGTACTCCAATGCTATGAAATAAAAGAAACGTTACCGCAAATTGCGCCTACTCCCCATAACTTGTGCCACTGGACTGTAATAACAGCGTTGCTAATCGCAGGTCAACCTTGGTACAGCGATCGAACGGCTAAGTAGTGCGGTGTAAGAGCACCGAATCACCTCAGTCTTGCATCGCACACGAAAACGCCCACCCGAGCCCCATTGAGTCGCTTAGCTCGACTGGTTCTACGAGCCAAGACAACTGCCTCGCTTCACAATGACCTTGGTCCTCCGCATCCCCAGATAGCGACTCGAATAGCAAGTACCACGCCGGGATCAAGACCAGTTGCCGCGAGCGGTCAGGGAAAACGCTAAGTAAGAGAGCATGCCCAGGACTCGCCACGCGACTGACCCCACGGGCCAGGCAGGAGTGACGCGATCTCACCAACGCGCCAAGTCCTCAACCACCCTCGAGTCGCGCTAGAACTACTAAGTACCACGCCGGACTCGCCACCACCTCGCTCACAAGACAGAAAACGGTAAAGCATGTAGCACTCAAGGGAGTCGCCTAGCGACTGGCTCTTCGAGCTTGGGCGATTCGACCAAAACATCCAAACACATGACAACAACACATACATCATATACGAGGTAAACCCCACAAAAAGGGCGGACGCGCTCGGGGACTCGTTCAAAAATCAATCACAAACACACAACAAATACTAAAATAGACACAACGTCTCATTCATTCGCATAATGCATTGTTTCATGTTACAAAATATGCCCACGTGGCGCACTGGCCGCTAACGCCACAAGGCAAACTATCCTACTTACAAAGCTTCGGCGATTACTCGCCAACATCCCGACGATTGCGGATGAACGCCGTAACGGGTTTGACGGATACGCCGCTCACCCACCATCGCCGCGAAAAGGTTGCTCGACCTGAAGTCACGATGCGCGGGCTCGGGTCGCTCGCGCGACGACCGCCTCGGCACGGAAGGAGGTCGCCCATTGCCCGCACATCGCTCGAGTACGTGGCGGCACGGTCCTGCAACTTGAGGACCTCGGACAGCTCCACCGCGCCAGTCGATGATGGATATCCACTCGTCACATCGTCGATGTCGTAATCCTCGGGGAAGTGGGCGAGTCCAAGGCTCAGGGCTGTCGATGCTCCACGCCGAAACGCCGACCGCGTCATGTATTCAACGACCGCGGGCGCCTTCTCCAAATATTTCCACACCTCAACGAGGTCGCTAGGAATCACCTCCGTGGGCGATATCTCTTGGAGATAGGCACGGATGCACGTCGTCGACAATGTCGCCGAGTCGACGAGCATACTTACGCACTGCCTGGCGTCGAGCGAGCTCGCATCTCCTTCGCTATCGATGATGCGACCTGCGAGTAGAAGACAACAATGAATACGAAGGACACTACAAAAGATACAACCATCGGAAAGGAAGGAGTACTCACCAAGCAGCGGACGGGCGAGTTCCGTGATGAAGCATTGAAGCGATGTATGGTCGCCCCGCCCAAAGCAATGAGGACTTCCGACACCTTGCGATCCTCGGGCCGCCGTAATGGCGTTTTAGCTCGCTTCGTCACCGAGCTCGCTTTTCCTTCGCCTCAGCAGCTCGCTTGAGGTTGGCGATCCGCTGCTCAGCCGCACTCAAGGCCGATTGCGCCACGCTAATTCACCACCGGGACAAGCCTCGGCGAGCTTCCTCCGCCGCAGCAAAGCTTGAAGCCCTTGTTCGCTTCGACGATGGCCAGCTCCTTCTCCGCTAAGCCACGCCAATCGGTCCGCCGACTCAAGCCGCACTCGCACATCACCGAAAAAGTTAGTCAGAATTCCTAAGTGCCCACCCGCTGAAATTTAGCGAAAGCGCTCGGGACCGGGCAAGAATTTAAGTGCCCACCCGCTGAAATTCAGCGAAAGCGCACTCGGGACTAGCGATCAAGAATTTAAGTGCCCACCCGCTAAAATTTAGCGCGGCGCATTCGGGACCGGATGCGAAAAATAAATAAAAAGATGAGAATTATAAGAATCGTGCCGCCGCAGCATCGACCGATCCTCGGGACCGGATGTACCGGATGGCTGCGCCAAGCATGCCATGGAGTTGTATCGCGCCCACGGACGCGAGTAACGCCGGCGCAGTCCACGACGCTGGTCAACTTCAGCATCGGCGTCCTGTGAGGGTGGCTCGAGGGCGCAGCCCACCGCTGGCCGCTTTGGTCACGGCGTGGAAGGTAGCAATAGAGGCACCCGCCCAAGGAGGTCGCCCGCTGCTCCAGCAAGGAAGCGCCCTTCAGAGACGCCGCTCCATCGCGGGCCGGGCGCGACCGTCAGATCGCCGAAATCGTGACGACGCCATCACCCTTGGCCTTCTTGCTGCCATCCGCCGAGGCGACGACCTCGTCGCCTTCCTCTTGTGGGAGGGGTCCTCTCGCTAACGACGGGTGGCACCTTAGCCACGCTGATGGCCCATCCTCTTCACTCCAGCCCTGCATCAATCAATAAGCAAAAACAAGCGACATAGTTATGAAAGGCAAGGAAGGTGAGTGCACTCACTTGGCGATCGATGAAACGAGCCGCATTTGAGGCCGAGGGTTTTTTCAGTTCAGGCCCAAGCCGATCGAGCCCCATCTCTGTGACGTCGCGCCCAAGACACGGACGGCTTCTGGCTGCTGAGGCCGCAAATGAGCCTCTGGGACATCTCTGCCAAGAGCCTCCTTGCGAGGCGGTTGTCAGAGCCGAGCCTCCTTGCGAGCCGCCGCCAGCTGGAGCTTCCCCAGCCCGTAGATCGGGCGAATGGCGGAGGCATTGAAGCCAGGCACTTCCTCGATCGCCGCCTAGTTCGGCCGCCATCGTGGCGGCCCTCACCGCCGGGCTGGAGCATCGGAGCTGCTCGCCGAGTGCGTGGCGAGGCCGCTTGGATGGCTTTTGTCTTCTTCGGGGCCTCGCCTTTCCTTCTTCTTCTTCTTCTTCGACGGAATGGCTTGACGGCGCGAGGTGGTCTCGGGAGCTCGCCGTCACATCGTGACGCCGAGGCTTCGCTTGCCTCGATCTCGCTGTCGTTGTCCGCGGGTCTTTCGACCAGCGGGTGACCTCCTCCTGACTCGCTGTTGTCATCCTCGCTTCTTGGCGGGCGGCGCCCACGCCCCGGGCGGGTGAGCCCGAGCTCGCCGTCCAAGGAGGGAGCCACCTTCCACCACTTGGAATAGCCGCAACGAATACGTAATGAATCGTAATTACCGCGATCGCATAGATCGCGATTGCAGCAAAGTAAGGTGGTTACCGTTGAGCTGGACGCCGCAGATAGGGGCGACCCCCGCAAGGCCCGTGCACACCGCCTGGGTAATCTTCTTCAGCGCCGGAGGTAGTCCTCCGCCTATTCGCCGAGGCAGGCCTTCGCCGAGTCTCCCCGCCCGTAATCGGTACATGTAGTGGTCGCCGGGCGAAGCGGACGAGCCGAGCCGAGCCAGCTGTGCAGATTTATCGCCTGGAGGTTCTTTTCGCATCGCGGATGGTCTGGAGCATCTCGCCGATGACCATCCGCTGGTCGCTGGGGAGCTTGCCGACTTGGAGATGGCGCGTTCTCGGATTGGCGGAGTACCGCGATCGCCGCCTCGCCTCCCGAGTCGCCGCCACGAGAACCACGACTTCTTCCAGCCGCCGCTTGGCGGGCAGCATCGATCAAAGAATGAGGCTTTGGACTTGAGTTGAATGTCGCCGCCAGCTAGCATTGGGTCATTGCTTCTCGCGGCTGATCCGTCTGCGGAACAGATCTTGCCACAAGGGGAAGTAGGCTGGCAGCAAGTAGCATTCGCAACGCCACGAAAATGGTGAGCTGATGCCGTGGGGACCCAGATCCAAGGCTGATCTCGTAGAAGCAGGTTACCGGAAGAACAGGACGAGTAACCCTAGTCCCCGCCGAGATGACTGTGAAACAGATGAATTCTCTCGCTGGTTTGGGGTCGCTTCCCGGCTGAATACGCCAACAGCCCGGCAGGATCCCGCCTCGAAGAGGCCACCGCGCCTGCAGCATTTGGATCTACCCCACGGTTCGTGGAGAGGCCATGGCCGAGGGGTTGGTTGGGGTCGGAGGATTTGGGTCGGATGGATCGCAATGCGAGGTAAGGAAAATGCGGCAATGGAAGAAGTGGTGAGAAGCTTTACAATCGCCGCCATTCCCTTATATAGTGGGTGTTACCCGCCAAATCGTGAAGCCGCTATCGCTGATGATTACGCCAAAAGTTACCGTTGATTACCCAACGGCTAGTTTGACCACGCCGACGGTCCAACTCCGCCACTCGGGCCGACCAATCACTATGTTGATTCACGCTCGACTCGCCAAAGCCGCGACTTGATCACGGTTTTCCTTTGTACAGAGCCCGCCGACGATTCGACCGATGCCTACTCAAGCCAGATTCGATCGCCAAGAACCACCCACGCCTAATCGACGACGGCCTCGGGACTACTGATGGGATATGCACCGGGTATACCCAGCAGACGCTTCCGACCAGCCCGTGAGTCATGCGAGTGGGCCTACATAACGGCGAGTGGATTAAAGCTCCAAGAAGGCACCGAGCGATCGAAGTCAAGGCCCAAAGTAGTAGATAGGCCCGGATTAGGTTAAACGACTACCAAAGCTTTAATCAATCGGTTGAGATATGTAAACCCTAGGGAGGTGAGCCTATATAAACCTCCTATAGGGCGTAGAGATATCGCTCCATCATACACCCAAGCGACTCACGCTTAGCCGAGCTCGCCCATTGTAACACCTCCATAATACAATCTAGCGTGAGTAGGTCTTACCTCCGGGTGAACCTGGGTAAAACCTCGTGTTTTGCCCTCATCTCGCACCGCAGATGGTCGGCCGCCTTGCCCTCGTTTCTACTACTGTCGACAAAGATTCGCCGTGACTATTCCTACACAAAAACCTTGTTTAATATTTGTTTATCCTTTTAAATACCTTTAGGATTATTTACTCACCATTTGGTTTTATTTTAGACAGATTCTTTATTAGCTTTGAAATTACTTTTCCTTATCTTATTAAATTCATAAGATTTTATCCATGGTTCTAAATTAAGTGAAACCAATTTCTATGGTCTTATAATATTTCTATTTGTCATTCTTTATCATTTGTAAATGTTTGTTAACAATATTTCATATGGATCAAATCCCTAGGCTTGGATATAACTTGGAAATGATTTTTATTCCATTAGGGTTTAGGTTTGGATTTATTTTCCAAGTGTTTAAATTTCCGCATACATTCATTGAGGAATGCATTTCTTGATTTGATTTTGTTGAATTCCAAACTTTAATTAAAGTTTGTTCAAGATGGGATTTTAAGTTTCCATTTAGAAACAAAAGTTTCTTTTCACCCTAAAATTCAACAATAATTTATTTTGTTTATTTATTTTTCACATTACAAGATTTGGAAAATCTTGGGATGTGACAAGAACCATGACCCACATGATATTGTCCGTGAACTCAAGATGATATTTGAGGCTCACGCGGCAATTGAGAGTTATCAGGCTTCTGAAAAGTTCTTTAACTGCAAGATGGAAGAGGGCAGCTCCGTTAGTGAGCACGTCCTTAAGATGTCTGGGCATGCAAACAAACTCCAAAGCTTGGGTATAGTGATTCCTAATGCTTTGGGGATTTACCGTGTCCTCCAATCACTACCACCAAGTTACAAAAACTTTGTGATGAACTACAATATGCAAAACATGAACAAGACGTTGCTTAACTCTTCTCCATGTTGAAATCTGTAGAAGTGGAGATCAAGAAAGAGCATCAAGTGTTGTTGGTCAATAAGACCACCAAATTCAAGAAAGGCAAGTCTAAGCAAAAGGGAAACTTCAAGAAGTGTGGTAAGAAAGTTGCCGCACCGGCGAAGAAGACCAAGGATGGACCTAAGCCTGATACTGAGTGCTTTTACTGCAAGGGAGAGGGTCACTGGAAGCGGAATTTCCCAAAGTACTTGGCGGATTTGAAGAATGGCAACATCAAGAAGAAAGGTATATCTGATATACATGTTATTGATGTGTATATCACTAGTACTAGTAGTGTTCGGTATTTGATACCGTCTTGCTGTTCATATTTGTAACTCAAAAAAGCGCAGAATAAACGGAAGCTAGTGAAGAACGAGGTGACGACGCGCTGCTGAAATGGATCAAAGGTTGATGTGATCATGGTCGGCACACTACCTCTTCATCTACCATCGGGATTAGTTTTATACTTAAATAATTGTTATTTGCGCCCGCTGAGCATGAACATTATATATGGATCATGTTTGTTAAGTAGACGGTTACTTGTTTAAGTCCGATAATAATGGTTGTTCGATTTATATGAGTAATATGTTTTATGCACATGCACCTTGATAGATGGTATATTCTTATTGAATCTCGATAGGAAATACACATATCAACAACATTGAGGCTAAACGCTTGAAATCAAGCGATAACTTGACCTATATGTGGCATCGCTGCCTTGGTCACATTGAGTGAAGCGATGAAGAAACTCCATTCCGATGGACTTCTTGAATCACTTGATTTCGAATCACTTGAAAGATGCGAAGCATGTCTGATGGGTAAAATGACTAAGACTCCATTTTCTGGTATGATGGAGCGAGCTACGGACTTGTTGGAAATCATACATACCGATGTGTGTGGTCCAATGAGTGTAGCATCGCGCGGTGGTTATCGTTATGTTCTTACCTTCACGGATGACTTGAGTAGATATGGGAATATCTATTTCATGAAAAATAAGTCCGAAACTTTCAAGAAGTTTAAGGAATTTCAAAGTGAGGTAGAGAATCAACGTAACAAGAAGATTAAATTTCTATGTTCTGATCGTGGAGGTGAATATCTAAGTTACGAGTTTGGCGAGCATTTGAAGAAATGTGGAATACTTTCACAATTGACACCGCCAGGAACACCACAGTGTAATGGTGTGTTCGAACGTCGTAATCGAATTCTCTTAGATATGGTTCGTTCTATGATGTCACTTACAGATTTACCGCTATCATTTTGGGGTTATGCATTAGAAATAGCCGCATTCACTTTAAATAGGGCACCATCTAAATCCGTTGAAACGACACCGTATGAATTATGGTTTGGGAAGAAACCTAGATTGTCGTTCCTTAAAGTTTTGGGTTGCAAAGCCTATGTAAAGAAGTTACAGCCGGACAAGCTTGAACCCAAAGCCGAAAAATGTGTCTTCATAGGATACCCGAAGGAAACTATTGGGTATACCTTCTATCATAGATCTGAGGGCAAAATCTTCGTTGCCAAGAATGGATCCTTTCTAGAGAAGGAATTTCTCTCGAAATAAGTGACTGGAAGGAAAGTAGAACTTGACGAGGTGTTGAACCTTCTCTCGAAATTTTGAGTAGCGCAGCACCGGAAGTAGTTCCTGTGGCGCCTACACAAATAAGAGAGGAAGCTAATGATGATGATCATGAAACTTCGGTTGAAGTTGCTACAGAACCTCGTAGGTCAACGAGAACTCGTACCACTCCTGATTGGTATGATCCCGTTATGAGTGTCATGTTGGTGGACAACACCGATGACCCTGCGACGTATGAGGAAGCGATGATGAGCCCAGATTCCAATAAATGGCAAGATGCCATGAACCAAATTGATCCATCTAAGAAAACCAAGTATGGACTTTGGTGGAATTACCGGATGGCCTAAGGTTGAGAACAAATGGATTTTCAAGAAGAAAACAGATGTTGATGGTAATGTTATCGCTATAAAGCTCGACTTATCGCAAAAGGGTTTCTAAATTCAAGGAGTTGACTATGAGACTTTCTCACCAAAGAGCTTAAGCCAAATTCGTGGAGGATTTTGTTAGCAATCGCTGCATATTATGATTATGAGATATGGCGATGGATGTCAAAACCATGCCTCAATGGAGACATAGATGAAGAGTTATATATGATGCAACCCAAAGGTTTTGTCGATCCTAAAGATGTTAAAAGGTATGCAAACCCAACAGTCCATATATGGGTTGAAGCAAGCATCCCGGTTGGAATCAACGCTTTTATAAGGTAATCAAAGTTTTGGTTTTATACAAACTTATGGAGAAGCTTGTATTTACAAGAAAGTGAGGGAGCTCAGAGCATTCTTAATACTATATGTAGATGACATATTGTTGATTGGAAATGATGTAGACCTTCTTAATAGTGTCAAGGATTATTTGAATAATAGTTTTTCAATGAAAGATCTTGGCGAAGCAGCTTACATATTAGGTGATGGGGATATGCCTACCGGGGTATACCTAGCAGGACGTTTCCGACTGGCCCAAGACCTGGCGAGTGGGCCTGCAGAACGGCGAGTGGATCAAAGCCCAGCCAGGAGTCGAGCGATCAGAAGTCAAGGCCCAAAGTAGATAGGCCCATGGACTAGGTTAAACGACATCAAGTCAGAATCAATCGTTGAGATATGTAAACCCTAGAGGTGAGCCTATATAAACCTCCCAATAGGGCGATTAGAGACACGCCTCATACACTAAGCGACTCGCCGCCTAGCCGCCGAGCTCGCCCATTGTAACACCTCCATAATACAATCTAGCAGAGTAGGTCTTTATTCTCCGGGGCCGAACCTGTAAAACCTGTGTCTTTGCCCTCATCTCGCACCGCAGATGGCTGGCCGCCTTGCCCTCGTTTCTACTACCGCCGATTGCGCAAAGATTCGTGACAATTCCCACGACGGAGCCCACCGTGGGCCTGGCCGGTCCGCCGGTGTTCTCGCGGCGAGATCCAATCTGCCCATCAACGAGACGGTCGCCACCGCCGCATGATAGCGATCGCGAGATGCTCCAGATCTTGCCGAAAGCCACGCCCGCGGCGACCCGTCACGCGACAAGGGATCCCGCCATCGGCACGATCAGCCTTCGCCGGCTTCACCGACGCCATCGCCGAGGACTCGCCGATCCGCGAAGTCGCCGCCACGCGATCGGGCTCTCCGAGAGCGATCCGCACGATCCACCGCCCGCCCGAGTACAACTCGCCCACAACGCGGGCCGGAATTCAGCCGCAGAGGATGCGTTCACCGACGACGCCGACTGGCGACCCCGGCCACTCACGGATCCATCACCGCTGCCTCATCCGGGCTCCATCGCCCAGGTCTCCAAAGCGGAGATTTCGAGGACCCTCCATCCTCGGATCTTCGACCGGGTCGGAGAACTCACGACCTCCGCTGGCGAACCGTCGCCACGCCGCAACCTACAAGGCCACCGGCGCCGATCCGCCAGAGGATCCTTTCTCCATCCCAATCCCTCCTAACGCCACGGCAACGGAGGTCGAGGAACTCCGCCTGAAACTGGCGGAGGCGGTACGCAAAGAGCGGGCCGAGCGCGAAAAATTTCGCCGAAAGGTGACGGCAGAGCCGCCACGCTACCACCAGCAGCGGATCAGGTCACACTGAACCTCGCCGCTCAGGGCGCCCAACTTCGACGACAAACGACGCCCGCGTGGCCGAAGCGCGCGATTCGGGAACGCGCCACCAGAGGAAGCGCCCCGCCAGATCAACGGGAGGCGCCACCTCCACCCAACGGCACCTCCTGTGACCAGCCGCGATAGTAGTCTCCTCACGGAGCGAGACGCGAACGCCTCCCACCGTTCTCCACCCCAATGGACAACCTCGTGGCAGGTCGAGCAGCAATGACACCATCACCGCCACCGTGACGCCCTACGATCCAATACGTGGCCCCGCCGCAAAGGCCGCCGAGCAGCAAAGCGGGCGCCGACTGGCAGCCGAGTATACTGCTCGAAGCAGGCCTCAAGCCGCCGCCCAGCGGCAAACACCTCAACTGCCCGCCACCGTAGCCGCCGCGACTCCAACACCGACCGCTTAACGCTGCACTTCCACCAACGACCCCAGGCCGCAACCAACCTTGTCGCCGCCAACGGGCAACCCATCGACGCCCGCACCCACATCATCAATAACCAAAGTCGGGCGCCAAGACGCCAGCCCGACGACTTATGCACACCCTAACTAATCGCCGACGGTGAGCCTATGGGGTCGCCAATGACTCGACCCAAGTGCTTCGGACCGATGAGCCGAGGCGAGAAGTACCCGCCAAACTTCAAGGCGCCAAAAGAGATAGAGAAGTACGACTGTGACGACCGCCCGTCTGCTCGACACATACCTCATGGCAATGGGGATCGCGGGTCACATCGACCTACCACGCCGCCTGCTACCTCCCCGATGATGGAGGGACGCATGCAAGGATCAACACTTCCCCGTGACAAGACGACTCCCGAGGAAATGCGCGACGCCTGCCAGCACTTCGAGTGCTCCTACACGCCGCCACCACTATTGAGGACTCGAACGGCGGCCTGTGGACCGCGAGTCGACCCGCAATCGGGTCCAACGGTGGCAAGAGTTGGTACAACGCGGTCGGCATCCACCCGCATACCGCGATCCATTGCTTCAAGACCTCGTGCCGCCACGAGCCTCTAGTCGCCAAGCTCAAGCGACACTCCCGACACTCGACAACATCCTCGACCTCCTCGAGATCGCCAAACGTACGCCAAGGAAGATCCGAACCAGAAAATCGACGACGAGTCAGAGGTCAACGCCAGACAGCGGTAACGACGGCGACGCCGAACCGACGACGCCATAGCCGCACTCGCCATCGGCAAGCGCCGCAATGACGGGCGAGTCCACTTTGTCGCCATCGCCGGCACGCGCGAGCCCAAGAGCTACCGCTGACGGAGGGCAACGCCGCGACGGCGGCAACTACAAGAACAAGCCAAGGTTCGATCCCGCGGCCCTCCTTAACCAACCATGTGCGTTCCATAGCAGGGAAGGGAAGCCCGCAACGCACACCACCGCCGACTGCCACACCCTCAGGGAAATCGAGAAGGCACGGCAAGCGCGGGAGGACCCCGACAACGATCCGCCAAACGGCGGAAAATTCGGCAAAGTAGCCGGCTCGCTCCACACCTTCACAGCTTCAACACGGCCGAGAAGAAGTTCATCGCCCGCGCTGCCGCCAATGCGGTGGCTCAAACAGACGCCCCCGCCTCGAACTGGTCGGAGCAGCCCATCACCGAGCCGAAGACCACTCGCCACGCATCGAGTACCCAGACGAGTCGCCTGGTGGTCAAGCCCAAGGTTGGCGATCATCGCTCCCAAGACACCGATGGACGGCGGCAGCTCCATCAACATCCTCTACCGACACCTTCAGCGGCCGCTCCGCAATGATGATCGACGACCCACACCACATTCCACGGCATCGCCCCCGCCGGAAGGCGCATTCGATCGGAAAGGTCACGCTAGTCACCTTCGCACACCGCAAACTTCCGCACCGAGCGGATCGCCTTCGAGCTGGTGCCCTTCGACAGCCTACCATCGCGCCCGGGCGCCAGCGCTCGCTAAATTCATGGCAGCGCCACTACGCTGCATAACGCGATGAAGCTCCCGCCGCGCGGCGCTATCACCATCAATGGCGACTTTACATGGCCGCCGAAAAGCGAGGCCAAAGGAGCCGAAGCCGACGCCGCCATCATGGCGGAGAACAACCACGCCGACGAAGCTCGCTATACGCGAGCGGGTCAACAACGACGACCCACCATACTCAAGAAGCCCAACTCGAGGGCGCAGCACCTCAACCTTTGAGGCCACGACGCACACGCCGCACCGCCGAGCTGGTACCAGCGACTCCGCCAGACGGTGACGATCGACGGCATGAGCCCAGCGAGAAGGCGCGCCATCGAAGTTCCTCCGTGAGAACAGGGACATCTTCGCATGGAAACCCTCCGACATGCCCGGTGTCCCTAGGGAGCTCACGAGCACAAGCTAAACGCCGACCCCAAAGTGCGACTCAAGCGCCGCGCGTCTTCAATGAAGAACGCCGAAAGCAATCGCCGAGGAAGTGCAGCGCTACTGCCGCCGATTCATCCGCCAATCAAGTACTCCAAGTGGCTGGCAAACCCAGTCCTGGTCGAGAAGAAAACGGACCGAGAATGTGTATCGACTACACAAACTGAACACCGCCCAAAGGAGTTCTTCCTCCCGCGGATCGACCAGATAATCGATTCGACCGCTGGCTTGAGTCGCTATGTTTCCTCGACGCCACCGGGTACAACCAGATCAAATGGCGCCGAAGACGAGGAGAAGACGCGCTCATCACGCCATTCGAGCCTTCGCTACATCGCCATGACCTTCGCCTCAAGAACGCCGGGCGACTCTACTAGCGGTGCATGCAAGAATGCCTCATGAGCCAAATTGGTCGCAACATCCATGTCTACATCGACGACGTAGTCGTGAAATCCACTCGCCAAGGCGACCTACTCACCGACCTGGCGGAAACTTTCGCCAACCTGCGAAGATACAAGATAAAGCTCAACCCAGGCAAGTGCACCTTCGGTGTACCCGCCGGACAACTACTGGGGTACGTCATCTCCAAACGAGGGATCGAGGCGAACCCCACAAAGATCGACACGACGCCTCACGGCAAAACCCGAGTGCTCGCGCGACGCCCGTGTCGGGCGAGTAGCGGCTCGCCGCTTCATCCTCGCCGGGCGAAAAGACGATGCCCCTATACCGCCTCGATGCAAGAACCCCACCTTCCAAAGGGACAAGGAGGCGGACGACGCGCCCGCGACCTCAAAAGGTGCTACCGCACCACTACCGCCGCCTACCGACAAAGAACCCATGTTGGTTTACGTCAAGGCGTCCGAGCGCCGCTGTCACCGTGATGGTCGAGAGCCACCAGAGGAAGGAAAGGAGCGCCCGTTCAGCGGCCGGTACTACATCAACGAGGTCCTCACCGATCGCGCCAGGTACCCGCAGCATCAAAAGCTAGTATACGCTGTCTCCGGCTCAGCCGCGCCGTCAGACTACTTCCAGAACACCCGATCACGGTCGCCTCTCAAAGACCACCGCAAGACATCATCCGCAATCGCGAGGCGATCGGGCGAAGTCGCCAAGTGGGCCGCCGAGATCGGCGCCCACAACATCAAGTATGAGCCACGAAGGCGATCAAGTCACAGCATCGCGCATTTCATCGCCGATCGGGAGGAGGCCCAAGAGCGAGAAGCCGCCGTACCTCCACTACTAGAGCCTGCACTTTGACGGCTCCAAGAACGCGGATGGCGCAGGCGCAGGGATAGTGTTGACTTCACCAAAGGGCGACAAGCTCCGCTACATCCTCTCCGCCGACTTCACGCCCGCACCAACAACATGGCTCAATACGAGGCCCTACTCCACGGCATGCGAGCCGCCAAGGAGATGAACGCCAATCGCCGCCACGGAGATTCCGACCTGTCGCTGGGAAAGTCGCCGCACCGCGACGCCTCCCCTACCATGGCGCGCATCGCCAAGCGGTGGATAAGTTACGCCACTTCACCGCCATCCGCCGAGTGGATCGACAGCGAAAACGAGGAGGTCGACGCCTATCTCGCATCGGGTCGGCTCGACCACCACCCGCCGCGTGTTCTCGACACAATCTCAAGCCATCTGCCTCTCCCGAGGGAGATCGACATCGAGTCCCACTCCAACCAGAGGCAGCCTTGGTCGACTTCACCGAGCCGCACGACCGACCAAGCCCTACATCGCTTACCGAAGCCGCACCGCCAAATAGACAAGACAGACGCCGAATGATCACCGTCGATGCAAGTCCTACACCATCATCGACGGCGAGCTCCACAAGCGCAGCGCCACCGGCGTGTTCCAACAAGGCCCAACCGCAAGGACGAAAAATCCTCCACGACATTCACCAGTGATCGCGCCACCACGCCGCCGCCGCCCTCGGTCGCCAAGGCTATGCGACACGGTTTCATCGCCCATCAGACACGCCGACGCCGTCGACATCGCCCAGCCGCGCCGGTGCCGGCACGCCAATCGACGCACGCATCGAAAGCTCGGCGCCAAAACAATCCCCATCACCGCCATTCGCTGTGGGGCATGGACATGGTAGGCCCTTCAAGAAGGCCCTCCGCTACACCCACCGCTGGTCGCCGACAAATTCACGGCGGGTGGAGGCCAAGCCAGTCCGGAAATGCGACGGAAGACCGCCACTAAATTCCTACGCGAGCTCATATATCGCCACGGGTTCCCAACAAAGATCATCACGGACAACGGCACCAACTTCGCCAAGGGAGCCATGGCCGAATCTGCGAAGAGCACCATATCCGCTCGACCGGCCACGCCCACCCGAATCCAACGGCCAGCGGAACGAGCCAACCAAAGCATCCTCCACGGCTCAAGCCGCGACCAAGTACCACTCGAGCGCACCGCCAGTGCCGGGTCGAGGAGTTGCCTTCGTCATCCGGGGATCCGACCTCCGTCAACAGATCGACGGATTCACCCTTCTTCATGGTCTACGGCCAAGCAGCCATGCCCACCGACTCGAACATGACTCGCCGCGAAGTCGCCCACTATACGGAGGTCGCAAACGAGCTGGCCCGCCAAGATGGGGTCGACCAGCCGACGAAGCACGCGACCGCCGTCACGCACCGCCATCTACCAAGAAGGACTTCGCCGCCACCACAGCCGGGCGGTGAAAGCTCGCACCTTCCAGAAGGCGACCGTGCTACGCTCATCCAGACAAGAAGGATGCACAAGCTTTCCTCCGTGGAAGGCCCATTCGCTATAGGGCGCCAGATTAGACAACGACGCTTACTACCTCATCGACGTCCTGACGGAACTCGACGCTGCGTTTACCATGGAATGTAAACCTCCTCCGAAGTTCTACTCCTAGAACCCCACACATGTACTCCATGCTATGAAATAAAAAGAAATGGTTACCGCAACTTGTGCTTACTCTCCATGACTTGTGCCACTGTGACTCAGAAAACAGCGCTATGCTAAACGCAGAAGTCAACCTTGGTACAGCCGATCGGCGCTAAGCAGTGCGGTGCAAGAGCATCAATCACTTCAGTCTTGCATCGCCCACGAATAACGCCAACCCGAGCCCCATTGAGTCGCTTAGCTCGACCGGGTTCTACGAGCCAAGACAATCGCCTCGCTTCACAAATGACCTGGTCCTCCGTGATCCTCGCATAGCGACTGAACGGCTAAGTACCACGCCGGGATCAAGACCAGCCTGCCGCGAGCGTCAGGAAAACGCCAAGTAAGAGAGCATGCCCAGACTGCCAAGGCTGATCGACCCACGGGCCAGCAGAGGGACGCGCCACACCAACGCCGCTTAAGTCCTCAACCACCTCGAGTCGCGCTTAGAACAACCAAGTACCACGGGGACTCGCCACCCGACTGCTCACAAGACGAGAAAACGGTAAAGCACAGAGCACTCAAGGAGTCGCTTAGCGATCGGCTCTTCGAGCTCGCAAGTAGTCGACTAAAACATCAAAACACATAACAACAACACATACATCATATACGAGGTAAACCTCAAAAGGGCGACGCCGGGACTCGGCCCAAAATCAATCAAAAGCACACAAACAAATATCAAAATAGACACGACGCCTCATTCAATCACATGTTGCATTGTTTCATGTTACAAAATATGCCCGCGGCGTAATCCGCTAACGCCACAAGGCAAACTACTTACTCGCAGCTTCAAGACGACTCGCCAAAGATATCGGGCGATCGGATTAACGCCATGTATGGGTTGATGGATACGCCGCTCACCCGCCATCGCCGCCGAAAAGGCTGCTCGACCTGAAGTCACGATGCGCGGCTCGGGTCGCTTACGCGACAACCGCCTCCCGGTACGGCAGAGGTCGCCCATCGCCCGCACGCTGCCCGGTATGTGGCGACGTTTGCAACTTGAGGACCTCGGACAGCTCCACCGCTACCGTCGACGATGGATACCCACTCGCCACATCGCCAATGTCGAAATCCTGGAAGTGGGCGAGTCCAAGGCTCAAGTCGCCGACGCCCACGCCAAACGCCGACCGCCATGAACTCAACAATCGGGCGCCTTTCTCCAAGTACCTCCACACCTCAACGAGGTCGCTAGGAATCACTCCGGGCGATATTTCTTGGAGGTAGGCACGATGCATCGCCGCCGACAACGCCGCCGAATCGACGAAAGCATGCTTACGCACTCGCTTTGCGCCGAAGCGAAGCCGCTTCTTCTTCGCTATCAAGGATGCGACCATGAGTAGAAGACAATGATAAGTATGACGACACCACAAAACCACAACTATTATAAAGGGAGATGCACTCACTACAACGGGCGGCGAGTCCCGTGATGAAGCATCGGCGACGGTAGTCGCCCCGGCCCAGCAATAAGGACTTCCGACACCTTGCGATCCTCTTCGCCGCCGCAATGGCGGCTTTAGCTCGCCTGGCCCGCCGAGCTCGCTTCTTCTCGCCTCGCAGCCAAGGCCGAGGTCGGCGATCCGCTGCTCGCACTCAGAAAGTGATCGCCGCCACTAACTCACCAAATAGGACAAGCTCTCGGCGAGCTTCTTCGCTCATAGCAGCTCAAGCCCCTTGTTCGCCTCTCCGGATGATGGAGAGCCTTTCTCCGCTGGCTTCATGCCAATCGATCCGCCGACTCAGCTGCAGACCGCACATCACCAAAAAGTTAGGCAATCAAGAATTTTAAGTGCCCACTCGCTGAAATTCAGCGAAAAGGCTGGGACCGGCGATCAAGAATTTATGCCCATTCGCTGAAATTCAGCGAAAGCGCACTGGGACCGGGCGATCAATTTCCTGTGCCCACTGCTGAAATTCAGCGCGCGCACTCGGGACCGGATGCGAAATAATAAAAACGAGAAATTATAAGAATCAAGCCGCAGCACCGACCTGATCCTCGGGACCGATGTACCGGATGGCCGCGCCAAGCATGCCATGGAGTTGCATCGCGCCCACGGACGCGAGCAACGCAGCGTATGCCCACGACGCTGGTCGACATCAGCCGGGTCCTGTGAGCGTGGCTCGAGGGCGAGCCTCACCGCCGCGGCCGCTTTGGTCACGGCGGGAAGGTAGCGAGAGGCACCCGCCCAAGGGAGGTCGCCGCAGTAAGGAAGCACCTCCTTCAGAGACGCTGCTGCCTCCACCGCGGCCCGCCGGCACGACGCCGCTGGCCGTAAATCGTGACGACGCCATCTCCTTGGCCTTCTTGCTGCCGATCCGAGGCGCCGACTCGTCCGCCTTCCTCTTATGGAAGGGTCCTCCTCGCCAGGCGGAGGATACCTTGGCCACGGTCGGGTGGCCCATCCTTTTCACTCCGGTCCTGCATTAATCAAGTCAACAGACAATTGGAATAGTTATGGAAAATAAGAAAGGGTGAGTGCACTCACTTGGCGATCGATGAAACGCAGCCCTGCATTTAAGGCCGGCCGGTTTTTTCAGGCTCAGGCCTACGATCGATCCCATTCCGTGACGTCGCGCCCAAGACACGGACGGCTTCTTCGTCGTTGAGGCCGCGGCTGGCGCCTGGGACATCTCGCGGAGCCTCCTCAGTTGGGGCCATTGGAGCCTCCTTAGGAGGCGGCCGCAATGAGCCCCTTGCAAGGCGGTCATCAGTCGTGAGTTTCCCCACCCGTAGATCGGGCGAATGGCGGAGGCATTGAGGCCAGCGGCACCTCCACGGCTGCCGCCGCTGCCGCGTTGCTGGAAGCGCTGTCACCGACCGGGCTGGGAGCATCGAGCTGCTCGCCGAGTGGAGTGAGGCCGGCCCTCGACGGCCTCGCTTTTCTTCTGGGAGGCCCTTGCCTCCTTTCTTCTTCTTCTTCTTCGACGGGTGGCTTGACGCCGAGGTGGTCTCGAAGCTCGTCGTCATCTTCATGACGCTCGAGGCTTCGCTGCTCGATCTCGCTGCCGCTACTCGGTCTTTTGGACCAGTGGGCGACCTCCTCTTCGACTCGCCTCGCCATCTTCGCTGTTCTTGGTAGGCGACCGCCTATGTCCAGCCCAAGCTCATCATCCGAGGGTGGATCCACCTTCTACCACTTGGAATAGCCGCAACAAATACAAGACTAAATCAGAATTACCGCGATCGCTTACAAATCGCGAGCAAGGTAACGAAATTACCGTGGAGCCGGACGTCATGTATAGGGGCGACCCCACCGCGATCCGTGTACACCGGGTAATCTTTTTCAACGCGGGAGATAATCCTCCAGCCCACTGCCGAGACAGCCTTCGCCGAGTCTCCCAAACCGTACTGGTACATGTAATGGTCATGTGGGCTGTGGACGAGCCGCCGCCGAGCCAGCAATTGTACAAGTTTATGGTTTGAAGGTCTTCTTTCGCATCATGGATGGTCTCGAGCATCTCGCCGACGACCATCCTCCGGTCGCCGGGAGCTTGCCAACTTGAAGATTGCGCGCTCGGAGCGATTAGCGGAGTACCGCGATCGCCGCCGCCTCCGGGTCGCCGCCACGAGAACCACGACTTCTTCCAGCCGCCGCTGCCTTGGCGGTAGCATCAGTCAAAGAAAGAGGCTTTGGACTTGAGCCGAACGCTGCCGCCATGCAAGCATTGGGTCATTGCCTCGCGGGCTGATCCGTCTGGAATGTATCTTGCCACAAGGGAAGTAGGGCCGGTAGCCCAAGTAGCATCTACGTAACGCCACGAAGATGTCGAGCTGATGCTATGGGGACCCAGATCCGAGGCCCGATCCCGAGTAGACGCAGGCGCCAAGAATAGGGATGTAGGAAACCCTAGCCCCGCCGAGATGACTGTGAAATGATGAATTCTCTCGCTGGTTTGGGGTCGCTTTCCGGTCAGGATACGCCAACAAATGGCTCAGGACCCCGCCTCAAGGAGGACAAATTGCCCTTGTGCACTTGGACCTACCCACCTCTACGGCTCGGTGGAAAGGGCCATGGCCGAGATATTGGTTGGATATCGAAGATTTCGTTCGGCCGATCGTGGAGCGAAGGAAAGAAAATGCGCGCACTGGAAGAAGTGGTGAGGAGTTGGTTCTACGATCGCTCGCCATTCCTTATATAGCGGAGTTACCCGCCAAATCGTGGAGCCATCGCCGGTGATTACGCCAAAGTTACCGCTGATTACCCAACGGCTAGTTTGACCACGCCCGACAAATTCCAATCAGCCACTGCTCACGACCCAATCACTAAGACAAGAGCCACCGACTGCCCGCCAAAGTCGCGACTGGTCATTGGTTTTTTTATACAGAGCCACGACGATTCGATCGATGCCTACTCAATCAAGATACTCGACCACGGCAGCCACTCACGCCTAATCGACGACGGCCTCGGGACTACGATGGGGATATGCACCGGGTATACCTAGCAGGACGCTTCCGACCGCCCAAGACTCCGCGAGTGGGCCGCAGAACGGCGAGTGGATCAAAGCCCAGCCAGAGTCGAGCGATCGAAGTCAAGGCCTAGGCGAGATAGGCCCAATGGACTAGGTTAAACGACCATCAAGTCAGAACTAATCGGTTGAGATATGTAAACCCTAGGAGGTGAGCCTATATAAACCTCCCAATAGGGCGATTAGAGACACGCCTCATACACCAAGCGACTCGGCCGAGCTCGCCCATTGTAACACCTCCATAATACAATCTAGCAGAGTAGGTCTTATCTCGGGCCGAACCTGGTAAAACCTCGTGTCTTTGCCCTCATCTCGACCGCAGATGGTCGGGCCGCCTTGCCCTCATTCTACTACTCGCCTGATTGCAAGATTCGCTGTGACACCCTACGACATTAGGCATAAAGATTTATAGAGATAGATCGAGTCACTAATATCATTGTCACAAAGTACATATTTGGACAAAGTTCTAAAGAGGTTTGGAATGAAGATAGCAAGAGAGGGTTTGCCCATGTTGCCCAATACGACCTTGAGTAAAACTCAAAGTCCAAAGAACTATGTAAGATAGAGAAAGGATGAGTAAGACTCTCATGCCTCAGCCATAGGATCTCTAATGTATGTCATGCTATGTACTAGACCCTACATTGCATATGTCGTTAGTTTGACTAGCAGATATCAAAGTGATCCAGAGTGGATCATTGATAATGTCAAAAACATCCTTAAGTACTTGAGAAGAACTAAGGATATGGTTCTTTCTTATGGAGGTGATGAACAACTTGTTGTTAATGGTTACACCGATGCTAGTTGGAACACCGATCCGATGATTCTAAATCTCAACTGATAATGATTTACTTTGAATGGTGCAGAAGCTTAGTCAAGGAGTGCAAAGCAAAGCTGTGGTGAGATCTTCAACCTCAATCGGAATACATAGTCGCTCCGGAGGCTTCACAAGAAGCGATGGATGAAGGAGTTCATTACAGAGCTCGTGTGGTTCCAAGTGCTGGACCCAATGTTCTATCTATGATAACATGGGCGCCATAGCCAATGCGCAAGAACCAAGGTCACACAAGAAGTCAAGCACATCAAGCCACGCCACGCTATTCGAGAACATGTCCAAGATGGTGACATAAAGATTTGCAAAGTACACATAGATCTGAATGTGGCGGGTCCGTTGACTAAACCTCTCCCGAGGCAACATGACCAACAACAAACCGCCATGGGTGTTCGTATATTACCATGTAATCTAGATTAGTTGACTAGTGCAAGTGGAGACTGGAGATATGCCCTAGAGGCAATAATAAATGTAGTTATTATTATATCTTTGTGTTTATGATAAATGTTTACATTCATGCTATAACAAAGATTAACCGTAAACATTAATACTTGTGTGATTTGTAAACTAAATTAGAGTCCATAGTAAAGCCTCTTCATAATACTAGCTTGTTGATTAATAGATGATCATGGTTTCTTGATCATGAACATTTGAGATGTTGTTAATAACAAGATCATATCATTAGGATAATGGTATGGTGGACATACTCCTATAGATAAGCGTAGCATAAAGATCAAGTCATTTTAAATAGTTCAATTGCTATAAGCTTTCTGATACATAGTAACCTAATTCCTTCGACCATGACATCATGCTTATCACCATCACCGGAAAGATGATTTGATGACATCAAACACCACACCGTAACTAGGTGGCATTGAGTGTTCGGAAAGTATGGGTTGAGACACATGAATCAAGAGTGGGATTTGTCCATCCATATGACAAATATACTGGCCCTCTCGTGGAATGTCATCCAATTAGCTTGCAAGCATGTGGCTGGCTCACAAGGGATCACATACCACGGAACGCTTAAAAGAGTACTTATTGGTAACAAGGTTGAACTAGGTATGCAGAGATACCGACGATCAAACCTGATGAGTAAACTATCGTGAGACAAAGGGAAATTGGTATCATATGTAAGTGGTTCATTCGATCGCAGTAATCGTAGAAATATGTGGAGCCATATGAATTTCCAGATTCCTCTATTGGTTATTGTTCGAGAAGTGTCTCGATCATGTCCGCATAATTCACGAACCGTAGGGAGACACACTTAAGGATTCGGCGTTGTTGAGTAGTTATGGAATGATGAGTAATAGACCAATGTTGTTCGAGTCTCGGATGGGATCCGGATATCACGAGGAGATCCCGAATGGTCCGGAGAATAAGATTCATATAAGGAAAGTCCTGTTTTGAGTTGGGGAATGATTCGTGTTTTCATCGAATGTTCTAGAAGGTTCCTAAGGTCCCAGACTGAGGGAAGGGTACATGAATGTGTCATAACAATGTGGAATGGTTGCATCATGTACTAGGTATCATGGCTGGGCAAAATAAAGGAGAAATCAAATCCTAGTTTGAAAAGTCAAACGCCAATTTGAAAAGTCAAATGAGCTTTGCTTGGTGGAGGGAGAGAGAAACCTACTTGAGCAGAGTTCCTCCCTCCACCCGCCGCCAAGGAGTCCGACTTGGTGGAGGACTCCTCCCTCCCTGGCCGCCTCCCACTCATCAAAGGAGGGCAGGTTGCCCCTCTTCCCTACACCCAATACCACCAAAACCCTAACCCTAGCCGTCGGCCTCCTGCAAGTCGCCGCCGCCCTAGGGTTTCTCCTAGCCACCGAGTTGGGGCGCTCCCCAAGCCCTAGCCACCGGCCAAGCTTCCTCCCTTGGTGCCTCTAAACCCTAGATCGACAAGGCCTCTCTCATAGTCCACCATACTCGCTACGGCTTAAGGCGAAGCCCTGCGAGATCTCACCTCTACTTCTGGTACCACCGTCGTGCTACCGGAATCGCGAGGAGAGTGCTACAACCTCCGCCGTCACGGAACAAGGGAGGAAGGTCTTCATCGAAAATCAACGCAGATCGATCATGAAGCGCCGCTTTAACGCAGCCGAAGGATCGCTTACGATCTTGAGATCGGCAAGAGTACGACTACATCACCCACGAGAATCGCCTCGTTAACCGCTTTGGAATCTTCGAGGGTGAGTTCCTCTATCGAATCGCTGCTACAATCTAGTAGATAGATCTTGGCTTGTTTGTTTGCATGCGGTAGAATTTTTTGTTTTCCATGCTACGAACGCCTACAGGTTTCTACTGGCCAACCGCAATGAGCAATGCTAAGGAGTTAGTCCAGAGGTGCAACGCCTGTCAGAGGTACGCGTATAAGCCGACAGTGCCAGGATCCGAGCCGAGGCCTATCCCAGTGGCATGGCCTTGCGCCCAATGGGCCCTCGACATGATCGGCAAACTGCCAAAGTCCTCACTAGGGCCACGCCTTCTTCTCGATAGCAATGACAAATTCTCCAAGTGGATCGAGGTCATGCCCATAAACCAAAGCGCAAAACCGCCAAGTTTTTTGAGTCCATTGTTTATAGGTTCGAGTATCTCACAAAGATCATAACAGCATAAACGGCTCGAACTTCATCTCAAGGAATTCAAGCTTCACAACCTTAGAATCAACCTGTCCTACGCCTCTATGGCGCATCCGCAGACCAACGGACAAGTCGAAAAGGCCAACGGCCTCATCGGAAACGACATCAAGAAGCGCCTGCTACGCCCACTCGAAAGGTGATGACCCACAAGTGTAGGGGATCGCAACAGTCTTCGCGGGTAGTATTACCCAATTTATTGATTCGACATAAGAGGAGCCAAAGAATACTTGCAAGCCTTAAGAACTGAGTTGTCAATTCAGATGCACCTGGAAATAGTTCTTGCTCACAGAAGTTTATCAGTAGCAACAGTTTGTAGTAGCAACAACAAAGCAACAGCAACAGTGAAACAAGAGCAGTAGTAGCAGTAACGGTAATAGTGGGATTCGAGTATGGTAGGCATAGGGATGGATGGACGGGCGTTGCATGGACAAGTCTAAACATGTAGCTTCAAGATCTAGGGAATTGCAGATAAATAATAACAAGCATCCAAGTACTAAACAATCCAAGGCATGTGCTTCAAATATAGTCATACGTGCTCGCAATGAGAACTTGCACAACATCTTTCTCGTCCACCAACTGTGGCGCCGAGGCCTCTAGGAACTATCGGCAATTAACGTGTCTTTTAACAGAGCACCGGAGCACAAAGATTAACACTCCATGGACACATGTGATCCTCACCAGCCATCCCTCCGTTGTCCCAATTATTGTCACTTTGGGGCCTTTGATTCGGACAATGATATGTATACAACTTGCAGATAATATCATAAACAATACTATCATAATGATCCAATAATAAGTTAAGATCTGAGATCATGGCACTCGGGCCCTAGTGACAAGCATTAAGCACAACAAGTTGCAATAAAGTCAAATAGCACTAATAGAGATACTAGGCACTATGCCCTAACAATCTTATTCTATTACATGATAGAACTCATCCAATCCCTACCATCCCCAAGACTACAGCGGGGGATTACTCACTCATGGATGAGGGGAACATCAATGGTTGATGGAGAGGCGTTGGTGATGACGATGGCAATGATCCTCTCCAAATTCCTCGTCCCGGCAAGGTGCCAGAACGGAGTTTCTGGATCCGAATCTTGGTTTCTGGTGGCGGTGGCGGAGCAGAACTCTTTCTAGAAAACTACCGAACCCCCGTCAGTTTTTAGGTCGAAAAGAAACTTATAGGAGCGGAGGGAGGTCGAGGGGGTGCCTGGGGTGGCTGCACTCTCCCTAGGCGCGGCTAAAGGTGGGCCCGTGCCTGGCAGGGGTGTGGGCCCCCCCATGCCCCTTCTTTGTCTGCCTTCCGTGTGGTTCTTCCGTGAAATATAATTTTGGCATATTTTTCGATTTTTCCTGATAGTTGATTTTCTCGCACAAAACAAGACACTAAGGTAATTCACGAAACAAATCAATCCGTTAGTTGTATCCAAATCACACAAGTTTAGAGGAGAAACAATAGCAAAAGTGTTTAGGAAAGTAGATACGTTTTGGATGTAACAAAAGGCTAGCGGGAGCCTGGGCGGACAAGCTATCCTTTGTTCTATGGAGCCTATGCACAACGCCAAATAGCTCAACCGGCTAAACGCCCTTCTTCTTCATGGTCCATGGATCCGAAGCCATGCTACCCGTTGAGGTACGCTATAAGGCCCCACGGGTCGTCGCTTAAAGCAAAGCCGAATCATCGATCGCACTCGAAGATGCCGTCGACACGCTGGATGAGTGCGATGACCCCACATACCACTGCATGTGTAGTACACTATAGTCGTTGACATGACATCGACAGAACACCGTTCCGTAAATATCACATGCCTTAGAGTGGTACAACAGAAACATTGCGGGTCCATATTACAAACATACACACGTTATTATTATTAAAATACCAGAAGTTCAAGACTTCTAAAAGATTCAACTTACAAACAAAAATATAAATATTTCAGCGGAAGTTTCAAATTTAAAACTTAAAGTCCAAATTGAGCTCAGCAACTTATTACTATATATTGTTCAGGATGCTCGGCTCAAGTGGTTACTAGAACTATAGTAATTAGTCGGACTCCTGGAACTCTCCTCCGTAGACGATGTTGTAGTCCTCCCCTTCTACGGCTCCATACAAGTTGGGCTCTTCATAGAAGACCTCCTCTTGACTCTCAGATGCATACATTGGAGTATCTTCGGGATTCTCAGAGTCTAAGCAAGGATTCAAAGGAAAAGATGAGTAAGAGCATTACTCGGCAAATTCATTATATGCAAGGTAGGAATTTTGATGTTCTATCTACCACCTCGGACTATCAGTCGTTGGTATTATGCAATTTTGTAAATCTTTCTTCAAAGGTTGATTTTATTATGAAAATCTATGACCACCGCCTTCACAGTCGAGAACTTTCATGGAGTTCCTTTCCGCTGTCAGAGGTCCTTCCCAACAGGAGTAACAAGTTACAATTCTTACACTCAGAGGTGCGCATTTTCCCATGAGAGATCAACTCCTTGTTGCACAACCGGGCGTACTTTTCCCGTCCACAGTTCCATGATGTGGGGCCCAGTAGTTGGTCCAAGCCAATCACTGCCCTCTCCACGACCTCATATGTCTGCACGATCCTTCGGGCTAGCTCACCTTCGTTAAGCCCCCTTTCGGGCAGGATAAAACCTTGCTGAGTTCCCAAAGACTCTATGACCTAGTGATGCCCGAATTAGTACCATTTACATGGACTATCTCCCTAAACACCATTCATAGATAATCTAGACACCAAAAGTGTGGGGTGTAAGGGTTCCCACCCATATGTTGGATCCACACAAGGAATCACAACGCCACGTTAAGGTCGTCTTGCCTCCATACAAGAGGAAAATGATACAGCTGACTTCTCCGTCCCATTCCAAATCTCACGGTTAACGCGTAATATACTGTGCTAGAATCACTGATGTCATGGGTTATTAATTCCTAATTGTTCATCATTAGTGCAAGTAGAACTCTAAGTTCTATTGCTCCATCACATCATCACTTAGGATGATATCTAAGATTTAGTATCTTGAGAAAATAGTGTTTTATTTTTCTATAGTATAGATGATAACACACGATTTGCAAATACTTTGATAAAGACTCTTCAAAGGACATGAGCAAGTAATGAACTTGCCTTGTGATTGCAAGGTAGTGAAGTCTGATGCTTGCACTGGACCTTGAGCTTCTATGTCTACAAAAACATCATTATTGCCCGGTAAGGATAATATTTAAAGAAGCAAAATGATTATGCAAAGTAATGTAATGCATTATTTAACTTGATATGCTTTCTCCCCATTATTAATAAAATTCTTTTTAATAATAAAGGATTTATAAATATTAATTTTTAATATTTATAATAGAATATTGTATTCTTTTATTTTATTTGACTTTTACTGATTTAATAATACTTTTAAGAATTATCACTTAAATAAAAAAAATTGTTATTAAATATTTGTTTAGTATTTTTATAAAATACTACAATATTAATATATAATGAAAGTGATTTTTATTTATTTTTATCATCTTTCAATAATTTTGTAAAATTCCATAAGGAATATATAAATTACAAAATTCTTAATAAAATTTATATGTCTAAAATTTTATATCTTAATTTATTTGGATATTTTGGATTATTGTGAATCCAAAAATATTTTATTTATAATTTTTGGACTTTTATTTTATTTTCTAGAACTTAATTAAGTTTAGGGGCATTTTGGTCTTTTCCTATTTATTAAAAGAGATTTTAAATGAATTGGGCTGGCCTTTTGGGTTTATTGGGTATTGTGGCCCAAGAGGGCATGGTCAAAACAACCACCCCAAGGGTTTTCACCCACCCAGCCCACTCACCATTGCCTCTCTCGAGCTCACCCTTTCCTTCTCCTTCCCGACCCCGTGGTCGGGGTGTCGCCACGCGATTCCCGCCATCGCACCGCCTGGGCTGCCGCCGGTGTAGGAATAGGTTGACTCCACTCTTCCCTCCCGTCCAACTGGATTTGGACATGGAGCTCTCATGACAGATCGATGTCCCCAACCCTAGGGTTTGGGGTTGGTGTGGATCTCGCGCCGCTGGCCGTCGTGCCGTAATCGTGGTGACGCCTCTCCTCCAAACATGGCTATGGTCGCCGCTGATGGCGTATGGGTCGCAGCCTCCTCGGGGTGCTCAGCAGCCGCCATGGTCGCCACCACCGCTTCCTCTTCTAGTCTCCAAGGAGGACCTTGGTGAGTGCTTCCTCTCTTGAGATCTATGTGTTAGACCCTCCCATGTTAAATGTTGGAAGTGTCCTCTCTGATGATTGTCTGGTCCTGATTAGGGTTCTTGGTTCTGTTTAGGGTTCATACCCTGATGTTGATTAGATACTAATGAATGGGATCATGTGTTGATGGTCCCTAAGCATGCTAAATGATTGTTAGTTGTGGTTTGCTGCTTAAGATGAACTGTGGTGGTGCTAGTGGCTTATCAGATGATTCTATTGATTAATTTTGATGTGGTCAGATGATCAAGTTGCTTTAGAAGCAATACTTGGGAATCTTGTGGTTTACTGTTTCACCACTGGCATTACTTGGTTAATGACAGTGAGTGTTGTATGATGAAATCACTGTATTAACACTTGTTGGCTTAAGAATTTAGATGTGGTTTGAGATCAAATGGTTTCAAACAGTGAAGATATACATAGGGCTTTTCTTAATTATGATTCCTGTGATGACAGGAAAATGATTTGTAGTTGGTTGGTTGAATTTGTGAAGATTGAATGCTTAACCTGATTAGTGTAGAACTGTTCTTGTGACACCATCTTTGTATGGCACACAAGATTAGATTCTATTTTCTTGATTTGGTTTGGTGCAAGCTTAAGATGAGTTTGGCATTAAAGATAAATAGAAATGTTCCTTTCTTAAATCCCTAAGACCAACGATGTTGGTCCGAGGTTTAGGGATTAAGCTTTATCTAGTTGATTCATATGGATGGTTCCGTAGTGGTACCATCGCTTTCTTGAATCAAAGCATGGAAAAAATGATGGTAGTGATCATTTGTATAGATCCATAAGATTAAATTCTAAGGTGCTACTATTATCCTAGAGATGTGCCTAGAAGTTAAATCTTAGCTATATTCATTCTCGAATTGAAATATAGCTTAATAGCTAAATCAATGATGTTGTTCTAAGATTTATTTGGATCCTTATACTTTGCTGTTTGCTTTTAGAGTTTAAAACCTCAATGATAGATTCACCCCACTTGGGTGCTTTCTGAGAATTTTAATAAGTATTAGATCATGCATGATTGTCTAATCTTAGACAGATAGATCATGTGATGGTCTATTTACTCACCATTGTCACTTGATGTTGTGGTTGCTAGTGGTTGGTATTGTGGTAGTTTGATCTAGTGCTCCCCTGGTATTTCCAGCTCCTGCCTTGTCCTTGATCTAGCCCATCATCTCCTGATCCTGATGGCTTGACCTTGTTCTTGCTATCCACCTGATCTACCCCCTCCTTATGTCACCATCTTGATGATGTGATCCTAGGCTTTGGTTGGTTTGATCTAGCTTAGCTTTGGTTGGGTTTAGCTGATGTGCTTGGTGTGTGAGAGCAATGGAATGGTGTGGGGATTGGTTTTCCCACAGCTATGTTGATAGTTGTGTTTGGTTGTCATTGATGGTGACAAAGACACACCATGTAGTTTGGTGTGTGTGTTTGTGTGCCTGCTGCACAGATGTGGATATGTTCAGAATTTTGAAAGTTACTTTCATCTGGTTACTTCTACTTTGCTGGTGAAACTTGCCCCTCCTTGCTGTTATTTGACTTATGGCTTAAAATTATGAAAGATACATTCTTTCATATTGGTGAAACTTGCCCCTTTTTATAAGATTACTGAATGATGAACCTTGATCAGTGCACTTCACTGACAAGCCTGAGAGTAATATAATTTTAACTTAACTTCCTTTATTTTTGTTTGTGTTTGTTTTGCAGGTACCAGACTTGGGAATTCAAGATTTTAGTTTAGGTTTTCTTCTTTATTTGTAGAATAGTCATATGTAATATTCTTTACTCGTTTGTAGTTTTTATTTTATTAGTTTGTAATAAAGATTGTACTATTGTCAATAAAGAAATATTATTCTTTATTTATTTACTATTGTAAAATTGTGGATGATTTTCATAAGTTACATTTTTTAAACTTATCTATTGAATGAAATTATGAAATGGAGATTCTTACTCTTAATTACTTTCTTTATATAAAGTTTGAGTTATTATTGGTTTAACTCTTAATTAAATCAAATACTCAAACATCATTCAAAAATCCTTTTGAATTATAATTCAAACACTCAAGTTTTAAATTCAAATTTCATTTCCCAAAACACATAAGTCCACAAAGATCATATCAAAGTCTATAAAAATCATCCTTCAAGACTATACCTAATCTCAAAGCATGAAATAAACCTTGATCACTTTAGGTTTTTATTTGGCGAAAAATTTACCCACATTTTCACAGATGAATGCATGAAACATTTCAAATTCCTAAATCTACCCTTCGTTAATTCCTAAATGCTGGGATGTTACAATGAGGCACGTGACATCACCACGGCTCGCTCAACGGTGTATCAATAGAGGCCTCAAGAACTACCACGGCCGGTCGGCCCAAGGTCCTTCGTCAAGGAGACCTCGTCCGCGACTCAAGCATAGGGCACAAGAAGACCGAGTCACCGGAAGGACCCTACATCGTCACCGACCATCCTGTGGCGCCATCACCGTGGACGTTTCATCAGGAGTCAAATACTCCAACCACTGAAACATCACACGACTGCGACGCTTCTACCCCTAGTTACCTCTTTTACTTTCAATAAGTCTATTCAGCCAGGCTAATCAGCCGAATAATGTACCTCCTCGTTTATGATAAATAAAAGCTAAGTTCCTCAGCCCAATATCTTTTTCCTTATATTATTTATCACTAAATACGCTTGGGGGTTACTCCTATCAGGAGCGCTGGCCGCGCACCTTAGAAAATACAAAGGTAACAGCACCTCAAAAAAAATTTGAGTCCTACGTCGAGCCTGCAACTCCATTACGGACTCAGGGGCTACTCTCATAGGGAGCGCTGGTCGCGCATTCAAAAAAATGCGTCCTTCGGACTAATAATGGAAACAAGCGAATCACTGAATCGAAGTTCCCGAGTCTACGACTCGAACAGACACTCTGGGGCTACTCCCATAGGGAGCGCTGGTCGTGCACCTTATGAACTTTTCGACTGAGATCCTTCGGATCAAATATGGCAAAATATTTTGGCAACTTTGCCCAAATTAACGCTAAGTGAGAAGTAGTCTCCTTGGTCACCCAAAACACCTCCGCGGTGATAAAACTTCGGATGTTGTGTCTGCGATGCAAAGATAAGCCCTACAGATATCATCTGATGGCCTGGTAACGCACCCGACTGCACTCTGCCGGTATATTACCGTGTCAACAGGCACAATGAAATTCCCGACGGACGCTTTGGGTACACCACTTGAAAAACATCGGAATTCGACCCCTATAAGACTTCAATGGCCTAAGTCGAATTACACCCGCATTTTTTCCGGATTCGAGTTCAGGGACTCGAGTCTGATGAAGACCGTGTTGTTTTGTCCTATGACAGTTAACTGGCCCTGATCCGTCGGGTGAGCCAGACACACGCATCAACAATCCCTATGAATTAACATTTCTTCCTAAAGACAGGTTCAAATACAAAGCACCCAAAAGATTATAGAGTCTCCAGTCGAAACTACGATTCGACTAAACACTCGGGGGCTACTGACATGGATATACCCTATGGGTGCATAACATTGCTATACCCGGTCCAGCCCAAGGAAGGCCCATGTGGAGACCTACAGCCCTGGGAGATTTTGGGTGGCCCAAGCCCATGGCGAGTTCGATTCCTTGGAGGACAAATCTAATCTGTAAACGACTCGACCTATCCCGGGACCTGTCATATCTATATAAAGGCTAGGAGGGCATGGCGAGAAGGATCTCAACACCTCATACACACACTCCACGCCAGATTGCATCTCAGACACCCTTGTAACCTTCGGGTTCGCTGTAATCAAGAATGACAAGGTGAGTAGGGTTTTCCCTACGGGGGCCTAAACTTAGATAAACCTCGTGTCCCTGTGTTGCTTGCCTGTTAACTGTCTTGCGACTTCCACCATCCCCATCTTCTCCAAAACCCAAGTCCATAACGATGGCAATTGACGAGTCGAACCCTCGTCAGTAGGGACCACAGGAACAATGGGGCACAACGGATATGAGATCTCGCCAGAAAGCACACCCCACAAACGGAGCCCACACATATGGATGCGCATGAAGGCAGCAAAATCAGGATAATTTGTGCCATAAAAAAATCATCGGGCGGCGAGGAATCACAACTTGCCCTAAGAAGAAGACTTTTTAGCCGGATCAACAATCAATCCAGATCGATCTCGGATAAGAAGTAGCGTCCGTAGGTGTCTCGTGCATGCCAGAGGAGGACGTACACGCAAGCAGTAGCTGTCGATGGAGAGGAAGACGATGGCCAGGCGAGCGGCTGCCGGGCGTGGCGGCCAGGCGGGCGGCCGGAGAGAGAAGACAAACGTCGGGCGGGCAGGCGGCGGATGGCGGAAGACTAACAGGAAGGGGTTCACCGTGGAGAGGAAGATGGTGACCTGCAGAGATAGAGGGCACCGCCACAACAAGAAAAAATTGTGGCGGAGGCGGTGGAAGTTTAGCGGACGAGTTGCGCGTCCAAAAAGCCCTAACCTGGCCTCAAATACCATATTGGAGGAATAGAAACTTGTATTCCAGAGAATCCAAAGGCCACAATATATAGTACATGTACACGTGAAATATGTAGGAAGCCCCATAACTAGAAGGGAAAATACAATATATAAATATCTCTCTAACATATTGTACCCAATTTGGTGACCAAAGTAAGAGAAAATATGGTAGTCATGGATTCTCAATCATATTGGTGAAAGATCAAAGTCTAAATTTTCGAGGCGCAAAGACTTCACTTGTAACTTAACAAGACTAATTGTAAACAGTTTATAAGGGACCAAACATCATGCTAACTTATAGAAACACAATTTACCAGGCCAGTTGATTGCTAAAACTATATAGAGGAAAGGAAGAATATACCTGAAGCTTCAACCCACCTCCTTCAGTGCCCAAGATTGTAATTATTTTTCACTTGCTTGGTGTGGACATGCATAATTATTCTATGTAGCCAAGGAAAACAAGCACATTACTTGATCACTTGTTGTTTCCTGAAGTGCTATTTATGATAGGAGAAAAGGTATTTGTCGACAACGAGCTAAAAAGTTAACCAGACAGACTCTGTACCACAAGGAAAAATTACACATAATTTGCACTCCAGCCGTTGTCAAGCTCACCCAAAGGCAATGATGGGTTAGTAGGTTCTTCTCTGGAAGTATCATACATTGTGCAGTAAAATATACGGAAAAGCGCGTACTTCACGAATTGTCCATGTGTCTCCTGCACCTTTTCGATCCAACTTATGCATTTTAGCTGGTTTAAGTAAACAGATCATATGAGGCCAAGCTCATGGTAACTTGTTAACATGTAATTTTATTTGACAGCGCAAGCAAATATTCACACCTTATACCATTTAGTATGTCCTTTGTGCTTTTTAGAATTCTCACTTTATTTTTAGCTCTTAGTTGTTTTAAGAAATATCTTACTTCTCAACAAGGAAAGCACAAAAAATATTGGAATTGGAATGTTTAGTGCAACACGAGTTCCAACCGCATTACATTTGCTTGGATGTAAACCTAGATTGCCATTTCATATGACTGAATGAAAAAGAACATAGGAAGAAAGTATTTCCAGTTAACATGAAATCATATGAAACTTCTGTGCCCAAGACTTCACATTTGAATCGTGCCTTCCGCCGATGTTGTTGGTCTTACAATCTTCCTTGCTTATTTCCTCCGTGAGAAGGTTCTACTTCTCTCCTATCTGAAACGAACTCTTGTAGATGCTTTGTCCCTTGATAGGTCACAGGACAACGTCTTCTTCACCGTGTGTTGTGAACCAGTCTGCATCGCTTGAGCAATCGCGATATTTTCATGTAAGTAGGAGCCGCATACCTGAATGCGAAACAATTGGTATGAGCATCCTACTACATTCAAAAGGTCAGCAACAAGATAATCGATAATGTCAAGAGCTATGATGGTCCATGGAAGATGTGGAGGAAAAGGCATTGTGTAACCTTCTCTAGCCATCCAAATGAGACATGATATCTTGCTTGGCAAATGTGTGCCTAATCATATCACCAGATATATGTGGTTTCCAAGGAACTTAGTTTCAGGGAACTCCTTGCACTTCCACCTAATTTGATTTATCACCTCAAGGACTACCATCGGAGTCTGCAAAAAATATAGGGCAGTGTGGCAAGCCAGCATCAAAATGTTTACTGTACCCAATCTGGTGACCAGAGTAAGATAAAATATGGTAGTCATGGATTCTCAATCATGTTGGTGAAAGATCAAAGTCTGAATTTTCAAGGTGCAAAGATTTCACTTATAACTGAAAAAGACTGATGGTAAACATTTTATAAGGGACCATACAACATGCTAACTTATAACAACACAATTTACCAGGCCAATTGATTGCTAAAACTATATACATGAGAGGAAAGGCAGAACTGACCTGAAGCTTAGACTCAAGAATGCAGGGGTGATACTCTTCAAGGCTTCAACCCACCTCCTTCAGTGCTCAAGATTGTAATTAGTTTTCACTTGCTTGCTGGTGGACATGCAAAATTATGCGATGTAGCCAAGGCAAATAAGCACATTACTTGATCACTTGTTTCTTGAAGTGCTATTTCTGATAGGAGGAAAGGTATTTATGGACAACAAGCTAAAAAATTAACCAGGCTAAGAAAACAATATTGACTCTGTACCACAAGGAAAAATTGCACATAATTTACACTCCAGCTACTCCCAAGCTCACCCAAGAGCCAAGATGGGTTAATACGTTCTTCTCTGGAAGTATCATACATTGTGCAGTAAGAGATATGAAAAGCGCACACTTCACGAATTGTCAATATGTATCCTGCAGCTTTTGGATTGAACTTATGTATTTTAGCTGGTTCAAGAAACCAACTCATGTGAGGCCAAGATCATACTAACTTGTTAACATGCAATTTTATTTGACAGCACAAGCAAACATTCACACCTTATGCTAGTCAGAATGTCCATTGTTCTTTTTAGAATTCTCACTTTATTTGTAGCTTTTAGTTGTTTTAAGACATATATTACTTCTCAACAAGGAAAGCACAAGAAATATTGGAATTGGAATGTTTAGTGCACCATGAGTTCCAACGGCATTACATTTGCTTGGATATAAAGAAAGATTGGCATTTTATAGCACAATGATAGGCATCCCCCGAATGATGGAACGGTTCCATCGTCCGGGTCGCTCACTCAGCCTCGTGTGGTCAGGGCATCTCCACCGGGCCAACCCAACCCATCTGACCACGTTCGAACGGGTCCACAGACTGTGCAGGACGTGCGCGACCTCCCAGCGGCACGACCCATCCGGACTAACGCACCCGGCTCGACCCATCCATGCACCAAATTTGGGCAACAGCTAGGTCTTGGGACAGCGAGTGTGTCCTCCCACGGGAGCTGAGGGCCCGCTTGACAGCGACCAACGATTTTTTCAACTAGCCATCAATGGAGAGAGGAAGGCTACTCCAAAGGCTGGCCGCACCACTGCTGGCGCCCGACGCGCACTGCCGACACTTCAATGTCGCCGCTCTCCGCTACCGCCATCCAAAGTCGGGCCTTTAACATGCCACCCATGACCATCTTCTTCCACACCACACCACTTATCGGAGCTCATCGTGCTCTTCTACGAGCACTACACGCCGTCGGTGCTCCGGTAGAAAGACGCGGTTCATTACCTCCCACGAGAAAGGCTCGCCGGTGGTCCTATTGTAGTCGAGGTGAGTGCGCTGTGATCGGTAGTTCAGACTGTATATCTGCAGGCGGCCCGGAATCAGAGGCGGCAACACGTCCGGTGCCTCCAACGGATTCGTCCACCATGACGACAATGAGTGCTCGGGTTTATCTTCTTTATGGACGTCGGGGTTGCCACGGAGACCAGTGCGGCGACGCAGACGACCAGGCATGGTGGTTCGTGGTGGTGGGGCTGGTTGAAAATATCTTGGCTCCCCTTTTAAGGCTGAGCCTGGATGCGGCGGAGAACACCTAGAACTAGCGAGAAGCGGTAGAAAAGAAAGGCGGGAGACGACAGGGAGGTGGGAACACACTAGAAAAATGCCGGCGTCGGTGATGGCCTATTTGCCAAGCGCGGACAGATGGATCGTCTCACTAGGCGTGGTTGGCCGAACAGGCCGGTCCATGATCCAAAAATGACCGTGGGCCGACCCAAATGGATAGAAACAAACTGTTTGGGTCGGTCAGGTGGATATGCCCTCACATTAGCATGCATCCCCATCGATAGAAAAAAAACTATGCTGTGAGGCCATCATCCCCAACCAGACCATGGCTTTCAACGGCCTCGTGCGCTACTTCGCGGTCCAGTGCGAGCTTGCTGCCCTAGCATCCTTCGCCCATCTCCTCCCCGCTCACACCACCTCTGCCGCAAGAGGCGCGCCGATGCGGCCACAAATCGCAGCACATGCTGTCGAAAGCTATTGTTGCTGCTGTTGCTTCCGTAGTCGATTGGCACTGCTGCCTACAGGCACTGTCGAAGCTGTGTGTTGTCGGCACTGACACCCTCCCCAAGTACTACTGTCATCTCTCTCTTCTCGGAAGCCACGGTCGGCTTGCTGCCAATGCCCCCCACCTTTGCTATGAACCCTGGTCGTCAGTGCTACAAGGATCCTTCGCCGCCACCCACCGTATTGCTGCAAACTCCGGCTGTCACTGCCTCCTTGCTACATAAGCCAACCACCGCTGCTACATACGCAAGTCGATGCTGCTACATACTCCGGCCGCCTCTGCTACATATGCATGTGGACGCTGCTACAAACTCGCTATCGCTGCCTCGCTACATAAGCCAACATTCGCTACTACATATGGGAATCGATGCCTACATACTCGCCACCGCTACATATGCATGTGGCCATTACTAAAATCCGCCGTTGCTACATACACCGACCACTGCTACATACCGCACACCACTCACAGGTATGTGTCGGCCGCTACCACAATGTCCATGGCGGAAGCTGCAAGAGGGCGGATGTCGCAAGCTAGAGTGAGCTCAAGGCGGGCAAAACCAGCGAAGCGAGTTCATGAAGGAGTGGCGCGCGCGTAGGCGTGTAAAATTAGGATGGGCCATGCTGTGATGGAGGTGTTGCGTCGTGATACGTGATGGAGGTGTTGCACTCGATACCGTGAGGCGGAGTTAGGACGGCCACCTGCCATGAGGAGCGCACCGACCGTGCTTGTGCGTTGGGGAGGTGAAGCGGAGAGATACCGCTTAGCCACTTGCCGCAAGGAGGCTTTCCTATCCTCGTAGAGAGATGCTGATGTAGTTGTAACACCTCGAATCGGACCTATGCAAGTTTGAGCAAAATTCGCCAAACCCGCAGAAACGATTCAAAGGTGCCCACCAGCACTTTCGTGCGGGTGGAAAACGATAATAACATTACACAACAGTCCTCGATGGGACCCACAATGTATATATATAATGACTCCATGAGTCAAGAATACAAATATAATATTCAAGATCCAAATCACCTTGAAATCGATAGGCGTCCAGCTACGGACAAGAAGCAAATGGGGCTAAGAGCCCAAGAATAACCAATGGCGCCCATATCCTGCCCAAGCCGGAGGGTAACCCCGCTAACGGCGTCGATCTCAAACCTGCTTAAACAAAAGGTGCCGACAAAGGGCAAAGGAAAAAGCGGGAAAGCGAGGCCAAGACACCAGCGAGGCTAGAATTCGGGGTCCTCGCCTACATAGGTATGGTGGATCAAGCGCAGCGGCAAAGATGCACCGAACAACCTATAGAGACTCGATACAATGGCGGTAAATCGAGAGGGGTAAGAGGGACCTATCCGGATCCAACTCAAGCTAACACCAAACAAACCCATCCCGGTGTTTCCCTCGAGACCAATGAGGAAGTCAACCGAGGAACTCACGCAGTTGGCGCTTTATTTATTCGATTATCGTTGCAGCAATTACTAGTCGTTTAGATAATCATCCCGATAAAGTAAGCAAGGGCACTTTTAATTAACCATTCCATACTAAGGCTAATTACTAATCAGATACAGGTAGCATGAGATAAACCCATAGCCCAGCAGTTGTTGGTACTTTTATTCAGCCATTTCGTTGTAGTTGCAATACTTACTAGTCAGATACAATTGTCGCAAGCGACTACCAAACAAGCAATTGTGGGCAGTATTAATTAGCCATTCCATTATAGTGAAGCTGATTACTAGTCATTATAAGTCAAATTTATAGCAGTAAACTTTAGTTATGCTTGTCTATGATCGAGATCGGCTCCAAGTCGTCCATATCCGCGGACACGGCTTTCAAAGTTTTACCCGCCGGGTGCACCAATAGCAACACACGCCGATCAACCTCGAAAACCAAATCAAAACCCAACGAGGCTTTCACGATCAACAATCACAGATTCAGAATTATTTCAGGGGCCATTGAGTAGATCCCGCAACGGAGTAAGCAAGCTCGAGACGGGCTCAAGGTTTGCGCTGGTCAGAAACGATGGGAACCCGAAAGTGTGGCTGGGCTTGTCGACACCGCGAAAACACTCCGCTTACCTAACAAAGACAAAGGTGCTCCTCGCACAATTTAAATACGAAAGTAGCATGGCATAAGTACAGGATCGTAAAACACCTCAAACTAGTTGGCCCCAAGAAATAAGACGGAATCAAGCTCGCCTGTGGGGTCCCATATACCTTGATGTGGTTAGCGATAAAACAAGGAACAGTATCAAGTACTGGGTCTTACGGACACAAGTGGGCTCGAAACCAAATATTTTCTATCACCCACCGATGCCTCGCTTATTTCAATTTTAGTTGTTAAACAGAAATTAAAGTGACGATAAGTAAAACTAGAATCATCTCCAACATCAACATGCGGCAATACATCAACAATCGTGGCATATGGCGACACATCAAGACTTGAGCAAGCAACTACGACGCAAGTCCAACTATCTACCAAACAACAGGTCATAGGGTGTGTCCAAGGCAATATAGGGCTGGTATATCATGTACGGAAACTAAAGCATCGCAACACGTATAGCGAGATCAACAGGAAGGAGTAAAGCACTATAAAAGTAAGATAGGTAGAAAGGGAGATGTCACCGAAAACATTGTCGAAGGTTCAACCAAGATCGACGAAGCTCACATCCACTCATCGGCCTGATCCGCGAAGAAGCAAACCACTAGAACAAACACCGGATGCAATATTTAATACAACGGCAGAAGATCGGCATGATGCATGTATGATGTATGACATGGCAAGATGTGATGCAATTAGGTCATATTAAGCGGAACCGGGTCCCATAATCAATTAGGTGGTTCAAGTTGTTTAGGTCTCCGCAATTTAAATGTTGTTTTAACAAGGCAAAATATAGCACCGGTTCGCTACACAAAATTAAATGAGGCCAATATGAGACTAGATTTGCCCATATGGGCCCCATATTTAATTATTAGGTGAATCGGCATAAGGCCCCAAACCACATGACAATATGCATGCATGAACAAATTAATATGCGTGTGATCAATATCATATTATAAAATAGGGTCTCGGATAAAGGATCACACATTAGAGGGGCTCACGATCTTGGTTAGGGTTCGACAAGGTTCGGCCTACGCGCCGGAAGGAGAACTTGACGCTACCGGGTTCGATCGGCCTTCGATCTGGCCGAGGAGGAGGAGCACCGAGGCTTGGTCTTCGGTTCCAGGAGAAAGAGCTCGACGATCCTTGTCAAGGCCTTGGGGTTTGTCTCGCTTGTCAAGAGAAACTTGTCGGGCACTCGGCCCGCATATGCACGTCGGTACCAAACTTCACTTGGCGTCGACCACTTGGGACTTCGAAGGGTCTGGGTCACATGGGCATCAGCACCAAAACACTAGCCTTGGCGTTCATCAACGAGGGCATGGGCTGGATGGCTCCTGGTCATACAGAGCACGTTCGGGTCAGCGAGGGAGCTCAAGGAAAAACAGTGCTGCAGCCGCTCTTATCAAAGCCTGACAAAGAACAAGGCCAAGATTGGGCGGCGACAAAAGCTCAAGGAGAGGGCACCGCCGGGTGGAACTCGAGCCGAAGGGGTGCGCCTGCTGAACACAAAGGAGGCACCGGTCGTCGAGGAGGGGAGCCGGGGATGCGGGAACAGGGCAGAGGAGAGGTCAGCGTGGCCAGGAGCATGAGGGCGATGGGGAGGACCCACGGGGGCGAGGCGGCCGCTACTGTAGGCCGGGGCGGGAGCCCGCTCCGAGGCGCACAAGCGAGGGGCGGGCACGAGGCCAAGGAAGGAGAGGAGAAGGACGGCGGCATGGCGACGCTCAGCTCGGGAGGCCGTGGTGGCGGGTCCGCCATGACGCGCTGAGGAACGAGGCCGGCAGCATGGCCGGCGGTTCGGAGCCGAGGCGGTTAGGCGCCGGCTCAGCAAGTGAGACGCGGTGAGGACGGCATCGGGCGAAGCGCGTGAAGCTGCGCTACGGCCAAGGGGGATCAAGGAATATGCCCGAGAGGCAATAATAAAGTGGTTATTATCGTATTCCTTATTTATGATAAATGTTTATTTTACATGCTATAATTGTATTAATACGGAAACGTTAATACATGTGTGTTTAATAAACAAATAGAAAGTTCCTAGTTATGCCTCTCTTATAAACTAGCTCGTTGATTAACAAGATGATCAAGGTTTCCTGATCATGGACATTGGATGTTGTTAATAACGGGATCACAACATTAGTGTAATGATGTGATGAACATTCATCCGAAGTATAGCATTACGATCAAAGTCATTGAGTTTATATTGCTATAACAACTTACGGCGATCCTAATCCTTAGACCATGAGATCATGTCAATCACTAACACCGAAGAGTTTCTTGATAACATCAAACGTCACACCGTAACAGGTGATTATAAAGATGGGTTCGTAACTAATAAAGTGTTATGTTGAGGCCCATGGATCGAGAGTGGAATTTGTTCATCCCGATGACGGATAGATATACTCTGGGCCCTCTCGGTGATATCACATTGATTAGCTTGCAAGCAAGTGATTTGATCACTAGAATGTTATATCACGGAACGAGAAAAGAGTGCATGTCAAGAATTTAGATCAAACTAGGTATGGAGATACCGATGATCGAATATCGGACATGTAATATATCGCTAAACAAAAGGATTAAGATACTAGCGTAAAGGTTCCACGATCACAAGAAAGTCATCGCGTTGAATGTGTGGAGTCGATGGGTCTCCGGATCCCGCTTCGATTATTGATCCGAGGGGTCTCGATCATGTCCGCATTATTCGCGAACCGTAGGGTGACACACTTAAGAGACACCGACATCCATTTGGAGCAAAAGTTTCATGCCGAAAAGAAAAGGAAAGCGCAGGAATTTATTTCACTAGACACCGAAACTGCTTTGCTGAAATTGCAAACTGGTTCTGCATGTGAAATGGAATACTAGCAAGGGTTTTATGTGAATGTTTGTTAATTAAAGTAATTAACAAAATTCTGAATAAATAAATAAAAGAGTTTTATTTAATGAGAGCTTGCATTAAATTTGGTGGAAATTTAATGCATGTGAGTGGATTTATGAGTGGAGGCTTTTAATGGGAGTGGAGGCTTTTCATTTTGAGTGGGAGCTCCACCCACATGAATGTGGAAGAGGTGGGGCAGCCCCATGGCTGGGCGCATGGCCCCTTGGGTGCCCCCCTCCCCTATAAAAGGCCCCCTCCTCCTCTCACACTACACCTCCTCGTGAAGGATCTCTCTCCCCTCTAGAATTTATCCCCATGGTCTCCGGACTAGCGAGATACATGTTCCCGTGGCTTTTCGCAAGAAAGAGTTGTGCTTCCGCTGCATCGCTGGAGCGAGGAGGCGAGGTTGCTCGGTGCCTCGAACGTGTGCGAGCACGGATGCGCCGCTGTTTGCGGCGCTTAGGACTTCCTCTCGATCTTGAGATCGGCAAGAGATCGTTTACATCAACCACGAGTTTGGACTCGTTAAGCTTTGTCGGTCTTCAAGGGTATGTTCTCTACGGATATACATCCGCGCTGTTTGTATCTAGTATAAATAGATCTTGGTATATAGTTCACATCGTAGGAAAATTTTTGTTTTCTATGTCGCGAACCCTTCAAAGGGTATCGAGCCGGATCTATGCGTAGATACTTTACACGGTAGTACACATATGAGTATGTGGGCGATGATGATCATTTTATTGCTTCTTAGTTGTACTTTGGATATTGGTGGCATAGTGGGATGAAGCCCCGACAAACTTTACATGTCCTCGCACATGAGACCTGTTCCACGCTTGACATGCAACTAGTTTTGCATAAGTGGCTAGCGGGTGTCTGTCTCTCCTACTATAGTCAATATCTAATTTGCAACGAGTTGTCAACAATTTGGTTATCCTCGTTGTGGTTCATGTTCGTAGGTATGAACGGTTCTATCTTCGAAAGCCCTAAGCCACGTAAAATTTGCAATGGATAAATTAGAGGCGTCTAGTTTAGATTGTTGCTGGGCTAGTGTTATGATATGGTGATGTTGTAAGTAGAAGTATAAGATGATACTCTTACAACACACATAACGTGTAATATCCATAGACCTTGGACTTACACATATAGGTATGATAGTGATCATACCACGGTGCACATGATAGAGATCATATGCGAGAACCATATCATTCCACTAATAAACATGTGATGTTTGATAGCATCTTATATTGCTTGTTTGGCGTTTTATTAGCATAATAAGATGATCCCTCATTTAGATATCAAGATAAAAATGTGTTCTTCCTTAAGTATGCACCGACAATGTTTCGTCGCTTCAAGACATCACGTGATGATCGGGTGTACTTGAATCCACGAGCATATATCGGGTGTAAGACAGTTACACACGCGAATACTAAGGTTCTTACTTGGCGAGCCTAGCATGTACAGACATGGCCTCGGAACACGGACCGAAAGGTTAAGCATGAGTCATATAGTAGATATGATGCCCATTTGATGCTCGCCTTTGAAACTACACCGACTCACGTGATGATCGGACTTGGTATAGTGGATTTGGTTCATGTAATCACCAAAAAGACACGAGGGATGTCGTTTTTGAGTGGGAGTTCATTTATAATTTGGATTAGTAGAACTCAATTTATCATAAATTAAATCAAAGTGAATTTGCATAATTTGTTGTATTCATTGGCATTCGTTCACCACCTTATGCATAGTTGTAATTGAGATAATAGAACTATAGAATTCTGGATATATATACTTTACGAACTGGTATCGTATTGTGTTGAGTGTCAATCTAAAGTTTAAAGTTCTATTGCAAACTTTCAGCAAACTTTATTTACTCCGTGAGATTTAATAATTGGTATTAAATCAAGAGTAACAATTCCAGTGTTAGTATCTTAAGTATCATGTTTGCCTCCACGATTCTTGATTGTTTTTATATCAAGTTTATCTAGGAGCTGTAAGAATTGTTTCAGAAACCATCATGTGTGGCGATATAACGATATCTCAAAACAATGTTTTGGTTACAATATGATAGAGTATAATATATGTTCTCATATTGGATGAGAATTTACGGTTGGAGATGCTAGACATCCTAATCATCCAAAAGGGTTTTGGAAAGTAATGTTATACTCACGATTCGCATTTATAAGCTACAGTCGATTGATCATGAAAGTCGTCATGATAAGGGTGAATAGAATATGTATGTAAAATGTTTACTACACTAAAAGATTACTAAAGAATGGATTTTGAAAGAATACCGATCATTTTGATGATGGTGATCTACTTCAAAGTGCAAGTCCAAAGGTATTATTATTTGAATATACACGCTTTGGACTATGTGTCATGTATATGGCGCCACTTTTGATGTTGATAGATTCTTTTAAAAAGGAAAAGGAAATGCTGAAAGAGAATCTATAAAATATATTTGGCAGAAAAGAAAAGATTGGAAATATCCAATTTAGGTATATATATGATATACATGTTATGGTTGTATTCTTTGCTTGTTAAACAATGTGGTTCTTGGGTATTGGATACCGAATTGGTTGGTATGAAATTTCATACAGAACGACGCAATTCATGAACTACAATGGCCTAAGTAACTAGCAAGAGAAAATGTGATGATGTTCATCGAAAACAAACAAACCGTTGTTTGTATTTCTCGTTGACATCAAAGCTTGACTTCAAGATTTGTTTTAATAATTGTTATTTGAATCAGGTATTATAAGAACAAAGGTTGTTCAAATAATTACCGTATTCCATATAAGATGGATGATTTACAAATCTAGTTGAAGAAAGACTTCAAGATTTGTTTTAATAATTGTTATTTGAATCAGGTATTATAAGAACAAAGGTTGTTCAAATAATTACCGTATTCCATATAAGATGGATGATTTACAAATCTAGTTGAAGAAATCACATCCATAAATCCTAATGCTAAAATGTTGCAAGACAAATGATTGAAAGATCACTTATGAAGTGACATCGCTGTTTAAATTATATTGGAAAGAAAACATGAAGAATCTCCATTTTCATGGATTTTGAGTCTTTGATTTGATCAAGGACGCTTGTGAGACTTTCCTGGATAATTAAAACTTCGCTCAAAGACCAAAGAAGAACGAACGACTAAAATATTGGAATTTATACATATCGATGTATGTAGTCCATTATGTGCAATGAAGTTTATGGGTTTCAACTTCATATGCTTTCTCCGGTTTTTTGAGTGAATATTCACTTAATGAGAAAGAAGTATGAAATATTTGAAAATGTTTCAAAGACTTTCAAGATGAAGTGGAAAATCATTGTAACAAGAAAAATAAATAAATTATGATTTGATCATAAAGGGATTTATTTGAGTTACAAGTGTAACAAGAAAATAAATGAATTATGATTTTATCATAAAGAGATTTATTTGAGTTGCAAGTTTAGCAAAACACCTAGATTTACATCTCCCGAAACACCATAGGAGTATGGAGTGTTTGAGATTTGTAATGAAACCTTGTGAGACATGGTTGGATCAAAGGTGTTATTTATAAAACTGCCATTATGTTTTAAAAGATTAAAGATTTAGAGACTACCGCTTTTACACTGAAAAGAGCTCCATCTAGATCCGTTGAAATGACACCATGGGAGTTATGGTTTGGGGTAAAACCCAAGTTGTCATTTCTTAAATTTTGGTATACTAAACATAAGTAAGATGTTTACAACCAAAGTCGGATGAGCATGTCTTTGTAGGTTATTTCGAATAACAATTGGTTATTCCTCCATAACACCAAGGACAAAAGGGTTTGTCGCTTGAAATGTAAAGTTTCTTGAAGAAGGAATTTTTCATAAATGTTAAGTGGGAGGACAATAGAACTTTGATAAGGTTAACGAACCTTAGCTAAATGTGCTGAGTTGCGCAGCCGAAATCGCTCGAGGCTGCCATAATGCTCATAGCTTATGTGCCTCAAAGGTTGTGGTCACGGAGGTCTAAAGTTCCTATTGAACCAAGAAGGTCGTTAAACAATCAAATGCTAAGATTTGAGAGTAAATCATTATTGTTTGACAATGATGAACCGAATACATACAAAGAAGCGATGATGGGCCCCGACTCAAATGGCTTGAAGCCATAAAATCCGTGATAGTTCCATACACGAGTAATCAAGTTTTGAACTTGGAAGACCCTCCTAAAGGTGTAAAACCTATCGGTCGATTTGGATCTATAAAGAAATGACATGGATGTCTCACATCTATGAAATATTCGACATGTTGTAAAGTATTTTATGACAATGTTCAAAGAGTTGACTATGACAAGATTTGATCTTTCATAGCGATATTTAGTCCGACGGATTAAAGTAGCAACTACTACATATAATTTGGTATATGGTAGATGAATAAACAAAACAAAGTTCTTCTAATAGAATGGTTACCTAGGACGGTACATGACACGGTCCAAAGGGTTTTGTTAAATTCAAAGGATGCTAAAAGGGCATGCAAACTTCAATGGTTGAAGTAAGCATCGCTGGAGTTGAATCTTCACCATGATGAAAATGAGTTTTTCATCGAGACGATGAAGATACTTGCATTTGCAAGAAATTAAGTGGAGCTGAGACATATTTCTAATACATTATGTGGAGGACATCTTGTTGATTAGAAATGATGTATCTTTTATTGACAAAGGTTAAGAATTTCATTTTGATGAAAGACTTAGGCAAAACCCGAATATTTAGCATGAATGTCTATAGTGGATAGACTGTAACGCTAATATGTTTATGCCAAACGTACATATATGAGATATTGAAGGAGTTCAATATAGAAACGACAAGAAACAGTTCTTGTTGCATGGAAAGGAATTGAATCAAGATTCAAGTGTATCAACACTTGATAAGTGAAACAAGATTCAAGTGCTTTGACACTTGATGAGTGCAATCACGAGAATGTTTTGATCAATCATACCATGATATGTACACATCCAGATATGTCCTATGCTCTAAGTGTTATGAGCATATACCAGAATGAATCATAAAATGATCATTGGACGATAGTGAGGATATTCTTATGATCTTTTGGATGAACTAAGAATATATTTGTGTAGAGGTGACAAACAATTACAAATAGTTCATTGTAAAGCATTACATTGATACTAGTTTTGTCACAAGATACAAAATAAGTTTATCTCAATTTAAACTATGGGTGGCACAATGTGATGGAAAGGAGATTCCATGATGGATTTGGAAGAGTTTCAAAGTTAAGACATTGTGACGAATACTACAACAAAAGGCTAAGTATATGATCGCTATAGTAGCAAAAGGAGGAATTTGTGTCAAGTAGTTTGTTATCAAACTAAGGTGTGGTTCGCAACGGCTAACATCAAGATATATTGTATGACAATAGTATCGATGTGTTTTAACCCCAAGGAACTAAAGGTCTCACCAAAAGACCAAATTTATACAATGCCATCTCATTGAGAATGAGTGATGCGGAGACGCAAAGACATGAATACACACGGACCGAAAGCGCCGATCCGTAGATTATGTTAACCACTTGCAATTGCGCTTATGGAACACCGTAAAGTCATAGGTGTTCAATACGCAAAGTTCTCAAACTAGATTATTGTCTCTAGTGCAAGTGGGAGATCAAGGAATATGCCCGAGAGGCAATAATAAAGTGGTTATTATCGTATTCCTTATTTATGATAAATGTTTATTTTACATGCTATAATTGTATTAATACGGAAACGTTAATACATGTGTGTTTAATAAACAAATAGAAAGTTCCTAGTTATGCCTCTCTTATAAACTAGCTCGTTGATTAACAAGATGATCAAGGTTTCGATCATGGACATTGGATGTTGTTAATAACGGATCACAACATTAGTGTAATGATGTGATGAACATTCATCCAAGTATAGCATTACGATCAAAGTCATTGAGTTTATATTGCTATAACAACTTACGAAGTGATCCTAATCCTTAGACCATGAGATCATGTCAATCACTAACACCTAAGAGTTTCTTGATAACATCAAACGCCACACCGTAATGTGGTGATTATAAAGATGGGTTCGTAACTAATAAAGTGTTATGTTGAGGCCCATGGATCGAGAGTGGAATTTGTTCATCCCGATGACGGATAGATATACTCTGGCCCTCTCGGTGATATCACATTGATTAGCTTGCAAGCAAGTGATTTGATCACTAGAATGTTATATCACGGAACGAGAAAAGAGTGCATGTCAAGAACGAGATCAAACTAGGTATGGAGATACCGATGATCGAATCTCGGACATGTAATATATCGCGAAACAAAAGGATTAAGATACTAGCGAAAAGGTTCACGATCACAAGAAAGTCATCGTTGAATGTGTGGAGCCGATGGGTCTCCGATCCCGCTCGATTATTGATCCGAGAGGGTCTCGATCATGTCCGCATTATTCGCGAACCGTAGGGTGACACACTTAAGAGACACCGACATCCATTTGGAGCAAAAGTTTCATGCCGAAAAGAAAAGGAAAGCGCAGGAATTTATTTCACTAGACACAAACTGCTTTGCTGAAATTGCTGAACTGGTTCGCATGTGAAATGGAATACTAGCAAGGGTTTTATGTGAATGTTTGTTAATTAAAGTAATTAACAAAATTCTGAATAAATAAATAAAAGAGTTTTATTTAATGAGAGCTTGCATTAAATTTGGTGGAAATTTAATGCATGTGAGTGGATTTATGAGTGGAGGCTTTTAATGGGAGTGGAGGCTTTTCATTTTGAGTGGGAGCTCCACCCACATGAATGTGGAAGAGGTGGGCAGCCCCATGGCTGGGCGCATGGCCCCTTGGGTGCCCCTCTCCCTATAAAGGCCCCCTCCTCCTCTCACACTACACCTCCTCGTGAAGGATCTCTCCCTCTAGAATTTATCCCCATGGTCTCGACTAGCGAGATACATGTTCCCGTGGCTTTTCGCAAGAAAGAGTTGTGCTTCCGCTGCATCGCCGAGCGAGGAGGCGGAGGTTGCTCGGTGCTCGAACGTGTGTGCGAGCACGGATGCGCTGCTTGGCGGCTAGGACTTCCTCTCGATCTTGAGATCGGCAAGAGATCGCTCACATCAACCACGAGTTTGGACTCGTTAAGCTTTGTCGGTCTTCAAGGGTATGTTCTCACGGATATACATCCGCCTGTTTGTATCTAGTATAAATAGATCTTGGTATATAGTTCACATCGGAAAATTTTTGTTTTCTATGCCGAACCCTTCAAAGCCGGCCAGAGCGTGGTGGCGGCCGAGTTGGGGCGAGGGGCGAGAGGCGGCGGCGAACGGGTTGTCGGCGAGCGAGCAGGGGGATAGCTGCGGGCGGCGGCCACGTTCGGGCGTGGCGCTGGCGGGCCGCTGAAGCGGCGGTTTATGAAAGCGAGGCGGGATGCTGGCGAGGTGGGAGAAGGCGTCGGGGAGGGTGGGGCCCAAGGGCTGGCTAGCGTGTAGGCAGGGTGCGGGGCGTGCGGGTGTAGAGCGTGTGTAGCGGAGGGAGGCCACGGGCCCGGGTCGGTTGGGGGCAGAGAGCTGCAAGGGAGGCGGAAAGCGTCTGGTGGTGCCTGGGGAGGGCGGTTCTGGGGAGGTGGCGGTGGGCCCAGGTGGTGGAGATCCGCCACCGCACGGGCCACAGGGAGGCGGCCACGGTTGCATGCGTGGCGTGGTGGGCAAGGTGTGGGGCTGGGTGCGTGGTGGGTTGAGAGGGTCCAGGAGAGAGGGAGGGACAAGTGGCGAGATTGATTGGGTGAGGGAGAGGGAGCCGAGGTGGCAACGCAGAGTGGCTGGTGAGGTGGAGGGTTGGGTTGGGTAGACTAGTGGGTAACTTTAGGATTTAGGAGCGGTGCGCTGGACCGATTCAAAATGGGGTGGTCGGGTCATCTGCCCGCTGATCGCCCCACTAAAAATAATATAAATTTTATTTGTTTTAAACGGCGTTGGCAACCCGATAGCGCCCAAACAAAATATTCGGGACCCGTTTGATGTTTGAAAATAAAGAGGGCGTTTGAAAACAACACGGCTTTGCAAACATAGTTTTAGCAAACAATGCATGATGATGACGATGCAATGCACAAATTCAACGCGATTTTCTAGTAGTGGTTTCGGATGCCACACCGACACCACTAACAATGGTTCTCGCCTCGAGATCCGCCTCATGGTACCGGAAGGAAGGTCGTCGGCGCTCGCCTTCGCTTGTGTAGATCCTCGCGACACCACCAACGAGGGTTCCTTCTTCAACCGAATTCGCGACACCACCAACAAAGGGTCGTTGCTGCTCCCGCCACGAGAGAACACTCCGAACAAAAGGTCGAAGGTAGAGGTATCGCAATAATGCCACCCCTAACTTCCGTGGACGGAGTAAACTTTGGATCCACCGATTCGACGACAAGAGCGAATGACAAGAGCAAAGGGTAGGGTAGCTACTCCATCCCGCACTCAAACCATTACTCGCACGAATAGACGGATTATGCAACCAACTCTCGAATCGGGATCAAGATCTCGGCGAGGTTCGAAACAAAGGAGGGATGCGCATCGCCGGATCCGCGAGAGGATGTCGTCCGAAAACACCGGAGATACCACAGAATCGTATGAAAGTCACAATGGTTAGGTTTCGCGATGGTTCCATTGGCATGAACAACACATGCTCAAGGTATACTCCAACTTCACCAACGCTCGTCCTTCTCATATGTTTTTCAACGATACGGATATCCAGCAAGGAACACATGTGGATAAAGAGCTCAAGAACAAAAGATTGGAGGAAGGGTACAAATGCAAGTTGCAGATTGATGATCGTAGCACCTCGCTACAAAAAGGGAGAAAGCGAAACTCAAGGTACGACGGAAACCCAACCACGAGAAATCCTGGACTCGAAGAAAAGATAAGAGGGTAGGTTCAAAACACGTCGAGATAAGAGGAGAATAGCAGAGGGGTAAGGAGTAAAATCAGACCTAACCAGAACTATCCAACCTATTTTTGCAAAATAGTTTTGACTCTCTACTTCGGCCGTTAGCTAGGTTATCCTACAGTCGACTTCAGGTATCGCAACCGAGCTCGATACCACTCAGAACACCTCGAATCGACCTATGCAAGTTTGAGCAAAATTTGCCAAACCCGCATAGAAACGATTCAAAGGTGCCACCAGCACTTTCGTGGGTGGAAACAAAGTAATAACATTACACAACAACCTCGATGGGACCCAGCACGTATATATATAACAAATGACTCCATGAGTCAAGAATACAAATATAATATTCAAGATCCAAATCACCTTGAAATCGATAGAGCGTCCAGTTACGGACAAGATGCAAATGGGGCTAAGAGCCCTCAAGAATAACCAATGGCGCCCATATCCTCGCCTGTGCCAAGCCGGAGGGTAACCTCGCTAACGCGCCGATCTCAAACCTGCTTAAACAAAAGGTGCCGACAAAGGGCAAAGGAAAAAGCGGGCGTCGATCGAGGCCGACACGGCGAGGCTAGAATTGGCGGTCCTCGCCACATAGGTATGGTGGATCAAGCGGCGGCAAAGATGCACCAACAACCTATAGAGACTCGATACAATCAAGCGGTAAATCGAGAGGGGTAAGAGGGACCTATCCGGATCCAACACAAGCTAACACCAAACAAACCCATCTGGTGTTTCTCGAGACCAAATGAGGAAGTCAACCGAGGAACTCACGCAGCTGGCGCTTTATTTATTCGATTATCGTTGCAGCAATTACTAGTCGTTTAGATAATCATCCCGATAAAGTAAGCGTGGGCACTTTTAATTAACCATTCCGTTCTGATTCGCCAATTACTAATCGACATGTGTAGCATGAGATAAACCCATAGCCCAAAGCTTGTTGGTACTTTTATTCAGCCATTTCGCTAGAAGTTGCAATACTTACTAGTCGATACAATTGTCGTAGCGACTACCAAACAAGCAATTGTGGGCAGTATTAATTAGCCATTCCATTATAGTGAAGCTGATTACTAGTCATTATAAGTCAAATTTATAGCGAAGAACTTTAGTTATGCTTGTCTATGATCGAGAATCAGGCTCCAAGTCGTCCATATCCGCGGACACGGCTTTGAAAGTTTTACCGGCCGGGTGCACCAATAGCAACACACGCTCGATCAACCTCGGAAAAACCAAATCAAAACCAACGAGGCTTTCACGATGAACAATCACAGATTGAGAATTATTTCAGGGCCACCCATTGAGTAGATCCCATAGAGTAAGCAAGCTCGAGACGGGCTCAAGGTTTGCGCTGGTCAGAAACGATCGGGAACCCGAAAGTGTGGCTGGGCTTGTCGATACCGCGAAAACACTCGCTTACCTAACAGACAAAGTGCTCTCGCACAATTTAAATACGTAGTAGCATGGCATAAGTACAGGATCGTAAAAACACCTCAAACTAGTTTGTGGCCCCAAGAAATAAGACGGAATCAAGCTCTGGCCCAGGGGGGTCCCATATACCTCCCGGATGTGGTTAGCGCGATAAAACAAGGAACAGGTATCAAGTACTCGGGGTCTTACGGGACACAAGTGGGCATTCGGAAAACCAAATATTTCCTATCACCCACCGATGCCTCTGCTTATTTCAATTTTAGTTGTTAAACAGAAATTAAAGTGACGATAAGTAAAACTAGAATCATCTCCAACATCAACATGCGGCAATACATCAACAACTGTGGCATATGGCAACACACATCAGCACTTGAGCAAGCAACTACGACGCGCAAGTCCAACTATCTACCAAACAACAGGTCATAGGGTGTGTCCAAGGCAATATAGGGCTGCAGGGTATATCACAGGTACGGAAACTAAAGCATCGCAACACAGATAGCAGTAGATCAACAGGAAGGAGTAAAGCACTATAAAAGTAAGATAGGTAGAAAGGGGGAGATGCTCGCCTGAAAACATTGTCGAAGGTTCAACCGAAGATCGGGACGAAGATCACATCCACTCATCGGCCTGATCCGCGAAGAAGCAAACCACTAGAACAAACACCGGATGCAATATTTAATACAACGCGTAAGATCGGCATGATGCATGTATGATGTATGACATGGCAAGATGCGATGCAATTAGGTCATATTAAGCGGAACCGGGTCCCGGCAATCAATTAGGTGGTTCAAGTTGTTTAGGTCTCCCGCAATTTAAATGTTGTTTTAACAAGGCAAAATATAGCACCGGGTTCGCTACACAAAATTAAATGAGGCCAATATGAGACTAGATTTGCCCGCATATGGGCCCCATATTTAATTATTAGGTGAATCGGCATAAGGCCCCCAAACCACATGACAATATGCATGCATGAACAAATTAATATGCGTCAGGTGATCAATATCATATTATAAAATAGGGGTCTCGGATAAAGGATCACACATTAGAGGGGGGGCTCGACGATCTTGGTTAGGGTTCGACAAGGTTCGGCCTACGGGCGCCGGGAAGGAGAACTTGACGCGGCGCTGGGTTCGGGATCGGTCTTCAGATCTGGGTCGGCGAGGAGGAAGAGGAGCACCGAGGCTTGGTCTTCGGGTTCCAGGAGGAAGAGCTCGACGATCCTTGTCGAAGGCCTTGGGGTTTGTCTCGTTTGCTGAAGAGAAACTTGTCGTGGCACTCGGGCCCGCATATGCACGTCGGTACCAAACTTCACTTGGCGTCGACCACTTGGGACTTCGAAGGGTCTTGGTCACATGGCATCAGCACCAAAACACTAGCCTTGGCGTTCATCAACGAGGGCATGGGCTGGATGGCTCCTGGTCATTAAGAGCACGTTCGGGTCAGCGAGGGAGCTCAAGGAAAAACAGTGCTGCAGCCGCTCTTATCAAAGCCTGACAGCAACAAGGCCAAGATTGGGCGGCGTCTGACTCAAGGAGGAGAGGGCACCTCGGGGTGGAACTCGAGCCGGAAGGGTTACGCTGCGGAACACAAAGGAGGCACCGTCGTCGAGGAGGCCGGGATGCGGGAGCAGGCGGGAGGAGGTCAGGCGTGGCCGGGAGCATGAGGCGATGGGGAGGACCCACGGGCGAGGGCGGGTAGGTGAGGAGCAGCCAGGGCTCATGCCGAGGCGCATGCGGGCGGAAGGGGCACGAGGCCAAGGAAGGAGAGGAGAAGGACGGCGGCATGGCGACGCAGCTCGGGGAGTCCGTGGTGGCGGTCGCCACGGACGAGGGCGAGGAACGAGGGCGGCGGGCTGCGGTCGGAGCAGCGGTTAGGGCGCGGGAGGCGAGACGGTGAGGAGGGGCAGTGCATCGGCGCGAAGCGGGCTGTCACGGCCGCGAAGGGGCGGGCAGGGGCGTGGTGGCGCCGGAGTTGGGGCGTAGGGCGAGGCGGCGGAACGGTTGTCGGCAGCGAAGCAGGGGTAGTCATGGCAGCGTGGTATGTGTGTGAGCCGCTGGCACAGCTGCAGGCGGGTTGCTGCGAGCAGAGGAAGGAGGGATGCTGATGAGGTGGGAGAAGCGTCGGGAGAGGTGGGGCCCAAGGGCTGGTGGCGTGTAGGCGGTGCGGGCGTCTGGTGTAGAGCGTGTGTGGAGGGAGGCCGACGCTGGGGCCGGGTCGGTTGGCCGGGCAGAGCCAGCGCGCGGGTGGTGCCTGGGGAGGGCGGTTCTGGGGAGGTGGCGGTGGGCCCAGGCGTGGGTGGAGATCCGGCCACTGGCACGTGGGCCACAGGGGAGGGGCGGCCGACGGTTGCATGCGGTGTGGCGTGCGTGTGGGCAAGGTGTGTGGGGCTGGGTGCGTTTGGTGGGTTGAGAGGGTCCAGGGAGAGAGAGGGAGGGACAAGTGGCAGAGATTGATTGGGTGAGGGAGAGGGGGAGCTGAGGTGGCAACGTGTGAGTGGCCAGGGTGAGGTGGAGGGTTGGGTTGGGTAGACTAGTGGGTAACTTTAGGATTTAGGAGCGGGTGCAGTTGGACCGATTCAAAAACCTGGGGGTGGTCGTTCGGGTCGATCTGGCCCGTTCGACTGCCCCCACTAAAAATAATATAAATTTTATTTGTTTTAAACGGGCCGTTGGCAACCCGATAGCGGCCCAAACAAAATATTCCGGGGACCCGGTTTTGATGTTTGAAAATAAAGAGGGGCGTTTGGAAAACAACACGGGCTTTGCAAACATAGTTTTAGTAAACAATGCATGATGATGACGATGCAATGCACAAATTCAACGCGATTTTCTAGTAGTGGTTTTGCGGGATGCCATAGTAGTCAACATTGAATTTTGGACATTCAATCTAGAGGATCCGACGGTTCTGGAGGCGGGGAATCATTTGCATCATTCCGGAACATGGGCTACTCCATCCCTGATCAAGGGCCAAAACGCCCAAATCATGGTCATCAGTGGCCCAGATCGCTCGCGCCGGTGATTTGCATTGTCGCCGGCGGCTACACCGATGGCGCGCCGCCACCTCCACATCACTGCCCCTCCGCCGGAGTCTCAGGCCCCGGCCCTGCCCAGGTCGTGCTGTCATGCGCCCTTAGTCAACATCACACCGCCTCCCACGCGACACGACCAAGCGCTCTCTCCACCCACCGTTGTTCCGACAGGGTGGGCGCTGCCACCACCGGCGGCGCCAGCGGCAACGCCGACCTCGTCCTGTAGATCGGCCAGGTCTTAATGATGGGGTTGCGGTGCCTCCAGAGCCGCCTGGGACGGAGGCGACCCGAAAGGGTTTTGACCCCATGGTGTGTATATAGCGGTCTAATCTACTTAACTGAAAACAAGCTAAGCATCCTATGTCTGAATCGCAAAAAAACTCGCGATCTGACTTTTATTCTGCTAAAACAGGAAATTCAACTAGCCAACAAAAATCTAGCCGTTGTCGACAACAGCATGACAACTACAGTTGAGTATTTCGATTTCTCCTGTCCCCTCTCCCTGACCTAACCTTAGGAGCTGCCGTAGCCTCTTCCCCTTTATCGTCGTTGCCGGAGGGGCCGGTGGGCAAAGCCAGCGCCAAGGAGGGCGTGGGGATCCCTCTCCCCTGGCTGGTGGTGCGGCACGGGCCGTTGTCGCCGAGAGTGCGGGTTGTCGTCGGCATGGCAGGCGTAGGTGGAGGCTGGTGGTGGGCGCCATGGTGGACGGCGGCAATGGATGATCGGTGGAGCTCTGGTGGGTGTGGTCACCTGGCCCTTGTCCTAGATGCGCCCGCCCCCGCATCGGATCTTCAGATTTTGGAGGATCTCCGCAGGTCTCTTGGCGCCAGGTTGCGGTCGTGGCGGCCCGGTCTGCCTACTCCTCTGCCCGGCCTAGCTGGTGGGGATTTGGGCGGCCGGTCCCATGGGGAGCCGGCAGGCGGCGGCGTGGGGACCGACGATCTGCCTAATAAAGGTGGCGGTCCTTGATCCCTCTCAAGCCAAGACGAAGATCCGCCTGATGTTTCTCTACATTGATCTGGTTACTGTGTCGTGTTTCGGAAGGCTCCGCCTGCGTACTCCATAAGTGCGATCATGCCGAGAAATTGCTGGATCGGATGGGATTCGGTCATGCTCATCGATGTTTTACTCTGACTGTTTGGTTTGAGAGGATGCTCTTCGAAGCTTTGTTGGTTGTTAAGATCATGGGGACATGTTCTCGTTCCATATTGCTGACGAGGAATGTCATGGAGACCAAGATTTGTGGACTAACAATGGTGGTTCGAGTCTGAGTGGTGATGAGGAATTGGCTTGGTGATTCGTGACTTGGAGCAGTGGCATGCAAGTGGGGACGACTGCATAGGAGAGGTTCACGATTCTATCTTTCAGGGTGAAAATCCAGAGTCTGGTCTTAATTGGTTGTGCCTAGCAATGGATTTGTTGAAGGCATTGTTTTGAGAGTGTGAACTTTCTTCAGGATGAAAACCTAAGATCTTTGATCGAGCGATGACGGTGTTTTGCGCTGTTTCCTTTTTGAAGGCGTCGGTTTTGGAGAAGCTGGACTTTTGGGGTTGTCTTGTTGGTGGTAGTACTGCTATTTCAATGAATGGGTCACTATAGCGGGACTTTTCTTTTTTGTAATTCTTCGCTTTTTTGCCTGTGTACATCTGTATGGCCGCTAGCGCAATGCGTTGTTGCAGATGCCGGTGTAATTGGTATTTTTTTATATTAATATATGCTCCTTTTAAAAAAAAAAAACATGACAGCTACAGTTAACTGAAATTGTTGATACAGTTCCGTCAGGCTTCAGTGCAGGGTTTAGTCCAACAGAGGAGAGAAGGAGAGCTAGGTCAGCGGGCAGGCTTATATAGTGCAAGGGAAAGACCAGGATGGTCTCAGAATCGACGAACGGCGAGCACCGCGCTGCTGCACTTTCCGGTTGTTGGTTGCCACGGGGAAGAAGACTGCTGACAGTCACGTTTCTGAATCTGAAAACTGCTAGTAGTATATGTTTTTCTGAAACTGCTTTCTGTTTTCGTTGTATTTGGGGGAACCAAACGAATAGAGAAAAAACTGAAATTTGTAAACAAGCAAGAGATAGCTATTTTTGACATACTGTAAAACTTTCAGCTCAAACGGAATTCATTTGAATTGTTGAAAAAATCGAGAACAGTGCGGCCAGAATTTTGGCAAAACCTGAAAACTGAACCTAAGGTTGCATTTGAATTGGATTCTGGAGCTATAGAAAATACTTTTGAGGTCCCTTGTGTCAGGAATATGCAATTTGTATTTCTCTGGGGGCAAAGGCCACAATATATAGTACAGGTACAGGGCAAATATGCAGGAAGCCCCCTAACATATGGGGGAAATACAATATACAGATATATACATCTAACACCCCCCTCAAACTCATGGTGGATCCACAACACTGAGTTTGGAGAGAAAATCATGCCTGCGCCTGGTCTCAGGCCTTCGTGAAGAAATCCGCCAACCAGAATCTGAAGGCACATAACAAGCGCAACCTGAGCTGCACACTGAACACGTGTATAGAAAGCATCAACACCAATATGCTTGGTAAGCTCATGCTTGACCGGATCACGGCAACACTAATAGCACCTGTCTTGTCACGACAAAACCAGACGGGTGTGGTAATAGAGACCCCAAAATCCGCAAGTAACCACCGTGAACAGGTCACCTCAGCGATCAATAAGGCCATATCACGCAACTCAGCCTCAACACTCGAGGAAACGTCTGCATTTCTTTCTTCCAAGCAATGAGCGAACCACCAAGAAACACATAGTAAGCGTAGTGAACGATGATCCGAAGGATCACTGCCCACGAAGCGTCGAATAGCACGGAGCTGGAGGGAGCTGGAACGAGGAAAGAAAAGGCGACGAGTGATCGTACCACGAAGAACACGGAGAAGATGACTATAATGAACAGTGGTAGGAGCAGAAACAAACTGACTCAGAATATGAACAGGATAAGAGATGTCAGGACGAGTGACAGCAAGATAAACAAGACTCCCAACAAGATGACGATAACGCGTCGGATCAGAAAGAGGATCACCATCAGTAAGTTGAAGCTTAACATTAAGCTCCATAGGGGTCTCAACAGTGCGCTCATCCCCAAGAGCAGCACGGGCAAGAAGATCCTGAATATACTTTTCCTGAGAGATGTAAAAGCCATTAGAAGTGGAGGAAACCTCAATCCCAAGAAAGTATCGAAGAGGAACAAGATCAGTCATAAGAAATTGATCACGAAGACGAGCCTTAACAAAGGCGATATACTTAGGATCATCACCAGTAATGATCATATCATCAACATAGAGAAGAAGAAGAGTGCGTCCACGAGGAGAAGTGTGAACAAACAGCGCTGGATCATGAGCACTAGGAGAGAAACCAGCAGCGATACTGAGAATCAAAGTGCTCAAACCCAGCACGGGGCCTGTTTGAGGCCATAAAGGAACGTCAAGACGACAAACCATCCCTCAGAACAGAATACCCGTGGAGGAGGCTGCATATAAACCTCCTCACTCAACTCACCATTGAGAAAGGCGTTCAACATCAAGCGGGACACGCACTGACGCAATGTAAGCAACAAAGCAAGAAGAGTACGCACAGTGGTCATATGAGCCACAGGAGCGAATGTCTCATCATAGTCACGACCATGCTCCTGCTGAAAACCACGAGCCACAAGACGCGCTTTATAGCGCTCAAGAGATCCATCAGAGCGAGTCTTAATCTTATAGACCCACTTACACGTGATAGGACGAACACCGGGAGGGGGAGAAACAAGATCCCAGGTGCCAGTGCGCTCAAGCGCAGCAATCTCCTCAGCCATGGCCAGCTGCCATTCAGGATGATGCTCAGCATCCTGTAACACCCTCAGAATCGGACCTATGCAAGTTTGGGCAAAATTCACCAATCCCGCATAGAAACGATTCAAAGGTGCCCACCAAGCACTTTCGTGCGGGTGGAAAACGAAGTAATAGCATTACACAACAGTCCTCGATGGGACCCACAGAACAGATATATATAAATAAGCGACTCCATGAGTCAAGAATACAAATTTACGGTACAAGATCCAAATCACCTTGAAAATGGTAGGGCGTCCGACTACGGACAAGAAGCAAATGGGGCTAAGAGCCCTGAAGAATAGCCAATGGCGTCCATAACCCGGCCCAGGCCAAGCCGGAAGGGTAACCCTGCTAACGGCGTCGATCCCAAAACCTGCTTAACAAAAGGGGTGCCGACAAGGGCAAAGCAGAAAACAAAGAAGGAGCGTCAGTACTGAGGCCAGTACACGGCGAGGCTAGAATTCGGCGGTCCTCGCCTACATAGGTATGGTGGATCGAGCGGCGTGCAGCACTAAACAACCTATAGAGACTCGATACAACCGGGCGGATATCGAGAGGAATAAGAATGACCTATCCGGATCCAACCGAAGCTAACACCAAACAAACCCATCCCGGTGTTTCTCGAGACCAAACGAGGAAGTCAACCGAGGAACTCACACCGCTGGCGTTTTACTTATTCGGTTATAGTTGTGACAATTACTAGTCGTGTGTATATAATCATCCGATAAAGTAAACAAGGCACTTTTATTTAATCATTCCGCTGAAGTTGCAGCAATTACTAATCAAATACGAGATAGTATGAGATAAACCCAAAACCCAAAGCTTGTTGGTACTTTTATTCAGCCAATTCGTTGAAGGTAATACTTACTAGTCGATACATTTGTCGCAAGCGACAACCAAACAAGCAATTGTGGGTAGTATTATTAGCCATTCCGTTATAGTGAAGCTGATTACTAGTCATTATAAGTCAAATTTATAACAAGAACTTTAGTTATGCTTGTCTATGATCGAGATCATGCTCCAAGTCGTCCATATCCGCGACACGGCTTTGAAAGTTTTACCCGGCGGGTGCACCAATAGCAACACACGCCGATCAACCTCGGAAAACCAAATCAAAACCAACGAGGCTTTCACGACTGAACAATCAGGATTCAGAAATATTTCAGGGGCCACCCTTAAGTAGAATCCACGGAGTAAGCAAGCTCGAGGCGGCCTCAAGGTCCGGTAATACGGGTGAACGATGGGAACCCAAACGGGCTTGTCGACACCGCTGAATCGTGTCCCGATCCTAAACAAGATGGTGCTATCTCGCGACAATCGTAAATAAAGCGAGAAGCATGGCATAAGTACAGATCGTAAATAAAACCTCAAACTAGGTTGTGGCCCCAAGAAATAAGAATGAATCAAGCTCGCTCAGGGGTCCCATATACCTCCGGATGTGGATAGCGCCAAAAAATCAAGGAATGTATCAAGTACTCGGGGTCTTACGGGACACAAGTGGGCGTTCGGAAACCAAATATTATCTATCACCCACCGATGCCTCTGCTTATTCAATTTTAGTTGTTAAACAGAAAGTAAAGTGAACAATAAGTAAAACTAGGATCATCTCCAACAACAACATGCGGCAATTCATCAGCAACTGTGGCATATGACGTCACACATCAGCACTTGAGCAAGCGACTACGACACGCAAGTCCATCTATCTACCAAACAACAGGTAATAGGATGTGTCCAAGGCAATATAGGGCTGCACGGTATATCAAGGGGTACGGAATCTAGAGCATCGCAACACAGATAGCAATAGATCAACAGGAGGGAATAAATACTATAAAAGTAAGATAGGTAGAAAGAGGGAGATGCTCGCCTGAAAACATTGTCGAAAGGTTCATCCGAAGATCGGGACGAAGCTCACATCAACTCAACGGCCTTATCCGCGAAGAAGCAAAACACTAGAAGAAGCACCGGATGCAATATTTAATACAACGGCAGAAGATCGGCATGATGCATGTATGATGGATGACATGGCAAAGGTGCGATGCAAATAGGTCATATTAAGCGGAACCGGGGTCCCGACAATTACTTAAATGGTTCAAGCTATTTAGATTCCCCGCCAATTAAATGTTGTTATAACAATGCAAGATTAGATACCGGTTCGCTACACAAGTTTAAATGAGGCCAATATAAGGCTAGATTTGCCCGCATATGGGCCCCATATTTAGTTATTAGGTGAATCGGCAGAAGATCCCCAAACCACAATTATGCATGCGAGATGAATGACAATTCAATATGCGACAAGTTGTTATTATGTTATAAAATAGGGTTCGAGGAAAAGGGGTCACACATCAGAGGGGGGCTCGACGATCTTGTCAGGGATCCGGGGTTTCGGGGTCGGGGGCCAGGGTTCGACGGATTGGTCTCATGGAACGTTCTCAGGCGGGAGGGTAGTCCTTGTTCGGGATGAAGCACTTGTCGCACTGTGGCCTCGTCCCGGATGAAGTACTTACGCTCCGCCGGTGGCCTTGGCGGTGTCGGGTTGATTCGGATCCGGCACGGTCTTAGCGCCCGCCTTCGTAGTCGCTGGCGAACTCGGCTCGACATCGAGGGTCCTTCGATCCTTGAGGCGATCTTGGCTTGGCATCTTTCGGTCGTGTTGCCGGTCTTGTCGCTCCTGGCGGAGATCGTGCGTTCGGGAAGAAGAACTTGGCGCCGCATGTCGAGGTTGTCGGTGTCGGACTTGGTTGTGGCGCCGATGGTCTTCGTGGCGATGTCTCCATGTAGGAGATTCCCGGCATCTTCGGTCCTGATCCGAGAGGAGGACTTGGGTTGGCATCGGATCGGTCTTGTGCTCGATAGAAGTACTTGTCGCCCTCGTGGTCGATCTTGTTCATTAGGAGATCTTGGCAGATCACCTCGTGAGCATCCAACATCCGACCGCCGATGGCGTAAGGCGACACTAGCATCTTCGGCACCCCACGGGATCACTGGTCGGCCGTGATCCGTGGCTCGTGATCACGTATGAGGAGTCTTATAGGGTTTCCATTGAGTAGGAACAATGAAACAGGACATGAACACTACACGGCGTGCATAGGACAAGCACCAACAACACATGGGCGAAACAAAGGGCACATGCGGAGGAGCAGAGCTCGTGCACGCAGCAGAGGACCAAGGTGCTCGAGGGCACGAGACAAGCCGATGCAGCGAGGATGACGCGAGGAGGGGCCGCTCGGGAAAAGCAAGACGCCGAGGTTGACCGCCGCAGGCACGACGAGAGGCGGCGGCGGGCTCGGGCGCCGCGAGCTGCGGGAAGAGGCGCTGGGCCAGGGTTCACTGCTCGAGGCGGGACGGAGGAGAAGTGGAGGCCGTGGCGGAGCTTGAGCAATGGCGACGCGAGACCGCGGGAGGAACGGGTCGCTGGAGATGGGCGAGGCGGCGGGACCGCTGGGCTCGGCCACGGAGGCGGCCGACGAGAGACGGGCGAGGGCTGGCCATGAGGGAGGAGCAGGGGCGGAGGCGGCGGCGCTGGGGACGCGGGCGGCGGCGCAGAGCGTTGGGACGCGCTGGCCGGCCAGGCGGACGCTGGCGGGAGCGGCAGCGGCACGCAGGTGAGGGCGGCATGGCGCGCGCCGCCAGAGAGAGGCACAGGCTGCCGAGGGAGAGGCGGTGAGGTGGCTCGACTGGTCGGCACGCTTGAGCGGCGGGAGGTCGAGGCGGCGGCGGTCAAGGGCGAGGCCGGGCGCGCCAGTGGAGCGGGCTGGGAAGGCGCCAGAGGGCGCAGCGAGGTGGTGGCGGTTACGGACGGGCGGCGCACGGAGCCGGAGGCGGGGCGAGCTCAAGCGGGCGGGCGCGCGAGCTGAGGACGGGGAAGACCCATGGGACCTGCGGTGGAGCGGGCCTGGCGCAGCGCTGGCGGAGGGTCGCCGCCAAGTGCCCGAGCGGTGGAGGAGGAAGGACGGCGCGGGGGTCGCGTTGGGGAAGGAAGGAGGAAGGAGGGAGATGGGCCAGCGGCGGTGGGGCAGGGTGGGGTCCACGCGGGGACAGGGGCCAGCGGGCCGTGGCGCTATGCAGGCTGCGTGTGCGTGGCGTGTGAGCTGGGAGAGATGGGCGCGTGGGCCAGGAGAGGTGAGGGGTGGACCGGGTCCAAGACTGAGTGGAGAGAGGAGGGGTCCAGGTGGAGCCATGGGATTGGTCAAAGGGGAGGAAGAGGTGAGGTGGAGATTTGGGTGGAGTGATGTGGAGGTTGGATTGGGGTAGTTTTGGGTGAGTTTAGGATTAGAGGGCAGGTTGGGGTGGTCCGATTTAAAATCTTGGGCGGCTGCTCGGGTCGGGACGGCCTGCCTGATCGCTTTACAAAAATAATTAAACTTTTTATTTAATTTAATGGGCCCATTTGCACACCGATAGCAACAAAATAAAATCCTCCGGAGCCCCGGGGTATGGCGCTTGAATAAGATGGGGCGTTTGGAATACAAATCTGGTTTTTGCGAAATAGTTTTGGCAACCAATGCATGATGATGACGATGCAATGCACAAATTCAACGCGATTTTCTAGTAGTGGTTTTGCGGGATGCCACAATTCGACACCACTAACAATGGATCTCGCCGAGATCCGCCTCATGGTACCGGAAGGAAGGTCGGCGGTCGATCCTTCAAGGCTTCGTAGATCCTCGCGACACCACTAACAATGTTCGCCCTCCATCTTGAAATCGGCGACACCACCAACAAAGGTTCAGAGTTCTGGTCGTCGAGAGAACTCTCCGGGAATAAAAGGTCGAAGTTAAAGGTAAAGCCACCTCTAACTTCCATGGATAGAGCAAAATCGCTGGACCCACCGATTCGATATACAAGAGCGAATGATAAGAGTAGTCGGATGGTGATCAGTCCATCGCGCACCCAAACCATTACTCTGCACACGAATAGGCGGATTATGCAACCAACTCTAATTAGATCAAGATCTCGACGAGCGAGGTTCGGAACAACGGAGTGATGCAGACTCTGCATCGGATCTGGCATAGAGGATGTCGTCGCGTCGGAAAACACCGGAAACACAAACAAGGAACAAAGGATGGTACCACAGCAGACGGATTCATCAGGCAGCTTGAACACCGGATGGTGGAACACCGTTACCAAAGGAGGAAGCGAAAACCTAAAGGTACGACGGGAACCCAACCACGAGAAGTCCTGGACTCGAAGAAAGAGATGAGAGCGGATTCAAAACACGTCGAGATAAGAGGGGAATAGCAGAGGGGTAAGGAGTAAAATCAGACCTAACCAGAACTATCCAACCGGTTTTGCAAAATAGTTTTGACACTCTACTTCGGCCGTTAGCTAGGTTATCCTACAGGCTGGACTTGTGGGGTATCGCAATCGCCTGGCTCGATACCACTCAGAACACCTCAGACCGGACCTATGCAAGTTTGGGCAAAATTCACCAATCCCGCATAGAAACGATTCAAAGGTGCCCACCAAGCACTTTCGTGCGGGTGGAAAACGAAGTAATAGCATTACACAACAGTCCTCGATGGGACCCACAGAACAGATATATATAAATAAGCGACTCCATGAGTCAAGAATACAAATTTACGGTACAAGATCCAAATCACCTTGAAAATGGTAGGGCGTCCGACTACGGACAAGAAGCAAATGGGGCTAAGAGCCCTGAAGAATAGCCAATGGCGTCCATAACCCGCCCCCAAGCGGAAGGGTAACCTCGCTAACGCGCCGATCCCAAAACCCGCTTAACAAAAGGTGCCGACAAGGGCAAAGCGTAAAACAAAGAAGGAGCGCCAAGACGAGGCCAAGACACGGCGAGGCTAGAATTCATGTCCTCGCCACATAGGTATGGTGGATCGAAAGCAGCGGCAGCACTAAACAACCTATAGAGACTCGATACAACCGCGGATATCGAGAGGAATAAGAATGACCTATCCGGATCCAACCGGTTAACACCAAACAAACCCATCTGGTGTTTCCTCGAGACCAAACGAGGAAGTCAACCGAGGAACTCACACCGCTGGCGCTTTACTTATTCGGTTATAGTTGTGACAATTACTAGTCGTGTATATAATCATCCCGATAAAGTAAACAGTGGGCACTTTTATTTAATCATTCCGCTGAAGTTGCAGCAATTACTAATCAAATACGTATAGTATGAGATAAACCCAAAACCCAAATAGCTTGTTGGTACTTTTATTCAGCCAATTCGCTAGAAGTTGCAATACTTACTAGTCGATACATTTGTCGCAAGTTTACAACCAAACAAGCAATTGTGGGTAGTATTATTAGCCATTCCGTTATAGTGAAGCTGATTACTAGTCATTATAAGTCAAATTTATAACAGAACTTTAGTTATGCTTGTCTATGATCGAGATCAGGCTCCAAGTCGTCCATATCCGCGACACGGCTTTCAAAGTTTTTACCCGCCGGTGCACCAATAGCAACACACGCCGATCAACCTCGAAAACCAAATCAAAACCCAACGAGGCTTTCACGACCGAACAATCACAGATTCGAAATATTTCAGGCCACCCTTAAGTAGAATCCGCGAACGGAGTAAGCAAGCTCGAGGCGGCCTCAAGGTTCTGGTAATACGGGCCGTGAACGATCGGGAACCCCAAACGGGCTTGTCGACACCATGAATCGTGTCCCGATCCTAAATAGACAAAGGTGCTATCCGTCGCAATCGTAAATAAAGCAAGAAAGCATGGCATAAGTACAGATCGTAAATAAAACCTCAAACTAGGTTGTGGCCCCAAGAAATAAGAATGAATCAAGCTCGCTCGGGGGTCCCATATACCTCCGGATGTGGATAGCGCAAAATCAAGGAACATGTATCAAGTACTCGGGGTCTTACGGGACAAAAGTGGGCGTTCGGAAACCAAATATTATCTATCACCCACCGATGCCTCTGCTTATTCAATTTTAGTTGTTAAACAGAAGTTAAAGTGACGATAAGTAAAACTAGAATCATCTCCAACTGCAACATGCGGCAAATACATCAGCAACTGTGGCACCGAACGACACGCAACAGCACTTGAGCAAGCGACTATGACGCGGAAGTCCATCTATCTACCAAACAACAGGTAATAGGATGTGTCCAAGGCAATATAGGGCTGCACGGTATATTAAGGGTACAGAATCTAGAGCATCGCAACACAGATAGCAATAGATCAACAGGAGGGAATAAATACTATAAAAGTAAGATAGGTAGAAGGAGGGAGATGCTCGCCTGAAAACATTGTCGAAGGTTCAACCGAAGATCGGGGCGAAGCTCACATCAACTCAACGGCCTTATCCGCGAAGAAGCAAAACACTAGAAGAAGCACCGGATGCAATATTTAATACAACGGCAGAAGATCGGCATGATGCATGTATGATGGATGACATGGCAAAGGTGCGATGCAAATAGGTCATATTAAGCGGAACCGGGGTCCCGACAATTACTTAAATGGTTCAAGCTATTTAGATTCCCCGCCAATTAAATGTTGTTATAACAATGCAAGATTAGATACCGGTTCGCTACACAAGTTTAAATGAGGCCAATATAAGGCTAGATTTGCCCGCATATGGGCCCCATATTTAGTTATTAGGTGAATCGGCAGAAGATCCCCAAACCACAATTATGCATGCGAGATGAATGACAATTCAATATGCGACAAGTTGTTATTATGTTATAAAATAGGGTTCGAGGAAAAGGGGTCACACATCAGAGGGGGGCTCGACGATCTTGTCAGGGATCCGGGGTTTCGGGGTCGGGGTCCAGGGTTCGACGGATTGGTCTCGGCGGGAACGTTCTCGGTAGCGGGGAGGGTAGTCCTTGTTGTTCGGGATGAAGCACTTGTCGCACCAGGGCCTCGGTGTCCGGGATGAAGTACTTGGCGTCTCCGCGTCGGTGGCCTTGGCGGTGTCGGGTTCGGATTCCGGATCCGGGCACGGTCTTAGCGCCCGCCTTCGTAGTCGCTCGAACTCGGCTCGATCGAGGGTCCTTCGGATCCTTGAGGCGATCTTGGCGTTCGGCATCTTCGGTCGTGTTGCGGTCTTGTCGCTCCGGCGGAGATCGTATGCCCGGGAAGAAGAACTTGGCGCCGATGTCGAGGTTGTCTGTCGGACTTGGTTGTGGCGCCGATGGTCTTACGTGGGCCGATGTCTCCATGTAGGAGATTCGGCATCTTCGGTCCTCGGATCCGAGAGGGAGGACTTGGGTTGGCATCGGATCGGTCTTGTGCTCGGATAGAAGTACTTGTCGCCCTCGTGGTCGATCTTGTATTAGGAGATCTTGGCAGATCACCTCAGAGCATCCAGCCATCCGACCGCCGATGGGCTGTAAGGCGACACTAGCATCTTCGGCACCCCACGGGATCACTGTCGGCCGTGATCTGTGGCTCGTGATCACTATGAGGAGTCTTATAGGGTTTCCATTGAGTAGGAACAATGAAACAGGACATGAACACTACACGGCGTGCATAGGACAAGCAGCCAACAACACATGGGCGAAACAAAGGGCACATGCGGGAGGAGCAGAGCTCGTGCACGCCGGCAGAGGATGCCAAGGTGCTCGAGGGCACGAGACAAGCCGATGCAAGCGAGGATGACGCGAGGAGGGGCCGTGCCGGGAAAAAGCACGCCGAGGTTGACCGCCGCAGGCACGACGAGAGGGCGGCTTGGGCGCCGGCGAGCTGCGGAAGAGGCGCGGGGCTGGCAGGGTTCACCGGCTCAGAGGCGGGGACGGAGGAGAAGTGGAGGCCGTGGCGGAGCTTGAGCTGGCGGCTGGAGACCGCGGGAGGAACGGGGTCGCCGGAGATGGGGCGGCGGCGGACCCGGGGGCTCGCACGGAGGCGGTCGCCGAGAGACGGCGAGGGCAAGCAGCGCCGCGAGGGAGGAGCAGGGCTGGAGGCGGCGGCGCGGCGGGCGGCGTAGACAGAGAGGCCGGGACGCTGGCCGGCGCTGACGCTGGCGGGAGCTGCAGCGCTGCAGGTGAGGAGCGGGCGCGGCAGCGGCGGCGCCAGGCAGAGAGGCGGCTGTGGCGAGGGGGAGAGCGGTGAGGTGGACGGCAGTGGCACGGCGAGCGGGCGGGAGGTCGAGGCGGCGGCGGGCGGCGAGGCAGCGGGCGCTGCGGAGCGCGGCCAGAGGGCGAGGTGGTGGCGGTTGCGGGACGGCCGGCGGCGCGGGAGTCAAGGAGGCGGGCTGCCGGCGAGCTTCGGCGAGCGCCGGGAGGACGGGGAAGACCAAGGGGACTGCGCGAGTGGGCGGGCGAGCGAGGGTGGCGCAGGCGGAGGGTCGCCATGGGCGGCCCGAGCGGTGGAGGAGGAAGGACGCGGGGTCGCGTTGGAAGGAAGGAGGAAGGAGAGATGGGCCAGCCGGCGGTGGTGGGGTCCACGGGACAGGGGCCAGCGGCCGTGTGGCGCTGCGTGCAAGTTGCTGTGCGTGGCGTGTGAGCTGGGAGAGATGGGCGCGTGGGCCAGGAGAGGTGAGGGGTGGACCGGGTCCAAGGCTGAGTGGAGAGAGGAGGGGTCCAGGTGGAGCCATGGGATTGGTCAAAGGGGAGGAAGAGGGTGAGGTGGAGAGATTTAATTGGGTGGAGTGATGTGGAGGTTGGATTGGGGTAGTTTTCTGGGTGAGTTTAGGATTAGAGGGGCAGGTTGGGGTGGTCCGATTTAAAATCTTGGGCGGTTGGTCGGGACGGCTGCTCGACCGCCTACAAAAATAATTAAACTTTTTATTTAATTTAATGGGACCATTTGCAAACCGATAGCAACAAAATAAAATACTCGAGCCCCGGTTTTGGCTTGAATAAAGAGGGGGCGTATGGAAAACAAATCTGGTTTTTGCGAAATAGTTTTGGCAACCAATGCATGATGATGACGATGCAATGCACAAATTCAACGCGATTTTCTAGTAGTGGTTTTGCGGGATGCCACACATCCCGATAAGAAGTCGGCTCGGAGGCAACAGAAAGACCATACTGACTAGGAGAGTAACGGTTGGGGGCACGACGCTGACGAACAGGACGAGTAGAGGGAAGATCATCAGAGGAAGACGACGCAGGAGATGACGATGAAGAAGAGGGAATAGTAGAGGAAGACTCCGGAGAACGAGGAGAACTAGACAGAGCAGAGGAGGACGGTGTCAAAGAAGAGACATCAGGGGGAGGAGATCCTGAAGAAGACATAATAGGTGTAGAAGGAGGTGTGTCAGGAAAGAGAAGAAAAGAGATATCTTCCACCGGATAAGTACCAGCGGTGGGACGAGGATAGAAAGGACGCGTCTCATCAAAAGTAACATCCGACGACCAACAGGGTCCCAACAGCGATAGCCCTTATGCTCATCACTGTATCCAAGGAAGACACACTCAATAGATTGAGCGGTCAGTTTGGTGCGTTCGCAAGGAGCAAGGAGAACATAGCAAACACAACCAAACAAGCGAAGCATGGAGTAGTCTGGAGACTGTCTAGATAGGCGCTCAAGAGGGATACCACCCTGCAAGGCAGCAGAAGGCCTCAGCCCAGAAATGCGGCGGGAGAGAAGAAGCAATCATCATAGCGCGAGTGGTCTCAAGAAGATGGCGATGCTTACGCTCAGCAACGCCATTCTGGGCATGTGCGCCAGGACAGGAGAACTGAGCAAGGGTGCCTCCTCGGAAGAACATTTCTCAAATACCGGGAGATATACTCACCAGAATCAAAGACGAAAACACGGATAGGGGTAGAATACTGAGTTCGGACCATGGCCGCAAAACACTGATATATGGAGAGCACTTCACTACGAGAGCGCATAAAATACAACCAAGTGTACCGATAAAAATCATCGATAAATAAAATATAGTAGCGATGGCCCCCTTTCGAAGTGAAAGGAGCCGGACCCCAAACATCGGAATGAACTAAATCAAAAGGTCGCTGAGATACAGACGCGCTAGTAGGATAGGGAAGCTGAATCTGTTTACCTAACCTACAACCCTGACAATATAAAGACCCGTCTCCTGAGACAGACCCCAGAAGACCACGATGAACTAATGACGACAGGCGAGAGTCACAAAGGTGACCAAGACGATGATGCCACTGCTGAAAGGAGCTTGTAGCAGCGGCGCATCGGAGAAGAACCGCGATGAAGTGGCAGGAAGGAACACGAAGCCGCCTAACTCCCAAAGTCGTGAAGAGTCACGCCACGAGGCCAGCCCAACCAGGCCTGTAGCGACGGTCCGGACAACACAAGAATCAAGATCAAGAATGACGCGACAACCAGCGACAGATGAAGTCAAGCAGAGAATGTATTCATCTTAAGAAGAGGGACATGAGAAATATCGTGAAAAACGAAGAAGTAGAAAGGGTGCCCGACTAGAAACAGGAAGAGAGGTACCATCACCATGAAAACACGAAAGGGAAGAGAGAGAACGAAGCGATGTAAAAGAAGACTCAGAGGTCATATGAAAGAAATCTCCGTAATCCAGATACCATGAGGACGCACTGACTATGTAGAAGATGGTGGTCGCAGGCGGAAGAATCACCATGTAATCCAGAAGTTGCTCGTCAAGGGGAGCCTGTAGCAAGCGCACTGCCAAGACTCGATAATGTCCTGATCGAGAGAGCAATTGTCAAGACCCGGAAGAGCCCGATCGCCACGATCCTGTGCCGGCTGACGAATCGATCCTGTATAACATGTGGCCCAAGTGTGGCCATCCTGTTAATAAGAGCAAAGTGATTTAAGAGAACCACGACGACCCCGACCACGAGCCTGGCTGGTGCTGATTCGACCGAGGTCGCTGGTCGACTCGGACCTCGAGATCGGTGCCGACTCGACCACTGGAGGAGTGGGTAGTATCGCCAAGGCATGCAGGATCGCAAGATGAGTGAAGGGAGCCGACGGCATAGGAGGACCACGAGTAGCAAGCACAGATGGAACCGCAAGAAGACCAGCACCACGGAGACGGGTCTCCTCAGCCTGAAGCTCAGTCAACACCTCAGAGAGCGGAACACGACCACGAGCATTCAGCTGAGAACGTCGGGGCTCAAACTCCTGGCGGAGCCGAGATAGAAACTCATAGATACAGTGAAACTCCAAATCCGAGCGCACAATCTGTGTAACACCCTCAAAATCGTCCCTACGCAAGTTTTAGCGAAACTCGCCGAACCCGCATAGAAACGATTCGAAGGTGCCCACCAGGCACTTTCGTGCGGGTGGATAGCAAAGTAATAACATTACACAACAGTCCTCGATGGGACCCACAGAACAGATATATATATTACAGCGACTCAAAGAGTCAAGAATACAGATATATTATACAAAGATCCAAATCACCTTGAAAACGAGAAGGCCCACTACGGACAAGATGCAAATGGGGCTAAGAGCCTCAAGAATAACCAATGGCGCCCATAACCCTGCCCAGGCCAAGCGGAAGGATAACCCCGCTAACGGCCGATCTCAAAAACCTCGCTTAAACAAAAGGGTGCCGACAAAGGGCAAAGGAAAAAGAGGAGCGTCGATCGAGGCCAAGACACGGCGAGGCTAGAATTCGCGGTCCTCGCCACATAGGTATGGTGGATCAAGCGGCGTGCAACATGCACTAAACAACCTATAGAGACTCGATACAACCGGCGGATATCGAGAGGGATAAGAATGATCTCACCGGATCCAACTCAAGCTATCACCAAACAAACCCATCTCGTGTTTCTCGAGACCAAACGAGGAAGTCAACCGAGGAACTCACACATTGGCGCTTTACTTATTCGCTTATAGTTGCGGCACTTTACTAGTCGGTTTAGATAATCATCCCGATAAAAATAAGCAGTGGGCACTTTTAGTTAACCATACCGTTATAGTGGCAGACTTACTAGTCGTACAATGATCATGAGATAACCACAAAACCCAAAGCAGCTTGTTGGTACTTTTACTTAGCCATTCCGCTGTAGGCGATTACTAGTCATATCGGATACAAGTCAATTTATAACAAAGAACTTTAGTTATAGTTGTCTATGATCAAGCTAATCGTGCTCCAAGTCGCCCATAACCGCGACACGGCTTCTCGAAAGATTTAACCCTGCAGGGTGCACCAAAGTATCCACAGCACTTGACCCTTTTGCGGATCGGTTAACATACACCCATCGGTATGTCGGCGGGGCCTAAGTCACGACGCTCCTGCACTAAAGCAATGCGTGGGGCCACCCCAAGTCGACACCCGCGAAGTCGGCCGGTCTCGAGACGGACGGGTTTGGGAAAACGGCCGTGAACGACAAGAAATCCCCAAACGGGACCGCCGACACCGCCAAACGGGTCCGATCCTAAAAAGACAAAGGTGCTCCTCGCAAACGTAATAAAGCAAGAAACATGGCATAAGTACAGGATAGTAAATAAAACCTCAAACTAGTTTGTGGCCTCCAAGACAATACTTTGAAATCAGGTAATAATCAATGGGGGCCCATATCTCCCCACGTGGTTAGCGCTCGATCTCTAACAGTGTCAAGAACTCGGGTCCTACGGGACACAAGTGGGCGGTCGGAAACCAAATATTACCTATCACCCACCGATGCCTCTGCTTAGTTCAATTTTAGTTGTTAAACAGTAATTAAAGTGAATGATAAGTAAAGCCATGATCATCTCCAACATCAACATGCGGCAAGCCTCCAACAATTGTGGTACTTGACGACACACAAACACTTGAGCAAGCGACTACGACACGCGGGTCCAACTATCTACCAAACAACAGGTAATAGGATGTGTCCAAGGCTATATATGGCTGCAAGGGATATCACGGGTACGAAAGAATAGAGCATCGCAACACAGATAGCAATAGATCAACAGGAGGGAAGTAAATACTATAAAAGTAAGATAGGTAGAAAGAGGGAGATGCTCGCCTGAAAACATTGCCGAAGGGTCAACCGAAGATCGGGGCGAAGCTCACATCAACTCAACGGACTTATCCGCGAAGAAGCAAAACACTAGAAGTAGCATCGGATGCAATATTTAAGATCGGCAGAAGATCGACATGATGCATGTATGATGCATGACATGGCAACGGTGCAATGCAATTAGGTCATATTAAGCGGAACCGGGGTCCCGGCAATTAATTAGATGGTTCAAGTTATTTACCTACCCCGCAATTTAAATGTTGCATTAGCAAGACAAAAGATGGCACCGGTTCGTTACACAAGTTTAAATGAGGCCAATATAAGGCTAAATTTGCCCGCATATGGGCCCCATATTTGATTATTAGGTGAATCGGCATAAGGCCCCAAACCACAGATATGCATGCGAGATGAATGATTTAATGCAACAAGTTGATATCATTTATAAAAATAGGGTATCGAGGAAAAGGGTCACACATTTAGGTTCGCGTATCTTGGGTTCCGGAGTTCGGGTTGGTCTCGGGTCCACGGTTCGACGGCGGGTCTCGACGGAAGCGTTCTTGGATTACTGGGGTCGATCTTGTTGTTCGGGATGAAGCACTTGTCGCACCGGGGTCTCGGTGTCCGGGATGAAGTACTCGGCGTCTCCGCGTCGGTGGCCTTGGCGGTATCGGGTTCGGACTCCGGATCCGGGCACGGTCTTAGCGCTCCGTCTTCAGTGTCGTTGGCGAACTCGGGTCTGATACCGGGGGTCCTTCGGATTCTTGAGGCGATCTTGGCGTTCCGGGCATCTTCGGGCCGTGGTGCGTCCGTGATGTAGATCTTGCGCTGCCGGCGTCTTCGGGTCCCATGTCGAATTACTTGTCGATGGTCCGTCGAGCGTCAACATGCTCATCTTTCGATATCCTCTCGATGCGAAGGTCTTGCGGTCTTGCTGTCCCGACACCCCACAACTTAGCACCAACTTGGTACTACACACCGAAATCGCACGTCGCGGTGGCAGACTCGCCGGCCTCCAAGGCGGCGCCGAGGCGTCGGCGACCATGAGGGGCTCAGGGCGAGGACGGAGGTCGGCGACGGGAGGCGCCAAGAAAGGGATGAGCGGCCGCGACAGAGGTCCGTGGCGGGCGGCGGCGAGACGGGCTTAGTGGAGGCCGAGGCGGCGAGGTCGACGCCGGCGCGACGGTGGAGGCAGAGGGGCGGGCGGTCATGGGCAGAGGCGGGCCGCTGGAGCCGCGCCAGCGGCGCGGATGCGGCGGAGGAGGCTGAACGCCGAGGCGGAGGCCGACACTCGGGGGAGACGGAGGCGCTGCAAGACGGCCCGGCGGCAAGGCTGGAGGTTGGTGGAGGAGGGGGGCTGGCCGCCAGCGGTCATGCTGGCCGAGGCGAGCCAAAGGGTGGCGCGGGTCCGACAGGGAGAGCAGAGGAGAGAGGCGGGCCAGCGTGAGCTTGCTCGTCATGAGGCGAGGAGAGAAGTTGGGCGGAGCCGGAGGTGAGGGAGAGGAGGAAGAGGTGAGGGAGGAGAGACGCGGCGGGCGCGGGCTGGGCGAGAGAGAGCGCGGCCAGGGGAGGTGGGAGGAGGCTGGAGCGGTGCGGGTGGAGCGCCGGCGAAGGGAGAGGGGAAGAGGGGAGCGGCGAGGTGCTGCGGCGTCGGGGCCGGGGGTGGCAGGTGAGCGCGGGGGAGGGAGGAGAGAGGTTGGGGGAGAGGGACACGGAGGGCTGGGTGGGCCAGGCGCGCCAGTGGGGGATGTGCTGCGTCAAGGCGTGGTGTGCGTGTGCGGTGGCTGGGTGAGTGGGTTGAGTGGTGGGGGGTTAGGGTGATGTGGCAGGAGTTGATTGGGTGAGGGATAGGGACAGGTGAGGTGGCAGCCTGCTACTGGTTGGGGTGAGGTGGAGGTTTGGGCTGGGTAGGTAGTTTGGTAGGTTTAGGATTATGGGTGGGACTGGTTGGACCGATTAAAATCCTGGGGGTGGTCGTTCGGGTCGATCTGGACCGTTCGACTGCCCCCACTAAAACAATTAAACTTTTTATTTGATTTAAACGGGCCGTGTGCAAACCGATAGCGGCCAAAACAAAATATTCCGGGGACCCGGTTTTGGTGTTTGAATTAAGACGGGGCGTATTAGAAAACGAAACGGGCTTTGCGAAAATAGTTTTAGGCAAACAACACATGATGATGACGATGCAATGCACAAATTCAACGCGATTTTCTAGTAGTGGTTTTGCGGGATGCCAACTGGCAAAGACGAGCATGTGCCACAAACAAAGACGGAGAGAATCAAGCGACGCCAGATAGCAAGACTGAGTATAGAACTCATCAATAGTAGAGTCACCGCTGGAGAGCATGCTCTGACGAACCACGACAGTAAAGAGCATCCCAGATGGTCGATAGCGACGAAGATGGGCCCACCGAGCGGCAACAGAGGGAGACTCATGAACTCAAAGATCATACTAGGGCGTAACATCGGAGGTGAGAACAAAGAAGAGACGAGCATCCTCATCAACCCATCGAGTGAAAGCGTCAGGCGTGTCGATAGACCTCAAGATCGTAAGAGTACGCTTGAACTTCGTGTCATAAGCAGAATAGCACTATCATCAAGACTCGAAAGCAGCATCCTTGGCCTCCTGAGAAGCATCAGCGCCGAGAACAATCGGCGTCGGCGGAAGAGGAGCCACAGGAGCAGGGGCACGGCGGACAGGAGACCTCGCCGGAGAGCACACCCCAAAGACGAAGACCGCGCATGTGGACGTGCATAAAGGCAGCGAAATCAGGGTTATTCGCGCCATCGAAGATCACCGGGCAGCGAGGAATCGCAACATAACCCGAGAAAGAAGACATATCGCTCTCTCTCTCTCTCTCTTTTGTTTTTTTTAAACAGAGCAGAACCAGATCTGACCGGCTCCTGACGTCAGCAGACGAAAACCAGCCAAAAAGGGCGGATCGGCGGCTGGCTGTGGAGTGGAGGAGGCCCGCGCGGCAGGAGGTGGCCCCGGCCAGTCAGGGGGTGGGAGGCAGTGGGTCAAACCGGACGGTGTGAGAAAAGTAAAACCACACGATGTGTATGTGTGTATGTGCAGAAGAGCAGAGGACAACCGCCGGGTGTGAACAATGCCAGTGGACTGTGAGCGCGGATTTGATCGGGCGGTGTCGGGAGTACGGCAGGGGAGGCGCCAGCGTGGCGCATCCACGCCGTGAGTCTGCAGGGTGCGCGCGTCAGGGAGTCTGCAGGGGATGGTGTCTGCAGGGCGTCACGCGCAGCAGGAGGAACAGGACGCCACCATCCCTGTTGACGAGAAGACCCACGAGTCGGCGTCGGAAGTAGCAACACATCGGGAGTAGAAGACCCACGCGTCTAGAGATCGGATCGGATCTGAGAAGACCAGCTCGTGGACTAGAAAACCAATCTGGATCGGATCTGAAGACGGAACGGCAACGGAAAGCGGCGAGCGGCGAAGGCGTGACGACGGCAACAGGCCGTCGGGCAGTGATGTGACTCTGATGACGGTTAAGTTAGTAGGAGGAGACTAACCTAGCTCGATACCATGTCGAATATGCAACTTGTATTCTCCAAATAAAGGCCATAATATATAGTACAGGTACAGGGCAAATATGCAGGAAGCCCCCTAACATATGGGGAAAATACAATATACAGATATATACATCTAACACCTTAAAGTAAGATAATAGTAGGTAAACAACAGCACAATCTAGAGCACATTCATAAAAAGTTACTGAGTTGCAGTTGGTAATAAGATCCTAGGGGTTTATGGCATGAGTAAAAATGGCAAATGAGCTCTCAATCCTCTCTAACTTGGCAAAGGACATAGCCTCAACAGATTGCCGAAGTTCAAAGAGAACATTTTGAACAAGTTTTGACATAGTTTCCATTATAAAGTGTAGTTTCCACATATAGAAGGCGATGAGAATTTTTTAAAACTTCTGATTATTTCCACGATAATGCAACGATGATACTGCATGATTATGAGAAGCATGATGCATATGAATGTATAGTTAAGCATGCTTAGTCCAACTTAAGTGGTTGGGTCACTACACACTCCTCTGTTTTAGTATGTACAGCTTACAGCATGCTGTCTCACTAGAAGAAAATTTTGTCACCTAGAGACATCCCAATCAGCAGCAAAATAAACTAAAAATCTCAAAAAGTATAACAAGAAAAATAAACTAAAAATCTCAAAAAGTATAACAAGCATGCACTCAAGATGAGCATGCATACAACTACTTCTGTGTTTCCCAGTCCCAGCTGAAGCAGCACATGGACCATTCATGCATGTCTCCTATGGAGAAAAGTTCAACAAGAAAGTAAGGTTATCCAAATCAGCAAGATAAAATTTGTCTCAACAAGAGATAATCAGAAATGGTCTAGGAGGAGAATATGGTCCAGTATTTCCCCCAATCACATAGTGCTCCAACAGAAAGTTGTCTAACAACACAAATTGTTCATCGGTCAGCTACTCAGCTCTCTCTTCTCATGGCAGGGTATAAGAGAGTTAACTAAAGTAAAACCACAGAGCACAGATAGACTGAACGCTACACGCTGGTGAGCTGTGGCTCTATCTCAGACTTGCGGATCAGATAGACCGTCATCTTGAGACTCTTGGTGTCGCGGTCTGCCAGTTTGAAGAGACAGATGTCGCCCACCTCCAGGCCATTCTGCTGGGCGAATTCCTTCCAGCCTATGTAAATCCGACTCACTTTGTTTCTCATAATGCTCAACGTGGTGCTCCACAGCTTCGTCTCCCCCTCCATCTGAAGGAGGAGAGATCGTTTCCCTTGGGGGAGACATGCCGCCGAAACATATTCTGCACAGAAAACCTACCCAAAAGTTGCGCAAATGTCAGAATCTTGAAATTCAGATGTAAACCCACCATTATAGATAAAATAATGTAAACTCACCATTCCACATAGGTTCATGCCAATGCGATAAACGCTTCCAGTGGTCATCACTTTCACATAAATAGGAAGCTCAGATCGAATTGTATGGACCTTCTCCTGAACTTTCCTCTCCATTTGCAGAGATAGAATTGTCCCCAGGCTAAAATGTATGGCCGCTGGGAAGGCCCCCCAAGATTGTTGGAAGGAGATTCCGAAACCACTCCAAGCTTCACAGATTCTGGATCATGCGTCTTGTGAGGTTCGTATCCTGAAAAACATGCATAGTCTCGTTAGTGCGATAGAATGGCCAGAATTTATTTGAAATATGGTAACAGGAATGCTATGACATGGTTCCGTAGAAGGGAGGATGTTGAAGCTATCTTTTGAGCTTTCGCACAGCTGGGTGTCACACGCTTTTGCGCCCTGCAAGATTCTCTCGTGCCTTCTGTCATGATGTCATCCTCATCGGAACTGCTCAAGTCAATAATCTGAGGTGGAGGTGGATCAACAAACTGAACTGAATCATCACACATTTCCTGTGCACTAGAAGACCGGTTTTCCATGGTAGAACATGAAGATGTTTTCTCACGACCACTTGGGTCAAGGATGCGAACTTGCAGGCGAGTTGTCTCCATCCTTCTGAAAACGAGGAGGTCATTCTCTTGAATGTGGTGAGAAGCTACAAAAGTATTCCACCCAGATTCTAGGACTATTTGATCATAACTGTGCTTGCTTGCTCCCACACATACAGTTCTTTCAGGGCCTTGAAGCTGAACAGTATCTTTAGTTATCTCCTCTTTGAAACTGTCCACAAGTCTCAATGGTATGTACTGCAGGAACGAAAATAATTATAAGAGTATAAATATGGAATCTTGACCAACAGGAGTAGGTCCTATGAACTTGAGTAGCTAACATAACCAAGAAATAATCTGGGAAAAGATGCAACTTACAACGTAGCAGTTCTTCAAGCTGATATTGCTTTTGCTCATCGCTGCCACATACAGAGGAATTTTAGACCTCATGGTATGCGCTATCTCAAGTACTTTCTCATCTTGTGCTTTGGTTAGGCAGCACCCAGGTAACATGGTATAGCCAGAGTCAGTTGAGTTCACATGTCCAGGATTAGGCACCACTTGTTCTGCAAATCAAGTACCTTGTAAAAATCACAAAATCATAGCAAAAGCATCAATAGACTTTAAGATTATGATTCACTTTACCAGTCTTCACAGGAGCGAAGGGAGGAACAGGTCCAGATATCCCAGAAGGTAGTGGAGAACAGGACAAAGACTTTGCATGGCCGGCTGAATTGAATACATGAACCTTAAAGCAGGAGTTACCACGATACACAAACAGAATGGAGTTATTTTCTTCTATGTGATTCGCATTCACAAACTCATTCCATCCTGATCTAAGAACTATAGTGTCAAGATCCCAACTAACTTCAACGGGGTATACACGGCCATTGGGAGCTTCTAGTTTAACAAGCTCGGATTTAGGGATCATGTTCCTCAAATGGCTTGCAACCTCCGGCCGTATGCGCTGTTGAAAGTCAAGGAAGAAGATACACATTGGTTAGAGCCCTGAGTTTCACCGTTTCTATGCGTTAAGCTTCATGCTATGCAGGAAATGCAGACACAAAATTCAGAACGGATGACTACAAAAGGACGTGGAAAACAAAAAATCTTGTGTTCAGAACACACATTCTGGGCTGAACAGGAGAATTTTGGGCTTAAAGTTGGTGCCCTATCATCTGAAGAACCATCTCTCGCTCCCTCTTATTTCCAGTAAAATTTTGGTCACCCCAAAACCTTGAGAACGCACATTATGGACTGAATAGAGCAATTTTAGGCTTGAATGACAGCTACCAGATTATCACTTGGGTGAAAAGTAATAGTACCCACATGGTAGCATGCCACCAAATTATCACCCCCTTGTATGTTCTGAATCAATTCTTCAAAAACATTATCTTGAAATAAACCAAATTATCATTTTGGCGAACATTAATAGCACACTCATGATAGTACATGAGCACTGTACTCATTATCTCGGTACATAATCTTATACGTATTTTCCCTCCAACAAAGTGTTTTCCTGCTACCTCTTTGTGTGTTCTGAAGCAAATTCTCTATAAGAAAAATATCCTGAAGCAAATATGTTATCTATGTACCAAGCATCCTTATATGTACTATAGCGTGCAACACGGCTAAGAATGAAAGTACCGTTGCAATAAGAAACTAAGCACACCCTTTAATCTAATCAAGAAGAAGGCTAACAATCTTGGTGCCATAGCATATGAAGCAGTATCTCTCTCTTTTTCCAGTGAAATTCAATCACCCAAAAACCCTCAGAAGACACATTATTGTCTGAACAGGGAAATTTTAGGCTTAAATGACACGTGTAACTAATTATCATTTTGGTGAATATTAATAGCACACTCATGCTAGCACACAAGCAGTGTTCCAATCGTCTTCTTAGAGTTTGATACGCATTTTATTCCTCAAACAAAGTATATTCCTGCTACATCTGTATGCTCTGAAGCAATTCTGTCTACAAAAAGATATCCTGAAACAAATATACTATCCTCAATATTATGTCAACTATCATAGACAAATATAAACATATAAGTAGTATATCGCGCGACATAGCTAAGACTGAAACTAACATTACAGACAAAAACTATGCACAACCCTTTAATCTAGTCAAGAAGGGTTGGCTAACTATCTTGGTGTTGTACCATCTGAAGAAGCATCTCTCTATTTTCTTCAGTTAAATAAACAGTATTTTTTGGAAGCAGCCTGAATCAAACAATACAGTCCAAAAATGGCCATTCTCTAGGAGCAAGGGCAGGGGTTCAGAGAACCTGAATCAAACAAACAATGCGGTTCAAAAATTGCCGATTCGTCACTCACCATGCTGTGCCTGAAATCGCCGGAAGCCACGACGAGGAACTGCTTCTGGTCGTCGCTCATGTGGTTCGAGTAGTAGTGCTCCCACCACAGCGCGCAGCTCTCGCAAGCGCCGCCACCCATCTCGCAGCAGACGCCGCCGCCGGCGGCGCTCCCGCCTGGTGAACGGACCACGAATCGCATCAAGGAAGGACATCTTCGCAAGTGGGGGTTTTTCCACAAAAGGAAACATTTTTTCTCCCAAAAACAATACCCAGCCCGTAGCAAACCAAGAAGATACCTACCGCTCCCTTGCCAGGAATCAAGAACGATGGAGAGATTGGTTGTGGTTACCTGGAGTAAACCCGTCCATCCTTCGCCGCCGCGCCGTGGAGAGATCGAGAGACCACCACCACTCTGTGCCTTCTTTTCCTCTTTGGTCGTTTTGAGCAAAGGTGGTGGGTAAAGTGTGCTACAGGAGTACAGGCAAGCTCCGGAGCCGGAGATGCTCTGCTAGTTTGTGGGTAAGTGGGTGAATGCTCGACACGTGGGCTCTCATCAAGAAGTTACTAGCGCTCTCTCTCTCTCTCTGATTACTACTTTCAGAGGATCTCATCAACTATGTTTACATGGCGTTTTTGTTTTACCATCAAATGGATCAAATTATGTTTACATAAAAAATGGGTCATAAAAGTCGTATCATTTGAATGCAAATTCACATAACTCACATTTAAGTTAGCAACATGCTGCTTCCACTGTTTTTTTCCTTTTTTTTTTTGAGATCGCTTCCACTGTTGTTTACACATAGCCCTTGCGTTGGCTGTGAGAAGGCACATTAGTATAAACTGGTATCGTAGCATGCATCAAGACAAGCACAGAGCTGGATACTTACTATGAAAAGATACAATATTGACACATCTTAAAACTAGCTATAAGACTGCCCAACTGCAGGTCTTAAAATCTACTGTCAGACTACCAGATCTGAAAGCTACTCCCTCCGTTTAAAAATATAAAATGTTTTAGGTTTGTGAAGTAAATGTATCCAAACACCTTTTAGTATGTAGATTCATTTGAACCTACACACTAAAAAATATCTAGATACATTAGCTTCACTAACCTAAAACATCTTATATTTCCAAACGGGGGGAGTAGTTATTAGACAGCTTCCTCGTTACAGATCTTTAAGCAACTATAGTAACCTTACGAATGCTGTACAAACTTTGACAACTAAACTGGCTATTATGAAACCGTCAAAGAAAGAAAGCTCACTGTAGAAGAAGTGTAAATAGAAAACAAGCTTATAGCTGGGGACAACTGTGTATGAAACTTCTGTTCCCAAGACTTCACATTTGACTCGTGCCTTCTGCTGATGTTGTTGGTCTTACAATCTTCCTTGCTTATTTCCTCCTTGAGAAGGTTCTACTTCTCTCCTATCTGAAACCAACTCCTGTAGATGCTTATCCATCTTCTTCACCGTGTGTTGTGAACCAGTCAGCATTGTTTGGCATGACAACAACTGCGATATTCGCCTGTAAGTAGGAGCCACATACCTGGATGCACAACAGTTGCTCTGAGCATCCGACTGCATTCAAAAGGTCGGCAACAAGATAATTGATAATATCAGAGCTAGGGTGGTCCATGAAACATACGGAGCAAAGGCATTGTGTAACCCTTCTCTAGCCATCCCAAAATGCCCCACATTGGCAACACCAATTGCAACGAACATGATATCTTGCCTGCCAAACCTGAGTCTAATGATATCACCAGATACAAGTAGTAATCCAAGGGATTAGTTTCAGGAAACTCCTTGCGCTTCCGCCTGATTTGCTTTATCACCTCAGGGACCGAGTCTGCAAGAATATAGGACTGTGGCAAGTCAGCATAGAAGTTTTTATTGCGTCCAATTTGGTGAAACAAAGGTAAGAGAAAATATGAGGCCACGGATTCTCTCAATCAAGTTGGTGAAAGATCAAAGTCAGACTTTTCAAGGTGCAAATACTTCACTTGTAACTGAATAAGACTAATGGTAAACAGTTTTACAAGGGATCCTACAGCATGTTAACTAATATCAACCCATTGAGCAAGCCAACTGATTGCTTAACTGGACTCAAAGTATCCAAGGCACTCGCATCCTTCAGTGCTCAAGATTGTGATTAGTTTTCCCTTGCTTGGTGGCGGGCTGGTGGACATGCATAATTCTTCCATGTAGCCAACGCAAAAAAGTACACACTTGATCACTTGTTTCCTGAAGTGCTATATCTGATAGGAGGAAAGTTATTTATAGTCGATGAGCTACAAAATTAATCAGACTGAGATAACAAAATATTGACTCTGTAGCAAAAGGAAGAATTGGACCTGTTTTATACTACAGCTTCTGCCAAGCTCACCCAAGATGAATTATTGTGTTCTGCTCTGGAAGTATCATGCTTTGTGCAGTAATATACAAAAGTGCATACTTTGAATTATCAATGTGTGTATTGCACCTTTTCAATCCAACTAATGTATTTTAGCAGCGGTGAGTAAACAGCTCGTGTGTGCACAAACACATGTTAACTTGTTAACACACAATTCTTATTTGACAACGCAAGCAAACATTCACACCTTCTGCTACTGCTAGTCACTCTGTCCTTTGTGCTTTAGACTCACTTTTATTTTAGCTTTTAGTTGTTGTGACACTTATCTTGCTTTCCAGTTAAGGAAAGTAAAATGAATGTTAGAACTGTAATGTTTAATGCACCCTGAGTTCCAATAGGATCTCATTTGCTTGGATGTAAACCTAGATTGCTAGTTTATGCATATGACTGAATGAAAAGAAAAGCATGGGAAGCAACTTTTTTCAATTAACAAGACATACATCATAACATGGACGGAAGGTGAAGTCAAAGCTGTTAGTGTTCCATCTCTGTTCTCTCTTTTGAGTAAAAAGAAGAAAATGAGGGACTAGCACTACATAGAAGAACACATAGAAGTTTCAGGCAATAAATGCCTTCTTCTATTAGCTTTTGCAGCAACGGATGCTACACTACTCAGCAACAAATGCCGACAGAACTTAGCAACCCATGCTTACACACATATGTATGACACACATACATATGTGCTTCAACCTGACACACAGGCTATCTACTACATCTTGGCTTGCAACTTCACAACCTATGCTAGGACCTATTTATACTTGTACTACTCTTAAATATCTTACTCTAGAACATTCCTAATTCTAGAGTTCTCCCTACATACCCTGGATACTTCATGACCTAGCAGCTCCTTCTACCAGCCAACTACATTGACAAGATTACTTCTAACAGCAAACACACAACCTATGTGTGCTCTACAGCCTGCACACAACCTATGTGTGCAGATCACACCATGAAAAGATTACATTCAGGTTAACAAAAGCTGTACGAGAGCATGGGTGTCTCCAAAAAAATGTGTAAACAAAATTCTTATACATGGTGTTAATAAAGTTACTTGTTAAGTATTGAACTCAACATGAACAGGAGTGGGGAGTTATCCAACATGGTTTCAACTTTGAGTGACAATGGATATGATGCTAAATAGTGAGTGGCAACAATTATTAATTCACCATTAGTGTTACAGCCAGAAGAACCTAACAACATGGGGTAAAGTGCTCAAATGGTTACATTGCGGCTGCTTGTAAAGAGTTCGAGAAGATAATATAGGGCATGTCGATAACAGAAACTCTGCAACTAGAGGCACTACAACAGTTTGGCAAGACAGCCACTACACTGAAGTCTGAACGCTGAAACCTCAATGAAGTAATATTGTCGATGTAGAAGAACGATCATTTAAGTAGTCATCTTTGAGCTTCAGATCGAAATTGCAATCAACAAATAGCGCGTGTTCAAACTCCAAGTCAGAAAGGAGATAGTTGTCATCATGTTCACCTGCAAGAAAGCAACAGGTTAGTTGGAGCAGTTACCACGAACGCTTTTGCCATGCAAATGGAACATGTAGATAACACGCAGTAACAGGTTGCTATTGATCAGTTGTAATCACAGTAATATACAGGTCTCTGGAGTGAAAGAAGAGCACATACATAAAGTTTCTAGCAAAAATCTTTTCTTTTGGAGCAAGACATGACTGAACCTGGTTTCACACAAACTAAACACGGACCCAGATAATTTATAGCAGGTTACTATAAAGCTATGCATTCGTGTAATTTCCTGCCACGGACATACATTGCCAGTTCATGTAAGGGAAAAGAAGAGGAGAGTGAGGCGAACCTAGTCTTGAGCTTAAGTGTGTCGTCGAAGGAAGAAATTCAGGATCCAGCTCAAACTTTGTTTCATCATCTGGATCGGCCATGGATATCTAAAATATGGAAGTAGTGAATATATCAAGTGAAAATACAATATTTCATACAGTACGTAACATCAACAGAGCATGGTATGGAAATGTTTGAGCTTACAGTTGTTAGTAACCACCATGATGTTCACTAACTAAGACATTTATAGCATTAAAAAAACTTGCAGGTACATATGTAAATACCATACCAATTTACTCCATCTCCTCTAATTCCATAATACCATGCATATAACATACTAGTGTGCCAGGAAATCAGTTAGCTAAACTATGAGCAATCCTAATAATCAGCATTCATTCAGAACTTCTCAATAATTAGTTCACTTCACTATTACCACCATTTAACTCTAATGGCAGGATAGTGGTGATATTAGTCCTGCCCGTTCTTTGTAATGCATCATCCAGATGCACAACTATTACCTCTATTCCAAAATATAAGAACATCTTATATTTAGGAAGGGAGGGAGTACATTTCATCACACACTAGAGAGAAATTTCTGATCAACAAAATGTTACAACATACCTTCGATGGTACATCGATGTCATAAATACTGTCCATAGAGACTTGCAAAGTACCCAGTGCCTTCTCCACCTTCTTTCGTATGCCTGATTCCGGGTCCAAACAAGACACAAAACAGATTTTAACACACACAAACAAACAATGTAAGAACTTGCATTTTAGTTTTTCCCCCTCTTACAAAACAACTTAAGGAGATAACATCAAGGTTTATACTGGCATAAAGTCAGTTCAACGGAACCAAAAAACGTACGCTCTTCATGTTTGTCGGCGGCCAGTCTCTGCACATCATTTCCAGTGAAGCTTGCAGTTTCAACTCCATCCTTAGCCCACTCGCAGCACTTTATCCAGTCCCTCTCACTCAGATAGCTAGGCTTCGCCACACCCTTTGAACCCTGCACACTCTCTCCTGATTTAGCCTTCCCTCCGGCACCGGCGGGGGGAGCTTTCCCGGCTCTACCGAGGTCTCCTAATGCTCTCCTCTCCCGCCGCCCCGCCCTGAACGCAGGCCCGCGCACGGTCCCGGCCTTCTTGACATCAACGCCTTGCCAATTGACAGCAGGAACGAGCAACGGATCAGCACAAAAGAGAAGAGTTCGCCGTCGAATTCGGCGAGGCGATAGGGTAATTACCTCGAAATATCGGCAAGTTCTCGCTTTGCACGAAGATTGGAGCCCGCGAAGGCAATTCCTGCTGCATTTTTTTGTCAGATCGCGCGCGTTTGTTCGAGTGAAGTGGAGGCTTGCGGCGGAGCGAAATTGGAACTTGCGGTGGAGGTAAAAACCCAAGGAATCGCAAGAACTAGCGCGCGCTGCGTGAAACCCTAGGACGATGTTGGATTTTGGAGGCTTGCCCGGAGGAAACCGACGAGGTGAAGTGAAGTGGAGTGAAGGCTTGCTGCCAAGGAGGAAGAAAGGAAACGGGAGGGGTGACCTACTGCAAACGAAAGCGTAAAACAGTTTTTGTGGAGTATTACAAACCTAATACTACTCCGTACATTTTTCATGAAAAAAGCGTAAATGATATAGTGATGAACTATAGTGATATTCCGACAGCTCGGTGATGAACTATAATTGATGAACTATAGTGAAAAAGGAAAGAAATATTACAATTGTGCAAGAAGCACAAATACACAAACTTCAAGGATAATATGTGATCATTTTCTTTTCAGTGCCGCCAAATGTACATACACTCATACACCACATATACATTTATTCTGGGAACCCTACAGCAGTAACAGAAATTTGTACACCTTGTCGAAAATTTGTACACTCAAAGAACAGAAGCCGGAAAAAAAAATGAAACAACAAATTAACTCGGAAGACATGTAATTTGCAACCACTCCTGTATACAGTTTTGAGAACCAGTTTGCCATTGCGACGATCTACCGTCCAGCCGCCTTCAAGAACTTGTCATATGGGCTTGCAGGAGGCAACCTGAAGGACCGATCGTCGCTGGATATTGAGTCGCTGCGCCGCATGTAGTCCTTCTTTGTCAATTGCAGCTCAGGCTCGGATCGAGCAGATGACTGCAAGATGGGACGAGATGTCAGCATTTATTTGATATCAAGGTTAAGAGCCTGACAAGATGCCTGGATTTAGAAAGCTCAAGGTTAAGAGAACATCTGATAGGAGTACACATGCCTCATTTGTTTCCGGTCCATTATCCCCGGTTGAGCTACGGGAATTGGTCCTCGAGTGCTTGAAGCTCAAGAGAACAGACATCTTCTGCTGCTTTTCCATCACGAGGGATTCACACTGGCTCTTCATTTGGTCATACGAAACAGGATTCATGGACACTGGAACGTTAGCAACTTGCCTTGCTGTCTCGTGAACCTGGGAGCAAGTAGTTCAAGTACAAACAGATGAGGAAACTGCACATTTTATAAGACAGACGAGGGTTTTTCAGGTGCCATTTGCTGTAGAGATGATACGTACAGATTCCATCAGTTGATTCACGTTTAGAACATCGGATGAACCCATAGATCCTGATGTTTTCCTGTCGGACTGAGACCCGCTGTGTTCAAAAACGATGTCATCATCATCATCCATCTCACAAGGAATAACTTCCTGAAAGCAAAAGACAAGTAGACAAAAGGTTAGGAAATAACATCACCGTAGTCATGCATAGCACAAAATCAAGTAATTCTGAAGGATACCTCATCGAAACAGTGATCATCCTTCTCTGCGTACATTAAACAAGAGTGTGGCGTCTCCATGAATAGCGGGGCACCAAGAGGAAATGAATCATCCAGGGTGAACTCTTGAAGAAGCTGTTCTTCTATCCCGTCAAACTTCTGCAATTTCAAGTGAATATACTCTAATGTCAGTTTTCTAGATTCTGTACAGCTAGCTAAGTCACAGAGATAATCTGATCAAGTAAGTCTGAATCTACACCTCTGGTAAATTTTCAAATTTCCTCTTGAAGTGAGATATCACAATATCTTTTAACTGTGTATCGTCCTTATCCACAGCTGAAAGAAAACTTGTGCATCACATTCATCTTCCTCGAACCATAAGATTGTGCAGAAGTCATAATGAGTCGGCAGTCATCGATCAGGCAAAGATGAGGGTCAGCCTGCAAAATTAATAAAGCACGTTACTGTTATCATACTAATTACATAGAGCCGGACAATCCAAATTAAATAGTCACATGATGGATATCAACAAACCATTTTCGCAGGCACTGCCGCTTTGACAAGATGGGTAATCTGAGGAATATCAGCAACTTTTGCCGAAAAGATAAGCATTGCCGATGCCATCGTATACAAACATCTTCTCCGAGATGGCTGCACAACATCTTCACTTACACAGAAAAATAAAAGATTAAATCAAGCCATGAATTCAACTGCTATACTGGTGTCGCATATGGAGAGCATTTTCGTTCAGATTTTAATAGATAATAATTTAAAAACGGACATCTATTCGGTGAATCTCAATATCAGCTTTTACAACATCATTTGAGAGGCAATGTTCCAGGAACTTACTATCTTGGTTCAGAGACAACCTCCTGAGAGAGAATGCCAACTGGAAACATCGAACTAGTGCCACGTGACTGGAGGTCTGTCATCAAAATTAACTGGTCACTTAAACAGTACACAAGATGGTATCTCGGGTTCAACTATCCTGAGAATCTAAGAAAAGGGTTTAATGCTTTCAACCCAAATGGAGTACATGATACTGGTTAAAATGCCAATCACTGATAACTTAGAGATCCAAGTTACATCTATCTAATATCATTTCAAGCTCTTCATAATCTTATGTCTCTACAGTCTACACTATGCATCATTGTACTCTCTGCAATGGACCAATTCATCTATAGAATCCAAATTATATGCATGAGGCACTGTACAATTGACTTAATTACCGTGTGAAATAAGGATGTGCTACAATGAAAATGATTAAAATATGTGACTTTGAAAACACAGACTGACAATGGGTCCAAGGGGTGGTATAGTCCCCGGGTGGTAGGAACAAATTTCCCTATTTACTACTACCTCAATTCCAAAATGTAAGCCTTTTTAGCAGTTCAATTTGAACTGCTAGAAAGGCTTACATTATGCAGCGGAGGTAGTATATGGTTTTCTTCCCTATTGAGTAGCAAAAATGACTGCGTAAAGCTTGACTTACTTTTGCCTTCGAACACAATAAAGCAATGTTGTAGGTATGGCACATTGTTTCAAAATTTGAAGGTGAGTTATCTTCCAGAGATGCTTGACTCCATATAGATGAAAGAAGAAGAACAAGTTGGCCGCTGTTCAACTTCATAAACTTTAAATTCTGCTCAGATGCAAGGCAAGTAAGATATTGTATCAGTTAGTATCAGTTGACGGTCAAAAGTCAAAAGATTAAGAACTAAGAATACTAGCTGGACTTCATACTTCATCACTAAAAGCGGCAAGACTATTCTCGTTGAAGGATGGGCTCCCAGAAGACTGACTTGCATTTGGTTCTCTGTGTGCATATCCATTCTCAGCACTTACCACAGCTTCTGATTTCTCATTTTTCTGCAAGAACTCCTTGATCTCAGAAGAGAAAGCTGACAGGGCCAACAATCGCACACTCTGTGAACCATTGACCTTCAATGGGACCGGAAAACATATTGCTGACCACGGGCATAATAGCGAAGGTGCAACAATGGTGGATAAAACTCGGTGTGAGCCAATCCTTGTCTTATGGTCTGGGTGCATCATTGCTAACAGAAGCTGATGGTACAAAGCTTCAGGAAATGCCTGAGATACAAAAGGAAATGCCAATTAATACTAATGTTCTATAGAGTACTGCTAAATTATTTCTCCATGGTAGTAAAAATATAAAAACTTACTTTCTGATTGTACGATAATTTGTAAACAGAAGCTGCTATTTGTGCTGTGCGGTAAACAGATGACACTGCCGCCCTGGCGATGGTGGCAGTGTACGAGAGATTCTCAAGCATTACACTGATCATGTCAAGAATAGGCCCAACATCCCCAACCTAATCAACACAACAAAAACTTTTCTTAAACATTTCTATGCGGAAACCAGAAATAGTTATTGTAATAAATTGCCAAAAGATTACAACAACCTTCTCTGTCAATTGCACCAGGCACTCCTCCAAGGCCACATAAAGTTCACTGTTCCACTTATCAACATCAGCGCTAGCATTTGCTGCTTCAATAGCACAGTACATACATTTTCGCAAGTGTTTTATTAAGTCGCTGATTGCACTTGCTATTGTCACTGATGCCTGCGACTTTGCATGCTTTGCAAGACGACAAGCAACGTTTACAATGCTGATTTGTTTGATGGGCATCTTGGCAACACTTTTATGATCAATGTGCTTTATGGTGAAAGATAGCAGTAAATGGCCATTTTGCCCTGCAAGTATAAAACAAGATTTAACAGGGTACTAAATTAGTCTACCGTAATATTTCCAACTTAAAGCAACGCTGAAAGGGAAAAAACAAGAGAAGAAATTACATGGGTGGAAATTGCTGCACCTGATTTGTCCATCAGTGTTTGCATTTCTTGTAGAACAGAAAGGGCAATCCCACTTTCAGGAGACCAGTAATTGTGGCTATCAAAAAGGCGAAAAAGAGGATCAAGAATACGCCGTACTGTTGTTGCCTCCTTCGCGATATCGGCCATGTTACGCAAGCAAACCCTTGCCCAGTGCGCTGGGTTCTCAGATGCAGCCCTGTAAACAAATTAAGCCATTAATAGGATAAAAAGGTGAACTGTTGTTTATAACTGGGGTTATTGTGTGAGCAGAAGATCTCACATTGTATCAGATGCCACTTTGGCACTATTTTGCCCAGATACTGCCAACATTGCCAAATCATCGTCATCTTGAAGTCTGACAACCTCTTTTATTGAGAGAGTGTGGTTAGCCTCATAACAGCTTATTATCACTGAGACAACCTGGGTTCGAGAATGAATGGCAAATTAATCAGATCCCCAGTTTGAGATGCTATTTGAGCTGAAACATCTCTGCTAACATTTTGCTTCATGAGTTGTTGTTTCTGGTCCACTTTCAATTAAATTTAGTTTACTATTCCTGTATTAAGTAGGTAGACCTAGTATGTCAGAATTTGCTGAACTTTGGTTATACTATATCTCTTCCCCGTATGCAATGATCTATTTGTACTGAAACTCATACAGGAAATAGTATTCCGCAGAAAGTATCCGGTATGCATGAAATTAAACTTGAAAGGACTTACTTCATCGAGTTCCACTGAAATATGGGAGTAGTCACCCATGTATTCGACCTGATTACAAGTGGTCAAACAGTCAGTCTGGCAGAAAAAGCAACGATTTAAACTTCTCCTATGATATTACTTGCAAGGAATCGGTAATGTTTCCCAACTTAATCACTGCTACTCCTATGATATTACTTGCAAGGAATCGGTAATGCAGAAAAAGCAACGACGAAACTTCCATTTTTTTAACTTTAACATTTAAAAAAAATACAGCACTATGGCAGAACATAGCATGACATGATATGAGCAGGATGCACAAAAAATGTATTTATTGTCCCACTTAAAGTAAAATATGGGTTTAAAGCCTCAATATAATAATTTCTGTCTATCCAGAGGCTTTGAAGCTGTATGCAGTCAACATACAAAAGTTTACATGTATGAAGCATGTGAAAATGTATAACAAATGAAATTGGTAACTGGTTCATTTGTTCTACAGCATTATTCCTGGTATGAAAAAAAAAGCCCTTAAATGGCTGGTTAACGTACAACTGTCTTGCCCTTTTCATCAGAGCAATTAAGTAATAGGTTGTCATACCATAGAAGCAAGAGCTTGGAGTGCAGCCGATCGAAGACGGAGCCCTTTGTCATCTTCCCTTTGTTCTTGACCAATTCTGCATAGTTTTGGTATGAGGCCTTCTAGACTAAACATATGTGTGCTGTCAACCTATATGGACAACCAATTAGAATTCAGAAATTAAGCAGATAGCAAGTACCAAAACAATAAATAAAGTGTAAGTAGTTATATGCCACGTCAACAACCTGTCCACTGAGAAAGTCGACAAGCAATAGACAACCCAAGACCTGCAAATCATCGTTCGATTTCTGATCAAGAAGAGTGCGAACAATACACAATGTGCTTGTTGCCAGCAATGGTCTGAAACAAGAATAATCCAATCAGTCAATTAGCCAAGATTGGTCACAAGTGCATCACTGGATAAACAACATTTGCACTTACGTATGCTCCTTGCATGATCGAAGAAGTTTTCTATAGATGCATGGAACAACTTTGGCCAAGGTAAAATTCTCATGTCTCAGTTCTTTATAGCATCTCTGCTCAAGATACTCTGTGATCTGCCCGAAAAAAGGGAGTAAAATTAAATTCTGGTTTTACCAAGGTTATAAAGTTGATTCATTCGCTTCTTTGAGTACGCCAATTAAATCCCGAAAAAGCAATTAGCTAAGCTCATTCCAGTGTGGTGATCACTGTAGAAGTAACAGCAGATCTACCAACAGTTTGCAAGAACAATGCCCGTAACAGGAAAAGCAAAGCGATGATCGCTCGTCAACATAGAGGTAAGAGTTGGAGACTACTTAGTCCGTAACAAGAATATATGCTTCACGATACATAATTCAATTTCTTCCACTGACTTGATTCCAGCCTTTTGCAATGCCAGCGGGAATTATTAGACGGTGGTCCTACAAACAGGGAGGAGGCAGGATGTGTTACCTTTGGTATGCGTGTTGGATTTCTCGATACATAATCGCAGAGTTTCCCGATCCTTCTATCATTTGGTTCTCCATCCTAAGTCAGCATCATAAGTTCAGTTAGCAAACTCCCACACATTTGAACACAACACAGCCATTATGCAGGACTACAACTAACATGATAGACAGCAGGTTAGAAAATTCGAAAGGTAACAGGCAGGAAGGGCCATACCGCTGGCAGCTGGTAGATTTCCGCGATGATCTTCTTGTACCTCTTGACGGGCTGACGCGATCGCGCCCGCAGCGAGGGGCAGAGGTAGCAGAGGCTGCTGCACGCAGGCAGCACCCGGCGCGACATCACCCCCATGGCTGTCCTTCTCCTCTCCTAGCCTTCCCCTCCCAAAAGGCCGAACTCTTTGATCCAAATGTCCCCGAGACAACAGAACTGCAACTCAAACTCTCGAACTATCTGGTTATCCTTCTTGCTACGATGACTCCGAGAACTGAACCCTCTTCCTCGACTTAGACTATAGCGATGGGCAGCTGTTGGCAGCAGGGGATGGGAGCACCCTGGCCTGCCTCACGTTGGCGTAGCCAATTGGAGCCCCTTGGACCGAGTTGAGATCAAGAAACCGCAAAGATTCCCCCCGCGTCAGAGTCTACTCTGACCAAATCAAATCCAGGTTGGGATCGGGACTTTTTCAAAACAGCAACTTGCTGGGTCAAAAAATCCGGCAAAGAACGCGGGGCAAGAATCCTTCTTTCCCTCTCCCGAACTCCAAAACCAGGAGGGCCGGCCGACTGAATCCACACCCTGCGAAAGATGAAACTTTTTTCTAAGAAATCACACGTTTCCAGACAACCCAGATCGCGCCCAAACGCAAATTGAACCGGTGAGCGAACCCTGACGAGGGAAACACTAGAGGTACCTGCCACCAGCGGATCCGCCCGCCTGTGGGAGGAGGGCGGAGGGGCGATCGCCGGGCGCGCCTCGATCCGGTCGCTCGCGGTGTGTCGCCGGCGGCTGCCTCGCGTGCGGGCGGGTGGTTGGGAGTAGCTGGACGACAACGGGGCAACAAACGGTCGCCTTCTGGCCTTCACTGCGGCGAGGAGGAGGAGGAGGAGTAGTAAAATCTTGGTGGCAGCTGGAGGTGCGGCGGAACATTCATAGCGGCGGCACGGGCACGGGAGGCGACTAGGCGTACTACAGCTCAGGGCAAGCGCGTCGGCGCGTAGCGGTTTTCCTACTACTGTGCGTGCGAAAGGGGAATGTTTTGAGGGGCTTTTGGCAAAAACGTGCGCCCGACCCGCCTCGTTTCCGTTTCTTTTTCTGAGCTCTGACAGGTGGGCACGTAGCACGAGGCGGCCGTTTTAGTCCTCCACTGGCCTGCAGGCTGCCTACCTAGCGAGCGAAGTTACGTCTCTGCCCTCTGACTGGTTCAGTTTTCACAGGCAAGTGTGTTTGGTTGGATGAAGGAAGTGAAATGCAATGGGTTGGTTCCATGACTTATACCCGACGTATTAAGCTGTCATGTGCGATCTTATCAAAGTTTTACTTGTATTCATTTAAAAATTTATATGGTAGTATAAAATTAGAAATTTTAAAATAAACTAGAGTTAGGATTTTTATGGGAACTCACTTGACACCTTACGACGTATTTAACCAACCATGTATTTGGTTGAAGTGTAGGTTCACCAAAAGGAATAATCTCTCAATATGCAAAACTAACTCATAAGGCGGTCCGAACGGTTCTTCTCCGGCTAATCTCATCATGTAATCCATGTGATGACCGGATTTGAGTAGTCTATCAACAAAGTTTGTTGTGCATTTCTCTTTTTCTTCATAATTATTCTGTTTTGTTTTCTCCTCTGGACCCAACGACGGTGATGAGCTAGGGAGATAGGAGAACAAGCAAGAGGCGCATGGATCTACCCGCAATAGTTTCCTCGCATACGCAGGGTCGGCTCTCACCTGTGGCCACCATGTGCAAGGGCCTAGGGCCCATGTAGGGGGGCCATGATTGTAGCATCGTTTAATACTCCCGTTGAGCCACCGTTTTGGGGCTAAAAAATTGCAACGGGAGAGCAGACGAGCGGGATAGTCAAGTCCATAGATCATTTTTTGTAGTCTAACAACCGTTGGTTTTGAGCTGTTCTTTCTGTCTCTTTCACTGCCCATCCGCATGATGCATGTAGTCTCTAGACTATAGATTGATACGGAGTATTTCCTACCAGGAATTGATTAACCGAACTGGGGAATCCATCTACGCCTCGCTCTGCTCCCCATGCCCCTGCTCGCCACTGCCCAACAACTGCTACATTCAGTTGTCCCTTATTTCGATTCCAATGTTAGATTAGAGATTTAGTGTTTCTAGTTTAATGTACTCCATCATCCCAAAATTAATTGATCTAGATTTGTCTAGATTCATCTATATCTAGACGGGTTTTAGTGTGTAGATACATATAAACTAGACAAGTTGTAAGTAACATTTCTGGACGGATGAAGTATTTTTTTCACAATTGTAGGTGCTCCAATGTTGCCTAGAAAACATAAGTCTGGTGCTGAGAAGAGAAATAAAAGAGAACTTTTAGTTTTTTAGTCGTTGGATGACATTGTTTTAGTGCTTACAATTATTTTTATACTGTACCATTCAATTTAAGAATGTTTGGTTGGATTTTACCTCTTAATATTTTGCAAATAAAAATAGATACATGTAGGTCTATATATTTATATGTGGTACATATATAGCCTTTGAGGACCATGTGTCGGCTTCGCCTAGGGCCCTTCAAAACATAGAGCCGTTCATGCGCATATGGTGGGGGAAGAAGATGGCTACCTCGGAGAAAGAGGAGAGAGGCAACGCTGCAAGTGTTTGTAGGGCAAGAAGAGGACCATCAAATGGAAGCATCATTGCCGACAATGAAGAAAAAGGTAACGGGATTATTCGAATTGTCGATAATTTTTTATGAGATTAATACTTGGTGTGATACACTATGTGCTTGATTAATAGTTGTTGTCCTTTTCTTAAATGACTTTGTATTTTATAAAACTAGTGAGAAAGTAGTATATTGCTAATTCTTTGTGCTGACCCATCAACCAAACAGTGTGCCGTTGTTGTGCTACCAAGGCCCCGTGCGAGTAGGAGGATTGAAAGTTTGGCAAATTGGATCTATCATTAGGAAACCAAATAGAAAAAGGTTAATTGTAGAGGCCCCTTGTACAGCAGGAGGAGATGTGGCATTGTCATGCGACGAACAACAACTAGCGTTACGGTTCGTCTAAACCCAAGAAAATCGTGGGCATGCATGAAAGACGGGCACACCAGTGCAAGAATTGCATAGCCGTGGAGGGTATAACCGGGAATCGCTCCTCTCCCTCCCTGCGAGGTTCGAATGGAATCCCGGGTCCCGAAATTGTCGTGCGATCCGAGAGAGAGAGACACCGCCATGAAGACGGGAGCAGGTCTCGCGCATCATACGGTTGGGACGGGACCCACGCCCTGTCGTGTCTCCACTTTGTGTCCCCCTTCTTGGAGCTTCGCTAGCCTGGTACTACGGTGTTCGTCTCAACCAGACCTACGGAGGTAGCCTCGTACTTTTAGTATAGTACTCCTATTACTGTAGAAAAATGAAAAGGTTGGCACGTACTGTATCATCATTCTTAAGCTTAAAACTGCGGTAATTTTGTTGCCTGCGGCGACAGCTGAAATGCTGGACAAGAGGAACTCGAGACTCAACAGCTCAGCTTTAAATGGGGGTTCACGTTGGTCATACTCAAGTCAAAATTTTATAATTTAGCATCTGTTTGATTTTTTTGTCATACTTTATTGTTTGTAACGTCTATTTGTCATAGACTACTTTATCGTTGTTCTCCTCCTATGGAGGCGTCGTATAGGCCAGTCCATACTTTCCTCGTGCTCACGAGAGATGTCTCCGGGCGAAAACCTTGCTCTAGAGTTAGATCGACGCGATGGCGATATCCTCGTCGTCGTTGCCACTCTGTTGGGAGCATCGTGTTTGGAGACACGACGTGGAGATTTTAGGTTGCCGTCCACCGGTGCTCGCGGCTCTCCAAGGATGATCTTTAGTGGCGCAATGCATGCCATTGTCGGGTAGTCTCCAATTCAATACCTTCCTTGGGCCGACCGAGTCTTGCCATCTACTCTTCTTGATGGATGGTGTGTCGGCGGTAGGGAGACTCAAGGTGAAATTGTATTCTCCGGATGTGTCCGCGTCGATAATGACATAGTTTTGTCGATTAGTTTAGGACAAGCTCTTCCTTTTGTAGTTCTTATGTATGTGGCTGTTGTCTTCACGTTAGCCTTAGTGTGGAGTTGTTCGCAGCGAGTGGTAGTCGTCTTGTACTAAAATTCTGGCTTGTAATACATCTTTCATGTATACCTAAAAAGTGTGACTAGAACCCAACACGGCCTCATTCGCAAAAATAGAAAAACACGTTTCAACCCTTCCATCCCTGTGTTCCGTGGACTGCGAGACGTACGATGGAAATGCCCCTGCAATGCAAACAGTGCGTAGTTCAGACGAGCACGTGGGTGTTAATTAATCACGAGCTTGGTGAAACCACAAGGAGACATGGAAATGCAACGGATACCAGGTCCACCGCACCACATGGCACCTAATTGGCGTTTTGTTGAAACAATCAGTCGATTAGAATCTCGCATGTGACGTGCCTGCCTATCGGTGATCCTCCTTGTACCTAGCAACGTGTTATCTGGTGTGTGCTTTCAGCAGGCAAAGAGGCGTATTTCCATTTGAAGAAAGTCCAGGTTTCGTCCCTGAGGTCGTGTGAAAGTTTAGTTTTCATTCTAAAACTTTTGTTTGGTCTAAAACAAATTATGAACTTTTGAAGTTCAAATACTTTCTAACCCGAGAAATGGAATGACTTTGACAAGGAAAACCACTCTGGCTAACCGAAACGTGACTCCGACTGTCCATGGATACCTGAAACCGATGGGTAGCCATCTTAAATGACGAGGGTTTGGTAAAGAAAAAACCCACAAACTAATTAAAGGTAAAAAATTAGACCCGTTGGGTCTAGCGGGAAGAGGCCTGACGGGTGGCAAACCCGTTTCCATGGACCCGATAAACCCACTAATCCTAACCCGAACCCTCAGAAATCCTAACGCTAACTCCTACTGTCCACATCCCCACACGCATGCAGCTACGACACGGATGCATTGCACACACGCACACACATGACACGACACACACGCACACCTACCCAGCCCATGTCCTTCTTCCACGCACGCCAACACACGCACACACACCTTCCTCATGTGCATGCGCATCTCCCAGCGCTGCCGCTCAATCCCTTCACCGTCGTACCTCCCTGCGCCGCCGTCGCTCAATCCATGCGCCGCCGTCGCTCAATCCATGTGCCGTTGCAACACCTTCTCCATGGAGGCTTGGCTGCTCGAGATCGACGAGCAGTGACATGGCATAGATCCTACGACCGCCAGCGCCATGGGAGATGCCTCCCATCAATCTACGATTTTGCGGTACCGGGTCCCCATACCGGACTGTGTCGCGGGTCGGATGAAAGTCGACGACGACGGGTTTAGGGAGGAGGAGGCGCGTGGTATGAGGGCGAACACGGCCTCAAACCCAATTGGTGACATGCGTAACCATGACACGTCGCTCAAAGATCTAAAAAGGGAAAAAATCATTGAGCCGCCGACCTAGTCGACCTTCTAGCACCATGTTCACCACCATCTATTAGTGGCGCTCCGACCTACTCTAGCATTACGGCATGCTGCTAGCCCCCGGAAAGTAACACCTCACTGTCACACCCCTTTCACCTAGCACCACACCGACATGTACGCTTAGAACCAACACATCATGTCACCCTTTTGATCTGACCGTATAGTTGTGCCTTCCATGAAAAGAAAGGAGCATGGAGGCATTAGTTGACCATGGGTTCCTCCTACGAGCGCGACGATGACAGAGTGCCGCTGATGAGCACGATCACGAGGCTAAGCTTGACATCACTCCAACGAGCGGGGAGATGCGAATGAGCTAGGGTGTATGAGCGAGACGATAACAAGATGGACGAGCTTGAGGGTGGACATGAACGAGCAGGGCAACCCAGCTGACTAACCGGTTGACAACTGGGTGGGACTGTGCGAGCTCTTGTGTGAGAATGTTGACCAGAGGGCGAGGATTTTGATTTGTTGGAATGGCCCCACTCCATATTCGGTTCATGTTCAATCTAATATGTTTTTTGTGTCACATGTTATCCACCTAAGAGTTTTCTAGGGTTAGATGATATTTGAACTTCTACAAGAGTTCGAGGTTTATTTCAGACCAAACAGGAGTTTCTGGACGAAAAGTAAACTTGCCTAGTAGTTCAGGGATGAAAAGTGGACTTTCTTCTTTCCATTTGAAGTTCATTTTCAGGCGGGTGTTTTTTTTTTTTTTGAACGGTAGGCGGGTGGTGGAGATGGATGGTTTGCAAACAAGTACTCTGCCACCAGGCCGCATCTCTTCCATCCCGAAATGTGCTTTATGGCCCGCAGGCCGCTATTGTTCCTACGGGCTGTGGACGTGCTCCCTACATTCACTTTTTTTTTCCGTTTGAATACCGATGGACATTTTATTCAACGCATGAACATCTGCTTTGTGGAATATTACTTCATAGTCGATGTTTAAAGTAAGATTTCCCCATCTGAACTTCTTCGTTGCACGTTCATTTTGTGGGCATTGTATCCGAAATCTTGGAGAAGCCTGTAGGCCTGGTCAAATAAGCAACTACTCCCCATGTTTTCAAAATATAAGATGTTTGTGAAGAAAATGTATCTAAACTTGTTCTGGTATGAGTCTAGATATAGTTTCTTCTTATATTTTGAAACTAAAGGAGTACTATAGTTGGCCATTTGCAGTATGAATCAGTTAGATTTACACCATACAGTTAAAAAAACAAGGGAAAATTTGTTTAGTAAATGTATTAGTCTTTCAGAATTCAGAGCGAACACATTCTGGACCATCAGAAATTGCTGACAGTTGGCGTGCGATGCGGGTCCAGCAGCAATACGCACAGTAACTGAAGATATATACACTGGGTGAGGTGTTGTTGGTGGTCAGTGCTGCTGCTGTTCTCCTCGTCGGCCCTTGATGTTGAGCTGGACAATGCGTTCAATCTGATCTGAATGTTGGCGATGCGTCTGTGTAGGTGTTGCTGTGATGATATCGTGTTTTTCAGACAGACGGCCTTTAAGCAAAGGTATACGGCGGATGCTACAAACTTTTCGGAAGGAAAGACCTTTGCATTCTGCCTTGCAGATGAAATCGTTGCCCAAGAAACACATGCATGGTAAATCGTTATAGTAAACCCGATGGACGGGACCAAAGAAAACCAAGAAAAGAAGGTACTGTAGGTTTAATCATCTGGGGTAGATAGGAAGCCAGTAGGAACGAAGCAGATAGCTATGAAGACGAGCGCCGCCAGTCTCGCGGGATCCTGCAGCTCAGGGTCGTGATACTTGTTCCTCCGCACCAACAGGTAGACTACCCACGCCACGCTCGCTAGCGGTGTAAAAATATGAGTAATAATGATGAAACAAAGAAAGAAAAAGTAAGTGAACACACACGACGCAGGTAATAATAATCCAGGGGGAACAGAACACACACCCTCACGAAGATCCTCCAAGAGAACTGCTATACATACGATGGATTCTTGTCCGACTTTTGTACGGCGCAACCCATGGCCTTTCGTTTCCATCAGAGCATCAACATGGGCCAGTGGATGGCAGGGTCGTACAAGAATCGTATAGAAAATGTCGTATGCAAAGCAATTTCGATCCTCCTTCCAAACGGACCAAGCAGCGGTTCTGAACCTTATATGGTCGGTCTCGGTCTGGGTCGGTTGGTCGCCGCCTTGTTCCATCCTATCCAGCTCGAGCAGGAGGTCGTGGAGCGGGGGACCGTTGAGTAGACCTGGGTGGTCTGCCCGTCGGCCAGGGGCAGCACACCGGACACATGATCAACCAACGCGCGTTCAGTTTTTCCTCAAGGAGAAGACGCCCACTGATCTGGTCTGGTGGTGTATGAGATGGACTTGGTCGGGACCAGTTGCCGATCAAGTACTCGCTCCGACTTAAATTAGCATACAAACATGACTAGATACATTAGAATCTAAACAAATCTAAGAATATTAATATGGATGGGAGGACTCTACTATAGTTAAGTCGATACTGAATTAATTTGGGGACTCTGCGCCACGGACGACGCGCACGTTCCTTACTGAGGCTGATCATTGGATTACTCTCTCGAATCAGTCTTTTCCCCCGTTTTATAGATAAAGCAACAACCAGGTATATAGTTCGAATATCATCCACAACGGCCCTAGCCAAACTAAAACAAAAAAGGTGCACACGTCCGCTAGGGTCATAGCACAAGCAAGCCAAATAAGAAACTAAAACCGACAACGGGGAGACGAAGATGACACTCAGGCCACCGACGGGAGGGGGGAGGGGGGCGAGGCTGGAGCCGAGAGAGGGAGTGTCGCCGTCTTCAAGGCCCGAAGAGTGTCGTCGAAAGCCGTCTGGTCACGCTGCCGCACCAAGGGGACCACTGCTGGAGGAAGGCAAGAATGAAAAAAACAGGATCAGACACACGGGAAGGATAAACCTTCTCAATCACCATATTGTTACACACATTCCACAGGGTCCACGAGATGGCCGCAAACACGAGCCAAAAGAGGCGGCGTCATGCTCCGGCTCTGTTAGCATGGGTCTGCAGGAACTCCCCGAGCTCCTGCGCCTGCCAGTCAGGCCCTAGCGCCTCTCGGATAAAGCTCCAAAGAGCCCGAGCCGCCGAACAAGAAAACATAATATGGGCACAAGACTCCGGAATTCCACATAGGAGACACAAGCCATTGCCCGGGCCGTTACGCTTGGCCACCTCCACACCCGAAGATAATCGGTCACGAAGAAGCTGCCACACGAGAGGGGCCTTCCAAAGGGGTGTCATCCAGCTCAGCTCCGATCCCTGAAAAAGGGTGCGATATGCCGAGTTCACCGAGAACTCCCCCGAGGATGAAGCTACCATGCGGCCGAGTCCGAGGCCTCGGATAAGGCCACCGGGTGGGAACCGACAGTAATCTAAGGGAGCGGCCACGTACTATTCGGTAAAACATCGACACTTTCAGTTAGAGAATCTCTACCAGTTGATGTAAAATAGGGCACGATGATGTAAAAATTATACTGTACATCACCAAAAAAATATGTTTTGTGCTACCGGTGATGTTTCTGTTTTTCAGGTGATGTATTTTATATCACCCGTTGGATACTAGGTGATGTATAATCGTCTACACTAGAAATTCATTCATGTTATAAGATGAGTTGTCCAACATCATTATGGCATCATAGATGTAATTCCTATGATGGATAATGTGTTATGAGATGATGAATGTGTTGTTATGTTGAGACATTTATACTACCTCTATTCCGGTTTATAAGGCAAATACGTATTTTGAGAAAATAGTTTAAATATAAATCATGTCACAAAAATTATACTCCCTCCGATCCATATTAATTGACTTTGATTTGTCAAAATTTGGATGAACCTATATACTAAATTTGAGTCAATTAATATGGGCCGGAGGGAGTATCATTAGAAGAGTATTTTGAATATGAATCTAATGGTATAATTTTTATTAAATATATTTTATAATTTATTGATTAAATTTACGCTCAAACTATTTTTTCGAAGTACATATTTGCCTTATAAACCGGAATGGAGGTAGTAGATGCACATTATATTCTCGGTATATCCGCATATTTAAATAGGATATGCTATAGCTTGTTGAAGTGAATGCGGCACGGCCGAAGACGAAAAAACTGTGTCCCAATTCTTTGGATGCATGTTGTAGGGGATATATGGGGACTTCAAACAAAACGGTATTGTTGTGGTTGGATTTTATGTCTTAATAATTCTTTGTTTGAGTATAACTGTCCTTGGGATTAATCAACACGGATCAAAATATTAATGTTGTGTACACAGTTGCACCTATTTATGGTTCCACCCTAATTTAGTCTATATAATTCTTCTATGCTATATTATCCGATAGATCATATGAGAGTACAATGTGTGTTAGATGTATTGGAACCAGGATGTTTACTACTCCCTCCATCCCATATTAGGTTGCGCATAATTTTGCGTGCCAGTCAAACTATACAAAGTTTGACCAAGATTATACAAAATAATATAAATTTATAAAATACAAAAATAATATTATTAAAATTGACTTAGTGTATGCTTTCATATTATATAAATTTTATATCATACAAATTTATATTATTTTGTATAATCTTGGTCAAACTTTGTATAGTTTGACTAGCACGCAAAATTATGCGCAACCTAATATGGGATGGAGGGAGTAGTTAAGTGACATAAATAATAAATGCATCTTAGATATACAATGGTATAGGGATAAAAAAAATACTACTCCCTTCATACCGGTTTAATGGTGTTGGAATTATGCCCTATAGGCAATAATAAAGATGTTATTATTATAATTTTTGTTCATGATAAAGTTTATATTCCATGCTAGAATTGTATTAAGCGGAAACTTTGATACTTGTGTGGTTTATGAACAACACCGTGTCTCTAGTACGCCTCTATGGACTAGCTCATTGATTAATGATGGTTAAGGTTTCCTAACCATAGACATGAGTTGTCGATTAATAATGAGATCATGTCATTAGGAGAATGATATGATGGACATACCCAAATTAAGCAGAGCAATTAGATCGTGTCATCGTGTTCATCTTTGCGAAGCTTTTTCCTATGTCAAGTATTGTATTCCTTAGACCATGAGATTATACAACTCCCTGGTATCGGAAGAAAGCTTTGAGGTCATCAAACGTCATCCTATGTGAGGGTGATCATAAAGGTGTCTCTCAGGTGATCGGAAAGTACTTCTTGGGTTGTATGTATCGAGATAGAATTTGTCCCTCCCGAGTCAGAGAGATATACTTCGGGCCCACTCGGTAATCGATATCAACACCGCTTGCAAGCACGTGGTTAATGAGTTAATCACAAAGTGATATCGGATTACGGAACG